>CM046347.1:33585814-34321284 GCA_025403435.1 Artocarpus heterophyllus
TAAATCTAGACTATGTGAAAAGTCTTTGCGGGACCCACCATAGGACACCAAAATGAATAGCAATTTGCCACCAAACCCCCTTGGGTGGCCCAATTACACATTGTCAAGTTAAGCTAAATGATGGCAAGTGATGACTAATATGATAAGTCATCAAAATTGGTGAAAAAGTATCAAAATACCCCTTGATGTGGCCAATCAAATGTTGCCAAGATTAAGCAAACTTTTAACCCCCAATTAGTGCAAAATGGTGGCTAATCTTGATAAGTCACCAAGTTACCAAAAAAATCAAAGAATAAAAAACAAAATGTGAAGAAAATTCTTCATTTTCTTCCATTTTCCCCTAGCAAAACCATACCCCTCTAGGCATCTCTTTCTCAAAATTTTGATGAATCCCAAGCTCCAAATCATGTAAGAAAACAAGAACAAGTGAAGAAGATAAGGATTTAAGAGTTTTCAAGGTAAAACCTAAGCTTTCCTTATTATGTTTAAGGGTTTTGTTTATGATTGGGGTGGGAATTTTATGTGTTGTGTTGTGGATGGTTTTCAAGGGGTTTTGAGATGCTTACAAGTATCAAAAGGAAGGACTAACATCTTGGGAGGTTAAGTAAATTCTCAATATTTGAAACTAAGATGAAATTCATGTTTTATTATATATGCTAAGTGTTTGATAAAATGTTTTGGTCTATGGCATGTGAGATGGACATTATGGCATGATTGTTTTATATTTGATATTGATGGTGATGATGAAAGAAAGAAAGAAAGTAAGGGTTTTGTGATTAAAAGTGAAAAATTGTTAAACTTTGTAAAGTTTAACTAGTTTCAAAGGAATGGGGTCTTGAGGGCCTTAGAGGCTAATTTATGTTCCAAACATGGTATAGGAACTGCCAAAATAGTGAGGGAAACAACTTTTGTGAACAAAGTTTTGTAAGATTTTAAAAGGACTAAATTGCACAGTTTTGCTAAAGTTCAGTAGATTTGAAAATAAACCAAAAAGTCCACTATAACATTAGAGTTTAAGGAAAGTTAAAACATGAAAGTTTTAGAACTCATCGAAATTGTTAAGATGTCGTAGACAGTTTATTAAAATTCTGCTTGGTTTAGGAGTTATGAATTTTACGAAATTTCAAGCACAAAATTTCAAAAAATGAAAAACGTTATGAAATGTTTGGAACTTGACCATGGAACTTTTCTATGAAAAACTGAATGTTTTGGTATAAAATGATTATCTTTGGTTCCATGTACAAAAATGTAAATATTTTTGTGTTTTAGGCCAAAACTGTAAAATTATGTAAAATCAGGTTTTCACCAAGGAACATTAAGTTCCTGCATTTTGTGGGTAGTAAGTAACCATAGGGATTGTGTTATTAAAAGATTTAAAGTTTAGTCAAGGAAAGAGAAGAAACGAATGTTAAAGGCAAAAATGTAAAGATTTTCACACTACATATCAAAATTGTAAAGTTTTAACAAAATAGACTTTATGTGACGTCCCGCCTTTTTGGGCAGTCACTTTACTTACTTAAACATCGTTTCGTAAACAGTAATCTTACTTACTTAGTAAGAAAAATACTGAAATAATTTTTTTTTCCTTAAACGTTCTTTAAAATTGATGCGACCTCTGTCGCATTTAAGTTGAGACCTCGCTAAACACTTGCCCTTAAAATCATTTCAAATCGTTTCTTAAAACTTAATAAGAAACAATTATTAAATCATAGTTTAAAACTTTACTTTATAATTACATAAAACAGTTCATAAACTGTATCTTAAAACTTTGAATACAATTCTTAGAACTCTGATTTTCTTAAAACTTCGCAAACACAACATTAAACAATGGAAAACCTTTTCTTTGCATAGCGGAAGCAAAGAGTGATGGTATCCATACCCAAATCTTTGCATCTGTCCTCCGCAGCACCCAGCTCTTCTAACGGGCCCCATTGGTCACCCATAAATTACCTACAACATGAAAAACTTTTAATGAGCTTTCGCTCAGCAAGTTCAAACATATTCTCACAAAGCATTTAAACATGCTTTAAAAACTTTTCTCATGAAAACCTTTCTCTTGAAACGTTCTTCATGAACGTTTTCCATAAACATTTGTGAAATATTTTTCATAAACGTTTTCCTTAAACATTTCTAAAAATGTTTTTCATAAACGTTTTCTATAAAACATTTCTGAAACGTTTTGCATAACGTTTTTTGTAAAACATTTCTGAAACATTTTGCATAAACGTTTTTCGTAAAACATTTCTTGAACGTTTATCTTAAAACGTCGTTCATAAACCGTTTCTTGAAAACATAAAAACGTTCTTCATAAACATTTATTGTAAACATTTTTCAGAATGTTTTCCATAAACATTTAAAGTAAATACTTTATAATAAGGAATACAAGCAAATTTATAATGCATTATTCCAATTATGCTCAATTATGAACTTTAATTATGAGCATTTTATGAACATTCTATAAACTTAAATATTCCTTTCTTTCTCAACCTTTATTCTTGTTCCTTAACTTTCTTTATCTTATAACCTTCTTTTTTCTTACTTTACTTTAGTGTTCGTACCAACTCATTAATCATGAGATCATAAACATGATGCTTCCCTTGTGGAAGACTTGAGACCATCAAACATTGAGGTTTTGTATCTCACCTTTAGGAGGTCAAACTTTAATTTTACTTTTATTACCTCATAACAAAGAGGCTGGTACGACACTTTCCTTTTATCTTTACATTACCTTCTTATTAACTTTAGTGAGCATTTCAAATGCAATCACATCATATGCAAACACACTTACAATTCATAGCTTGTACTATAAAATCTATTGCATAACAAATGCAACATATTGCTTAACAAATGCATCATAAAATGCAAACACATTTTGCAAATCATAACTTGCATTCTAACACTTATTGCATAACAAATGCAACATATAACGAAATCACATTTTACAAATTATAACTTTTATTCTTAAATTTATTGTACAACAAATGCAACTTATTGCATAGCAAACGCATCATTAAACCTATAACTTAAACTATAAAATATTATGCATTGTCATAATGCAAAACATACTTTCAATACTTTAAAAATCATAACTTACACTTTTAAGAAATGTTATGCATATCAATATGCAAATAAACCTTTAACATAACGATTGCAATTTCATTGCAATTCTTTTTCTTGAACTTTAAAACTTCTTGCATAATAAATGCAAACATACTTTAAAACAACTTGCTTAACAATTTGCAAACACATTTGCAACATATAAATGAGCATTTAAAAATCATTTACTTCATGTTGTAGGTGAGATTTGAAACTTTCCCAAACTATGCTCTAGCATTCTCTATTTTCGTTCCTTTTCCTTGCATTAGTTGGCCTCTGTGTCCTGATCATACGACAACCGACTCATTAATTAACTTTTTTTATTATCAATCCACTTGATTGATAATAAAACATAAACATTAACCATTCTTTCCTTTAACGACTAGTATACTATCGGTCTACCATTCTTTTAACTCAACCTTATAAATCATCAGTTTACATTTCCTTCAATTAGCCTTGTAACCCACCGGGGTTACATTTCCTTTTAACTTTGTAACTCATCGGTTACCTCTCGTTTACTTAAACATCCCTTGTTAAATCTCTGATCTCATATGACCGTTACGTTACTTAACGTATTACGGAACATTTTTCGTCTAATAACGTTATGCTAAATCGGAGTGCTCGACTCCGCTCTAGCCGTTTCTTTAATAATGACGATTTTACCCTTAACGGGTTTTTCGTCAACCTTGTAACGTTATAAAACCTATTCTCACATAAAACAGTGTAACAATCACTGATCATGCATTTCATAAATTTTTATGAAAGCATTTAAAATAATTTATTCTAAAACAGTTCATACTGTAGGCGAGATTCCTACTTACTTGAACTCCAAGCAAAGCAGATCCAGTTGTATCTCGCTGCATCTACAGTATGCGAAGCATCCTCTGTAGTGCTCCTCGAGCGACCATGAATGGCTAGGAATGCTTCCTGGAGATCATACATTCTTGAAAACGTCATTCTAGACTCCGATACTGCTGTTTGAATCGCCTCGATCTGCATGTAATTGATACCGAACGATTTTTTATCAGAGTGGAATTTGCTCAAACGGAGGTCACCATTGCGTTCAGAGCGTCGAAACGAGTCGGGAGGCGGTCTCGGATCTTCGATCGGAGGTCCGGATCACAAAATCCCAATTTGGCCTTTGACCGGCCATTGATTGACGTTGACCGGCGACGGTTCGCTCCGTTGAGGGCTGAGCTCGAGCCTACCCCCCCTAATTCGACCCTCCTGAGTCGATTGGTGGGGTCAATTTCACCCAATTTGGCCTCCATCTGCTCTAATCGAGGATGGGTTTCTCGGCTAACACCGGCGGCTTCAATCTCCTATCTCCGGCAGAGATACCATGCAATTGACTTGGGCGTTTCCTTCCCTGAGTCACTCTGAGCATTTCCCCTATGGTGGGGCAGCTCAACACCGCGTGGAACGACGGCCCGAAAATCCCCACGGTGGCGCACCAAGGCGGAGGTCGTTCTCTGATGGCCGGCCATCGTTTCGTGCAATTGAGGTACCGAATTTCTTCCTCTCGGTCCTCTGAAGGTGGCTGCCTCTTCAATTTGGCCCAACGGTGGTGAAATGGGTCGCCTCGACCTCTCTTGCGGCGGAGCACGATGGGGGAGGTCGATCTCCGACGAGGAACGGTTGGGTTGCAAAATTAGGCGAGGGGTTTCACTCCCCGTCGCCGTCTGAGTCGAATGGTGGCGGCGGTGTACCTCACCACCGTCGTGAGCGGCGGTTCCGAGTAGCGACGCGACGACGGAGACGGGGCAGCTCCAGCAAAGCCTTTCTAGCCAAAATCGAGCTAGGGAATTGGTACCATCTTGTTCCTCTCCTCACGCTGAGTCCATAGACACCAAGATCACGTCAATTGGTGGTCGGACGGTGGAGAAATCAGTCGGGAAGAAATGGGTTTCACCGCCACTTTGGGCGGCACGTGAGCCCTCCTCCGGTGACGTTTTGGGTGGCACGACACCTCGTTGGACTCAACTCAACGAGAGCTTCCCATTGGTGTGGGAGGTGTCGAAAACGGACGCCGGAATCTCAAACAAGTTTTGAGGAGAGAGAGAGAATCTAGAGAGAGAGTCCTGAATTTTCTCTCAATTTTCTAATTTTTTTTTCCTTTTTCTTTTTTTTTCTTTTCTTTTATAAAACAAAATTATGGTCCACACAGTCCAATTCTATATTGCATGACCTTAAACAGTCCAATTCTTATACTGCTTTACTCTAATACTGTATAATTTTCTGTAATATTATACAGTATTTTCCTTTAATTGTACTTTTTATCTTAATATAATCCTTAATTTAATGCATTTTTAATGCATTAAAAATCTCGGGTGTTACACTTTAACGAAAGTAAAACTGTTGTTTGCTTTTCTACAATGTTATGAGAAGTAAAGAAATGTATGATGTTTTAAAAAATGGGTTCCAAAAGTTTTTTAAGACCCATCAAGGGCAAAATGGTCATTTTATAAAAAATGGCCAAAACGAACTCGAAACGCCCGATGTTGGAAAACACCCCTTAGTAGGAATTTTTTCATAACATGTAAGAAATGAGAGGAAAAGTTAAGTAAAAAGTTTAATAAATTACATAGTTGACAAAAACCCGATAAGGATATAATCGTTATTTTTAAGAAAACGGCTAAAGCAAAGTCGAACAGTCCAAACTAGCAAAACGTTCTAAGCAGAAAATGTTTCGTAATACATTAAGTAACAAAACCATCATGTGAGACAAGAGATTTAATAAGGGATGTTCAAGTAAAAGAAAGGTAACCTGGTAAGTTATAAAGTTAAGCAAAGAAAGAGGTAACCTGATGGGTTACAGAGTTAAGTAAAAAGAGTGATAATCCAATGGGTTACGGGTTAAGTAGAGGAAAAAATAACCTGGTGGGTTACAAAGTTAAAAGCAACAGGATACAAAGTAAAGAGAAGGGTAAACAGATAGGGTACCAAGTTAAGTTAAAAGAAAAGAACGATTAATGTTTAAGTTTTATTATCAATCGAGTAGATTGATAAAAAGAAAGTTAACTGATAAGTTGGGTGTCATATGAACAAGACACAGAAGCTGACTAACTAAAGGAAAATGAACGAAATAGGGAACGCTAGAGCGTTATCCAGGTAAGTTTCAAACCTCACCTACAGCATGAAGTATATAATTTTCAAATGCTTATATATATATTTGCAAATGTGTTTGCAATTGTTATGCAAGTTGTTTTTAAAGTATGTTTGCATTTGTTATGAAAAAGATTTTAAAGTTAAAAACAAAATTTGCAATGAAATTGCAAATGTTATGTTTAAAGTGTATTTATATTTGATATGCATAACGTCTTTAAAAGTTCAAGTTATGATCTTTAATATATTTAAAGTATGGTTGCCAGTGAAATGCACAATGTTTTAAAGAGTACAAGTTATGATTTACAAATGCGTTTGCATACGATGTGTTAGCATTTATGCTCACTAAAGTTAAAAAGAATGTAAAATAAAGATTAAAAGATAGTGTTGTACTAGCTTCCTTAATGTGAGGTACACAAGCAAAGTTAAAGTTATGACTTCCTTGATGTGAGATACACAAATAAAGTTAAAGTTATGACCTCAATGTTCGATGGTCTCCAGTCTTCCACAAGGGAAATATCATGTTTATGATCTCATAATTAAT
This sequence comes from Artocarpus heterophyllus, assembly GCA_025403435.1. NCBI lineage: Eukaryota > Viridiplantae > Streptophyta > Magnoliopsida > Rosales > Moraceae > Artocarpus > Artocarpus heterophyllus. Next base: position 33,592,560 of record CM046347.1, read on the forward strand.
AATGTTAGTACGAACACTAAAGTAAGATAAGAAAAGTTAATGAACAAAGATAAATAGTTAAAGTAAGAAATAAATGTTCATAAAATGCTCATAATTGAAAGTTCATAATTGAGCATATATGGAATCATGTATTTTGTTTTTGTCTGTATTCCTTATTATGAATGTTTATGTGTTATGTTTATGAAAAACATTCTGAGAAATGTTTTACTTTAAATGTTTATGAAAAACATTTTAATGTTTACAAGAAAAGGTTTATGAAAGATTTTTTAAGAAAAGCGTTTAAGAAATGTTTTAAGAAAAAAGTTTTAAGAAAAAGGTTTTTATGAGAAAAGCTTTTGAAGCATGTGAAAATGATTTGTAAGATTTTGTTTGAACTTACTAAGTGAAAGCTCATTAAAAATTTCTTAATGTTGTAGGTAGCCCTATGGATGACTAATATGACCTATTTGAAGAGCTCGGTGCTGCAGAGAGTAGATGCAAAGATTTGGGTATGGATACCACTACAGTATGCTTTCGCTGTTCAAAGAAAATGTTTTCTCACTATATGATATAGTGTTTTCAAAGTTTTAAGATAGTCAAAATTTTGAGAATTGTTTTCAAAGTTTTAGGGTATATTTTACGAAATGTTTTATACAAATGTAAAGTTAATGTTTCTTATTAAGTTTTAAAAAACGAATTGAAATGGTTTTAAAGTCAAGCGTTGAACGAAATCTCAACTTGAAATACAACAGAAGTCACAATAGCTTTTAAGTATGTTTTAAAGCATGTTAAAAGGAAAAGAAAAAAAATTTCAACATTTTTCTTACTAAGTAAGTAAGATTAATATTTAAGAAAACGGTGTTTAAGAAAGTTAAGTGACTGCCTGGAAAGACAGGTCGTCAAAAGTAAAGTGTTTAAAAATACACTTATTCAAAGTTTATAATTGGGATATTTATCTTTTATCCTATGTGTTTTAGATTAATTCAAAAGGAACACCTTTGGTTTTTGTCTCATCGTATGTATACCTTCAAATTAAATTTAATACACAAATTTATACTTTATCTTGGCCAATAATTGAACTTGATTTTTAAAATAACAAATTATTCTTAAGTAAAAAAGAAACAAATTTAAAACTTTGAAATAATAAGGAGAAAATAAAACAAAAAGCACACAGAACGCCAAATTTTGAGGTTATTTCATATATTTTTGAAGACAAAAACCTTATTATAAAGTTTTTTTAATGTTTTAAAGTTCTCTATATTTAATTTGAGGGTATTTTGGGTAATTTTTTATGTCAAAAATAAAAATTAATTGAAAAATATATAAATTTATGTATTAAATCTAATAAAAATGTATACATTCGATAAGATCAAAAACTGAAAATATAAATTATAAATAAACCTAAAATACGTTATATAAAAAGGGAAATAACTCTTTATAATTAGGCGGTGCATCCTCAAGATTTCACACAATTATTGTCTATTGCAGACAGGAAAACAAAATATCTGAGATAAAACAAAAGAGATCAAGTTTGAAATGTAAGACATAGGAAGCGAGTGAAACTTGAAATAAAAATGTCAGTTGTGTCATATTATGCAGGCTCAGCCCATAATAATTAAACCTAAAAGCGCTAATGTCGTGCTCTTTTTCTGCCATTTATGCCTTGTAATAGCCAACACAGCCTGTAGGCCTTGACACATCTCATATTGCGTCGTGTCGTATTCGCGCTTTTGTCTTGCTTTGTATGATATATCATTGGCCCGACGCATTGGACCATTTAATCCTTTTATATTGTTCTTTGTATTATAAGAAAAATGTTATTTTTTTTAACAATTTACAAATAAAAAGTCATTCAAATTAAAATATAACTTCATATTACGCACAAAAAAAAAAAAAGGAACACCAAAGCCATTATAAGTACTAATTTATGAATATATTTTTGGTTTTATTAAAATTAGGGTTAATTTTATAAATAATCCTTGAAGTGTACCATCAATCCCAGTTTAGTTCTTAACATTTGCAAAGTTCTATTTTGGTCCCTTTTTTTTTCTTTTGAGGATTAGTCACTTTTGGTCTCTAATGTATTGTTTTGCTTCACTTTTGATCCTTAATGTATTGCTTTGTTTCACTTTTGATCTCTCCATTGGCAAGGCTTATTAAGGATCAAAATAAAAAAATAAAAATAAAATGAGAAATTAAATACAACGATTTTGATTTATATAACTAAAATAAAAACAATTTATCATATTGTTCTTTAGATGAACTTTAATTTCTTAAAAGATAAAGTTGAATCTTTAATGTCAACGTATTATATATGCACATAAATATAGTAACTAGGATGCTCATAATTACGATTATCTAACATGGTATATAAATATACGAATATAAATTATAATGCATAGCTTGTTATTTAAATACATGATTATTTAATACTTATATACCAGTATTATTCATCTTACTAACAATCTGATAAAATTGACTTTTCTTAATTACATATATTAAAATTGTTATATTTAGTTGGTTTAGATTTTTCAAATTTTAGTCTCTAATAACTTATAATTATAGTAAAGAAGCAAAAGTGAAACAAAGTAAAAAACTAGGGACTAAAATGGGACATTTAGAAGTTTTTTGTTAAATATTTAATGTCTAACTAATGAAGTGATCAAACCTAAAACAAAATAATAGACTAAGGACTTCTAAATATTAGGGACTAAGGGAGTAAATCTTAGGTATCATTTGTTAAAATAACCCTTCAATTGAATAAGAAGAAGGGACAACTAATATCAAAGGAAATGAGCACAGCCTACTAAGCACACTCACTAAAAATCCATTACATTTATTTTTGTTCATTATTGGAGTGCTGAAAATGAATGAAAAATAACGTGATCAATTAATTTTTTGAAGACCAAATTAATTAATTACATTTATGCAGGTATGTAATTTCTTTTCTTTTCTTTTTTTTATACAAGAGAGGGAGAAATGCCATTACTCTCAAGTAGGACTCAACGTAATTCGAACCCTTAATCTATGGATGAAGTAGAAGGACTTACAATCAATTAGGCTGCCTCACTCCTCGTAATTTATTTAATTATTGAGGATTTTTTTTTTTTAAAGTCCAATCTAATTGGTATTTTTCTTTACATTCCCTACTTGTTACTGATCATAAAATAAATAATTTTTCCTTTTAACAGTTCTAACTAACAGGGCATCCACAACTATTTTATGTTATTTTATCCCGGTAAAACAGTTTACAGTTTCGTTCTTTAGGTAACGCAACGCAAGGCCGATGGTAAAACACCCGACTTTGAAGTGCAGCATTACTTTTTTCAGTAAAACTCTCTTTAAAAGCCAAAAAGGTCTCACGCAACCCCTCAATTATCACATTTTAATTACTCCCAAAACTAAATTTAAGTAATTTAAAGACATACAATGGCTGAGGCTCAAAAGGACAAGGAAGAGCGGCAGCGCATTTTCAAGAGCTTTGACAGCAATGGTGATGGAAAGATCTCATCTGCGGAGTTAGGCGATGCTCGCAAAGCGCTCGGCTCAGTCACGGTGGAAGAAGTTCAACGCATGATGGCGGAGATCGACACTGATGGTGATGGCTTCATTTCTCTAGAGGAATTCACAGAATTTGCTCAGGCCAATCGCGGCTTGATCAAGGATGTTGCAAAGATATTCTAGTTTATTTCTCAAAATCATTTACGCTATCAGTTTTTGTGATTAATTTGCATGCTTGCTTGCCAACGAGTTTTTGGAAGCACACTTTTCTTCATAGAGGTTCATTGGATTTTTCAGATATTAATAGAAAAGTTTGGCAATTGGGTAGGTCGAAGCTTTTTGTTGTTTGTTTTTATCTATTCATTTATTTTTTGTTTTATTGTTATAAATTATAATTATTGTCACTTTATAAGGTGATGCAATGAATAATGAACATTGGATGCGTTTTCTTCACGAGTGTGAGCGTGGGTGATGGCTGTGTTGTTTCACGTCGCCTAAAATTTTATACATCAACAACTCATAATTACAGAAAACAAAAAATTTCCCGTTACAATCAAACAGGAACTATAAAGTCTCAAACGAATATCTGTTACACTATTCCCCTATGATACAGGGACAAATGAAATGACAATATGTACAGAACAATGTATCACTCATCAGAATTCTAACCCTATTTACGATTTCAAATATCCTTACAGTAGAACTTTTGCACTCTGTTGAAGCAAGCACCAATCCAAAGAGGAAAAAGAAATTAAAATTAAAAAAAAAAAATCAGGTAGTTAAATCTTTCCTTCTTTTTGTTGAACGACAGTAAAAGTGATCATCGTCTTCAAACTCTGAAACACCTAACATGGCCAAAGCTAAGTGGCTCTTCATTTCACTGTTTGTTTCTGGTGATTGAGAGTAACAATCAATAACACATCCACTGCCTAGAAAGCTAGACTTCTTCCTCATAGAGAGAACAGGTTGTTCTTCACCTTTCAGGATTGCGATAATCTTGCCAATGGCTGGCCTGCGAGCTTCTTCACTAGTTACACAGGCAGCGGCAGCTTCGATCATTCGGGCTATCTGATTCGAATTTCTTGAAGTGCATTTGAGCCTTGGATCCAACAACTCCTCAATGGCTCCCTTGCCTTTGTGCAAGAGGGGTTTTGCCTACCAGATCAATGTAAAATGACACGTTTATTATTGTCTGCGTTTTTAACTTGTAATAAGAAATGAATGAATGACCTATAAGCATAACAAAGCACCCAAAAGCTGCACATGGCGCACCCAAATTTTGGAAAGCAAAATGATTAAAAAAAAAAAAAACAAACACATGAGTCTGATCAAGTGTTGGCAACAGGATTATGCTGTTTTCATCCAGAAAGATGGAAGAATCGAATTGTTGCAAGTCACATATGAAAATTGGTGTCGTGTATTGATAAGTTTTAAGTGGCAAGCAAGCATTAACTCATGGATTAGGCCAAAACTTTAAGGCTTAAACCATTGACAAAAACTTAGGGTTTAAGCTATTGGTTATGAGCTCGACTCACTCAAGCCTAACAGCTAACCATAAAAATGTACGTGCACGTTTCCTTATACAAACGTTTTCCACATACATTGCCCACCAATTCCCAACATAAATAGAGCTTCAAAATTGATATGCGGTGATTGCAGCCAAGACTTAAGGCTCAAGTTTTGGGAATTTAGGTGGAGTTCCCCGATCTCCGCAACCCATAAAACACATTCACTTCCATCAGAAAACCCATTTTTACAAACAAAGAAAGCAACATCTAAGACGCGCACACCAAATATTCTTTTTTTTTTTTTTTTCACTTGATTAGACATTAGCTATCCAAACTTTCTGCTTCAACACCTAATAGTTTTGAGTAGACCCAGACAACTCCACAATTTGGACACGCGATTAATTAAGTTCCCATCTTACAACCTATGTGCCAAGCTGATAGACGCACTATAACCATGTGTAGATAAGGAAAGAAAGCCTTGGAAACCAAAATTATCCGTCAATTGATTAGGTGACCCAAAATAACCGACAAAATGATGTTTGAAGCGTTTGAAGGGGAAAAATGAGTTAATTTAAGAAGGAATATTTCTAGATCAGGAGCCACATAGGCGAGCATCATTCAACCAGGACGACAAGAAAAAGAAGGCACATTAACCTACCCATAGGACCAAGTTCTCCTCTCCTTGCGGCCTGCTTGCTTCGATTGGCTTCCGACCAGTTATCAACTCTAACAACACTACCCCAAGCGCATAAACATCGGTCTTATCTGATACTTTCCCATGCTGGAAATACTCAGGAGCCAAGTAACTGCACAAATACACATAAAAAATATGACCGAACAAACAAAATTAAAAGGATAAGAAAAAAGGTGCTTGGAACAACTAATAGAAAGAGTTATTGATCGTAGTAAGTTTGTGTGAAATCATACCCAAATGTTCCCTTGACAGTTTTGCAAAGAAAAGGAGCTGAGGGAGCAAAAGTCCATGTTGCCAATCCAAAGTCACATAACTGCAAACAGGATTCAAGATTCAAGTCAATGTTGAGACCTATTTGACAACAGAATGAATTAATTCCCAAAGAAAAATAATAATTGCCTTGGGAGTTTTGTTGGAAGAAAGAAGAATATTGGAGGGTTTAATATCTCTATGAACAACACATCTTTCAGTTCCATTATGCAAGTATGCCACTGCCTGTGCAATACCAATGGCGACCTTGTATCTTACGGACCAAGCAAGTGTTGTGGACCCTCTAATTCCCTTCTTCTTTTTCTCTGCATATTTGGTTTGATAAACCATAAGTCACTATAAAATAAAATAATAAAAAAAAGAAGAAAAGAAAGATATAATACTGAATTTCTAATAAATAAATAGATAAACAACGATACCATGCAAATGGCGTTCCAAGCTTCCACCAGAGATAAACTTATAAACCAAAAACAAGCCTTGTTGAGGATCCATACAGAAGCCAACCAGGGGAACAACATTTGAGTGATGAAGAGAGCTGGCAATGATCAATTCCCTACAAAATGCCTTTGAGGATTCCTTGTCTTCCTTGTTCAGCCTCTTAATCGCTACAGATGTTCTCAAAACACCAATTTTCCCTCTGAAAACATAGCTCAGAGCCCCTCTACCCAGAACTCTACCTGCCCAACAATTATTAAATCATATGATTATCACATTCACAACAGATTAATCCCATATATAAACAAGAATAAAAGTAAAAGTACCATTAGAGAAATGGCGAGTGGCAGAGGCAATTTGAGCATAAGTGAATCTGACAAGAGTAGTAGTGTTAGCAAGGGGAGATATGCTTTTCTCCAAGGACTGGATTGTGCGGCATTTGAGGTCATTCGAATAAGAATGAGAATGGGTGTGTCCATTTTCCAAATTGACCATTAAAACAGTCGCAGTCGCAGTCGCAGCCGCAGCAGCATTTGAAGAATTACTAATATTCATGTTCATGGACTCAAGCTCAACTTGAGAGCAGAAGCTGAATCTGAATGACGAGTGAACAGATTGTGGGTCCAACTGACCATTATTATTGTTAATATTCGAAGATGAAGATGATGATCCACACCCACCAGACTCTGCCAGAAGCCATGCCTTGTTGAGCTCTAAATCCTTGTTGTTGTTGTCGTCCTCATTCTGGTTCAAACAGAAAGAGGTAGTTGTTCGCGTAGGTGGGACAAAACAACTCAACAAACCAAGCTCAACCACCATTTTTCTCAGAATGGCCTTGGCCTTGTCCTCGAGTTTCTTCGCCTCATTCGGACTCGGATGCTCTTCTTCAGACCGACTGCAACTGCCTTGGGAATGGGAAAGGGAAAACCCCATTTTCATTTTTGGAGCTCAAACTCAAACAGATCTCCAATCTCAATAATCACACCAAAAAGTAAAATAGCACGGAAACCCAGATTAATATATATATAAATAATGATAAAGGAAAGTAAAAAGCAGCTGCTTTGCGTGCAGAGTGGGACTTGGGAGAGAATTTCTATCTTTCTCAGACAGAAAGAGAGAGAAAGAGAGAGAATGGGAAGGAACTAACTACCGAGGAAGAAAGAAGCATAAGCATGTAATTTGTATTGTATTATTAAGAACCAATGGAGATTAATAATTTAATTGTGGTTGGTTTAAGAGTGAGGGAAAGGCGATATTGGAGTTTGTGATGTCTGCCGAGAAAGCCCTTCTTTTTTTTTTTATTAATTCTTCTTCCTTATTATATATATGTATATATATATACACACACAAATATAAATATATATAAAGTGAGAGAGTGATTATGTAATAAAATTAGGAGATGGATCAGATGAGACTCCCATTGGTAAGGTCAATGTGGACAACAAGAAGCCACCAGCCACCACCACAAACATATCTCATCTCATTTTTCAAAATAATTTGGTCGTGGAAACGGAAAACATGCAAAACAGAATATGAAAATAAAAATAAGAAACAAAATTGAGGTTGCTAATATCAAGTCTTACTTAGCCAAGTAGTTTTAGTCCGTTGTCCTTTACCACTAAGTTTACAGGAAATACGCGGACTTCTATCCTATTAAGTAAAGTTTTTCTTAATTTGGTCTTCGATAAAATGTAAAACAAAATACAAACCAAGATCGAAGATGAGACTAGTTTTCCTCGGCAAAAAATGATTTCTCGTTTGACGGTGCTACGAAAACATTATTGATACAAAAAGTCAAAAAAAAAAACACTATTGATTGATACCATACCTTCTTTTTTTTTTTACCCTTAAACATAATCGAGGTAATTAAGATATATAGCTATATTTGAACACAAATATAAGCTTAAATAGCATACATTGGATGCTTGTTATATTATTTTCTTCAATCCACAAATGTCATGATGCTAAATGCACTGCTCTCAAAAGACACTAATAATTCAAAGAAGCTTTTATGCTTAGCCAGGGGATTTTAGCTAATGGGATTATGAATCAGCACATTATTAATAATAAGCACCCAAAACTATAATGATGTAATAATGCCTTGATATAATAATTAAGGGAAAGGCTTAATTAGTACTGTTGGGAAAGGAGAGTAAAATAATGGACAAATGATGGCCAAAATGAAAATAAAAATGAAAATGAAAATGGGTTTTTAGTTTGGTGACCATCCAACCCCCTCCCGACCCCCAACAACTCCTCTAGACAGCCCTACGTTGCCACGTTTGTCATGGGCTAAGATTTGAGTTCTCGATTTCCTCTAAACTATTTTTTTGGTTATTTTTAAATCGAGGAGAAAAGATAGCGATTTTTTAGACTGGTATAATATATATAGTATTATATTAAAGAAAACTTTCTTATTACAACTTTCCCGCTACAAATCTTTAAATCTTCTTATTATTAGTCATGTACGTTTATGTGTAATGTGGACTCCTATTTAAGAAAGTTACGACAAAAAAATTGTGTAATAATAGAGATCCATCATTATTATTTTTTTTTTTTTTTTGTGCTGACATCTAAACTATTATTTGTATTCAACTGCTCGAATAACAAAAATTACTATATTAATTTAGTAGAAGCATATGCGTGCAATTGACTAGTTTTCCATATGATAAAAGAAAGAGGATTATTGTGACGTTGTTTAGCAGTCAATTCTTGACACAATGGATAAGGGCAACTGGGCAAGTATCCTATCTTGGGCATAAATGGACCCAAACTAAATGCAAAGAAGAAACTTCCCGTTAATTATACGTTAAAAAAAGGACCACTAAAAAATCATTTTTATCCTTGTAGTGTTAAACCTCACTGCTTACAAAATTATATGTTTCAGTCTAAGATGTAATATACTTTTTACACTGGGACTCACAACGAGGTTGTAATCTATAGGGTTGTGACACTCAGCAATTAATTAAGTATAATTAGTGTGTAAAATAGTGAATTAGTGTACCTTATTGTAACTTAAACTTCAACTAATCATTTTGAGGTATTTTTCTAAGTAGTTTCACTTTTAACTATTTTTATTAATTATCTTAAATTTTTGGAACAAAATAAATTGTCTAATTCTAAACAAGTCCTTTCTTACCAAAAAGTTAGACAACTTTGAAATCCCTTCATCAAAACCATGTGCTGGACATGGTTTCCAACTTGACATAGCCCTTCCTCTATTTTTCCCTCACTCTCCCTTCCATTCTCACTCTCATTCTCTCATCTCTCTCACTCCCTCTCTCGGTGCCCTTTCTCCCTCTTCTTCTTCCAATTTTTCCACCACCAACGGGAGGCTGAGGGACGAGCCTTTGAAGCCCCAAGCCCGCTCAAATCAGCTCAAAGAGTTCAAATTTGAGGTTAGCTCCCTCTTTCTCAAAGTTTCAAATTTTATTTTCAAAATCTCCAATCTTCCTTAAATATTGTAATCCGAGCTTCCTTGAGCTCAAACAACGTTCAATTTGAGTTGTAGATTGTGATTTACTATGAATCTAAGCTTTGTTTGAGCTAAAATCAACTTAACCAAGTTTTTTTATTTTTCTTTATATTTTCAAATAAACCATGAAATTGTGTTTAAATTTAGGGATTTTGTGCCAAAAAGGTTTAGAATTGTTTCCTAGTATTTCCTACATGATTTCTAGGTTGAAATTGGCCAAAAATAGGTTAAATCGAGCTTGGAAAGCTCAGGGAAGCTGAGGCTTGAAATCTGAATTTTTTCAAATTTTGACATATTAGTAGGTCCAACATGAGTTTCGGCAGGCTAAATTCAAGAGTTTGGCAGGCCGGACTTAGGTGGCCAGTAGGACAAAATTTATAAGTTTGGCAGGCTGGACTAGGGAGATCGACAGGCTGACCGGGCTATAGGAAAATGACTGTTTTTCACTCATTTTTACTGTTTAAAACATCAATAGAGACTTTGACCTTGTAGCATGATTTTGTTAATATTAAAGGTGCACAAAGACACCATGAGATAACATAGTATTGAAGAATACTCTAAGTTAGATATTGACGAATCTAGTTCATATCTAAGGTTGTTCGTGGTTTCAAAGAGCTAATATATAGCAGGCGAGGACTGCGGTGTTTATGTTCTTATATTGGATAACGAGGTAAGACTCTAGATCCTCTTTCTTTGTTAGCCATGATTTTAGAAAGGGTTTGGCCATAAAGTGTTTTCAGAAAACGTTTTTAAGGAATGAATGAGATATATTTACTCAATTATTTTCAATAACCGTTAAATAATGAAATAATCATAATGAATGAAATAATGAATGTAAATGAGAACACTCAATAACGTGAAACTCAAATAATGATATAGTACCAAAGGACTCAGAAACATCATTCGAAATGATATGTTAGGGCATGATGTCATATTTAGAGATTGGGTCGTGCAGAGAGCGACCTTAGGGGCAAGTCTTAAAACCCAATTGGGCCACTATGATGGTAATTCTAATGGTTTTGCTCAAGATAAAATGATAATATTAGTTTTAGATAAATGTCAAACAAAAATGGTAAGCATGAGATTAAAGAAACTTATTTACTGTGTTTAATATTCCTTGTGTTAATGAAAGATTCATATGTTAAAATTTATGTTTTCAAAGCTTTAGTCCTACTGAACCCTCCGCTCACAGTTTTATTGTTTTTAAAACTTTCCCCCCTTCTAGGTGGTTCGTAGCATAGCGTTGATTAGAAAGCAACTGATAGGATGCGTGGACTGTAGGAGTTGCTAATTAAGTTATTTGCTTATTTAATCAAGGTATGTAATATTTCAATTGTTCTTCTTTTAGATTGGACTGTGGTTGTAATTTATTTATATTGATACCATGTGTGTGCATAAGTATGGGTCTGGTATGGCCAACCGGTTCTTATCAGTTTTTATTACTTATTATTTTGTGTTATTTTAGATTAGGGGTAATTATTTAAAAGTTTTAAATTTACCACGTTTTTTTAAATAACATTGTTAATTAATTGGAAAAATTAATTAAAATTTGATTTAATTAATTTAATTAATCTGCCATGTTACTACCCGGATTGAGGTTCATGACAAAGGTTGAATAAAATTGCTCCTAAAAAAATAAAAGGTAAAAGGGACAACCAAAAAATAATGACCACCATGACTAGAAAAACCGGAGGTTATGTAAGATAAATTAGGAGGATTAGTTTATAAAATTGGGAGCTCTTATGTTGGACGCATAATTGATTTATTCATACATTAAACCGTTGAAAAATTAATTTAATCTTTAAAATAACCGTACTTATTGGTAGGGTAAAAATACATGTCCTATCATAAATTTTGGCTATAAAAATTGAGGTTTTCTACCATTGAAAGTTTGGAAATGAGAAGACTAGGTCCACGCTCCATCAAAGTAAGTTATTTTCTGCAAGTGCTACATTTTATTATTAAAATGTAATCAAACAATTATTGTAATAAGAGGGTTATGTGAGGGCAAAAAAATAGATAGAAATTTGTCGAGTTTTATCCCAAGAAAAGTAAATTATACTCATGTATTCTAAACTTATTGTCTTTGCATGTTGTATCTTAAACTTTCAGTTTTTAACATTTGGGACCCTAAAATTTACAATCGCAGTCTAGTCAATAATTGGCATCAATTAGTGGAGGATAATTAGGCCTCAAAATTCTAAAATTTGAAAAGTTTGTGATCCAACTTACCAACCAACAAAAAGTTTGAGACCTATTTGTTAAAAAATCTTGGGCAATTTTTGTCTATTAATTGATGTCCAATAGTTGCTGCACTCAATTGCAACAAATTAAAATTTAAGCCGTTATTTGTCAAAATTAAAATTCAACATTCAAGTTGCCAAACACTAAACTCCAGGGTACACTAATGCAATTAAACTCAATTTTCTTGTCCCCTTTGACGGTCCTTCCAATTACTTTTTGATATTTTATTTTATTTAGTTTTTTTAAGTGGATATGACAATTAGATTCAAAATGAAATCTGATATCTTTAACAAAGTCTCTATTTAACATATCGATTCAAAACCAACAAACACCGTAAAATTTTTAAAAGTTATAATAAAAGTAGCTACAATGTAAAGTTTTCATATGTTATAGTTTTTAAAGTAATATTTTCAGTTTCAATTATTCTCCCAAACACCTATTTCTTAATATATAAGGTTTAATCCGCAAGTTTGACTTTCGAATGCATGATAAGGTTAAGCTATTAAGACGATCGAGTGATCGGAATCCTGTAGTACCACAAACACCGAAATTGTTACGGCAAATTTCTAACAAACTTTAAATCGAAGATTTAGAACCGAATTTCAATACATACGTCTGTCTAGTATTTTACATGTTTGACGCTATTATTTACCTTATTGCCATATCTTTCTAATTCTACAGGTAAGCCCCAACACTCCTAGTAGCATGGGAAGATACAGTGTAATATTTGTGTGTATATATATATATATATATATAAATAAAGATTAAGAAGTTTAAAAAACAGATTAAAAATTAATGAGGACCCATATGAATATAATAATATAATATATGCCCGAAGTTTTTTTCAGGTCATCCATATCTGTTTGAATTGTGTTTGTGTATTATTATTATTATTATTATTACTACTACGAGAAAGACTATAATCAAAACCTCCATTTGTTCTCGTTTGATTAGACTTTTTTTTAATTAATGAGGTTTATGTTTTTAGTCATTCGATTAATAAAAAAAAGGTACAAAATCATGTGCAAATAAAAGTAAAAATAGATATAACCATACTTAATAACAACCTTTTTATCAAATAATTACCAAAAAAAAGGAAAAATACTCAAAAAAAAGTTAAAAACTTTACGAAAAAAATTTAAAAAATCCTTTAAAAAATAAAGAAAAAAAACTAAAAAAAACAGAACTGGGAAAAAAATTAAAAAATAAATAAACTCCGACAACTCTGCCGCCATGCCGCAATTGTGACACCGCCTCCACGCCATCCTTGTTTCCACCTGCACCCTTGCCAAACACCCTTTCTTCCCTGGATCTGGCGGCAACGTCTTCATCCCTCGTGACAGGTGCGGTGACACAAGAATCGCGACCCACGATGGCTGCGACCATGTCGGAGACTCAAAAAATTTAAAAACTTTACCTGAAAAAATTTAAAAACTTCTTTTAAAAAAATTTTAAAAACCACTTAAAAAAATAAAAGAACATGAAAAAATAAAATAAAAAATGAACTCCGGCAACCCTGCCTACACACCTCGATTGTGACCTCGCTTCCACGCCATCCTCGTCTCCACCGGTACCCTCGCCAAACACCATTCCTTCCTTGGATCCGGGGCAGCGTTTCAACCTTCATGACACACATGATGGCACGAGATTTGCAATAGGCGCGATGGCGTATGCAACCAGTGGGAAGACGACGAAAGTCACGAGCAAGGCCTGACGGTAGCGATAGAGACAAATATGAGAGGATCGTGACAGGTTCCGTCGCGAGCAATCTTGCGAAGGCCGAGATAGCGACGGAGTCGCAACCCCCGTCGCGACCCACTGCGTTTTGCTATGTATGGAGTCGCCGACGACCTGAGGAGGAGAGGAGGGCACCGATGAAGGGGATTCGCAACCACCCTCACGAGGGCCCCGGACACAACTATGACGGAATCTTACCACAAATTGGTGGGTCAAGACCCACCGTTGTTTTCTGGGTTGCGAACAAGGGTGGGTCACCCAGATTTAATATTTTCTAGTTCTTGGAGTGTCGACGGCTCTCTCCAGCGGTGGCAAATGCGCAAAGCACAACATTGAAGTTTTTTTTTTTTTTTTTATTATTATTATTTTTTTAATAAATTCCATGTCCCGTAAGAAAAATAAATTTAGTGTATTTGAACTCATTAAAACTATTTCATCGTTGGATTTATCTCTGGTTGACTAGAAAAAGTGCCTTATTGATGAGAGACTTTAGGGTTCTCATGGCAGCAGCTATTATTATTATTATTATTTTGATCTGGTGTTTATATATTATTTCGAATCAAAAAAGTGTGTCTAAATATTATTGCCGATATTTTTGTTCTTATAATTTTCATGTCGTTTGTTTATGTCTAGAACCTTGTATAACGTATATGGGAAAGTGATTTCCTTGTTTATGTCTTAAACAATGACCGGCTGGTAGCGTGTCATTGCTAAATAATGGCTCTTAACTTTAGTATATGTTAATTGAAACATTTCAGGCCCACAATTTGACAAAAGATAAAGATGATGGAAATTGGGGACTTCCCTTTTATTTAAATGCCATCCCTTTAAGTTTTTTTTCTTTTTTTTTAAATGGCGCTCATGTGTGGAACTTAAGGAAAAAAAAATTACAATAAATGAAAGAGAAAGAGAAAGAGAGAGTTAAGTAAGTGTTAAAATCTGTCTATTTAAATTGGTTGGGAAAAAAACGATTTAAACTTCTCATGCTAATATTCTAGAAAAAATAATAGGACTAATATTGTGGTACAATTTTTTTTTTTTTAAATATGGCATGAAAAACTTTTTTTTTTTTAAGTGTGGCATCTTCTATGATTTTCTAGTACAAATTAGCATCATCTCAAGATTAATAGGATATTTAATTGGGCAAACAATAAAATGTTCAGAGAAGAATATTATAACTTTTCTTCTTCTTTTCTTTTTTTTTTTTTTTTTTTTTGGAAAATTGTATTCTATTGCAAATCTATACTTTATAGACACCAATTCAAACATGAAAGTCTATAACACATTTAGCGACCTAACACTAGCGATAAACTAGAACTATTAGTAGGTTCGATTGAAACACTCAAAGGGTAAATCGTGCCAATAAAAAGAAACCGATTAGATACATCACTAATCGAGCACACAAAAGGCTCTTTCAAATACAAAACTATTGACAGTAGATCACACTAATCAATCGAGATCTAATGACTAAAAGCAACAAGGCCAAACGCATCACTGCAAAGAACAATAACTTGCAGACTAGATAAAAAAATAACACCAAAAAATGAGAAGACCACCTATGTTAATATATAATAGCCAACAAAAAAATCGGTGGAAATACCACCATTTTTATTTAACAAACACATAAATAAAAACAACCGATAAAAGCCCAAATGAAACTGACAAAGTCTCCGATTACAAGCCAAACATCGCTGAGCAAGAGTAGGGAAGCTGAAACACTACCAACTACAGTAAGAAAGCCAAAAAAGACATGGGCCTCTGTTGAATAAGAAGCACCCATTGTCGTTCACCCTTGCAGATCTAGAAGTACTTCACCTCCATGGTCTTGTTGCACCATAGAATTCAAAGGCCCCTAAGAAACCATGGACAATATCTACGGTGAACCTCTCAACCATAAAGAGAAAGCCGCCATCTCTACCACCTCCAACCTATGCACAACCGAGCCACCAACTGAGTCTTGGGGACATCGACGTCTAAGCATGACTAGAATGAACAACCCAGCCTTCCTCCACCTCGCAAAGAGAGAAACCTCCCCTCTACCCCCTCCAACCATCACACAAGTGAGCCACCCGAGCCTTAAGGACACAATCATCTAAGCACGGCCAGAAACTACGTATGAAGCCACATCAAAGCACAACCTCCAAGCCTAAGAACTCCTCCGATGCCACTAGTATGCCAAGCTCTCACTGGAGACGCCTTCATCTTATCACTCCGGCACCCCTCCTAATAGAGCCGAGAATTCAAAAGCTAGCCCAAAGACGATGCCAGACTCAGGCCCTTTAAACCCCACTATTGAGGTACCTTAGAGGAGGGTAAAGATTAATTATACAATTATATATTTTAGTTTTAATTATTTCTCAAGTATTTCTTTACTCTTATTAACTACAAAGATGTCCTCTAAATTTTTTTTAAAACATTCCAATTTTATTTTTTTTGTACTTTGTTTAAAAAAAATGATCTTGAATTTTATGTTTTTTAATTGTCTAAAATTTTTCAAAATTTTTCTTAACAAAAAAATAGTTTTCAGAAATAAAAACAGTCTAATTGAGGTTATCTTTGTTTTTTCCCCCTTCATTTACAAAATTATGGTCATTATTGAGTAAAGTGACGACCAAGGGTTATTTCCATAGACAATTGGTTCTACGTAATTAGTTATTAACTCATCAACCTAAGGCACACTTACAGTAAACCCAAAATTGGGTTGGGTTGTTTTTTATGAACTAAATTGCTAAATTGAAGAAACCACAAATAAAATAAAACCATAATAATAAAAATGGTTAAAGGATCATTCGTCACCACTACACAATAGCTCTTAAATTAATCATAAAAATTATTTATAATTCTCTATTAAAACTGCAAACTGTAGATAACAACAAGCTCTGTTATACTAATCTTTTCTTACGGTTTCATATAATAAAACAAGCTCTTTGTTAAATCTTTTTCCACTAAATAACCTATAACAAACTCTCTAGATTTAACCTAACAAAAGTATTAAAATGAGAAATATATGTTGATCTAAGCAACAAATACACAAGTTCGATTCATGTAACCTTGGCTATAGTCTACATGCAATTATATGAAAACTTGACCATAATCAATGACCATAATTTACTATTAATGATTAAAAAAAAAGACAATTATGGATCAAAATTTCCAATCTACCAATAGATAATTTTGACGTCCTACTCAATTACACAACCAAATAAAATAAGAAAATATTCATGAACAATAATTGTAAAAGAACATAAATAATCTCAATTGAAAAATTGAAAAATAATTATGACAACCAATTATATAGCCATGTTTAGGGTTTTGAAATCACTATTAACCAAAAAATAAAACTACACTAAAAACATAGAAAAATAAAAGAAAGAAAGAATAAGAAGAAGAACGATTATGGCATTTTAGAGTCTTCTAAATAAAGGATACCCCTTGAGCCACCACCGGAGCCTTTCTCTCATCTCTCCTCTCCTAAACTAAGAAAAATTGATCAGAAAGGTTATCTTCTTCTGCTCCAAAATGATGTATTTATAGGTTTTTAATGTTAGGAGGAGAACAGAAAATTTTTAGAGCTTCTTTAGACGAAAAATCGGGTAAGAATGCAGCCTCTTATGTCGTGGCTTGATTCCCCTCGTTGTAGCCTGCCTTTTCTGATAAATTCACGGATTTTGTTCCACCTAGTGTTGTTGTGCCCTTTGTTGGCATTGTGGCACACTCTTGGTGGCTACACAGGCCTGACTTGTTGCTCAACGGGTGTTGCAGTGCCCAAGGCTGGCGCTACGGCCCTCCTAGTGGCCATTAGCTAGTCCGCAACGCCCACTTCTCAAGATTTTGGCTTGATTTCTTCCAGTTTGTTGTCTGTGGCAACGAACATAGAAATGTCTTTTATGCTCCTAAGTTCAATGTTTCACTTTTCCTTCATTCTTTTGTCTTAAAATACTTATAAAACAAAATAATATAAGAAAACCAAGAAACTAACAAAGAAAACATGAAAAAAAAATGATATCAATGCGTGACCTATGGAAAAATTCAAAAAGCCTTGTGGTTTGCGTCTAGGCCCTCTGCCACCTGTTTTATTCACCTTGATGGCTGATGTTTTGGGCAGGTTAGTGGATAAGGCGGTTTAATCGAATTTATTAAGGTGCATTAAAGTAGGGAGGAAGAAAGTACTTATCTCTCATTTGCAATTTGCGAACGGCATGTTATTTTGTTCTACATTTGGGGGAAAATAATCTTCAGAAGCACATGGGCATCTTAGATGTTTTCTGGCTGATTTCAGGCCATAAAATCAATATGAGCATAAATGTTATGTTGGCTATTAATGTGGAAGCAAAGGAAGGTCAAAGATTGGCTAGCATGCTCTATAGGGTGTTGGCCTATAAAATACTTGGTTCTACCGTTAGGGGTAATTCGTTAAAGACTTCTCTAGTCGTTTCTAAAGTCACCAAAAGACTGGATGGTTGGAAAAGAACTTTTTCTTTCTCGCGGAGGGAGATTAACTCCCATCTGGTTCTTTTGTCCTTACCAATTTACTATCTGTCAGTTTTCCATGTCTTGAAGGGTGTAGCGATGTGTCGAAAAAATGATGCGCGATTTCATATGGGGAGGTACTGATGACGTGCATGCTGATCATTTGACAGCTTAGGTGGATGTGCCCAGATCTAGAGAGAAGGGAGGGTGAGGGATGGGGAAATATTGTGATAAGAAACAAGGCTCTTCTCTCAAAATGGTCATGGAGTTTTTCTAGAAAGCATGGTTGCTTTTGGCATAGCGTGATTAAAAGTAAATGTGGCACTTCTTTCGAGGATTAGAGGTCGGGTAAAATCTCAAGGGTGACGTACAGATGCCCCTAGAGAAGATTTTGATGCTCATGCTAAGTTCCAGAAGATTTTGAAAAGATGTCTCATTTTGAAGTACGGAAGGTGACATAGAAAATTATTTAAATTAATTAAAAAAATTTAATTAAAAATTAAGAGTTTAAAGGTTTAAATTAAATATAAAATGTAAAAATTTAAAGGAGGTCATCGCATGAATAATTAGTATTAAAGGATACATATAACGCGTATGGGTCCCACAGACCTATAACTTGTACACACATATAGTACTGACAATATCATAAATACAATCACAGTCTAAGTACAAATAAAGTTAAGATCTTACATGCCTTGATTTAAATAATACAAATAAATTTATTAGTCCCTCTATTGCTCCTCGGTCCTGTCTGATCAGTCATCTCCAAACCTAAATGGAAAACCACCTAGAGGGGGGGAAAATTTAAAACAAGGAAAATGTGAGCGAAAGGCTCAATAGGACTATGTTTTATAAAATAAATTTAATTTAAAGAAATATTTCATTGTTCAGGAATTTATTTAAAAAAAACCTTGAATAAATAAACAAATAAATAAATAAACAAATTTAAGTAAAATCGTTCTTACCCAGAACAGTTTACTTGGATAATCAGAAATATCATTTTCTTTTCCTAGGCAAACCATAAAAATATCACTACCGTAGTGGCCCAGCTGGGTTTCGGGACCTGCCCCCAAGGTCGATCGCTACACGACCCGATCTCTGATATGGCATCATGCCTATGTGTTTATTATCATCATCATTCAAAACCCAATTACCGAGTGTTGTCATTTACATTCATTATGAAGTCCATTTCAGTTCACGGTATATTAAAATATAACCGATACATTCATTTTCAAACAACCGTTGAAAACATTTTAATAGAAATCCTTTTCAAAGCCAAATCATTTTGAAACTAGGCTACCAAGGAAATGGGGTAGAAGTCCTACCTCAATACTCGTGCCGGTGCCCCACACCATAATCCCGGTCCGCTATAGTTAGCTCCGCGGAACCACGAACGATCCTAGATATAAACTAAGTCGATCAATATCTAGTTCGAGACATTCTATGTTACTAAACCATTTCATAATGTCCTAGTGTGCCATTTGTATCTTTAAAATCATTCTACAAGGTTGGAATTTAAATCGGGGTTCAAAACAGTGAAAACGGGTGAAAAATCACAAAATTCCCTATGCTCGATCGGCCTGCCGGACTCCCTGCTTCGGCCGACCGAACTGTGCAGTTCGGCCTGCCGGAAGCCAAGTTCGGTCGACCGAACATTCTCAGGTTTGGCCTGCCGGACTGATGAACACCGGCCTGCCGATCCCTAATCCGGCCTACAGAACACGCAGTTCGGCAGCCTGTCGAACTGGGAAAACCCAGAAATCCAGCCATGGGTTTTCGATTCCCCCAAAATCCAAATCTTGATTTTAACCTGTTTTTCTCAAATCCGAGGTATGGAAAACAATCATAGTTGATAAAAAAACATACTAGAACACATTTGAACTCATTTAAACAAGATTTAAACTCAAAAATCTCAAAAATTCAAAAATGAGAAAATGGGGAGAAAAATGAAAAATCTTGAATCCAATCCTTTTTCTTCAATCTAAGCTTAGATTCTAGTTGTTCTAAGTTCATTTAACTCAAATCAAAGGTTTCTAAGCTCAAGCAAACCTAGATTTCAAAAATGCACAAAATTGAAAATTTTGGAAAAAGTTTAGAAATTTCAAAACTAACCTCGAATCAAAGCTTCAATCCGCGTTCTCGGTTACCAAATCACGTTCCCGAGCTTCCTCCTTGCTGACCCGAAGCTTGGATTCGAATTTTGATTCAAAAATTTGAGAGAGAAGAGAGAAGCCGAGAGAGAGAGAGGGAGAGAGTGAGAGCTGAGAGAGTGAAGAGAGAGAGAGAGATGAGAGAATAAATAGAGAAAAACGGTGGGCGGTTTTACTGTGCGAAAACCATGTGCCGCCCACGGTTTTGTAAAACGGAGTATTTTTAACATTTTATAAATTGTTGTGTTTTAAAACTCGAAACATCATTTTTAAAACAATAAGAAATCATTTGAATTCATCAAATTAACAAAACCACCAAAATTTCAAGATCCAACCAAGTAATCAAATTAATGTTGAAACATTAATTATGGCACACTAATTCATCATTTATATTATATTAACATTAAATAAATTTTGGGGCGTTACAGAAGATGTATGGTTGAGAGGGCTAAAATTTTCCAATAGGTTTCCTTGCCTGTTTAGAAATTCATTATTACATAGTGCTCCAATAACTTCTTTTTACTCTCTTTTTCTAAACAACACCATTTCTTGGAATTTTCAATGTATTAGAAATTCTAGCAAGATGGAGATAGGGGAGGTGGAAGATTTATTAGCCGTTTTGGATGAGGTGAGGGTGTATTCGTACTCTTTAGATAGGAGAGTTTAGAAGCTGGAGAGATCCGGTCTTTTCTCTTGCAAATCATTTTTCAAATTCCTTATTGATGACTAATCTTCTTCTCACTCTCTTGTTCTTTTTCATAATTTTATCTGGAAATCTTTGGTTTTAGTTAAAATTAAAGTTTTCAGTAAGTTATTCTTCTGGCGACAAAGACTTTCCCTTCTAATTATAAGAAAGAAAAGGCTTACTATCTTTGGGATCTGATGCTACACCGCTGCTCAATACCTTAGGGGATCAACTCTATTACATAAGTTGATTCCTAACTTTTATCTCATATCATGACATAAATAAGCAGTCTTTATTGTATATCTCTCCAAGGGGAGGTGTGTTTTATATAGAATTCATTATGAAACCTCTGATCATAATTTTGTTTCATTGTACTTTCCCTAACAACATTTGGCGGAGAATTTTGTTTCGAAAGTTCTGTTTGCTCTAGCCTTTTGTCTTGGAAGGGACTCTTTGTCCTTCCTCTTTGTACCTTTTCATTCCTTTGTTTTTAATGAAATCTTTGTTTCTTATATATTAAAAAAAGGAACTCTACCTTAACTCGTAGAGTGTATAATATAGTGTAGGTGGCGTCAATGGAAGTAAGGGTCCATTGGTAGTATTTGTGTTAGTATCATCGATGACCTCATATGCTTTTTCATTCACTAATTTCTTTTTTGGCTTCTCTTCATGGAGGTATTTTTATAATTGCTATTTACTCTCCACTTACTATTCATAACCATGCTTGTAATTGTTAGACATGTATGCCCTAGGGAGTAAAAAGGTAATAAGTTTTTGGAGATATTTTTTTATCAATAAAGAATTTATTCATTATTTATGTACCAAATCTTGTCCACTTTACGTTCATATTTTTTGAATGTATGTTAAGCAAACAATAGTCTGAGACTGTTGGTCAAACCTTAAGAATTGGGCATATGATGGACGAATTATGCGGAAGACACGATTCTTAAGGTGATGGTCTAAATCATACGATCCACAATCGAGAGAATAAAGTTGGGCGCTTTATTCATGCAAAGATTGTTATGTTGTCTATATCCCTTTTGGAAGATGGTTTGTCTTGACCATCAGAGATGGACTCCGTGAAGAGAAACATTGGTATGTTGTCATAGGTGACAATGTGTTGGATCGGGACATAAAGTGAATTGATTTGGATTAATAATTCTATCTCAAAAAATTGATTCACTTTAGACAATCATTTGTGTTGTATCTTAATCCCGAGATGAATAGTGGGCCCGTTGTCTTGACTTATGTCTTTTGATGTACCAAAGGGTGACACCCACATCTTAATAGTGGTATGCATGTCGGTACGTTGGAGGCATGACTTTTGATGGCGTAGACTTGTTATTCATAGATATGAAATCCATAACTCCTCTTTAGGAGTAATGATATCCTCTTATATGTGTTGTCTTGTAATTGAAAAACTGGAGCGCTCAACCATTTGGATACATAAGTGTAACCGAATGGTATACTATCTTTGGATAGTAAGTTTTCTGATGGTGAGATGATGGAACGTAAGATAAAAATAATCGGGAAGGTAAGATAGAACTTGTCCTTAAGTCGATTATGGATTATCATATGGGGATACGATACACTATGATATGTCATAGAGACTTGGCTATACGGGCTTCGTAATTCTATGTAGTCGAGAGTACAGTTCCAAGCTTTTAGTAGAGTAGCGTTGGAGTTGATAATTATGAAATGTATATCTGAGATATTGGGTTTCATAATTATTGGGAACTTAAACTATATAGGTCCATTTGGTCCCCTTTGCTAGCTCACAAAATCCTGTAACGACACGGCGTGCTTTTATGTAATTAGTCACTTATGTCGGATTTATCATATTGGTTAAATTTGAAAGAATTAAATAATTCATGTCTGTTTATCGGTTGAATTAATTTTGTAATAAAATTAATTCAAGATAAACTTGTTGAATTATTGGGATCGGATAATTCTTGTCTGTTTATCGGTTGATTTAATTGGATAAATTAGATCAAGATAAACTTGTAGAATTATTGTGAATTGATTTATTTTCTTAGAGATTATCTTGATAAAGTTGTTTTGATCAGATAACTTCTCTATTGGGTTATTTGAATTAAAACTAAGACTTTATCCTATAGAATCTCAGGTGAAAAATAAAAGATTCGTGGAGATATTTACGTGAGAGTTTGGCCTGTCGATCTACGTGTTCGTCCTGCTGATGGGGCCTGTTTAGCCTGCCGATTAGCGAGAGATAAAATTACGCATTTTTACGCGGATCTTATTAGATATTGATCAGAACTTGATTCTGTTTCAAGTTTTTGAGACCTAATCTGATAAGGACTGACCCCAGGACCAATCGCTATATAAAGGGAGTAAGTCTCATGAGTTACTCAGATCAATTGAGAGATTAAGAGTGATACTCTTCTAGTGAGCATCTGAAAACTCCCTAAGAGCTTTTGTTCACAAATCACGAACACTAGCTTTGGGTTCTCTCGATTGGTTGGAAGGAGAGTCACCGGTGGAAGAGCTGTACGTGTGAGCCCACACTCACTCCGATCGTGGATAGAGAATAACAAAGAAGACCAGTTGGTTGAGGCTCTTCTGGAACGTTACTTCTCTTCACAGGTTGCGAAGGTTCTTCGATATACAAAGGTTAGTAAGATCTGTTTAATTTATACATATAGCATGTCAAGCTTGTGTTTTGAAAAAATACTCTGATGTTAAAATTTTTAAAATTCCCACTGTGCACCTCACATTGTTTTTTCCAACAATTGGTATTAAAACCATAAGTTTTTACATAAACTTACAAGTTTGTGATCTTACTATTTGTATAAATTTGTGATCTTAATCTCTCCTATGCTTGAATTTAATTTTATAGAGAGTTGGCACTCTAGGTTTCTATATAATTATATGTTGTCATGGATTATATAGTGAATGTTCATTAATTAATTATGGTTGATTAAATTATTATTTATTTATTTATTAATTAATTAATTTATACTGGTTATGGTTCCTTAGAGGTTAAAATATGTATATAGGTTTTTCATGTAATTAGATGGCGGACTATCATCTCCGTCTAAGAATTGTTATTTAATTTTAAAATTGTGAGAATTTTGTAATTAAATAATTATTCAGAAAAGACAGATCTAGAAGGCGGATATAGAAGGCAGATCTAGAAGATGGATGATGGCCCACCTAGGTATTTCCTAAGTCTTTAATTTTATGTTTTTGAATTGTTGAAAATAAAATTGATGAATTGCATTAAAATTTTATTTTCTGGAATGAGAGATTTCTGCTCGGTCGGCATACTGAACCCTCCAGTTCGGCAGGCCGATGGTCATAGATCAGCAAGCCGGACGTGTGGTTCAGCAGGCTGTCAGTAAGGCAGAAATTGGCTGGCTCTGCCGGTAGGTCAAACTTTTAGTTCGGCAGGCCAAACTTTCATGGGTCGGCAGACCGATCTTTTCGATCGGCAGGCCGATAAAGCATGACCGGTAGGCCGATCACCCAGATTGGCCTACCGACTGAGAGTTGGAAAATTTCTAGAAAAGGTGTAATTTTTGTAGTGCAGTTTTAATTTTATTTTTGAGATGATTCTGAGAAATATTAAATTTGGATATGACCAAAAATATGAAGTATTTGATTCATACGGGATTGAAGACTTGAAGATGGGAATTACGTGAAGAATGATACAACTTGTGGATTCAAGGATGGAGAATCGATATCTGTCTCGATTATTCTCTTGTAATCTTAGTTTTCTATTCTCTATGGTGGAGCCATAATATTACGGTTATTATTATTTTGCTTATAGCTTTGCTTGATTGCTTTGCTTGTCTGCATTATAATATGATTTACCATGTATATTGATAACATGTCATATAGAATTGGAAGTACCGCTCATATTAAAATTATTCATGCATGTTCTTAAAATAAAACCTTGATTTCAAAAGATTGAGTAGGAGAAGGTTTCGAAGAGAGAACCTAAGGCCTCCATCATTGGTCCATAGGAAGAACATGGTGGTCCCGACCCCTAGGAAGGGATTTCTATCATGTACTAGATTGGATCTCTGAGAGGATAAGGTATTTTAGCATGATTTATGGTTGCACACCCCTAGGTGGTGATTATAAATCATGGATAAAATATTGAAACGATGGTTATACACTCACGTTAATTTTATTATTAACCTCCCCTAGGAGTTTTGTTAAAAAAATTAATGGCCAAAGAAACGATTGTTAATATATGCTGGATTATACGGGTCCTAGATGGCATATATTAATCAAGAGGGGATCTGTGTTCCTGATTGAATTTGGCATGACTCCCCTAGGAGCTTGTTGAATTCTGAGTTGGGAATTATCATTGTAAGGTTGTGATATTTTCAAGGTTTTGACACATAAACACATTTGTATGATTTTACATGATTGTGTTATCCTACTAAATTATTATGATATGTTTGCTTATGTTTGGCATATGATTCTTTATTGTAGATTAAGAATGTCTAAAAACGCTTTATCATCGATACTTGACAAAAACCTGTTAACTGGTGAGAATTACAATGATTGGAAACAGAACCTGGATATCGTCTTGTCCTTTGAGAAACTGAAATATGTACAGACAACCCCTTGTCCTCCCGAGCCTACGGGAGACTCATCTAATGAGCAATTCCAAGCGTATGACCGCTGGAAAGATGCTAATGATCAGGCCCGCTGCTATGTTATGTCCAGCATGAATAATGTGCTGCAGGCTCAACATGAGGATTATGAGACTACAAAGCAGATCTTGGATAATCTTGAGGATATGTTTGGAGGCCAGGCCATAACAAAGCGGCAAGGGGCGCTTCGGAAACTCTTAAACTATAGACAGAGACCGGGGACATCTGTAAAGAAGCATATGATTTTGGTCATAGGTTACCTTGTGAGGCTCAAACCAATAGAGTCGACATCGATGCTGAAACTCAGATGACTATGGTCTTTGAGACTTTGTCTAAGGAATTTATTCTGTTTAGAGCTACATTTAATTTGAGCAATAGACGGGGTATGACCTTGACAGAATTAATGAAACAGTTATAGGAGTTTGAACTGTTGATCAAGGAGTCTCCTGCGGGTGGTGAGGCCAACATGGTAGCTGCTTCTGATTCCAATTCTAACTCTAGGAATGGAAAGAAGCAACGGGCCAAGAACGGGAAGTCTTCTGTTCCTGCTAACACCAAGAGCAAGAAAAAGAAGAAGAAGAACCCAAAGAAGCTTAAGTGCTTCTTCTGTGGAAAGGTTGGGCATATTAAGAAGCATTGCAAGGACTTCCTTTCCAAATGAGGTAGGTTTGATCTTCTGTATTTAGAAACTTGTTTGGTTGAAGAATCCAGTGACATTTGGGTCATAGATTCCTGTGCAACTAATCATGTTTGTGTTTTTCTGCAGGGGTTCAAAGAAATGAGAAGTCTGCTGCATGAAGACTTCACGCTTCGAATGGGCGATGGATCCTTGGTCTCAGCGGAAGCAGTGGGAGACGTCCATCTTTACTTTGATAACTATAGGAATTTATTTTTACAAGATTTTTTTTATGTTCCTAAATTTAAAAAGAATTTAATTTCTATATCTTGTTTATTTAAAGACTCCTACGTGGTATCTTTTAATGAAAAAGTGATGATTCATAAAAACAAATCTTTTATCTGTTCTGGATGGATACAAAATAATCTATATTTTATCAAGCCTAAGATGGACTTATTGCTTAATGCTGAGATGAATGATAATAATTCTAAAAGACTTAAAACTTCTCACTCTAATAAAACTTATCTTTGGCATTTGCGTCTTGGTCACATTAACCTGAATAGGATTCAAAGGTTGGTAAGGGATAGACCTTTAAGTCACTTGAAGGTGGAATATATACCTCAATGTGAATCTTGTTTGGATGGTAAAATGACCAAAAGACCATTTGGGTCTAAAGGCAATAGGGCCGAAGGGGTTCTAGAACTTGTGCATAGTGATGTTTGCGGACTGTTGAACATCTGGGCACGAGGAGGGTATGAGTACTTTGTCACTTTTATTGACGATTACTCAAGATATGGGTATGTGTTCCTAATGCACCACAAAAGCGAAACTTTTGACAAGTTAAGGGAGTTTCAGGCTGAAGTGGAAAAGCAATTAGGTAGACCCATAAAGGCACTTCGATCCGATTGAGGTGGAGAATACCTTTCTGATGAGTTCTTGGGACACTTGTTAGAGAATGAGATTTTATCCCATTTGACTGCGCCGGGCACTCTGCAGCAGAATGGAGTAGCAGAGAGAAGAAATAGGACTTTGATGGACATGATCAGGTCCATGATGAGTTATTCATCATTACCTTTATCCTTTTGGGGATATGCACTACAAACTGTATGTTATCTTTTGAACATTGTGCCTTCAAAATCAGTCCCTAAAACTCCTCACGAGTTGTGGACAAGAAGGAAGACATCCTTAAACCATATTCGCATATGGAGATGTCCAGCTCATGTCCTGTTTAAGGATCCGAATAAGTTGGAAGCACGTTCGGAAGTTTGCGTGTTTGTAGGATATCCAAAAGGGACTAAAGGGGGTTATTTTTATAAACCAAAGGAAAATAAAGTCATTGTTTCAACCAATGCAACTTTCCTTAAGGAGAGTTACATAGACGAATTTAAACCTTGAAGCAAAGTGGTGCTTGAGGAGTTAAGGAGTGATGCGATCACTCCAGAGGCTCCAAACGAAACCATTCCGATCAGTGTAGAAAAACCAAATGAACCTGAACAACAACCTAAGGGGATTCGGCGTAGTGGGAGGATCGGGCGTCAACCTAAGAGGTATATGTTCAATAGGGAGGTCTTCTTGGCTGAACTGGATGAACATGACAGGGATTCTTATACTTACGCAGAAGCTATGGAGGATGTTGATTCAAAACTCTGGACAGAGGCCATGAACACAGAGATGAAGTCTATGGAGACTAATCAGGTCTAGGAGCTTGTGGATATTCTCGAAAGGGTAAAACCCATAAGGTGTAAGTGGATCTACAAGAGGAAAAGAGGAGTGGATGGAAAGGCTAAAACCTTTAAGGCTAGACTGGCAGCTAAGGGTTATACGCAAAAGGAAGGAATCGATTATGAGGAAACCTTTTCGCTTGTAGCCATGCTTAAGTCCATTCGGATTCTCTTGTCTATAACTGCCGCTCTCAACTGTGAGATCTGGTAGATGGATGTCAAGACGGCTTTTCTAAATGGCTATCTTGATGAATCCATTTATATGGAATAGCCAGACGGGTTCAAGGTCACGGGTCAAGAGGGTAAGGTTTATAAGCTGCTAAAGTCAATTTATGGACTTAAGCAGGCTTCTCATTCTTGAAACATAAGATTTGATCAGGTGATCAAGACTTATAGGTTCTCACAAAATATGGATGAACCATGTGTTTATAATCACATTAAGGATGAGAAGGTGGTTTTTCTACTGCTTTATGTTGATGACATTCTGCTGATTGGCAATGACGTTGGGGCATTGTCATCGGTCAAATTATGGTTAACCAAGCAGTTTGACATAAAGGACTTAGGAGAGACTAATTTTGTTCTCGGTATCCATATCTTTCGGGATAGGAAGAACAAAATGATAGCTTTGTCTCAGACCGGCTACATAGATAAATTTCTTAGGAGGTTTGCAATGCAGGATTTCAAGAAAGGTGGGCAGCCATCTAGGTCTGAAATTACTCTTTCTAAGAAAGACTCTCCAAAGTCTTATGAAGAAAGAGAATATATGAAGAAGGTGCCTTATGCTTCAGCAGTGGGTAGTCTCATGTATGCCATGCTTTGCACACGACCGGATATTAGCTATGCAGTCGGGATTATAAGTTGATTTCAGGCGGATCCAGGATCGAACCACTGGGTTACGGTAAAGCAAATTTTCAAGTACGTACGAAGGACTCGAGGGTATATGCTTGTATATTCGGGTGAGGACCTGGCTCCTTTAGGATATACTGATTCAAATTTTCAATCCTGTCTGAATTCTAGGAAATCGACATCAGGTTTTGTGTTTACTCTGGGTGACAGTGCCATTAGTTGGAGAAGTGCTAAGCAAGATTGCACTTCAGATTCAATGACGGAGGCCAAGTATATGGCAGCTAGTGATGCTTCAAAAAAAGCAGTGTGGCTCTGCAAGTTCGTTGGGGATCTTGAGGTAGTTCCTAGCATGGATAAGGTGGTATCACTGTACTGTGATAACAGTGCGGCGGTAGCTAATGCTAAGGAACCAAGATTTTACAAGAAGAATAAACATATTGATCGGAAGTATCATGTGATAAAGGACTTCGTTGAGGGCGGGCAAGTCACGGTGTGCAAGATCGCATCAGAGGACAATTTAGCTGATCCATTTACGAAGACACTTACTGGGAGAGTCTTCGAGAGGCATGTGAAAGCTATGGGGATGTGAGATTTGTCATATTTACTTACTTAGTGCAAGTGGGAGATTGTTAGACATGTATGCCCTAGGGAGTAAAAATGTAATAAGTTTTTGGAGACATTTTTTTATCAATAAAGAATTTATTCATTATTTATGTACCAAAACTTGTCCTCTTTACGTTCATATTTGTTGAATGTATGTTAAGCAAATAATAGTCTGAGACTGTCGGTCTAAACCTTAAGAATTGGGCATAACATACATTCATGCAAAGATTGTTATGTTGTCTATATCCCTTTTGGGATATAGTGTATCATATGTAAGATAAAAATAATTGAGAAGGTAAGACAAAACTTGTCCTTAAGCCGATTATGGATTATCATATAGGGATACGATACACTATGATATGTCATGGAGACTTGGCTATATGGGCTTCGTAATTCTATGTAGTTTGAGAGTGCAGCTCCAAGCTTTTAGTGGAGTGCCGTTGGAGTTAACAATTATGAAATGTATATCTGGGATATTGGGTTTCATAATTATCGGGAGCTTGAACTATATAGGTCTATTTGGTCCTCTTTGCTAGCTCACAAATTCCTATAATGACACGGCGTGCTTTTTCAGTAATTGGTGACTTATCTCGGATTTATCAGATTGGTTAAATTTGGAAGAATTAAATAATTCATGTCTGTTTATCGGTTGAATTAATTTTGTAATGAAATTAATTCAAGATAAACTTGTTGAATTATTGGGATCGGATAATTCTTGTCTGTTTATCGGTTGATTTAATTGGACAAATTAGATCAAGATAAACTTGTAGAATTATTGTGATTTGATTTATTTTCTTAGAGATTATCTTAATAAAGTTGTTTTGATCAGATAATTTCTCTATTGGGTTATTTGAATTAAAATTGAGACTTTATCCTATAGAATCTCGGGTGAAAAATAAAAGATTCGCAGAGATATTTACGTGGGAGTTCGGCCTGCCGATCTATGTGTTCGGCCTGCCGATTAGCGAGAGATAAGATTGCGCATTTTCACGCGGATCTTGTTAGATATTGATCCAAACTTGATTCTGTTTCGAGTTTTTGAGGCCTAATCTGATAAGGATTGACCCCAGGACCAATCGCTGTATAAAGGGAGTAAGTCTCATGAGTTACTCAGATCAATTGAGAGATTAAGAGTGATACTCTTTTGGTGAGCATCTGAAAACTCCCTGAGAGCTTTTGTTCACAAATCACGAACACTAGCTTTGGGTTCTCTCAATTGGTTGGAAGGAGAGTCACCGGTGGAAGAGCTGTACGTGTGAGCCCACACTCACTTCGATCGTGGATAGAGAATAGCAAAGAAGACTAGTTGGTTGAGGCTCTTCTGGAACGTTACTTCTCTTCACAGGTTGTGGAGGTTCTTCGATACACAAAGGTTAGTAAGATCTATTTAATTTATACATATAGCATGTCAAGCTTGTGTTTTGGAAAAATACTCTGATGTTAAAATTTTTAAAATTCCCGCTGCGCACCTCACATTGTTTTTTCCAACAGTAATTTGATCTTTGTAGCCCTTGTGGTTTAGGATGGATATCAAGTCGTTTGTCAAATTAAAATCGGGGTCAATCGGGCTAGCATCCAACTTAGCAGCGAATTGAGCTAGCATAACTTTGAAGGGGTCTTTTTCTTTTGTTTTGGGCTCTACAACTTCTAGAGGCTCGAATTCCTGTGAAGCTTCCATCAAAATTCAAACTTCTCTCCCAACTTTGGTTGTTTGATTCGTCATCTTTAAGCCACACTATATTTTTCACCATTTGACTATTACCCTATGCTCCAACTTGCTCACTATTCTAGCCAATTATTCTTTCTGATTTTTCAACTTTCAAAGACTTAGTTTCGTGTCATTTTGATGAGGTCAGCTGTCAAACCATGGCTCCAAATTTTTGAATTGTCCTCCCAACCATGGTTGTTCTTTGAACAATTCAAATTCTGTTGATCGCAGTCGACCATCTCTTCTAACAGATAATAAGCTTCATCCACAGATTATTGGTAAAAAGAGATGGTACCATTGCCACTTCCAACCCAATATCTTGTAGTGGCAACCAATTTATTAGGTAAATAATCCTCGACAACCCAGCTCAAAAATATGATATTACCCAATAGTTAAATTAATCACATAAATTATTCTGAATTCTCTATTGAAACTACTAACTGTATATAACAACAAGCTCTGTTATACCAATATTTTCTTACGGTATCTTTTAATAAAACAAGCTCTCTATTAAATATTTTTTTCTATTAAATGAACTAGAACAAGCTCTCTAGATTTAACTTAATAGAAGCATTAAGATGAAAAAGAAAGGTTAATCTAAGCAAAAAATACATAAACTTGGTTCCTTTAACTTAGGCTATGTTCCACATGCAATCATACAAAAACTTGACCATAATCAATGACTGCAAAATTCGATACTAATGATTAGAAAAACAAGATAATTATGGATCAAGATTTTCAATCTAGCAATAGATTATTCTCAAGTCTTATTCAGTTATGCACTCAAATAAAATAAGAAAATAATCATGAACGATAATTATACAAGAACATAAATAATCTCAATTGGAAAATTGGAAAAATAATTCTAGTAATCAATTACATGGCCATGTCTATGGTTCTGAAATCACCTTCAAGTTAAAGTCAAACTAAACTAAAAACATAGAAAAGAAAAGAAAATAGAAGAAGAAGAAGAAGAAGAAGAAGAAGAAGACGAAGAAGAAGAAGAAGAAGAAGAAGAAGAAGAAGAAAAAGAAGAAGAAGAAGAGAGAACAATTATAGGGTTGAAGAGTTTTCTAAGCAGATGATTTTCCTTGAGCCACCATTAGAGTGCCTCTCTCATCTTTGCTATGCTAATCTAAGAAAACTTATCAAAAAAAGGAGAACAATTATAGGGTTGAATAGTTTTCTAAGCAGATGATTCTCTTTGAGCCACCATTGAAGTCCCTGTCTCATCTTTGCTCTCCTAAACTAAGAAAACTTATCAAAAAAAGGTTGCCTTCTTGTGCTTCAAAGTGATGTACTTATATGTTTGTAATATTAAGATGAAAATAGGAAAGTTTGGAGCTTCTTTAAACCAAAAATCCCTCTCATAACATGGCTTGATATCCCTCATTGCAGTCCACTTTTTCTCACAAATTCATGGATTTTGCCTTGCTTGGCGCTACGATGCTATTGCTGGTGCCATGGTGTTTTTGGTGGCCAAATGGGCATTACTTGCTACTTAATGGGCATTGTAGCATCCAACGCTAGTGTCACAACACTCCTGGTGGCCACATGGAATGTTACAATGCCTATTAGCCAAGCTGTTGCACCCACTTTTTAGTATTTCGGCCTGATTTCTTTTGTTTTGCAGGCTAATGCACCCTTTTTTCATGTTACAACACCGGTCGAACATATAAATATGGAGACATAATTTTTTTGTTCTTCTAAGTCCAATGTTTCACCTCCTTTCATTTTTTTTTTTTGCCTGAAAATATATACAAAACACAAAAGCACAAAAAAACCAAGAAAATAATAAAGAAAACAAAGAAAGAATGATAGAAAATATTTGAAACTAAGCACTTAACAATAAAATTGAAAAAAGTATTTTAAATCTGAATGATATCTTTGTAGTTCTAAAAATAGAAGCATGAATTGAGAAATAATCAAAACTATGAGGTATATTTTCTTAAATAAACCATAAGAGAAGGTGAGTCGTATGGTGGTGTGTGTTGGCCTTCTTCATTGGCAACAACGTGTGTTTGCTAACTACTCGTCTTTTCATTTTGTTTTCTTCTGTTGCTGTTGAAGGACTTTGATGTCCTTGGGGTTTTGTGTTGGGTTTTGTTGGATTTTTTGATTCAAATAAGCAACGAAAAATCAAAATTAATTCCCACAAAACCCTCACAGGATCCATGCAATTCGATTAGATTGATAAGAAAGTCATAGAATTTAACCAAGATGACAAAAGGGGCAAGATTGCTAGAAGGAAGAGAGCGGGTTCACTTTGGTGACACTCTAACTCGAGCATTTCGTATTTAGGATTGAATTCAGATGTTGTTACTTAGAACAACGCTCTTTGCAGGTCTCCACATCAACAGACTCTCTCAAAAACCGAATTGGTGTGCTAGCACCCTATCCTTGCATTAAATGACCCTATCTAATTTTGGGGTTTTTAATGTTTTTGCTTTTAAAATAAGAGAACACATTTTCTCTTCTAATTCAGCCAGAAACCCTAAAAAATATATTTATATATATATTGACTTCAAGAAAGAGTCAGATTTTAACTAGGGTAAACTGTAATTCAAATATGATTCATAGAATCTAAACCACGTCAGATTTAATGAACTTAGACATATCTAGTACATCGAATCTAGGCATTATTAGGTTCATTGAACCTAGACACAATAAACCCAAAATTCTTTTTTGGTCCGTTCTAAGTGTGTGACCTTGTAGGTTCATATAACGTTGATAGTGGGCTTGAAATTCTATTTCTGGCCCACAATTCATAAGCAGCCTCTAGCAAGACATTATGATTACCCAAGTTATGCGAATGTAAATAATTTACCGCAACCTAATCCACAATAAGTATTAAAATCCTTTTGTCACTAAATACCTTGATTGAACATAAGGCATAGTTTATGTCATCCTTATACTATTCAATTATTTTATTTCTCGATCTTAAGTAGACTGATATTGATAACCCTTATCAATTCATTCCAGTATGGCCATACATTTTTCTTCCGTCTAACTTATCGAGGGGTCCATAGATATCTTTCTCATAATAAATGAGGGACAAATTCCTTCTTAATCACTCACTTTCCTCACATGATTCACTCTATATTCAACAACAATCCATTCCATCATCCTGTTAAAGATAATATTAGAATGTGTCAAAATATAGAACTTGTAACGCCCCTATATGGGGGTTAACAGTTTTTAATGAGATAAAATAAAAATAAATAATAAAAGTAAAACCTTAAAAAATAAAATTTGCCCGGGACTTAAATGAAAACTCTCAACTCAAAAATAAAAATATAAACGATAAATAAACCACAGTTTTAAATGTAGCACCTTAAATTTAATAATATAAACTGTTGTCATCATCATTTTAACCCTCAACACATTATAATACAGTCACAGAAAGTAACAATTGATGCTTACATTATCATGAAGAACATTCTCAACGATTGAAGCAGTCCCAATGTAATATAGTTACATCACTTCCTCAACTATATTTCTCGTAGCCACCTCACACTTAGTGAGTCCTGAAAAGATATAAACATAAGGGAATGAGCAACACTATGCTCAGTAGAGAAAGCCATTACCCACCTTTAGGTTTTTATCATTACCACATTAAAATCTGCATGGTTAGTAAGTCACATCATATTCCAGATTATGAGGTTTATTATGATCACATCTTATGGATACCGTAGTTAATCATTACCAAGTGTCATAATTACACATTTATACAAATATTACCAATCATCATTGTTCCTAGGTATCCATGTTAAATTGAGTATCACTCAACTCATCGAAACCCAAATGGGCGCACTTGATCACCCTATAAACATTCCAAGGGTGTTCCGGTGAGGGGACATCAAGCCCCGAGTCCTCACCAAATCAATTCCTGTACAGTGTGTTCTGGGACTTTCAACCCAAGGAAGCGTCATCACCTTCCCCCTATTTTACCTTTTAGGGTATTCATGCCCAAGGACGTAACCGTCGCCCTTTTCATGTCTCACAATTTCTCTATATTAAATCATTATCAATAGAGTTAGTTTTCCTAACCATGCTTCTCAATTTATAACATGTGTCAATTCATTATGTTCCTCGCCGTACAATACAAGACGAGTCCATGTCATAGTTTCATATGTGATACTCATATAATATCAGTTCAACATAGATATATATATATTGCGGCAAAACAATAAATTTTAATTCTATAAAAACCTCACAAAAGATGAGTAATAGAATCCCTACCTTTCAAGCTTATCAACAGTCTCTTAATCCTGGAATCAATTAACGTTAGCTCCATACTCCCTTGATCTTGAACTCCAAGCAAAGCAGATCCAGTTGTATCTCACTGTATCTACGAAGCATCCTCTGTAGTGCTCCTCGAGCGACTATGAATGGCTAGGAATGCTTTCTGGAGATCATACATTCTTGAAAACGTCATTCTGGACTCCGATACTGCTGTTTAAATCGCCTCGATTCGCGTGCAGTCGATACCGGATGATTTTCATCAGAGTGGAATTTGCTCAAACGGAGGTCACCATTGCATCCAAAGCATCGAAACGAGTCAGGAGGCGGTCTCGGATCTTCGATCGGAGGTCCGGATCACAAAATCCCATTTTGGCCTTTGACTGGCCGTTGACCGGCGTTGACCACCGTTGACCGGCTTTGACCGGCGTCAATCGGGGTCCGTTGGCAGCTGGGCTCGGGCCTACCCCCTCCTAAATCGACCCTTCTGAGTCCAATGGCGGGGTCAATTTCACCCAATTCTGCCTCTAACACAGCGGGTCGTGAAGTACAACGTCGGTAGAAATGGATGAGCTCCGATCTTGATTCTCCGACGATGGAAACCTGAAATTGGCTGAGGGCTTTTGCTACCCATCCTCCTATGAGCATTTCCCCTCATCCAATTTGAAGAAACGTGGCTGGGAAGAGCCAAAACGGAGACTCCCACGGCGGTTGACGGCGGCGTTGGCCGTTCTCCGGCGAAACCGGCTCCTTCCGTGCAATTGATCGAGGGGTTTTACTCCCCTTGATCCTCTGAACTCATTGGGAGGGGTGGTGTCAGTCACCTCCTCCGGCAAGGCGGAGTTCCACCATGGGGGCGGCGGTGCACGGCGGCAATAGACGGGCGGAGCAATCCGGCGGTTGTTAAGCTGCCACCAAGGGTGGGTTTTGTTCCTCTCCTCACGGTGGTCGTGTAGGAACAAGAATCACGTCGATCGGACGTCGGACGGCGAAGATATCTCGTCGGAAAGAAATGGGTTTTGCCGCCACTTTGGGCGGCGCGTGTGGTCTCCTCCGGCGGCGTTTTGGGCGGCGCGGCACCTCGTTGGACTCAGCTCGTCGAGAGCTTTCCATTGGTGCGGGAGGTGTCGAAAACGGATGCCGAAATCTCAGACGATCTTTGAGGAGAGAGAGAGAGAATTTTTAGAGAGAGAAAGTAGAGAGAGAGAGAGTTTCGAATTATGAGAGAAATTTATGATTTTTTTAATATATATACTAGGTAATTAATCTAATTACCTTAATACCCTTAGGAGAATAACGGGTGTCACAGAACTTGTCATATAGGAAACAATGGTGATTTCAGGTCAGAGGACTAGGATAATACTATTGTGATAATAATCACTTATGACAATTATCCATGCAGTATTCTCATAGCGAGTCGATCCAATACATCATTTCTCAAATATGTATCTATGAGTTGACTTAGTATCTCATACACATGATTAGTAAAACATAATCATCAGTCAAACTTCATACTAGTCTTCATTCATTATTATGTCTTTATTCATTATTATTCCAAAAATAATGACCGACTAGGGATAATTTAAAATAGAATTCAATTTTCACCTAAGAGTTTTACTATCAAGTCACATACTTGATGACCTTAGGCAGAATTAACTACTCATGGAATTAGAATTAAAAACAATAATAAAAATGCCTTTTTATTAATAAAATGCAAATGTAACAAAATCAAAATGTGGTCATTACATAATTTGCCTAGGGCACATCACTAATATTTTGATGTCCTCACTTGTGAATTTTTAATTTTTATTTTTCATAATGGAGGTTCTTACCTTGATTAGATTTTATGTTTGTCTTCTTTGTGTATGACTTTGGTCTTATATTTTTCTCGATATTAGTTTATCGGATATTTCCATCAACAATAAAGGATCTATTAAAGAGTCATGCATGTGCTCAATCTTTAGTGATCTTTGGTATGCCTTATTTAGTGTTTTATTCATAGAGTCTGATATATACTATTTCCCTTTGAGCATTATCTGTAGTTACAAGTTGTCTGTATGATTAAAGTTTGTATTGCCTTTTTTTGCTTTGGGATATATTTTCTTTTTACAAAAATAAATAAGGTAGAAAAGAGTCAGATAGACATGTCAATAGAATCACCCAAGACTTGCCCCTAATACACATCCTTTGAAGTAGGGTTTTCTTTTCTAGGACCACCGCCCTTGTAGGAATAAGCAACTATCAACCATTCATGTGCCCTCTTTTTATTATTTAATTCATTATTTATTTTTATTAGTAGTATATTTTATCTATTCTAGATTATTATTAGTATATGTATATTAGAGCTCAAAGGATGATCGTCCATAATTTATCGATTTTAAGGTTTGGGTGGCATATTCTCACTTTTACTTTAATAATGAATGATGTGGAATCATGCAAGAAGCACTGTCCCTTTCTCTCACCTCCAACTATAGTATGGATTATCAAAATTTATGTGTTAAGCATGGATTTTTTATAGTTCATATGATAGGCATAGCTGTATGGAACTGACGTTAGTTAAGTATAGCTTGTCAGTGGCTAAAACAACTAAATGATATCACAAAAATAGGAGTTTTTCTCCTAGGTGTCCACACGCAGTATTGAGGATCCTAGAAAGTGCTTTGCCACCTCTATAGGTTGGAGGTTCTCTTTAAGTAGATGACTCGTCAGGCTGTCGAAGCGGGACTTCTTTACAAATGAACTTTGTAACACCCCTAAGTGGGGGTTAATAGCTTTTAATAAGTTAAATAAAGATAAAAAAATAAAAATAAAACATCAAAAGAAATTTTTCCGGGACTTAAATGAAAACTCTCGAAACAAAGATAAAAATACAACAATAATTAAACCACAGTTTAATGTAACACCCTAAATTTAATAATATAAAACTGTCATCATCATTTTAACCCTCAACATATCTTAATACAGTCTTAGAAAGTAACACAAGATGCTTACATTATTATGAAGAACATTCTTTAACAAATGAAACGATTCCAATGTAATACAGCTATATAGCTTCCTCAACTATATTTTTGCCACTAGCTCACAAATTGTGAGTCTTGAAAAGAGGAAAATATAGGAGAATGAGCGACAACATGCTTAGTAGGGAAAACCATTACTTACCTTTAGGTTTTTATCATTGCCACACTAAAACCTGCACGGATAGTTAGTTCTCAGTCATTATTCATCTTAGGAGATTCATTATGTTCATATTCCATGGATACCTTACGTTAATCATTACTAAGTTCTATACATATACATATATACAAATATTACAGTTCATTAATGTTCCTAGGTATCCACGTTCCAATAGAGTATTCATCACTCAGCTCAACAAAACCCAAATGGGCGCGCTTGACTACCCTCCAATCATTCCAAGGGTGTCTAATGAGGGGACATCAAGCCCCCGATCCCCACCAAGTCAATTCCTGTACAGTGCGTTCTGGGACTTTCAACCCCAAGGAGTGTCATCACCTCCCCCTATTTTACCTTTTAAGGTATTTGTGCCCAAAGACATAACCGCCGCCCGCTTCACATCTTACCATTCCTCTATAATCAATCATTATTTATAAAGTCAGTTTTTCTAACCATGCATTCTCAATTTACAACAACATATGTCAAATCAATTTATTCTTCGCTGTATAGTATAGGACGAGTTCATATCATTGTCTCATATGTGATACTCATATAATATGTGATACTCATATAATAGCAGTTCAACATACATATATATATCTTTCAATGAAACAACCAATTTTAATTCAATAAAGACCTCACAAAAGATGAGTAATAGATTCTCTACCTCTTAACAAATATACTGCTGATAACTTCCAACTCAAGATACCAAGTTCACCATGTAAGCTCTAAGTATTTCGTTATCCTACGATGTATAAAGTAACCATACTTTAACTTAATTTCTAATCTATAATCACGTTAATTTACTAGCTATTCTTATTAGTGTGCCATAATCATTAATATAAAATCCTTGGAGCATTTCATAACACAAAACGTTGAAAAACATATAAGTTTGGACTGACCGATCAGCCTGCCAATCATTTACTTCTGGCCTACCGACCAAACTACACATTCTAGGCCTCTCTGTAGGCTTGTCGATCTGTAGAGTTTAGCTTGTTGGTCTAGCAGAGTTTGGATTGTCGGTCTACAGGGTTCGACTTGTACAACCTGTCGATGGGTTCGGCCTGCCAATAGAAGAATTTCTTAAAATTCAATTTTTCATTTTTGAAGGTTTCAAACTTTAAAACTCAATTCGACCATTTTTATCAGCTTTCAAGACATATAAAATGCATAAAAACTATGAAAGATCACATTCAAACACATATAGATCATCTTTCTTAAAATTTTTACCTTGCATACAATTCTAAACTAAAAATCAAAACTTTGCAAAACTAATTCAAATCTCATTTTAAATAAAGATTTATGTAAATCAAACTTCAAAATCATTGTATAATTCCCACAAACATCAAACACACATTTTTCACAAATCTCATGCTAAAACAGGAATTTAGATCAAAGTTTTAGCTTAGAAAACCTTACCTCAAGCTTGAAGAAAATTAGTGATTTTGTTTGCGAAAATCTTTCATCTTTGTTATGTGATTTTGGAAGATCTAAGAAAATAACTTTGAATTTCTTTCTTGATTATCTTGAAGCTGAGTTAAGGATCCTTGATCTTGGAGATATCAAAGAGAAGAAAGAAAAGAGGAAATGAGAGAGAAAAAGAGAAAGAGAAAGAAAGAGAGAGAGTGTGTCGTGAGAGTAGAGGAAACGAAGAAGAGAAAGAAAAGAAAAGAAAGGTGGAGGAGACAAAGGGGTTTAGGCAGCAGAGACTTTTGGAGCAAATAATGCCAAATGGAATTTTTGTAATTAATTAAAAGTTCCAAGGGTATTTCGGTAAACATACTAAATAAGTATAGAAAAGTTTCAAAAAATTTAAAAATAGGTAGAAAGAACTAATATGAAATAGATTTTAGATAAAAACAAATTTTAATTGGCACACTAATAATTAATTTAATTACCATAATACCCGTTAGGAAAATAACAGATGTTACAACTCTACCCTCTTTAAAAAAATTTCGTCGTCAAAATTTCAAATCCAACAATACTAGTAAAAATCATAATTCCATTATGATTCCACTTTCAAATCTACACAATCAATGTTAGTTCTCTCCAAATGTGGGTTATCGTATCTGCATTCATTTGCTTGAGATATCAACCATACTCTAAATACTAAATCCCTCAACAAGAGTATTTCTGGTAGGTTCCCAATTTACAACACCATATTATGGTTTAAGAATCTAATCAAAAAAGCACACATACTGATCATAG
Organism: Artocarpus heterophyllus; assembly: GCA_025403435.1. Taxonomy (NCBI): domain Eukaryota; kingdom Viridiplantae; phylum Streptophyta; class Magnoliopsida; order Rosales; family Moraceae; genus Artocarpus; species Artocarpus heterophyllus. Next base: position 33,633,451 of record CM046347.1, read on the forward strand.
CATTTTTTTTAGTCCTTTATTGTATATGAACCGTTATCTACAATTATATTAAGGAGATTACTCAAGAAATTCTACATACTTCATCTTTGGGTTCCTTTTCCTTTCTGAGTAAGGAAAAGTCGAGGATGGTTGATGTCATATTCTAACTAATAAACTAAAACATAATCATAAAATATATAACACAAGGGCTTCTATTCAAAATCATACATTAAACTTATACGTAGAGATATTAGAGGGAATGTCGTACTTGTAAACAAACTCTACAGATTTCTTTAGTAAACAACTATCCTCATGACACAAACATTCAACCCAAATAAGATATTCATATTTTCTATGGGGTATTCCAACAATTGACTTTGGTACTTCCATAAAACATTAACAGAATACTACACATTACAAATATGATGCGGATATATTTTGAGAGTACAAGGCACTCTATATATCCAGCTACCCATATCACGCATGCTTAGAGAATACAAAAACATCGATAAACAAATGATCGGACCTTAAGGGGGATGCATTTCAAGAGCATTAACTACTCCGTATCACCAGCCATCCCAACATTAGGGTCAATGAATCTAAAAGTTTTAACAACAGTATACCACGAGAAATACAAAGTGTGGGGAAAACGGTTATTCGTGACACATGAAATATGAACATACATGCCATGGATAAACCAAAAGATTACAGATGAATATTCAAATCAAATGGCCGCTCCCAGCTTTCCTTCTCCCATTTAAGCTGGGATGCTGTAGTGTCGGATTTCAGATGAATGATTTGCATCTTATCTAGCAATTCCTCGGCTATTGAAGCAGTTGCAAAGATTTGTCTCCCTGATTCTATAATAAAGTTTTCTTCCACAGCATAATCTAAAAATTTCAAAAGACCATTATAAAAACCATTTACATTTAAAAGTCCTATAGGTTTGGAGTGAATGCCCAATAAATGCTTACTAACAACTATGAATATTTTCTCAAGGGTACCTATACCACCAGATAATGCTATAAAAGCATTAGAATTATCAATCATGGTTTTATAACGTTTAGGGGTGTCTAAAACTCTTTTCTCCCTACCTATTGTTTTCCCACAAAGGTTCCCTTCAGCTAGAAGTCGAGGAATAATCCCCAGGACTTCGACACCACCAGACTTAGCTGTTGTTGTCACATTTCCCATTAATCCTAAACTACCACCCCCATAGGTCAGGTTAATCTTCCTTCGTGCTAAGGCTTGGCCTAAGTGTTAAACTTTATCTTTTCCAAGGCTGGAACCACAAAAGTCACAGACATTCTTTATTTTCTTAGTGAACTAGGAGGTAGACATATTTGGTTTGTATGAGCGATTGCTTTATGTCTACTCCATTTATACTTAGGGTTCTACATGAGGTTTTAAAGATAAGGAATACACAAAAATACTACAGAGACAGATGAGTAAATTACAAAAATGTAATCCAAAGGTCTAAACAAAATATTGCACAGGTAAAAAAGTAAGAAAAATGGTTGACAGTTTATGGAAAGTTCAATTTACTTTTTTAAAAAGGCTAGACACAAACTGTATAACTTTTGACAACTGAGAATGATTTGATAGAATATATTTTGACACAATTGTAGACTTTTTAACAAACGTACACCGAATCTAGAAAATCAATACAAATGACAAATACTATAGAACTTTTCAAATTTGAGACACAAATCTTGAAATATCTGACAAGTTTCAAAAATTCAAACATATTGCAGTACCGCATGTGGTGTGTTTGACAGGATAATATATTTTATCATATACATATATATATATATATATATATATTAAAGAAAACCATAAATTAAATGAGACACTAACACTTACCATGTCAATGTAATAATCACAATTATTTCGAACACAAAGGAAAATATTTTGAGTACAAAATAGCTTTTACCAAAGAGAAAGATAGATTATTGAACACTAACTGATATGATTTCAAACAAGCAAAGACTAAACAACCTTATAGAGCAATGACTTATTCCCCATCTAGTTTTCTTATGATTTGGCAATCAGTTTCTTGAAATACCATATTCCTGAAACATTGTCTTTCTACATGGAATTTAGACCAGAGTTTAAAGATGGCTCCTTGAACATATCCACTAGGGTGATCTTGAAGAGAAGGATGGAGGTTATCAAAGTTCTCCTTAGGAAGTCCATCTGTACAAAACCTTATTTTAACCTCTCTATTTATAGACACAAAACCAGGTGAAGTATATTTATCGTTACAATTTTGTCGTCCATATTTGTTACAAGTAACAGCGATGATACGAGCTCTTCTTTTCATCGCACTACGACTAGTACCTATACCTGGTAAACCAACATCTTGAATGAAGTCACTCGGATAGATCTTCCCCACTATCAACATCCTCACATCACCAAGGATGCCAAAACGCATAAGAATCTACAACCGAGTGATCGTAGTCTTGTATTTCTTTTTGAGAATCTTTTGGGAAAATGATAAAAAATACATTCTTAGGTGTTGATACTTTGGGTCCTCGATGAGATGAATGAAGAGTAAATAGAAAAGAAAAATAGATATAGTAAGTTACAGAATTTTAAAATTCCTTCTTCTTTTAGAGAGAGAAAGAAGAAGTTCTAGAAAGAAGGGAAAGGATTTGTGATTTAGAAAGATAATGACAAGTTTAGAGAGAGAGTGAGCTCGAAGAAATAAGCTTTAATTTCCTCATATAACAAAACCTCAAGTAACCAAGAGATTTACATATAAACATCTAAAAGTTAAACCTTTCATCGTAAAGGTCCAAAATCATTATTGGTGCCTTAAGTATTATGATTTACTTTAGAAAACTTCCATTGAACATTTTCACGTTACATTTATTCAGAAAGATCATTGATGCTACTTAAATATAATGTATGCAACAAAAATACTCCAACCTTGAAATTCATACATTCTTTGCCTTTACACAGTCTCAACGAACCAAAAGACTAACATTTATCTCTCTCAAGGTTCAATACCATGGATTCCTAGCTTATCTCATATTCCTCAAGTGAATAAAAATTTTAAGAAAAGTTATCGACACTTAAGTACTTTATTGAGTCCACACATAATCACTACATAGGTTTGAATCAATTATGAAGAGTGTGTAATTCTCGTCCATAAACAGTTAGAGATTATAGGGAGTTTATTTTTGGTATGTTGTAATAAAGAGAATCTGGTATTATATTGCCAGATTTCCATTTTCTTTTCTTTCCTTATTTAGTGGAGGAATTTCCTCCATTAGTTTAATCAGTCCCTGTTTTTAGGGCTTGCTAAACAACAGCCAGTCCATGTTAGACATGTATGTCCTAAGGAGTAAAAATGTAATAAGTTTTTGGAGACATTTTTATCAATGAAGAATTTATTCATTGTTAATATACCAAATCTTGTCCTCTTTATGTTCATATTTGTTGAATGTATGATAAGCAAACAATGGTCTAAGACTATCGGTCTAAACCTTAAGAATTGGACATATGATGGACAGATTATGCAAAAGACACGATTCCTAAGGTGATAGTCTAAATCATAAGATCCGTAATCGAGAGAATAAAGTTGGGCGCTTTATTCATGTAAAGATTCTTATGTTGTCTATATCTCAATTGGGAGATGGTTTGTTTTGGCCATCGGAGGTGGACTCCGTGAATAGAAACATTGGCACGTTGTCATAGGTGATGATGTGTTAGATCAGGATATAAAGTGAATTGATTTGGATTAATAATTCTGTCTCGACAAATCGATTCACTTTAGACAATCATTTGCATTGTATCTTAATCCTGAGATGAATAGTGGACCCGTTGTCCTGACTTGTGTCTTTTGATATGCCAAAGGGTGACACCCACATCTTAATAGTGGTATGCATGCCGGTACATTGGAGGCATGACTCTTGATAGCGTAGACTTGTTATTCACAGATATGGAATCCATAGCTCCTCTTTAGGAGTAATGATATCCTCTTATATGCGTTATCCTATAATTGGAAAACCGGAGTGCTCAACCATTTGGATACATAGATGTAACCGAATGGTATACTATCTTTGGATAGTAAGTTTTCTGATGGTAAGATAAAAATAATCAGGAAGGTAAGACGGAACTTGTCATTAAGCCAATTATGGATTATCATATGGGGGTACGATACACTATGATATGGCATGGAGACTTAGCTATACGGGCTTTGTAATTCTATGTAGTTCGAGAATGCAGCTCCAAGCTTTTAGTGGAGTAGCGTTGGAGTTGATAATTATGAAATGTATATCTGGGATATTGGGTTTCGTAATTATCGGGTGCTTGAACTATATAGATCCATTTGGTCCCCTTTGCTAGCTCACAACATCCTGTAACGATACGACGTGCTTTTCCAATAATTGGTGACTTATGTTGGATTTATCATATTAGTTAAAATTTGAAAGAATTAAATAATTCATGTCTGTTTATCGGTTGAATTGATTTTGTAATAAAATTAATTCAAGATAGACTTGTTGAATTAGTAGGATCAGATAATTCTTGTCCGTTTATCTGTTGATTTAATTTTGGATAAATTAAATCAAGATAAACTTGTAGAATTATTGGGAATTCATTTATTTTCTTAGAGATTATATATATAAAGTTGTTTTGATCAGATAACTTCTCTATTGGGTTATTTGAATTAAAACTAAGACTTTATCCTATAGATTCTCGGGTGAAAAATAAAAGATTTTATGGAGATTTTTTATCGGCTATTCGGCCTACCGATCCACATGTTTGGCCTGCCAATTGGGACTGTTCAGCCTGCCGATGAGCGAAGGATAAGATCTCGTGTTTTTACACGGATCTTATCAGATATTGATCTGAATTTGATTTTGATCCGAATTTTGAGACCTAATCTGATAAAGACTAACCCTAGGACCAACCTTTATAAATAGGGAGTGATTCTCACAAGTTACTTAGATCAATTGAGAGATTAAGAGTGATACTCTGCTGGTGAGAATCTAAAAACTCCCTGAGAGCTTTTGTTCACAAATCACGAACACTTGCTTTAGGTTCTCTCAATTGCATGGAAGGAGAGTTACCTGGTGGAAAAGCTGTACGTATGAGCCCACACTCACTCTGGTCGTGGATAGAGAATAACAAAGAAGACCAGTTGGTTGAGGCTCTTCTGGAACGTTACTTCTCTTCACGGATTACGAAAGTTCTTCCGCAAATAAAGGTTAGTAAGATCTGAGTAATTTATGCATATTGTATGTCAAACTTGTGTTTTGAAAAATACTCTGATATAAAATTTTTAATATTCCGCTACGTACTATTTTTTCAATAGTCCATATATATGTATTTTCGAATGATCCAATGAATAAGAAGAAGATTTCTTAATCTTCATGGCATCAAAGCCCCCCTCTTTGAAAACCTAATTCCCCATGACAAAATACGGCATGGCTATTGAGAGACAAAGCTCTTTGTCTGAAGTGACCTCCAACCCAGAACCGCCACCCACTGGGAACAATCATGTAGGAACTGAGTCCACCTCTCTTCTTATAAAATTTATCGATGTCTCTAATAAACCAAAGCCATTGTTTAAGAGCTATTTTGCTTCAATTTTCCCTATACAAAAGATTAAAATTTGAAGATTTAGTTACGATTAGAAATAAACTCTCTATCTTTATCCATGGATTCCTTACTCATAAACGTGCACAATTACCTTCAGTGGTCCTAATCTGGAGTGATGTATATCTACAGAAAAGACAAGGATGACTACCTCATAGATGAAGTCACGATTCCAAAGAAGGATGACCCTAGATTCAAGAGTTGGAAGGCTGAAAGTCATATGGTGATGTCATGGTTAATTAATTCAATGAACAACGACATCGGGGTGAATTTTCTTCTCTATAGGACTGTGAAGGAAATCTGGAATGCTGTAAGGGAGACATATTCAAGCATTGAAAACACCGCAGAACTATTCCAAATTAAAGCAAACCTGCACGATTTACGTAGATCTCATGGTATCCCAGTACTTCAACCATCTGACTTGTCTCTGGCAGCAACTTGGCATGTTCAAAGTCCATAACTAGAAGTGTTCAAAAGACACAGTATTATATAAAAAATTTTAGAGTAGAAATGAATGTTCAAGTTCTTACTCAGCCTCAACAAAAATCTTGATGAGGTTAGAGGGAGAGTGACGGGAATCAAGGCTCTTCCAAGCCCCCAAGAGGCGTATTTAGAAGTTAGGTGTGAAGAAAGTAGAAAGAACGTGATCTTGGGATCCCAAAACTCTACTCTAACCCTAGATGGTTCTACTCTTGCTGCTAATAGGCACTAGCACAATAACAACAGTGACAATTAACAAGGACGGGGAGACCTTGGTATGACCACTGTCGTAAACTAGGGCACCTTAGAGAAAACTGTTGCAAAATCCATGGCAAACCAATGAACTATAAGCCCTCACGACCTACAAATGAGAGGGAAAGCCGTGCCAATGCTACTGCTGCCACTGATGAAAATCCTCCACCTTCGGAGACCAATCGGTTCACCAAAGAACAACTCAAGATGCTACAGAAAATGTCCAGCTAGAACTCTATAACTCAAACGGGTACGTCGGGTTTTGGAACTAGCATGTTAGCACAGAAAGGTAAACACTCAAATGCCTTTATTGTAAGTAAATAGCACTCAAGTCCATATATCATTGACTCAGGAGCATCAGACCATATGATGGGTAATACTAATTTGTTTCACAAGTACAGTCCATCTAAAGAAAACTATACAGTTCTAATTGTAGATGGGTCCCTATCAAGAGTTGAGGGAATGGGTTCTATTACCATCTCAAAGGACCTAACTCTAAACTCTGTTCTCCACGTTCCTAAGTTGGACTGTAATTTGCTATCTATTAGTAAATTGACTCGTGATCTCAATTGTGTGACTAAATTTTTCCCAAACATGTGTGAATTTCATGATTTGGATTCGGGGAAGATGATTGGTAGTGCTGAGATGTGTTCTAGATTCTATCTCCTCAAAGACCATTCGTCTCTTGGAAGACAAACTCAAAGTGCAAATTGTGTGTCCTTCGAGAGTCAGTCAATTTCAAATTCTCTTGTCAATAAAGAAAGTGAGATTATGTTATGGCATTTTCGCCTTGGTCATCCAAATTTTATGTATCTTGAAAAGCTATTTCCTTCTATGTTTATCAATAAAAGCCCATAGTCTTTCAGTTGTGAAATTTTTCAACTAGCCAAACATGCTCGTACCAATTATCCCAATCTCCTATACAAACCATCTCATCTGTTTGCCATGATTCATTGTGATGTGTGGGGCCCATCAAGAATAAAAAATTTAACAGGAACACGATGGTTCGTGTCATTAGTCGACGATCACACTAGGTTAACATGGATATGTCTAATGAAAGAAAAATCCAGAGTGAGTCAAATCTTCCAAAATTTCAACATCATGATACAAACTCAATTCCACACTAAGATTCAGGTCCTGAAAACTGACAATGTCAAAGAATATTTCAAAACTATCCTAGGCTCATATCTCTTATGTCAAGGCATAGTTCACCTAAGTTCTTGCATTGACACACCCCAACAAAATAGAGTTGCAGAGAGAAAAAATAGACACTTATTGGAAGTAGCCCGATCACTCATGTTCTCCACACATGTCTCGAAACAGTTTTAGGGAGAGGTGGTACTTACAGCAGCATATCTCATTAATAGAATGCCTTCCAAAATTCTCAAATTCCAAACCCCTTGCCAAGCTTTCCTTCAAATATTTCCATACACTAAAATAGTCACCTCTTTGGATCCTAAAATATTTGGATGCACGACATTTGTTCATATCCACCAACAACACCACAGTAAATTGGATCCCAAATCCATCAAATGTGTGTTCCTTGGGTATTCTTCACACCAAAAGGGCTACAAATGTTACTCTCCCATCACCAAGAAAATATACAACTCCATGGACATCACATCTTTGAACATCAGGCATATTATCCCAAACCTTCAATTCAGGGGGAGAACATGAGTGAATATTAGTTTTGGGATGATTACCATGGCAATGAACCTCATCTTCCTTAGCTGTCCACAAATTACTCACCATCATCATCATACCAAGCAAATGCCATTCAAATCCTAAAAAAACTCGAGAGTCACCCCTGAGAGTCATCCTCCAACAAACACAATCCAAACTCTTAACCAAACTGAGAGTCTTCCTACTACAAATACCTTCCACACTCCTATCTATAATATGTCAAGTCCTCCTCAATTTGCAAGCAAAGAATTCTGTGTCTATACTAGAGGGACGAGACTTGAGAGACACATAGTGCACTCAATACCTCTCACTCTTGACCAAGACACTGAACTAAGTTCAAATCCTGTCCAAACTCACCCAGGTAAGGGAAATTCTAGTCTTGAGGACACTGTGCCTATCCTTGGTGATCTGGATGTACCAATTGCTCTAAGAAAGGGTGTTAGGTCTTGCACCAATCATCCTATCTACAAGTTTGTATCATACGAAGGACTATCACCATCATACCAGGCTTTTGTCTCTTCTTTCAATAGTGTGTAGGTACCTTACTCCATTGAAGAAGCTCTTAGTAATCCTACATGGAGATTGGCTGCAAATGAAGAAATTAGAGCTTTAGAGAAAAATGGTATGTGGGTAATCTCTGATCTTCCTAATGGAAAGAAACCAGTTGGGTGTAAATGGATTTTCACTGTCAAACACAAAGCTGATGGAAGCATTGAGAAGTTGAAAGCCCAACTCGTTGCTAAGGGCTTCACTTAGTCTTATAGAATAGACTACCAGGAAACTTTTGCACTAGTCGCCAAACTTAACACCGTTAAAGTCCTACTCTCTCTTACAGCTAACAGAGATTGGCCCTTGCATCAAATGGATGTCAAAAATGCATTCCTAAATGGTGATTTGGAAGAAGAAGTGTATATGGAGATTCCTCTAAGATTGGAAATTGCTTCAAATCACAACAAGGTTTGCAAACTTAAGAAATCTCAATATGGTTTAAAATAGTCCCTTCGTGCTTGTTTGGTAGGTTTGCAAACTCTGTAATGGGGCACGGATATAGTCAATGTCAAGCAAATCACACCCTGTTTGTGAAGTTCTCCTCTAAAAGAAAGGTTACAGTCCTAATAGTGTATGCTGATGACATTATTTTAACAGGTGATTATAAGGATGAACTAGTGAAAATGAAGAAGTTGTTAGCCAAGGAATTTGAAATCAAAGACCTCGGCTATCTCAGGTACTTTCTTGGCATGGAGTTGGCTCGGTCTAAGAAGGGCATGTTTGTCTCCCGACATAAATATGTTCTAGATTTACTAAAGGAGACAGGTATGCTAGGATGCAAACCAACAGATACTCCCATAGATTCAACCAAGAAGATTGGAACTGAGAAGGATAGTACACCAGTGGACAGGGGGAGATATCAAAGACTGGTTGGTCGCCTCATCTACCTCTCACACACTCGACCTGACATTGTATTCCCTGTGAGCATTGTAAGTCAATTCATGAACAACCTTACTGAAGAACATACGAAGGTGTTGAACAGAATTTTAAGGTATCTTAAGATGATCCCAAGAAAAGGACTGTTGTACAAAAAGAGTGACAATAGAGAAATTGAAGTCTTCTCAGACGCTGACTGGGCAGGAGATGTGTCAGATAGGCATTCCACATTAGGGTACTGCTCTTTTGTATGCTGAAACCTTCTGACCTAGAGATGCAAGAAGCAACCTATGGTTTCAAAAAGTAGCGTAGAGGCAGAATTTAGAGCTCTAACCCTAGGTATTTGTGAAGGGATATGGATACAAAGATTGCTCAATGAACTAGGAATTACTAGCAAGAAACCTATCAAGATGTTCTACGATAATCAAGTGGCCATTAGCATTGCAAAAAATCTTATGCACCATGATCGGACAAAACACATCAAGATAGATCGACACTTCATCTCTAAGAAAATTGAAAACTCAATTTTGCAACTCATATACACACCTACTAGGTCCCAAATGGCGGCCATTCTCACCAAAGCTCTCCACGAACTAATTTTGAAGAACTGAGTCACAAGCTGTGTATGTACGACATTTACAACCTAGCTTGAGAGGGAGTGTGGATTTCTTGTCCATAATTAGTTAGAGATTATAGGGAGTTTATTTTTGGTATGTTGTAATAAAGAGAATCTGGTATTATATTGCCAGATTTCCATTTTCTTTTCTTTCCTTATTTAGTGGAGGAATTTCCTCTGTTAGTTTGATCAGTCCCTATTTTTGTAGCTTGCTAAACAACAGCCAGTCCATATATATGTATTTCTGAATTATCCAATTTATAAGAAGAAGAATTCTTTTAGAAATCTTTAAAGAGTTTAGTACATCTATACCAAACTTTGAAATCAACAACTCAAGCCTTATATTTCTTATTATTTCTCACAAGATAAAAGGTTCTTAGTTCCTTGTATCTATAAGAATCTCTCTCTATTAATCTACACATAAATCCATTCCATATAATTATCGTTCCCATATATCCATTAATACTTTCATTCTAGGGTCTTTCCATATTACATCCTCCTAGACTGTATAAATCAACATGAAGGTTCATTTTGATAATGACATTGAAAATTCAACTTCAAATCCATCTCGAAAATAGATTTTTAAAGTGGTGCTACACTCCCTAGGTTAACCGAACCTAGACTCTGATACCAACGCCCCTAAGTCGGAGTTGACAGTTTTAAATAAGTTAAATAAAGATCAAAAAATAAAAATAAAACATCAAAAGAAATTTGCCTGAGACTTAAATGAAAACTCTTAAATCAAAACAAAAATATAACAACAATTAAACCATAGTTTAATATAGCACCCTAAATTTAATAATATAAAACTGTCACCATCATCATTCTAACCCTCAACATATGTTAATACAGTCTTAGAAAGTAACACACGATGCTTACATTATTATGAAGGACATTCTTTAACAAATGAACCAATTCCAATGTAATACAGCTACATAGTTTCCTCAACTATATTTCTTGCCACCAACTCACAAATTGTGAGTCCTGAAAAGATGAAAATATAGGGGAATGAGCGACAATATACTCAGTAGGGAAAACCATTACTCACCTTTAGGTTTTTATCATTGCCACATTAAAACCTGCAAGGTTAGTTAGTTCTCAGTCATTATTCATCTTATGAGATTCATTATGATCATATTCCATAGATACCTGACGTTAATCATTACTGAGTTCCATACATATACATATATACAAATATTATAGTTCATTAATGTTCCTAGGTATCCATGTTCTGATAAAGTATTCATCACTTAAGACCACTCTCCAATCATTCCAAGGGTGTCCGATGAAGGGACATCAAGCCCTGGATCCTCACTAAGTCTATTCCTATACAGTGCGTTCTAGGACTTTCAACCTAAGGGAGCGTCATCGCCTCCCCCCTATTTTACTTTTTAGGGTATTCATGCCCAAGGATGTAACCGCCGCCCTCTTCATGTCTTATCATTCCGCTATAATCAATCATTATTTATAAAGTCAGTTTTCCTAACCATGCAGTCTCAATTTACAACAGCATATGTCAAATCAATTTATTCCTAGCTGTACAGTACAGGACGAGTTCCTATCATTGTCTTATATGTGATACTCATATAATAGCAGTTCAACATACATATATATATCTTTCAATAAAACAACCAATTTTAATTCCATAAAAACGTCACAAAAGATAAGTAATAGATTCCCTACCTCTTGGCAAATATACTACTAATAACTTCCAGTTCAAGATACCAAATTTACCACGTAAGCTCCAAGTACTTCGTTATTCTACGACATATAAAGTAGCCATACTTTAACTTAATTTATTATCTATAATCATGTTAATTTACCATCTATTATTATTAGTGTGTCATAATCATTAATATAAAATCCTTGGAACATTTTGTAACATAAAACGTTTTAAAACAAATGAGTTTGGATTGACCGATCAGCCCGCCAATCATTTACGTCCGACCTACTAACCAAACTACACATTCTAGGCCTCTTTGTCGGCCTGTCAATCTGTAGAGTTCAGCCTACCAGTCTAGCAAAGTTTGGCTTATCGGTCTACAGTGTTTGGCTTGCAGAACTTGTCAATGGGTTCGGCCTGTCGACAGAAGAATTTCTTGAAATTCTAGGCCTTTCTGTCGGCCTGTCAATCTGTAGAGTTCAGCCTACCGGTCTAGCAAAGTTCAGCTTATCGGTCTATAGGGTTTGGCTTGTAGAACCTGTTGATGGGTTTGGCCTACCGACAGAAGAATTTCTTGAAATTCAATTTTCTATTTTCAAAGGTTTCAAACTTTAAAACTTAATCCGACCCTTTTCATCAACTTCCAAGACATATAAAATGCGTAAAAACTTTGAAAGATCACATTCAAACACATATAGATGATCTTTTTTAAAATTTTCATATCTAGCATGCAATTCTAAACCAAAAATCAAAACTTTTTAAAACTAATTCAAATCTCATTTCAAACAAAGATTTATGTAAATCAAACTTCAAAATCGTTGTATAATTACCCACAAGCACACATTTTTCACAAATTTCATGCTAAAACATGAATTTAGATCAAAGTTTTAGCTTAGAAAACCTTACCTCAAGCTTGAAGAAAATTAGTGATTTTGTTTGCAAAAATCTTTGATCTTTTTTCTATGATTTTGGAAGATCTAAGAAGATAACTTTGAATTTCTTTCTTGATTATCTTGAAGCTGAGTTGATGATCCTCGATCTTGGAGATGTCAAAGAGAAGAAAGAAAAGAGGAAAGAAGAGAGAAAAAGAGAGAGAGAAAGAAAGAGAGTGTGTGTGTTGTGAGAGCAGAGGAAAAGAAGAAGAGAAAGAAAAGAAGAGAAGGGCGGAGGAGACAAAGGGGTTTGGGTAGGTAAAATCAGGTCTCCATTAGAGACTTTTGGAGCAAATAATGCCAAATGACATTTTTGTAATTAATTAAAAATCCAAGGGCATTTTAGTAAATATACTAAATAAGTATAGAAAAATTTTAGAAAATTTAAAAATAGGTAGAAATAACTAATTTGAAATAGATTTTAGATAAAACAAATTTTGATTGGCATACTAATGATTAATTTAATTACTATAATACCCGTTAGGAAAATAACGGATGTTACGAATTTGAATAACTTTGTTTTTCTTAAGGATCCGTCACCCCGGCATATTTTGGATGCTTGGAGGCCTTGCTGACCTAAAGTGATTTAGAATGATACTTCTTTATCGATGGTGATTGGTCATGGTATCCATAGCATTTAGTTGTGGAGAGCAATCTTACCTTAGGGCAAAACGCTCCCTACAGTCCAGAAGATGCCTTCGGAGACTTCTTTAGGGAGAAGCGGGACAAGCTAGAGACCCAACTAGGGGGGGAAAACGCCCTTACCCCTAGTTTCATCCAAGCATTCGGGCCACCATTCCTTGAATAGGAATGGGATAAGGATTGAAAACCAACAACATACCTTCCATATCGAGATCGTCATCCAAATCCGTATATGGGCTATACCAGAGCAAGCACCAATTACAGTTGATCAAGCAGTAGTAATCCATAAATAAACGAGTTTTGAGGTTTTCTTATTTTCATAGTTAATAAAATTATATGATAAAAGATCATAATTAAAGATTTTTTTTCGAAGCTAATTAATGGTCCAGATCACCACAAAAAAAAAAAAATTAAGCCATCAATGCCCTCCTTTTAACGTATGGAATCGATGAGAAGAAAAAGGAGGGCCTTTACCAATCCTTTGGTGAAGAGATCAGCAATTGATCGTCACTACTAATGGTTGGTGTTCTGTTGATTTCTCCCCCTGAAAATGCCCTAACCTTCTTCTTGAGAACAAATAAATTGAGACTTAAAAGAATTAATTTGTTTGTTAAGGCTTAGGAAAGACATCCTAGAATACCTCACAAGAATTGATTTGTTTATTAAAAGACATTTATTTCTCGGTCTACGTTGCCTTTTGTTTTTGACGAAATAACAACGACCAATGATGACCAAGGGAAGACCCAACTGCCTTATTTTATGTCAAGATTCTAAACCAAGGAAAAAGCAGTGAATTCAAGTGAGTAATTTTGTCTACAATTTGGAGCATAAAGCAATTTCAACATTTGTTTCACTTTCTTCCAAAGATTTCGTCATGTCGGAACAGAGAACTTGGTAAGAACTTTTATTTAAAAGGGGAAAAAAAAAGAAGATTTATCAAAGTTGATCATGATGTAAAAAAATAGTAAGTTCACTGCTACATACATAATTTTTCCAAAAATTTAAACAATTGATTATCATGTTGTTTAGCTCTTTCTCACAAAAATGTCGAGCCATGTCATCAGGCCTAGAGTAACGTAAACGGTTGAGCGAATTCAGGTGCTTAATCCCCTCCAACTCTTTCACTTGCAAATATGTTTTCAGAAAGAAATTTCACTTATCAACTACCACAACTCTAGATTTCGTTTCCTTCATATTTTTCTACGGTTTCACAACAATAGGCCTAATGCAGAGAAGACAATGAAATAATTCGGAATTCTAAATGTCTGCCATAACCTTGCAAGCTTCACTAGCATTTCCCATCGACTTCCGATAACTAATATTAATTAATTGAAGAAAAGCTTGGAATAACTGCAAATGATAGAAGCTCCAAGCTTAGCAAAACCTAAACATGCCTTTGTCCAAAGACTGGAAGTTGGTCCTCAAACATAATATAACACCAGAGCATACAATTCAGCACAAAATCAAACAAATGCAAAAGAATAGCAAAGCCAACTAGCTGACAAAATTTTCATATTATATGAAGAAGAAACTACAGTCTTCAATCCGAATAGAACATCCAATTAAACCAAAGAAGATCCACGTTCGATATCACTAATACCAACGTTAAAAAGAAAGTAACGACCAACCAAGTTCAAGTCTCAAACAAACAAACTTTAATTAAAAAAAAAAAAAACCAACGCCCTAGTACCTCCTTCCAGTTGCGCCGCGGCCAAAACCTTGAGTAGGAATCACAGGCTGTGGCTCGACTTCAGTAAGACCAGGAAGGTCAGACATGCCAAGAGCAGAAAGCATTTCAAGAGTCTCCTTGTCAACCTTAATTTCGTCAGTCTTAATTGCTGACTCATCAGGAACAAAGTCCATGCGACGCTCACGCTCCTCCTCTTGCAGCTTCAATGAGATACCCCTCACTGGACCCTTCTGAATCCTCTTCATTAAGTGAGTAGAAAACCCAGCAATCTTGTTCCTGAGCCTCTTTGTTGGGATGAGGGCAACCTCTTCCAAGATCTTCTTGTTGGTGTGGAAATCCAACGTCATTCGAGAGTAGTACCTCTCAATCACTTGGCGAGAGGACTTCTTCACGGTCTTGGTACGAACACGGCCCATTTTAGAGGCTTATCTGCAAAAAGATTTAAGGAAAGAAAAGAAAAATTAGCAAACAATGCATGTTCTTATCGAATAATGAAAGCAAAAGAAACATAATAAACTAAGTCAAACATTAGAAGGAGCTCTGGAAACAATAAAAATGCAATAGGCTTTGCCCGAGATCAAGAATTATTAAAGGCAGATAAGGACAAGAGACAAATATTCAACTATATCATCTACTTGATTCAGTTTGCAGCATGCTCAAAGCAACTACGAGGACTATAAAATCAAATCGGACAAAAGGGATCTAGAATCAACAGACCACTCTTTCGAGCTACACAATTAACAAACACCAACTAAATCAGCGTGTGGAATTATATTAAAAAAAAAAGTGCATTTAGTAAAACATACGTGTGAGTGTGACCACAAATACAAAACATAAGCTAATCCACAATGAGGAAATAAATTTAATATTAAGACAAAATAATAACAAAAAAAAAAGCACAAGTAAAGGCCAGTATGCATCCTCAATTAAACGTCAAGAAACCTTCTAACAAATCTAGCACTTCATTCCAGGAATTGATCAACAAAGGTATATTTCCTTCATCTTCTTTTTTTTCTTAGACATAAACATTAAACATGTTTAAAACATACTGGGTTATCCATTAAAATTCAACCCTCAGTTTTAACCATCAAAATAAACAGATCGACCAACTTTCCCTAGATTGGCATCGAAAAATGCTTCAAACATAAAATGAAAACAACGAAACGAGTGTTGCAATAAGATTACATAATAGGAATAGGCATTAATAAATTAATGGAGAAAGATAGAAGAAAAGGAAAGGCTTACCAGAGTGATAAGCGAGAGAAGACTTAGGATCAACTGTGAAGCAGAAGAAGAACAAGTAGAAGAAGCGACCGCCGAACAGAAGAGAAGTTGCTGAGGCAGGCTGTTGGGAGAGAGGCCAACGCGTTAAATATGTGAAACCAATTAGGGTTTCTCTTTTTTTTTTTTTTTTAACGGAATTGGGTTTCTCTTTCTTTTGTTGCTGCAAGCCCAGACGGCCGAGGAAAGAGATCCCAATAACTTTGTAGCCCACTTTGGTAGGTTTTGGGCCTGCCTGGGGTTCACCTTTGGAAAGCCCAATGCGAAGGGATGGAAGAAGCTAAGGTCCATTTGGTTTCAGTGGTAGAATAGTAATGCTCATAGGAATGGTTATAGGAATGGCAGGGGAATAGAATGGAAAAGTTATAGGGTGTTTGGAAAAGTGGTGGGAATCAGTGGTGAGAACCATTTTTATTGTAGCATGTGAGAATTTTACACTGTAGCATATTTTTTTATTGTTACTGTAGCATGTGAGAGCTTTATACTGTTTATAACTGAGATTGTGATGTGAACTAAGTAATTCCCACCACTGCCAAACACCCCCTTGGTCTTCATTTGTTTGGTTAGTATTTTGAAAAACTATAAAATGAAATATGAATATTTTATTTTGACAATCCTACCTCTGTAAATAATATATTTACAAATATCTATATATTTTTGAGGAAAAAATATGTAGCTAATTATTTAATAGCTTTATTAGAAATAAAGCATCAAAGATTCTTTTTGCTTACGAAAACAAGAAAGAGCTTAAAAGAAAGCATCAGATATCCCTTTTTTTAGGGAATCGGATATCCTAATTTCACTCTTTACACAAGACATTCTATAGCAAAAAAAAAACAAAAAAAAGGGAACAAGCCTCCAATAGAGGAGCTCAACACCGGTGAGCTAGGGTTGCCAGAGGAGGATGGTGGCTTTGGCAAAGAGGAGGAATAACTGATTTTTGAGGGTGGTTGGAGGAGCTATCGATTTGGTGAGTGGGTCTCGCAGGAGGCTTTGGTTAAGGTTGGGATTGACGGAGGAGGAGGCTGTGTGCCAACATTTGTGAGTAGTGCTGACACATAGATGAAGGTGCGGGCAAATGACGATGATGGACACCGAAGAAGGACGACCATGAGATTGTTAGAGAAGGTCGCCGCAGATCTAATCAGTGGAAGTGTTGACGCCGGGGAGATCGGCATTGATGTGGTGGTGGTGGATCCGACGACGGTGGAATAGAAGATGAAAGTGGTGTTGAAAAAAATTAAAAAGAACAAAGAAAATAAGAGGGGCAATTTTGAATAATAAGCTGACAATATAATTGAATAGTCATTCCTCCCAATGATGGTTCAACTAAACAGTGGAAAAGTCACTTAATTTTGAATGACCATTCCTACGGCCTTCTAAAATTAGCCATTCCATTTCATTTAACCAAACATGACCCGAAGATGGATTGGGTAAGAGGGATGAAAAGTGTTAAAAGCAAGAAAGGTTTGTAGTTTTCCTTAAAGTTGCTTTCGGTATTATAGGAAGGAATGACGATAATTGTCCTTACTTTTTTTTTTTTTTTGGTATTAGAAAATGAAAGCACAGAAGAATATAAATATGGGAGATGAAGAGACATAGCATAATTTGAGAATCATTAAGAATTAATAGCATAATTTTTACGAGTAATAGTTAGTAGCATAATATTGGTATATTGAGATTTATAATAAAAATTGCAATTTTATGATATTGAAATACAATTATAAATTTAAAATCGTTAGATTTTTTTGTGTATGCAATATGCATTTATGATGATTGCAACTTTGCAATATATCAAAAGACCAATATCAAAGTATATAAAATGACAAAAAGGGTAGCATGAATAATTAACTTTAAAAAACAAAAGAAATTGTAACATTGTAAAAAATATATATTATTTAAAATAAGAACCTTAAATGGACATTTCATGTAATTTTTTGAAGATAATCATGCGACATACATGATAAGGGATATATTGTTGCCTAAAATAAAACACTATTAGTAAAAGTGGATTTATTTTCTCATCATATATTAAGTAAACAATTGATTTATCTGATAAATAATTGTATTTATCACTTTTCCATTAAAAATATTGTCATGTGTAACATAACCCAAACATTATTTTAAATTCAAAAATATTAATTAAGGGAGATTTCGTCAACAAAAATAATTAGAAACCAAAATGTTAAACTTAAATATTTAGAGACTTACAATACAAAATATGTTCTTTTTTTAAAAAAATTGAATAATATAATTATATGTGGAGGTGTTGTGACACCTGTTATTTTTTCTAACGGGTATTAAGGTAATTAAATTAATTTTAGTGTGCCAATAAAAAATTTGTTTCATTTAAAATCTATTTCACAATATTTATTTCTACTTATTTTTAGAATTTTAAAAAATTTCCTATACTTATTTAGTATATTTACCAAAATACCATGGTAGACCCTCCTTTATTGTCTTTCACGTGTAATGGTTAAAAATAAATAAATAAATAAATAAAAGATAAGACTTGAATCAAACAAGTCATATGCCTTAGTTCCCCACAAAAGCCTCATCCCCTTTCTTTTCTTTCTTTTTCTGAGTCTCTCAATAAGATTATTCATTCACATACCCAAAGTCACCAACTTCTAAAACATACCAGACAATTCATTTTCCCCCACATTTCACACCACTCACCTTTTCTCTGCCTCTTTTTATTTTGTCTCTCTCCTTCACCTTCTCAATCTGATCAAAAAGTTCCATCTCAACTCAAGATCTCTTTCCTCAAGCAAAAAGTCAAGCCCAATAACAATTTCTCAAGGAAACAAGGTAGAGTTTCTAACCAAAAACCCAAATTCTTCCTTACCTTCCCTTTATTCTAAGTTACTATGTTCAGATTATATAATTGTTCTTCATTTCGTGATCTGGGCTTGTGCTTTTATATGTATGCAAATTGAATTGTGTTTGTTCTGGGTTTGAACAATTTCCTATTTAGATAACGTTTTTGTAAAATTCTGTAAAAATTAACGTTTGAGAATTTTAAACATGTTTTATGCATAAAAATTTGGGGAAAAAGATTTATATGTTTTATTGGTATGATAATCTATGGTTTCTATGTATTTTTCATGTTCTAGGATTTGTTAACACAAGTCGAACTGAGCTTTAAAACTCAAAATCTTTAAAAACAGAAAACTGGAGTTTTCTAGATTTTGCCTCGATTAGCAAGCTGGACTATGCTGATCGGCAGGCTGATCAAACAATCCAAATTCATATGTTTTTCACCATTTTGTGTTACAAAATGTTCCAAGGATTTCATATAAATGATTATGGCACTCTAATAAGAATAGTATAATAGATAGTAATCAGTATGACTGTGGATTAGGAATTGAGTTAAAGTATGGTAATTTTATGCGTCGTAGGATAACGAAGTACTTAGAGCTTACGTGGTGAGCTTAGTATCGTGAGCTAGAAGTTATTAGCATAGTATTCACCAAGAGGTAGGGATTCTATTACTTATCTTTTGTAAAGTTGTGGTAAATTAAAATTTGTTGTTTTATGTTGAAAGATATGTATATAATATTTTAAATGTATATGATTATATCTATAACATGATGATATGGAACTTATCTTGTATTGTATAGTAAGGAACATAATGTTTAACACATGTTGTTGTAAATTGAGAAGCATAGTTAGGAAAACTAACTCTATAAATAACAGATGAATATAGAGAAATGGTGAGATGTAAAGAGGGCAGTGGTTACGTCCATGGGCACGAATACCTTAAAAGGTAAAATA
This sequence comes from Artocarpus heterophyllus, assembly GCA_025403435.1. Taxonomy (NCBI): domain Eukaryota; kingdom Viridiplantae; phylum Streptophyta; class Magnoliopsida; order Rosales; family Moraceae; genus Artocarpus; species Artocarpus heterophyllus. The sequence goes on from CM046347.1 coordinate 33,653,478, forward strand.
GGGGAGAGGTGATGACGCTCCCTTGAGTCGAAAGTCCCAAAACGTACTGTACAGGAATCGACTTAGTGAGAACTCAAGGCTTGATGTCCCCTCACCGTAACACCCTTGGAATGTTTGGAGGGTGGTCGAGCGCACCCATTTAGGTTTTGTTGAGTTGAGTGATAAGATATTCTATTGCACGGTGGATATAAATGAGCATAATTGAATCCTGAATTAATATGTATATATTTATGTGTATGGAACTTGGTAAGAATGATCATAAGAAATCCATCAGAATTGAACATGATAATATTGATGATTAATGTTGAGAACTAACTAATCATGCAGGTTTTTAATGTGGTAAGGACAAAAACCTAAAGGTGAGTAATGTTTTCCCTACTGAGCATGTTATCGCTCATTCCCTTATGTTTCATCTTTTCAAGACTCACTAAGTGTGAGGTGGCTACAAGGAAAGTAGTTGATGAAGCTATGCAGTTATACTACATTAGGGGATTGCTTCAATTGTTAAGAATGCTCTTCATGATAATGTAAGCATCGATTGTTACTTTCTGTGACTATATTAAGATATGTTGAGGGTTGAAATAATGATTATGACAGTTTTATATTATTAAATTTAATGTGCTATATTAAACTGTGGTTAAATTATTGTTTATGCTTTTATTTTGATTTAAGAGTTTTCATTTAAGTCCTGAACAATTTTATTTTTGAAGTTTTACTTTTACTTTTGATCTTTATTTTAATTCATTAAAAACTACTAACCCTCAAATGGGGGCGTTACAGAATTTTTGGTATCACTAGGTTCGGTTAACCTAGGAAGTGTAACACCACGTTAAAAATCTATTTTTGAAATGGTTTTAAAGTTGAATTTTCATTGTCATCATCAAAATGAACCTTCAGATTGATTTATACAGTCCAAGAGGATGTAACATAGAAGGCTCTAGAATGAAAGTATTGATGGTTATGTGAGAACGATAATTATATGGAATTAATTTATGCACAAATTGATATTTAGACATTCTTATAGATACAAGGAGTTAGGAACCTTTTTATCTCATGAAAAACAATAAGAAATATAAGGCTTGAGTTGTTGATTTCAAGGTTTGGCATGGTTATGCCAAATTCTCCATAATTGATTCAAACCTATATAGTGATTGTGTGTGGACTTGATAGACTACGTAGATGTCAATAACCTTTCTTAAAAGTTCAAATTGCTTGAGCAATATGAGATAAGCTAAGAATCCATGGTATTGAACCTTGAGTGGGGTAAACGTTAGTCTTTTGACTTGTTGAGAATGTGTAAAGGCAAGGAATTTATGAATTTCAAGGTTGGAATATTTCTGTTGTGTATATTGCATTTAAGTGGTAATCTTAATTTTTATGAATAGATAAAATGTGGAAATGACGAATAGAAGTTTCTTTAAATAGGTTATAATGCTTAAGGCATCTGTGATGATTTTGGACCTTTAAGATGAAAAGTTTGATTTTTGGATACTTAGATGTGAATCTCTTGGTTATTTGAGGATTTGTTATATAAAGAAAATTAAGGATTGTATAAGTAGAATTGTGAGGATTGTAGATGTTCTTATGTAGTAACATCAATAGTCTTTGTTCATTGATGTAGTCTATGTTGGAAGATAGAAACTATATTGATTTCAAGTATAGTCATGTTCAAAACTCTTGGTAGTGTTAATAGTAGATCTATGATGATAGATGCTGAGTATTAAGGATAAGATAGGAATGTATGTATTGTTCAACAAGGTTTTGATGAAAACAAATTATCTAGGTTACAAGAGAATTTTGTTGCTATGGAATGATTTGTATAACATTCAGGAGGACTTCTGATTTTTATCAAATCAGGTTTGCCGTTTATTTTAGTCAATTGTATTTTAAGTGGGCTTTGAATTGGGCTTAAGAATCATACAAGTTGTGTTTCAATTTCATGTTTGTTGTTCAACTCGTTCTAAATATGTTAAGACCTAAAATAACCCGACTCACTTTAATTGACGACTTTTGGGCTTAGTCCAGAATTTGAATCAGTTCGAATCACATTGTTTTTCACACATGGCCTCTATACGTGTCACTTACAGTGGTTCAATCATTTTTTATACATACGTCTACTGTGCATAGGAGCTTATTCCTCTGAGCTCACTCTCTCTCCCTTAATTTGTCACACTTTCTAAATTGTAAATCCTTTTATTTTTCTCTAGAACTTCTTTCTTTTATTTCTAAAGGAAGAAGGAATTTTAGAATTATGCAACTTACTGTCTCTAATCTTCTTTTCTATTTTCTCTTCTTTCATCTTATCATGGACCCAAAGTACCAGCACTTAAGAAAGTACTTTCTATCACTTTTCCAAATGATTCTCAGAAAGAAATACAAGGCTAGGATCACTTAGTTGTGGATTCTTATGCACTTTGATATCCCTAGTGATGTGAGGATACTGATTGAGGGGAAGATGCGTCTGAGTGACTTCAGTCAAGATGTCAGTTTACCAAGAGCGGGTACCAGTTGTAGTGCAATGAAAAGAGGAGCTCGTGCTATTGCGGTCACTTGTAACAAATGTGGAAAACAAAATTGTAACGGTAAATGTACTTCACCTGGTTATATGTCTACGAATAGAGAAGATAAAATAAGGTTTTGCAAGGATGGATTTTCAAAGGGGAACTTGGATAGCATTCATCCTCCTCTTCATGTTCACCCTAGTGGATATATTCAATGAGCTATTTTTAAACTCTGTCCTAAATTCCATGCAAAGAGGCAACGTCTTAGGAATATGGTATTTCAATATCTTGTTTTCTAAGCCATAAGAAAACTGGATGGGGAATAAGTCATTGCTCTACAAAGGTTGTTTAGTCTTTGTTTGTTTGAATCATTTCAATTGATGCTCAATAGTCTGTGTCTTTCTTTTACTCAGAACATTTGCCTTTGTGTTTGAAATAATTGTGATTATTAGTTCGATACAGTAAGTGTTAGTATTTTATTTAACTAATGGTTTTCTTTAATATAAATATATATAATAAAGTATATTATCCTGTCAAACACATCATATGCGGTACCGTAACATGTTTGAATCTTTGAAACTTATCCAGATTTTTGAGATTCGTGTCTCAAATTTCAAAAGTTCTATAGTAGTTTGTCATTTATATTGATTTTCTAGATTTGGTAAATATTTGTCAAAAGTTATACAGTACGTGTCTAAATTTTTTTTTTTCAAAAAGAACATCAGATTTTCCATAAACTATCAATCATTTATTCTTACTTACCTGCACCATATTTTGTTTAGACCTTTGGATTACCTTTTTGTTACCTACTCGTTTGTCCCTTTACTCTTTTTGCATACCCCTAATCTTTAAAATCTCATGTAGATCCCTGAGTCTAAGTGGAGCAGACATAAATCAATCACTTACATAAACCAAATATGTCTATCTCCTAGTCCACCAAGAAAATAAAAAATGTTTGTGTCTTTTGTGGTTCCAGCCTTGGAAAAGATAAAGTCTATCTAGAAGCCGCAAAACACTTAGGGCAAGTCCTAGCACGCGGGAAGATTAACTTGACCTATAGGGGTGGTAGTTTAGGATTAATGAGAAATGTAGCAATAGTAGCTAAGTCTGGTGGTGTCGAAGTCTTAGGGATTATTCCTTGACTCTTACTTGAAGGGAACCTTTGTGGAAAAATAATCGGTAGGGAGAAAAGAGTTTTGGACACCCCTGAATGTCATAAAGTCATGATTGATAATTCTGATGCTTTTATAGCATTACCTGATAGTCTAGGTACTCTTGAGGAAATATTCATAGTTGCTAATAGACAATTATTGGGCTTTCATTCTAAACCCTTGGGGCTTTTAAATGTAAATGGTTTTTATGATGATCTTTTAAAATTTTAGATTACGTTGTGGGAGAAAACTTCATTGTAGAATCAGGGAGACAAATCTTTATTACCACTTCAACAGTCGAGAAATTGTTAGATAAGATGCAAATCATCTATTCAGAGTCCGACACTGCAACGTCCAAGCTTAAATGGGAGAAGGAAAGCCAAGAGCGGCCATTTGATTTGAATCTCAATCTGTAATCTTTTGGTTTTACCCATGGGGTGTACGTCTGTGTTTCATGTGTCATGATTAACCGTTTTCCCTACACTCTGTATTTCTTATGGTATGTTGTTGTTAAAACCTTTAGATTCATTAACCCTAATACTAGGATGGCTGACGATACTGTAATGACCTAGAAAATTTCATTAATAAAACCTAATATTTAATTGGGTTTAATTAATGAATTTACCATTAAAAAAATATGATTTTTGTAAAATTGTAATTTTTGTAAAAATTACGATAAAGTATGAATAAACGGCATTGATTGCAAATTTTATGGCAAATATGATGCAATATTGGATATGGTAAAATATAGATTTTATGAGTTTAATTACTCAGAAATTTGTAAATAATATCCATAAAATAAAATTTATATCACGATTAATTGTAAAATTGTGACATAAACGAATAGGAGATTAGAATGAAAATAGGACATAGAGGTTGTCCGAACCCTAAACTGGCGTAGAAAGGAGGCTGAAGCAGTATAAGAATACTGCTAAGTGAAAATACAGATACGAAAAATGTCATGATTGGCCTCCAAAAGTGAACAAAAAGTAAGCTAAATATTTTTATACAGTCTAAGGATAGAAAGTACACTAATTTAACCACGACAGTGTAAGAAAAATATTGTGTGGTGAAGAATTACATAGTGTAAATGTTTGGGCCCCACAAAGTGGACACCTTTTAGCTTTTTATTGGGCCACCAAGCCATGAAAACTGGCCCAATCATATGATGACACTTGGCAACCCAAAGGGTTACTTGATGAAGTAACCAAGGGGATGAGGAAGCATTTAATGCATGGTTATCACAAATTTTTCTTCTTCTTCTTCTTCTCCAAGTCACGGCAGCCATTGAATGAGCTTTCAAAAAAATTTCTCCGCCCCATACTTTGCAAAAACAACCTCAAAACAAGTTTTTGAAGCAAGCTCAAGGATTTTTCACAAGATTTAAGGTAAAATCCCAAACTTTTTGGCAAGTTTTTAAGACACTTTTCATGGGTTGAAGGGGAAATTAATCCATGGTGTTTTGCATGAAAATGAAGCCTAGGAGGGAATTCAAAGGACCTTTGAAGGTTAGAAATAAAAAGGGTGTTATTTGAGTAAGATTCAGATTTCAAAGTTTTGAAAATTTATGACTTTTGTTTTAATTTTTATTCTTTTAAACCCATGTGAGTTCTTGAGCATGTATTTGATAAAATTTCATGTATATGTGATGTATGACATGTTTAAGTTGTGAAATTTTGGTTTATGGTGCAAAATGATAGTTTTTGCAAAAAGTGTTATTTTTGTAAATTTGATGTTAATCTTAGTAAAAATGATGTTTGAGCATGAGGATGATTTGAATAAGGCATAGAACGGTTTCTATAGGGGTGGATTTGCAATTTTGGAATGGATTTTTATAAAAACGCCCTAGGGACTAAATTGAAAGAAAAAGTTCTTTCTCGTCATAATTGAAAAATGGCCAAAAATGCCCCTGTATAGTGAGATTTTTAAAAAAGTTAAAACACAAAAGTTGTAGATCTCAACGAAACTGTTAAATAGTGTGGACAGTTTGTCAAAAATCTCGACTGATGGTGAGATTTTGATTTTTCAAGAATTTGCAAAAATTATGAAAAATTTTAAAAAGGGCAAAAACGTCATTTCTCAAAGGATTTTGATCATGGTACTTTGAGGAAAAATAATCCTTGAGGAAAATAGAAATTTTGGAATAAAAAGGATAATTTTAGCCCCGGGGGTAAAATTTTCAATTTAGGGGTAAATTGTAAAGTTTTATAAAAAAAGGGGCTTATGTATGAAATAAGGAGATACGAGCCACTAGGTCATGATTTTAAAGTTAATATGTGGCTATTTTTGTTAAGAAAATGAAATCGAGCACGGGTAGGTCAGAAGGGGCCATAGAGGGCAAAATCATCATTTTGACCCGAATAACCCAAATCGTTCAAAAATGGTTCAAATGGGAAAAGAAAATGATTAAAAAGATTTCTGCCCTTTGTTAGTAACGATAGGGTAGAGTTAGATAGAAATAAGAAAACTAGAAACTTCCGGAGTTGTATACAGTTATGCAACTTAATATATTGATTAACGAATGTTTTGCGTTGAAACAAAATAGAATATCAGCTAATGGCTTTAAAATTGGCCAACAGGATCCTAGAAGTCTAGGACAAAGGAAAATCAAGGTCGATTTACGCGATACACGAAGTCAAGTAAGTACCCTTCCTACCTATAGTATGAAAATATAGGTATAGAATGTATGTATATGTATACCTGGGTATATATTAAAGTGTAAACTTGTAAGTTTGCTATAAAATGAATACCTAGAGGTATAGTATGGATACCTGTGAATATACAATTAAAATACCTGAGTGTATAACATGTTATGTATTAGTATGTACAATATATTACGTACCTGGGTGTACAATGATGAATACTTGTGTGTATAGAATGTTACGTACCTGTGTATACAACGATGAATACCTGTGTGTATATAAAGTAAGTACTTGTATATACTATGCTATGCAAACAAATTTATGTATCATGGATAACATGTGATTATCACATCATGCATGGTATGTCAACCATAATAAATGGACTGGTAAATATGTCACCAGAATTAAGAAAAGTGTCGTACCGACTCCTGAATCAAGGGGAGTTTAAAGGATATAGTACGGTCACGGTGTTACGTAGGCCTAAATGAAATTACGCAATGGTACGAATACTTAGGCCCTAATAAAGATAAGAAATGATGTAGATAAGAAAAGTTTATAAGAAAGCATAATTGACTCATGCATTTATTTGAATGTCCATGTGGGATTTATGGGACTTACTGGGCGTTAGCTCATTAAGTATTTCATGTTGTAGGTATTCCGACGAGAATGTCAAAATAAATCTTAATAATGAGCTGACGGACGGATGATGTGTGCAGATCGGGTATGGAGACCACTACTGAATGTTTCCGTTGTGTATGTTTTAAGTTGTTTTGAAATGAAATATTTAAAAAGAAAAATGTTGTAAAAGTAAAAGTAACAATTATGTAAATATAAGTGTGTGAAAGTATTTTGGGAGTTACCAAAATTAATGTAAGTAAATTATTTATTTTAGTTCTAGAAAAAAAAATTCCTAAATTTTTGCCTTAAAGTAAGTAAGAAAGAGTTTTATTACAACACGAAAAGGCGGGTTGTAACACTTAGTATCAAAGCAGAAATCTTGCCATCCTACTGCACATTGTCGTCTGCTCCATTGCCATAGCTCAAGTAAGATAGTTTGATTTTAAGTATAAGAATGTTTAGTTTTTATTTTACATGGCATTGTTATGTTAATTACGATAATAAATTTAGTATATGGCGGAGCTGCATTATAACCGTAACATGGAGGCTGATCGAAGAGCAAGTATTGCTTTTCAAGACGTGATGCCACCACGATACTATGGGAGTCGGCAACCTATGTTGCTGACTGAATGGTTTTATGCAGTTGAGGTGATCTTCGATGCTTGTCATACACCACCGCAGCTCCAGGTTTTATTGGCCTCAAGATTGTTGCTGAGAGAAGCACTAGTATGGTGGCTGAGGATTGAACCTAATGAGCGACTAAGGGATAGGCAAGACTTCAGAGAACATATCCAAGTTGAATTCACACCCTTACCCCCAGCAAATGCCATGCACGTCCAAATGATTTCGATGCTGTAGGTAGATTGACGACGCAGGTTGTACTTACGTGTAGAACCGGTTTGGGGAAGATATGTGGGGGAGCCTGTAGATCACTATATCTTGAGGTTTCACCAAACCATGATGCCATTGATTCTCCCCAAAATACCTTTACGGTGAATTTGTGATCTGGTTTGGAGAGATCTTCCTGATGCAGTCCAATAGAAGATGCAGTATTCGGGGAATTACCTTAACGTTCACAATTTTCTTATGGCAGTATTACATGCAGAACAAAATATGGTCGCACCCCTAGAAGATCCCCCAGTGGATATGGAAGAGTATGATGATGATGATGATGATGATGATGGTAATGACAATAATGAAGAGCTCAAATATATTCCAGGACTTCTTCAGCCTATAATTGCAAGTGATGACGAGTCGACTGATTCAGATATAGAGGAAGAAGAGGACCCCGAGGAGGATTCTGAACGTAGTGACATGTCGGGAGTCGAGTCAGACTAAAAAGAATTTATGAAGACTTTTGTGTAGTCTAATGTACATAGATGTGAGATTAGTACAGTTTTGGGCCTTGCGGCTTTTGTATATGCATGTATGTCTGACAAGTGGTATCCTTCGTGGCAATAGGGTATATGTAGCCAGAGGTGATAACTACTCCCAGAAATGATATGAACAGTTTATGTATGAAAGGAAGAAAGTATGTATGATAGTTATGCATGTAACGTTATGAAGAATGTAAAAAGGAAATGAAAGAGGTTCATGAAATGAAATGTATGAAGCAAGATATTGAGTTCATGTAATTGTGTATGTTGCATGTACTTATGTTATTTAAAATATATGCACTTATGGATTGGATACTATTAAGTTAATAGTATGTGCTAACATAGTAACAAAATTATACGATAAGTATGTAACGATTGATATCGATGGCGGATACACCTAGAGGACCGATGAATTCGGATTTAATGGCCATGATCATGGAACTGCAATGGAAGCTCCAAGCTCAAGAGCGGGAAATGCAAGGTTTACGGGAACAGTTAACTAACCAGAATCCTGTACCACCAGTATGTATGTGCACGCCACCCACAGTACCACTACCATAGTAAGCGGAACTAGCAGTCCCAGCTGCTCCAGTATCATCCACTACCAAATTTTATGAAAGATTCTGGAGGATGAAGGCTCTAGAATTTGATGGATCTACAGACCCATTAGAGGCCGATGATTGGCTTATAGGCATAGAAAAGGTTTTGAAATTTATGGGACTTAGCGATCATGAAAAAGTCCTATGTGCTTCATTCTCTCTCACTAAAGATGCCATGAGGTGGTGGGAGTCGGTAGAACATAGAAGAAACATTGACGAAATGTCGTGGCTAGATTTTGTGGAAGAATTCAATAGGGCTTAGTTTAATGTGGAAACCACGGCAGCTCAACAAGAAGAATTCAATAATTTCAAGTAAGGTAACATGTCCGTAGCTGATGTTGTAAAGAGGTTTAACCAGTTAGCACGACTTTGTCCTGAATTAGTACCCATTGATCGGGAACGAATAGGACGATTAATGAGAATGTTCAGAATCGACATTGCCCTTGTGGTTGATAGTGGAGAGCAAGCTCCCAAGGATGTGGTGGATTGCATCGAACGGGCGACCAGAGCTGAGTTTAGAGTTGTCCATGATAAGGAGGAAAGAGCAAGGACTTTTAAAGCTCAAAAAAAGGAAAAAGCTTTAGCTAAGCAAAGTCAAGCCATACAAGTGAAAGGACAAGGAAGTGTTCCAAGCCAAGGGCCATCCCAGAACTTTCCAGCTGGACGCAACCGCACTGCTAACAATAAAAGGAAATGGAACGCAAATAGTTCAAAGAATCCAAAGGGTCAACCCTAGAAGAGGAATAACGATGGAGGTAACAACAAACCCCTTTGTAGTCAATGTGGGAAGAGACATGTAGGGGAATACAAGGCTAGCACAAACAAGTGCTATATCTACAGAAAAGAAGGGCATTACGCCAGAAATTGTTTTTCTAATCCCCAAAGTCAGAGCAATCAGGCTCAGCAAAGGCCTCAAGGAAACCAACTGCATGCGGTTTAGGTTCAGGCACAGATTGAAGGCCCTAGCGTCAGTCAGGGGCGACTTGAAGCTCCGAAACCAGGTGGGCGAATTTATGCCTACATGAAGAAGGAAGAAGATGCAGGAACCTCATCAGTGGTGACAGGTCAGTTTTCTGTTGCCAACACTGATGCATATGTTTTGTTTGATTTTGGAGCAACACATTCGTTTGCATCACTTAAGTTTGCGAAATGAATAGGAAGTAAAGGAGATAGGATAGAGCAAACCTTTGGAATTGTACTACCCTCTGGGGAGGTATTGAGTGCTGATTATTGGTTACGTCATGTACCGATAATCATTTGTGGAAGGGAGTTATATATTGATTTGATAATAATCGATATACAAGATTATGACGTCATTCTAGGAATGGATTTCCTAGAGAAATACACGGCTAAGATTAATTGTCGACACCACAAGGTTACGTTTCGACCTCACCGGAATGAAAAGTTTGTGTATTCAGGGAAAGTTCCCAAAGCTCCCAAGGCGTTGATTTCAGCATTAAAGGCAAGGAAGATATTGGAAAATGGATGCATTGGTTATCTGGTGAATTTGATGAGAAAAGATCAAGAAGCTTGGTTAGGACCAGAGAATGTTCCTATAGTAAGGGAATTCATTGATGTATTTCTCGACGAGTTGCCAGGCTTGCCACCGGAATGAGAAATTTCGTTTGAGATCGAATTGACGCCCGGTACAATCTCGATTTCAAAGGCACCATATCGAATGGCTCAAGCGGAACTCAAGGAACTTCAGGCGCAACTAAAGGAATTATTGGACAAGGGGTTCATCCAACCAAGTCATTCCTCATGGGGAGTGCCTGTTTTATTTGTTAAGTAGAAGGACAGAACGTTACGAATGTCTATTGATTACCGGGAATTGAATAAGGTCACGATTAAGAACAAGTATCCACTTCCAAGGATCGATGATTTGTTTCATTAACTTAAAGGAGCGTCAGTATTCTTAAAGATTGATCTGTGCTCTGGATATCATCAACTTCGAGTTAAAGAAGAAGATATACCAAAGACGGTGTTCTGAACACATTATGGGCATTACGAGTTCTATGTCATGCCATTTGGACTGACCAACGCCCCGATAGCCTTCATGGATCTCATGAACGGGATTTTCAAGGAATACCTCGATAAGTTCGTAATTATTTTTATCGATGATATTCTCATATATTCAAGAACACCAGAGGAACATGAAGAGCAACTGAGGATCGCACTACAATTATTGAGAAGGCATCAATTGTACGCCAAGTTCTCAAAATGTGAGTTTTGGCTAGAGAAGGTCCATTTCCTAGGACACATGGTGACACGAGATGGAGTATCCGTTGATCCCACCAAAGTGGAAGCGGTGAATAAGTGGCCTAAGCCAAAAAGCGTAACCAAAATCAGAAGTTTCTTTGGTTTAGCAGGCTACTATCGACGTTTTGTAGAAGGATTTTCCCAACTTGCAGCACCACTCACTACACTTACACGGAAAGCAGCAAAGTATGAATGGACTAAGAAGTGTGAGGAAAGTTTCAAAGAGTTAAAAAGGCGACTTACAAGTGCACCAGTGCTGACAATACCTGATCTAGACCTAGGAAATTGTGATCTATAGCGATGCATCGAAAACAGGACTGGGAGCCATATTGATGCAAAATGAAAAGGTAATTGCATACGCATCCTGACAACTAAAGGATCATGAAAGGAATTATCCGACGCATGACTTAGAGTTAGCAGTTGTTGTATTTGCGTTGAAGATATGGCGTCACTACCTGTATGGAGCTAAGTGCGAAATTTATACGGACCATTAGAGTCTGAAGTATATCTTTACGCAGAAGGAGCTCAACATGAGACAACGAAGGTGCCTAGAGTTGGTTAAAGACTACGACTGTAAAATTCTGTATCACTTGGGAAAGGCTAACCGAGTAGCCGATGCCCTTAGTCGTAGAACAATGTTTTCGCTTGCAATGATACAGTTAATGCCAAGACCTCTTCAGAAGGACTTGATGGAAGCGGGAATAGAGCTAATCACTGGAAGATTGGCCCATTTATCCTTTCGACCAGTTATCTTGGAGAACTTAAAGGAGCAACAAGAAGTAGATCTGTCGCTACTTAAGGCTAGGAATAAGGTTCTTCACCTGAATACACAAGCATATACCTTTGAGTCCTTAGGTACTTGAAAATGTGCTTTACCACAACCCAGTGGTTCGGTCCTGGATCCGCTTGAAATTGACTTACAATTCTGACTGCATAACAAATATCCGGTGGTGTGCAAAGCATAGCATAATGAGTCTACCCACTGCTGAAGCATAAGGCACATTCTTCATGTATTCATTTTCTTTCTTAGACTTTAGAGAGTCTTTCTTAGAAAGAGTAATTCCAGACCTAGATGGTTGCCCACCTTTTGTGGAATCATACATTGCAAACTTTTTGAAAATTTTATCTATGTAGCCGGCTTATAACAAAGCTACCATTTTGTTTTTCCTATCCCGAAAAATATGGACACCAAGAACAAAATTAGCCTCACCTAGGTCTTTCATGTCAAACTGCTTGGTCGATAACAATGTCCTAACGTCATTGCCAATTAGCAAAATGTCATCTACATAGAGCAATATACAAACTACTTTCCCATCCTTAATGTGTTCGTAAATACATAGCTCATCCATATTTTGTGAAAACCCATCAGTCTTGATCACCTGATCAAATTTTATGTTCCAAGAATGGGAAGCCTGCTTAAGTCCATAAATTGACTTTAGCAGCTAACAAACCTTACCCTCCTGACCCTTGACCTTGAACCTGTCTGGTTGTTCCATAAAAATGGACTCATCAAGATAGCCATTTAGAAAAGCCATCTTAACATCCATCAACCAAATCTCGTAATTGAGAGCGGCAGCTATGGACAAGAGAATCAAAATGGACTTAAGCATGGCTGCAGGCGAAAAGGTTTCCTGGTAATTGATTCCTTCCTTTTGCATATAACCCTTAGCTACCAGTCTAACCTTAAAGGTTTCGACCTTTCCATCTACTCCTCTTTTCCTCTTGTAGATCCACTTACACCCTATGGGTTTTACCCCTTCAGGAAGATCCACAAGCTCCTAGACCCGATTAGTCTCCATAGACTTCATCTCTATGTTCATGGCCTTTGTCTAGAGTTTCAAATCAACATCCTCCACGCCCTTTGCATAAGTATAAGGATCCTTGTCATGGTTATCTTATTCAGCCAAGAAGGCCTCCCCATTGAATATATACCTCTCAGGTTGACGCCCAATTCTCCTACAACACCGAAGCCCTTTAAGTTGTTGTTTGGGTTCGTTTGGTTTTCCTACACTAATCGGAACGGTTTCATTCAGAATGTCTAGAGTGATTGGATCACTCCTTAACTCCTCAAGCACCACTTTGCTTCGAGGCTTAAAGTCATCCATGTAACTTTCCTCAAGGAAAGTTGCATTAGTTGAAACTACCACCTTATTTTCCTTTGGGTTATAGAAATAACCCCCTTTAGTCCCTTGTGGATATCCTACAAACACGTAAACTTCTGAACGTGCTTCCAACTCATTCGCATCCTTAAACAGGACATGAGCCGGACATCCTCATATGCGAATATGGTTTAAGGATGTCTTCTTGCCCATCCACAACTCGTAAGGAGTTTTAAGGACCAATTTTGAAGGCACATTATTTAAAAGATAACATGCGGTTTGTAGTGCATATCCCTAAGGACAAAGGCAATGATGAATAACTCATCATGGACCTAACCATATCCAACAAAGTCCTATTTCTTTTCTATACTACGCCATTTTGCTACGGAGTACCTGGCGCAGTCAAATGGGATAAAAACTCATTCTCTAATAAGTGTTCTAAGAACTCATCAGAAATGTATTCTCCTCATCGATCGGATCGAAGTGCCTTTATGGGTCTACCCAATTGCTTTTCCACTTCAGCCCAAAACTCTTTGAACTTGTCAAAAGTTTCACTTTTGTGGTGCATTCCTATACCTTGAGTAATCTTCAATAAAAGTGACGAAGTACTCATAGCCTCCTCGTGCTCGTATGTTCATCGGTCTGCAAACATCACTATGCACAAGTACTAGAACCCATTCGGCCCTATTGCCCTTAGACTCGAATGGTCTTTTGGTCATTTTACCCTCCAAACAAGATTCACATTAAGGTATAGATTCCACCTTTAAGTAACTTAAAGGTCCATCCCTTACCAACCTTTGAATCCTATTTAGGTTAATATGACCAAGGCACAAATGCCAAAGATAAGTCTTCTTAGAGTGAGAAGTTTAAGTCTTTTAGAGTTATTATCATTCATCTCAGTATTAAGCAGTAAGTCCATCATAGGTTTGATAAAACATAGATTATTTTGTATCCATCCAGAACATATAAAAGATTTGTTTTTACGAATCACCACTTTATTATTAAAAGAAACCAAATAGGAGTCTTTAAATAAACAAGCTATGAAATTAAATCCCTCTTAAATTTAGGAACATAAAAACAATCTCTCAAAATTAAATTCCTATAATTATCAAAATAAAGATGGACGTCTCCTACTGCGTCCACTAAGACCAAGGATCCATTGTTCATCTGAAGCGTAAAGTCTTCATGAAGCAGACTTCTGGTTTCTATGAACCCCTGCAGAGAAACACAAACATGATTAGTTGCACCAGAATCTATGACCCAAATGTCACTAGATTCCTCAACTAAAAACATTTCTAAATACAGAAGATCACACCTACCTCTTTTGGAAATGAAGTTCTTACAATGCTTTTTTATGTGCCCGACCTTCCCGCAGAATAAGCACTTAAGCTTCTTCGGGTTCTTCTTCTTCTTCCTCTTGCTCTTGTTGTTAGCAGGAACAAAAGACTTCCCATTCTTGGTCTATTGTTTCTTTCCATTCCCAGAGTTGGGATTGGAATAGGAAGCAACTGCCAAATTGGCCTCTCCACCAGTAGAGGACTCATTGATCAGCAGTTTGAACTCCTGTAACTGTTTCATCAACTCTGTTAAGGTCATATCCTGCCTATTGCTTAAATTAAATGTAGCTCTAAACAGAATAAATTTCTTTGATAGAGTCTCAAAGACTATAGTCATCTGAGTTTCGGCATCGATGTCAGCTCTATTGGTTTGTGCCTCAACGAGGTAACCTGTAACCAACATCCTGTGCTCCTTTACAAACTTCCTCAATCTTTGCTTACAGTTTAAGAGTTTCTGAAGCGCCCCTGCTCGTTTTGTTAAGGCTTGGCCTCCAAACATGTCTTCTAGATTATACAAGATTTGCTTAGCAGTCTCATAATCCTCATGTTGAGCCTACAACACGTTATTCATGCTAGCCATAACATAATAACGAGCCTGATCATTTGCATCTTTCCAACAATCGTACACTTGGAATTGCTCATTAGTGGAGTCTCTAGTAGGCTTGGGAAGATAAGGGGTTGTTAGCATGAATTTTAGTTTCTCAAAAGATAAGACGATGTCCAGGTTCTATTTCCAATCATTATAATTCTTACCGGTTAATTAGTTTTTGTCAAGTATCGATGATAAAGCGTTTTTAGACATTTTTAATCTACAATAAAGAATCATATACCAAACATAAGCAAACATATCATAATAATTTAGTAAGATAACACAATCATGTAAAAACATACAAATATGCTTATGTGTCAAAACCTTGAAAATATCACAACCTTACAACGATAATTCCCAACTCAAAATTCAACAAGCTCCTAGGGGAGTCATGCCAAATTCAATCAGGAACATAGATCCTCTCCTAATTAATATATACCGTCCAAGACCTAAATGATCTAGCATATATTAATAATCGTTTCTTTGGCCATTAATTTCATTAACAGAACTCTTAGGGGAGGTTAATAATAAAATTAACATGAGTGTATAACCATCGTTTCAATATTTTATCCATGATTTATAATCACCACCTAGGGGTGTGCAACCATAAATCATGCTAAAATACCTTATCCTCTTGGAGATCCAATTTGGTACATGATAGAAATCCCTTCCTAGAGGTCGGGACCACTATGTTCTTCCTATGGACCAATGATGGAGGCCTTATGTCCTCTCTTCAAAAACCTTCTCTTACTCAATCTTTTGAAATCAAGGTTTTATTTTAAAAAACATGCATGAACAATTTTAAATGAGCGGCACTCCTTATTCTATATGGCATGTCATCAATATACATGGCAAATTATATTATAATGCAAACAAGCAAAGCAATCAAGCAAAGCTACAAGCAAAATAATAATAAATATGTGACACCCGTTATTCTCCTAACGGGTATTGAGGTAATTAAATTAATTTTTAATGTATAAAAAAAAAAATTGCTTCATTTAAATTTATTTTATAATATTTATTTTTATCTATTTTTAAATTTTCTAAAATTCTCCTATATTTATTTAGTATGATTACTAAAAAGCCTTAGAACTTCTAATAAATCTCAAAAATGTCATATTGGCATTATATGTGTTAAAGTCTTTAGATGAGACATAAGGATATCTTTTCCAACTACTCTTGACCCTCATTTTCTTTATTTCCTCCGTGACATGCTTCAACATGTCTCCTCTATAATTGTTTCCATCACTTCTCTTCAAAGACTTCATCTTTTCTTCCTTTCTCTTCCACGGTTCCCACACTCTTCTTCTTATTTCTTTGCTGAAGCAAAATACTTAGAGAACTTCTTCAAGGCAGCCATAAAAATCAGCCACCATCACCTCCATTTGAGCAAGAATTTCAGTCATACCGAAGTAAAGGAACCTGTTTTGAAGCCATTTCAAGCTTCCAACTAACCATAATCTGAGGTTAGAATCTTATGAACAAATTTAGTCTTTCATTTATAAATTTTCTTTTATACTAAAGGATTATTCAAATTTGCGTTCTTAAACCTAAGTATATGTTTGTTGCTATTTTGGAGCATATGTATGAAGTCTAAGTGTATATGCCCTAGACAGAAAATTTATATTGTTAAACTTTGTAATACCTCTATAGGCAGTGGTTATTTCTTGAAATTCTAAGATTAAATTAAAATAAATTTTATGAATGTAGTTGTATGTTGTGCTTTAGTTTTAATTGTCCTTATGCACGCCTTAGGATCAAGGGAGTATGGAGCTAACGTTAATTGATTCCAGGATTAAGAGACTGTTGATAAGCTTAAAAGGTAGGGATTCTATTACTCATTTTTTGTGAGGTTTTTATAGAATTAAAATTGATTGTTTTGCCGCAATATATATATATCTATGTTGAACTGATATTATATGATTATCACATATGAAACTATGACATGGACTCGTCTTGTATTGTACGGCGAGGAACATAATGAATTGACACATGTTATAAATTGAGAAGCATGGTTAGGAAAACTAACTCTATTGATAATGATTCAATATAGAGAAATTGTGAGACATGAAGAGGGCGACGGTTACGTCCTTGGGCATGAATACCCTAAAAGGTAAAATAGGGGGAAGGCGATGACGCTTCCTTGGGTTGAAAGTCCCAGAACACACTGTACAGGAATCGACTTGGTGAGGACTCGGGGCTTGATGTCCCCTCACCGGAACACCCTTGGAATGTTTATAGGGTGATCAAGTGCGCCCATTTGGGTTTCGATGAGTTGAGTGATACTCAATTTAACATGGATACCTAGGAACAATGATGATTGGTAATATTTGTATAAATGTGTAATTATGACACTTGGTAATGATTAACTACGGTATCCATAAGATGTGATCATAATAAACCTCATAATCTGGAATATGATGTGACTTACTGACCATGCAGGTTTTAATGTGGTAATGATAAAAACCTAAAGGTGAGTAATGGCTTTCTCTACTGAGCATAGTGTTGCTCATACCCTTATGTTTATATCTTTTCAGGACTCACTAAGTGTGAGGTGGCTACGAGAAATATAGTTGAGGAAGTGATGTAGCTATATTACATTGGGACTGCTTCAATTGTTGAGAATGTTCTTCATGATAATGTAAGCATCAATTGTTACTTTCTGTGACTGTATTATAATGTGTTGAGGGTTAAAATGATGATGACAACAGTTTATATTATTAAATTTAAGGTGCTACATTAAACTGTGGTTTAATTGTCGTTTATATTTTTATTTTTGAGTTGGGAGTTTTCATTTAAGTCCCGGGCAAATTTTATTTTTAAGGTTTTACTTTTATTATTTATTTTTATTTTATCTCATTAAAAACTGTTAACCCCCATATAGGGGCGTTACAGAATTTTTGGTATCAGAGCCCAGGTTCGGTTAACCTAGGGAGTGTAGCACCACCTTAAAAAAATATATATATATATATTTTTGAGATGGTTTTGAAGCTGAATTTTCATTGTCATCATCAAAATGAACCTTCACATTGATTTATACAGTCTAGAAGGATGTAACATGAAAATGCCATAGAATGAAAATACTAATGGTTATATGAGTACAATAATTATATAGAAGGAAAGTATTAATAGTTATGAGGGAATGATAATTATATGGAATGAGTTTATAAGTAGATTGCTTATGAGAGATTCGTATAATATTTGGATCTATAAGCATATCTAATTCGTATAAACGATGAGAAATTCGTATAGATAAGAGGATTTAAAAACCTTTTGTCTCGTGAAAAACAATAAGAAATATAAGGCTTGATTTATTGATTTTAAAGTTTGACATAGATATGCCAAATTTTTCGTAATTGATTCAAACCTAAGTAATGATTATGTGTGGATTCGATGGAGCACATAAGTGTCAATGTCTTTTCTTAAAAGTTCTATATATTTGAGGAATATGATATAAGTTGGGAATCATGGTATTGAATCTTGAGAGAGATAAATGTTAGACTTTTGGTCTGTTGAGACTGTGTAAAGTCTAGAATGCATGAATCTCAAAATTGGAATATTTCGTTACGTACATTGTATTTAAGTGTATCAGTGAATCTTTTGGTTACCTACGGTTTTGTTATATGAGGAAATTCGATATGGTATAAGTAGAATTGTGGGGATTGTAGATGTTCTTAAGTAGTAACATCAAGTGTCTTTGTTCATTGATATGGTCTACGTTGAAAGACGTAAATCGTATTGATTTCAAGGTTAGTCGCATTCTAAACCCTTGGTAGCAATGATGATGAATCCATTGATAGATGTTGAGTATTAGGAATAACATATGGGTGTATGCATTGTTCAATATGGTTTTGATTAAAACAAAATTATTTGAGTTGCTGGAAGATTGTGTTGTTATGAAATGATTTTAAATATCATTCAGGAAGATCCTTGTTGTCGTTAAATTAGATTTGTTGTTCATACTTAACTTATCTATAGTGGACTTTGAATTGGGTTTAAGATTTATACAAATTGGTTTTCAATTTTATGTTTGTTATTTAACTCGTTCCAGATGTGTTAAGGCCCGAAACAACCTGACCATTTTCAACTAAGAACATTTGGGCCTAGTTCAAATCCTAAATCAGTTTGATTCACACTGTCTCTCCCACGTGGTTTCTATACGTGTCATATACAGTGGTTTAATCATTGTTTACATATACGTTTACTGTGCATAGGAGCTTATTTCTCCGAGTTCACTTTTTCTCTCTTAATTTGTTATTTTCTCTCTAAATCGCAAATCCTCTTCTTTGTCATTAGAAATTCTTCTTTTCCTCTAAAAGAAGAAGGAATTCTAGGATTCTGTAATTTACTATCTTAATTTTTCCTTTCTATTTACTCTTCTTTCATCTCATCATGGACCTAAAGTACCAACACATGAGAAAGTATTTCCCATCACTCTCCCAAAAGATTCTCAGAAAGAAATACAAGGCTAGAATTACTCGATTGTGGATTCTTATGCGTTTTGGTATCCCTTGTGATGTGAGAATGTTAATAGAGGGGAAAATCCGTCCGAGTGACTTTAGTCAAGATGTCGGTTTACCAGGAACAGGTACCAGTCGAAGTGCAATGAAAAGAAGAGCTCGTGCCATCGTGGTTACTTGTAACAAATGTGGAAGACAAAATTGTAACGGTAAATGTACTTCACCTGGTTATATGTCTACGAATAGAGAGGATAAAATAAGGTTTTGTAGGGATGGACTTTCAAAGGAGAACTTGGATAGTATCCATCCTCCTCTTCACGGTCACCCTAGTGGATATGTTCAAGGAGCTATTTTTAAACTCTGGCCTAAATTTTATACAGAAAGACAACGCCTCAGGAATATGGTATTTCTAGATCCTGTTTGCCAAGCCATAAGAAAACTGGATGGGGAATAAGTCATCGCTCTATAAAGGTTATTTAGTCTTTGCTTATTTGAAGCAGTTTTAGCTGATGTTCAACAGTTTGTGTTTTTCTTTTACTCAGAATATTTGCTTTTGTGTTTGAAATAATTGTGATTATTAGATTGATACAGTAAGTGTTAATATCTTATTTAATTTATGATTTTCTTAAATATATATATAATAAAATATATTATCTTATCAGACACGTTACATACGGTACAGTAATATGTTTGAATTTTGAAAAACTTATCCAGATATTTCAAGATTTGTGTCTCAAATTTCAAAAGTTCTACAGTATTTGTCGTTTATATTAAATTTCTAGACTTGGTGTATATTTGTCAAAAAGTCTACAGTTGTGTCATGAGGGTCTTCTGTCAAATTGTTCTCAATTGTCAAAAGTTATACAATTAGAGTCTAATCTTTTTCAAAAAGTGAATCAGATTTTCTGTAAACTATCAATCACCTTATCTTACTTTCTTATCCGCACAAGATTTTGTTTAAATCTTTGGATTACCTTTTCATTACCTACTCGTCTATCTCTTTAGCCCTTTTTGTATATTTCTCATCTTTAAAATCTCATGTAGAACCCGAAGTCTAAGTGGAGCAGACATTAAGCAACCACTTCTATAAACCAAATATGTCTACCTCCCAGTCCACGAAGAAAATAAAGAATGTCTGTGTCTTTTGTGGTTCCAGCCTTGGAAAAGATAAAGCTTATTTAGAAGCTGCAAATCACTTAGGGCAAGTCCTAGCACGCAAGAAGATTAACATAATCTATGGGGGTGGTAGTATAAAAATGATGGTAAATATGGCACTAGCAGCTAGGTCTAGCGACGCTACTGATGTAAGAATTTGGCCTCATATTCCAGTTGAAGGAAACCTTTGTAAGGAAGCCATAGGTAAGGGAGAAGGAGTCAGGAGTATCCCTAAAAATTTTAAAGACATAATCTATAATTCTGATGCTTTTATAGCATTACCTGGTGGTCTAGGTACTCTTGAGGAAATATTTATAGTTGCTTGTGGGCAATTGTTGGGCTTTTATTCCAAACCTTTGGGACTGCTGAACGTAAAGGGTTTTTATGACGGTCTTTTGAAATTTCTAGATTACGCTGTGGAAGAAAACATCACTACAGAATCGGAGAGACAAATCTTTGTTACTGCTTCAACAGCTGAGGAATTGATAGATAAAATGCAAATCATACATCCAGAATCCGACACTGCAACATCCAAGCTTGAATGGGAAAGGGAAAGCCGGGAGCGGCCAATTGATTTGAATCTCCATCTGTAATCTTTTTGTTTTATCTTTGGCATGTAGGCATGTGTGTCCGTATTTCGTGTGTTACGAATAACCGTTTACCTTGTATTCTGTGTTTCTTGTGGTACGTTGTTGTTCAATCTTTTAGATTCATTGAGCCTAATGCCGGGATGGCTGGATACGGAGTACTTGATGCTCTCGAAACGCATCCTTCTTAAGGTCCGATCTTTTGTTTATCGATGTTTTTGTATCCTCTAAGCATGCATGATATGGATAGCTGGTATACGGAGTGCCTTGTACTCTCGAAACGTATCCGTATCATGTTTGTAATGTGTAATATTCTGTTAATATTATGTGGAAGTACCAAAGTCAGTTATGGGGATATTCCATATGAAATATGAGTATATTATTTGGATTGAATGTTTGTGTCATGAGGATAGCTGTTTAATGAAAAATATGTCGGGTATGTTTGCAACCAGAGATTCCGTTTAATATCTCTATGAATAAGTTTAATGTATGGTTTTGAATATAAGTGTTTGTGATATATGTTTTATGATTATGTTTTAGTTTATTAGTTGAGGTATGAAATCAAATATATTTGACTTATCCTTACTCAAAAAGGAAAAGGAACCTAAAGATGAAGTATATAAAATTTCTCTGGCAATCTCCTTAAATGTGATTGTAAATCACAGTCCATGGACAATGAAGGACTGGAATCATGATATGGTCAATATGTAGGCCTGATCAGATTCTTAGACTATTATACGGTGTTATAAGTTGAAACTTGTCAGAAATACTCTCATTGAGGGATTTAGGAGTAAGATTTATTATGCAAGTAAATAAGTGGAGATACGATAACTTAAATTTGGAGGACAAACAACATTAACGGTTTAGACTCAGAATTGGAATCATAGTGGAATCATAATTTTTACTAGTATTGCTAGAATTGAAATTTCGAGGACGAAATTTCTTTAAGGGGGGTAGAGCTGTGACACCCGTTATTCTCCTAACGGGTATTGAGGTAATTAAATTAATTTTTAATGTATAAAAAAAAAATTGCTTCATTTAAATTTATTTTATAATATTTATTTTTATCTATTTTTAAATTTTCTAAAATTCTCCTATATTTATTTAGTATGATTACTAAAAAGCCTTAGAACTTCTAATAAATCTCAAAAATGTCATATTGGCATTATATGTGTTAAAGTCTTTAGATGAGACATAAGGATATCTTTTCCAACTACTCTTGACCCTCATTTTCTTTATTTCCTCCGTGACATGCTTCAACATGTCTCCTCTATAATTGTTTCCATCACTTCTCTTCAAAGACTTCATCTTTTCTTCCTTTCTCTTCCACGGTTCCCACACTCTTCTTCTTATTTCTTTGCTGAAGCAAAATACTTAGAGAACTTCTTCAAGGCAGCCATAAAAATCAGCCACCATCACCTCCATTTGAGCAAGAATTTCAGTCATACCGAAGTAAAGGAACCTGTTTTGAAGCCATTTCAAGCTTCCAACTAACCATAATCTGAGGTTAGAATCTTATGAACAAATTTAGTCTTTCATTTATAAATTTTCTTTTATACTAAAGGATTATTCAAATTTGCGTTCTTAAACCTAAGTATATGTTTGTTGCTATTTTGGAGCATATGTATGAAGTCTAAGTGTATATGCCCTAGACAGAAAATTTATATTGTTAAACTTTGTAATACCTCTATAGGCAGTGGTTATTTCTTGAAATTCTAAGATTAAATTAAAATAAATTTTATGAATGTAGTTGTATGTTGTGCTTTAGTTTTAATTGTCCTTATGCACGCCTTAGGATCAAGGGAGTATGGAGCTAACGTTAATTGATTCCAGGATTAAGAGACTGTTGATAAGCTTAAAAGGTAGGGATTCTATTACTCATTTTTTGTGAGGTTTTTATAGAATTAAAATTGATTGTTTTGCCGCAATATATATATATCTATGTTGAACTGATATTATATGATTATCACATATGAAACTATGACATGGACTCGTCTTGTATTGTACGGCGAGGAACATAATGAATTGACACATGTTATAAATTGAGAAGCATGGTTAGGAAAACTAACTCTATTGATAATGATTCAATATAGAGAAATTGTGAGACATGAAGAGGGCGACGGTTACGTCCTTGGGCATGAATACCCTAAAAGGTAAAATAGGGGGAAGGCGATGACGCTTCCTTGGGTTGAAAGTCCCAGAACACACTGTACAGGAATCGACTTGGTGAGGACTCGGGGCTTGATGTCCCCTCACCGGAACACCCTTGGAATGTTTATAGGGTGATCAAGTGCGCCCATTTGGGTTTCGATGAGTTGAGTGATACTCAATTTAACATGGATACCTAGGAACAATGATGATTGGTAATATTTGTATAAATGTGTAATTATGACACTTGGTAATGATTAACTACGGTATCCATAAGATGTGATCATAATAAACCTCATAATCTGGAATATGATGTGACTTACTGACCATGCAGGTTTTAATGTGGTAATGATAA
Organism: Artocarpus heterophyllus; assembly: GCA_025403435.1. NCBI lineage: Eukaryota > Viridiplantae > Streptophyta > Magnoliopsida > Rosales > Moraceae > Artocarpus > Artocarpus heterophyllus. The sequence continues at coordinate 33,677,354 of CM046347.1, forward strand.
AAACCTAAAGGTGAGTAATGGCTTTCTCTACTGAGCATAGTGTTGCTCATACCCTTATGTTTATATCTTTTCAGGACTCACTAAGTGTGAGGTGGCTACGAGAAATATAGTTGAGGAAGTGATGTAGCTATATTACATTGGGACTGCTTCAATTGTTGAGAATGTTCTTCATGATAATGTAAGCATCAATTGTTACTTTCTGTGACTGTATTATAATGTGTTGAGGGTTAAAATGATGATGACAACAGTTTATATTATTAAATTTAAGGTGCTACATTAAACTGTGGTTTAATTGTCGTTTATATTTTTATTTTTGAGTTGGGAGTTTTCATTTAAGTCCCGGGCAAATTTTATTTTTAAGGTTTTACTTTTATTATTTATTTTTATTTTATCTCATTAAAAACTGTTAACCCCCATATAGGGGCGTTACAAAATAACTGTAATGTTATGGTTCCACCCTAGAGAATAGAAAACAAAGATTACAAGAGAATAATCAAAACATATTATTGATTCTTCACCCTTGAATCCTCAAGCTTTATCATTCTTCATGTAATGCCCATCTTCAAGTCTTCAATCTCGTATGAATCGAATACTCCAAATTTTTGGTCATTTCCAAATTTTAATGTTTCTTAGAATTGTCCCAAAAATAAAATTAAAACTGCATCGAAAACTGTACCTTTGCTAGAATAATTTTTTAGCTCTCTGTCGGCAAGCCGATCTGGGTGATCGGCCTGCCGGTCATGACCCACCGGCTTACCGATCTCCACAGATCGGCTTGCTAGTCCATGACTAATCGGCCTGCCGAACTAGAAGTTTGGCCTGCTGCCAGAGCCATTGATTTCTACCCTGTTGATGGCTTAGAGAACATCACATCTGGCCTGCCAATCTGCGACTATCGGCCTACCGAACCCTCCTGTTTGGCAGGCCAATGGTCGCCAAATTGGAGGGTTCGGCATGCCGACCGAGCAGAAATCACCCTTTTTGAAAAATACAATTTTTAATATAATTCATCAATTTTATTTTCAACAATTCAAAACATAAGATTAGAGACTCAGGAAATACCTGGGAACGCCATCATCTATCTTCTAAATCCATCTTCTAGATTCGTCTTTTCTGAATGATTATTTAATTACAAAATTCTTACACATTTAAAATAAAATAATAATTCTTAGACGGAGATGGCATTCCACCATCTAATTACATGAAAAAACTTAGATACATATTCTAACCGCTAAGGAACCAGAACTGGTATAAATTAATTAATTAATAATTAATTAAATAATAATTTAATCAACCATAATTAATTAATAAATATTCACTATATAATCCATGACAACATATAAATATATAGAAACCTAGAGTGCCAACTTTCTAAAAAATTAAATCAAGCATAGGAGAGATCAAGATCACATAATTTATACGTATAGCATGATCACAAACTTGCAAATTTATGTAAAAACCATGGCCTGATACCAATTGTTGGAAAAATAGTATGCAACAGAATTTTAAAAATTTTATATCAGAGTATTTTTTAAAGCACAAGTTTGATACGCTATATGCATAAATTAACTAGATCTTACTAACCTTGTAAATGCAGAAAAGCTTCCTCAATCAGTGAAGAGAAGTAACGTTCTAAAAGAACCTCAATCAACTGGCCTTCTTTGCTATTCTCTATCCACGATCGAAGTGAGTGTGGGCTTACATGTACATCTTTTCCACCAGGTGACTCTCCTTCCAACCAATTGAGAGAACCCAAAGCTAGTGTTCGTAATTTGTGAACAAGAGCTCTTGGAGAGTTTTTAGAATCTCATCAATAGAGTATTACTCTTAATATCTCAATTGATCTAAATAATGAAGAGACTCACTCCCCTTTATATAGAGGTTGTGCTCATGAGTCAGTTCTTATCAGATAAGGCCTCAAAAATTAGAATTAGAATCAAATTTGGATCAATATTTGATGAAATCTGTGTCCAAAACACGAGATAAAAAATCCCACGGTTGGTAGGCCGAACTAGCAGATCGGCTTACCGAACATGTCCCATCGGTAAGCCGAAGTTTAAGATCGGCCTGCCAAACTTACATTTTTTTTTATCCCTGTGAATCTTTATCTTCCACCCAAGATCCTTGGGATAGAGCCTCAGTTTTAATTCAAATAACCCAATAAAAAAGTTATCTGATTAAAACAGTCATATTTAGATAATCTCTAGGAAAATAAATATTCCTGATAATTCAACAAGTTTATCTTGAATTAATTCAAAATTAATCCAACAGATAAACAAACATGAATTATCTGCTCCCGATAATTCAAGAAGTTTATCTTAAATTAATTTTATTACAAATTAATTCAACAAATAAACAGACATGAATTATTTGATTTTATCAAATTTTAACCAATTTAATAAATCTGACATAAGTCACCAATTATTGGAAAAGCACGCCGTATCATTACAGGATTTTTGTGAGCTAGCGAAAGAGACCAAATGGACCTATATAGTTCAAGCTCCCGATAATTATGAAACCCAATATCCTAGATATACATTTCATAATTATTAACTCCAACGCTACTCCACTAAAAGCTTAGAGTTACACCCTCGAACTATATAGAATTACGAAGCCCGTATAGCTAAGTCTCCATGAAAACTTACCTTCTCGATATTTTTATCTTACATTCCATTATCTCACCATCGAAAAACTTACCATCCAAAGACGATATACCATTTGGTTACACCTATGTATCTAAATGGTTGAGCGCTCTAGTTTTTCAATTATAGGATAATACATATAAGAGGATATCACTACTCTTAAAGAGGAGCTATAGATTCCATATCTATGAACAATAGGTCTACGCTATCATGAGTCGTGCCTCCAACGTACTGGCATGCATACTACTATTAAAATGTAGGTGTCACCCTTTGGTACATCAAAAGACACAAGTCAAGACAATGGGCCCACTATTCATCTCAAAATTAAGATATAATACAAATGATTGTCTAAAGTGAATTGATTTACTGAGACATAATTATTAATCTAAATCAATTCACTTTATGTCCCGATCCAACATATCATCACCTATGACAATGTGCCAATGTTTCTATTTGTGGAGTCCACCTCCAATGGCCGAGACAAACTATCTCCTAATAGGGATATAGACAACATAACAATCTTTACATGAATAAAGTGCCCAACTTTATTCCCTCGATTGCAGATCTTATGATTTAGATCGTCACTTTAAGAATTGTGTCTTCCGCATAATCTGTCCATTATATGCCCAATTCTTAAAGGTTTAGACTGACAGTTTCAGACTATTGTTTGCTTAATATGCATTCAACAAATATGAACGTAAAGAGGACAAGATTTGATATATAAATAATAAATAAATTCTTTATTGATAAAAATGTCTCCAAAAACATATTACACTTTTACTCCTTACAGCATACATGTCTAACAAACTCATCATTGTTTGATACAATTTCCGAAGCTTTATCAAACACCATGTCCAAGACTTGTAATTCTCTAAGTCCACTACAGCCCTAGCAATAGGATAACAATGACGATTACCATCTAGTGCCATGCCGAGAAGCAACAACCCTTATAGTTAATTGTTAAGAACGTTCTATCTATTGAAATAAGTTTCCTTATATATGAAAACACTCTAATGGCTGCCCCAAATGCCAGGAAAATATATTTGAACCTCTTACTTTCATTTACCTCTAAATGTGTGATAGTGCAAGGATTGACTTTTTTCGCCATGTATAGATAGCGGGGAAGTAGCTCAAAACTTTCTTCTGGTGAACCTTCCTCAACTTGTTAGGAATACGTTTCCCCTTCCATGCCTTCCAGTAAGTAATCTTGATGCATGCATGGGCCATCATTCTTATTGGTCCCTTAGGAGTCGGTTTTTCTTTAAAATCTTTGAAGTTTTTTGCCGCCATATCTGCAACTACTATTGCACTTGCTTGTTGGTGTTTCTTCATCGATTCTTGAAGCTATAAGTATGAGTCTTATTATACACTTGGATAGAGAAGAAGTTTGAGTTTGTTAGTTTCACTACCTATAATTGCCACTTGCAATTCTCGTCAACATATTTAACCACATATACTTTTGTACATTATTTTATTATCTTAAATTTTAAGCAATTCTTCAATGTAGCTTCATGTAACCTTTTTTTTATTCTCATCCTTACGCTCAAAATTTTTACCAATCTTAAAATTTATTTCATCCACAAAACTCTACGACACAGGTTCTTTAACTTGGGTCGATTCACAGTCTTCGATAACATACAACTCTTATGGACTCAATGCTAATGTTGATGTGCCTTAGTTATCAGGTAGTAAAAGTGGACCCCTCAGCTCCTATGACATTTGTCCCCTCTACAAAGATACAATCAAAATACTGGTCATGAAACTGCTCTCCTAAATTAGCATTATCATAATCTTGGTTCTCTTCTCTTGCATCTAATTCTTCTTCTAAATCATCGAGTCCTAGAAAATCTTCATTGACTTAGACTTGGTTGTCATTTTCATGCTTCTCAATGAGTTCTGCCTGTAACGACACTCTATGATTTTTATCATCACGATCTATCAAGAAAGCATAAAACATCGTCATTGTCACTTAGTTTCATGTCTATCTTACTTCAGTCTACTTCAAGCTTCAAATACAATTTGTTGGCCAAATATGCAAATGTTACATCCGTATCAATGGCAATGGTAGTGGGCCTGTCATTGTTCCCCTTAACTTATTGGTATGGACCATTCTCTTCCTTCCACTCTCCACCATAACCGTGATTATTGTGCGAGTCATTTTCTAAAGATAACAGTTAAAAATATGTTAATCAACAAGACAAATAATACAAAATAAGCAAAGAAAGTTGAAAATGTGAACAAATCATGAAAAAAGAAAAACATTACTACCAAAAACAAAAAATAATCACACAAAAGTGATCTATTAAGCTCTTCTATATTTTTACAAATCTCTACTGCCTGTTTGAGATTTATTATTGTTTTTTATAACGTTTTAGACCACCCCCACCACACCCCCCCCCGCCCGGAAAATTCATGTAAGCATTCTTCCTTTTTTTTTGTTTCCCATTGTTTTTTATAACGTTTTAGACCACACCCCACCCACCCAACCCCGACACCCACCCCCCGCGTTGGAAATTCATGTAAGCATTTCTTTTTTTTTTTTTTGTTTTTTTTGTTTTTAGTTTTTATTAGAGATTTTAATTTTGATGTTTATTATTATTTAAGAGAGGGTTAATTTTTGGCACGTATCAAATTTATTAAACTAGGGACATAGAGTAAATTTGTAAGCTTCAAAGGTATGAAACTAAAGCTCCCCAATTTTATTGGTTTATAACTAAAACTCCCCAATAAACCCACAACAACCAAAGTGAATCGTGTTGCATTAAAGGTAGGATCTTTTTTTGCAAACAAGAAGTCGGTTGAGTGTATATACGAGAATTTGAAGAATTATATGATGTTTTAATATTTAAAAATAAATAATTTAAAATTTTATAATTGATCTATCTTTTTGGTCCTTTAGCTTCTGCTTAAAATTTCGGTTGTAATTGATATTTTAAGTTTAAGAACTGGTTTTATACTATAGTAATTTTTGTTTTTTTAATAATTATTAAGAGCTTTACATTGTTATAAGTGCAATAGATTGAAAGGAAAGTTTTAAACATCTATTTTAATAGGAAGATTTTGACGAAAGGGCAAAAAAAAATTCTAATTGGCTAAATGGCCTCTTTTTTTTTTTAAACAAAAAACACGTTTTTTTATGCAGGTAAACTGTCTTAGTTTTTTTCAAAAAAATAAGAAAAATGACTGTAGCAAGATAAGAAACCTTAACAGGATGAAAAAAAACTGAAACTATTTTGATGTCTAAAAAATCTTTTTTTTAATGCTAAAAATTGTCAAAAAAAAATAGACCATTTATCAAAATTTTTTTTCTTATAAGGTCATTTTTTAAAATCCCTCATTTTAATAAGGGCTGGGGGTGTCCATGTGAGTCTCCTTATATTTATTGCTGGAACCAACCAACCCTCCCAAAAATCCAAACTCTTAGGAAAAAAAAAACGAAAAAAGTAGAGTTGATAGTAGAGGGTTGAGGGATTGAAAGAAGAGCGAAGAGAGAAGAGCGTGTGAGTGTATGAGAGAGTAAAGCAAAAACAAAAAACAAACTGTTTCGTGGTCATGAGAGGAAAAAATTAAAAGGAAATGAGTGAGCCTCATCTCCAATTCCGAACAACATTTGTCCCAACAATGGCCTACTCAGCTCAACCCTCATTTCTGCTTCATCCTCAACCGAGAGTATCCGCTCCGCCTCCACCGCCTTCGCCGCCACTCTCTAACAATTCGGACCAAGCTCCGCCTATTTTTCCATCTCAACCTCCCAATCCCATGCCTGCTTCCGCCTCCTCTTCTCGTATGTATTTAAGCTTTTCTCTATTTATTATTATCATTATGCTTAAATAATTCTAGGTTTTGTGCTTGTCTTTTGTGAAAATTGATTATCCTTTAGGGTTTGGTTTTTATTCACGAATGTAATTTGTACTTGTAATTATATATATTATATGTATAGGCGAAGGTGAACATGTGGGATACAAGAATCGGCTGCAAGAGTTGACTCACAAGTCAAACATAGCATTGCCAGTGTATCAAAGTGTTAATGAAGGGCTTCAGCATGCCCCACGCTTTCGAGCAAGTGTGTTAGTGGATGGTGTCAAATACACGTCTCCAAATACCTTTTCCACGCGCAAAGCTGCTGAACAGGATGTTGCTCAACTTGCTTTCAACTCTATCTCCCACAAATACCCTCCTCAACCGCTTCCTCTCATTCACGAGGTTTCTTCATTTTCATATATTTTCCTCAATGACCATGTTCTATGTTATTGGTAAAATGTTTCAAAGTTTTTTTTCAGGATACAATCTTTTGCAAGTCTATCCTGAATGAATTTGCCACTAAGATGAACATACAACTGCCCACTTACAACACCATCAAGCCTCAGGGATTGCTTCCGGTGTTCAAATCATCTCTGCTTTTCAATGGTGTTTCTTACACTGGCGGTGCCGGTAAAAACAAGAAAGAGGCTGAACAATTGGCAGCGCGTGCTGTTATCCTGTCGCTTTTAGGTATCTTTACTACAGTATCAACCACAGTTTTTAAGAAATGTGTGCACGCATGGTGCCTAACTAATTGAGGACGCTGCAGGTGATTCTAGAATGGGGAAAGTTCTGCATGATATCATTAAATCAAAAGTCAAGCTCTATGCTGCCTTGGATAAAGTTAATAACCTTAGCACTGTTCCTTTGACGACAAACATGACTGGGACTGGTAAAGACGTTGGAGTTGAAGTTGGTGGGCCTGCTAACGAAGCTCTAACTGCTGCTGTTAGTCTCCCAACAACTGTTGATAATGCTGCTGCTGCTGTTCCAGGCTCTGGAAATGGGGCACCCAAGGATGAATTCAAGACACAAAAGCCAGAACATTCTTTTGGAGCAATTATTTTACCCGAACCAACCTCCCAAGCAACTAAATTACCAATTGTTGCAACGGGTGATGTTTCAGACTCGGGAAATAAGGCACCAAAGCATGAGTTTAAGGCACAAAAGCCAGAACATTCATTTGGAGCAATCAATCTACCTGAGTCAGCCTCCCAAGCAACTAAATTACCAATTGAGTTTGTGCATCCAACTTCTGCACTCTCAATGGTAACCGGTCCAAGCTCAAAGAAGCGACGCAAGAACAAGAAGAAGGCTAATAAGAAAAAATGCACTGATGCACAGTGAGTTTTCTTTTCTTCTAACTTTACCTTGTGTGTATACTTTGTATGGATCTAGTGTCGTGAGAGCTTTTATTTTTTATTTTTTTCATAAGAATTTTGTTATTGCCGAAGTATATGAATTTTTTTACACTGCAAGCTGATTTGGAAGGGATATATCGATGGATCAGCTATTGCTTGAAGTGGCCAGAAATTCAGATAACTGTTTGCTTTTATGATTAGAAGCTGTCCCCATTTACAAACCCAGTGGTTGCCAAGGCTCATGCCACATCGCTGACTCTCAACCTCAAGCAAGACTGCAATGGGTGGTAGATCATTGGGATAATGATCCAGCCATTCTTGTTTCTCTACTCACTTTTTGTGCGTCTAGCTGCTCATTCTCCATTTCTCAGATCATAGATGTGGGCTGTGGCTTGTCCTCTCCTTCTGTGTTTCTCTTTTGTGGAAGGCTTCATTATCCTAGAAGCATCAACACCATGTCCCGTAATCTAGCTAATTGTGATATGGCCATTAATTACTTTTGATGTTCTCAATATCTGCCATATTCTTGTGCAGTGCATACTGATTTTAATGAATGCTTTGCTGTTCACTTTACTGCTTGGTTCGCTATAAGTAGCTTGTGTTAGCTCTCTCTGTTTTTCTTTCCTCTGTAGGTGTAACTGCCTTACTGCCCCAGGTTTCCAAGCGCTGGGGAAATTTAATTTTTAGTGTACTTTGTGATATTTTTTTATGTGAACAATGCACATTTTCTATATTGCTTTTTTTTTTTTTTGGTACAGATGCCATCGAAATCGTCAAATTGACAATGAAATTTTGCAGGTTGTCAATGGCTGCCTTGCCTATAAACCAAGCTCCACCTTGTTCAGTGGAACAATGACCGGAAAAAGTGTAAGCATGTATCTGTAACACTAGGCTTTGGCAGATCAAACTTGTTTTTTGATTTTTTTGTTGTATAATGAACCACACTGTTTTCCGGGGCCAGCTATTGGAATCTCGATCTCGTTGGCTGATTTGTCTTCCTTCTTGGCCTGGCTATTTTTAAATTGTTGCGGCATTTGAGATTCATCAGACAAAAATCTGGAATGGCTCTGCTCTATCAACACCAGAATGTACATATGTATTGTCTGACCCTGGCATGTTTAGTTTACTTATCTTTATTTTGTCCTTCTCAACTCACTTGCTCAACAATATTATAATTGTGCTTTATTACTAGTACCAGTATTTGTTATCTGCTAAAGTAGTCACATGATTTATTATCACATGCAATCTTTCTGGTTATTGACCTCAATGGACGTGTAATCACTTTACTTTTATCATGATTCATAATAAAGAAAATTTTGAGAAAAAATGTAATTGCGTTATAAGATTAAGAGGTTATGTTATTCTAATGGCTTATAAAGTCTTTATCATGATTTTAGAACTTATACGTATTCGTTTGGATCTTCGAGTTCTAACTAGTATTTAACAAAATGGGAAGGCGAATTGTGAACATAATAGGAAAATTTCTATTTCTGTTATATCTATCAATCCAGGACAAGAAGATTCGAAAGCAACCGGTGACAACAAGCTTGGTGACTCGTTCTAAAAGAAAAAAGGTAGGAAAAGAAAAGAAAAAAAGAAAGAAGTATATAAGAAGTTAATGTCTTACCAATACAGAGCCATACATGGAATTTTTGATTTCTCGCTTGATTTTCATTTTTTAGGACGACATGAAAATTTATGTATAATTATAGGTGTCAGAGTGCTGAAATGAGTTTGGAAGGAACAACAGAATCGACTTCATTCCTTATCTCCTTGTGGAACCTCTCTAGTGATTCCGGAGGCAAAGAAACGAGAGCCAAAATTCCCTCAACACCCTCTTCATTCTTGTGTGTAATAAGAGAAGTCACCATTCCAGGAACCAATCCAGTTCCAGCTCTTGCTGGTCCTCCATATACAGCTTTGGCCAAACCGAAATCAACATCGGTGAATCCCAAACGAGTCATGTCTGAAACAACAAATGCCCCTTCAGAACAAAACCCTCTGCGCCCATTGGCCTCAATGAAATCCAAAACAGAAGCTCGGTACTCATCCCCGGAGACACCTTTTTTAACTGCTGAGATCAAACTTGCAGCATAAGGCAGTGGTTTCTCAACAAGTTCGGCTGCCTGAGTAATGGCACAGGGAAACACAACAGCACTCCCATAGTAACCTTTTGGTAGAGATGGCTTGTATCGGAAACGGGTGTCGATCGGGAAGAGAAGTCTTGTAGTGCAGTTTGGGCTAAGAAGGGTTCTAGTTCTTGCTCGCCATAAGCAGGCAGCGAGAACATCAAAGGTCGGGACTTTGTTGCTGGGAAACTGGTTTTTGAGGAGTGATATATCGGTGCGAGAGAGGAATACGGATGTTTGAGCAAGGTCTCTGAATTGGGTCTCAGTGAAACTAGTGTTGGTGGGATTATCAGTGATGTCGTATTCAGGATGACGATAGGAAATGGTGGGAGGCGAGCGGGGCCTTAGAATGTCTCTTCCCCAAGATGGTAATGAGGAAGGAGACGATTTGTTAGGATGTTTGCAGAATTCTGACAAAGCCTGCATGAATTGGTATGCACCGTAAGCATCGCATATGCAATCGTTGAATGTGTAGGCCAGGACAAAGCCTCCGCAGCCAAGTTTTGTTATCTGCAGACACACATATATATTACAATTTGATCAAGACTGGAACATGTTTACGTTTGATAAAGACTTAAAAATCAATAGTTTTAACTAATAATTTCTGTCTGTTTGAGCCAAGTAAGAAACTACGTAATTGACCCAGCTAAAAACATATTGTTACTCTTTGATAATCACAATATCTAAGATGGTGTTCTCTACTCTATTTCCTCCTCGCACTCGCCAGCAAATAGAATGGGGCAGATCAAAATGCAAATGCTTGCCGCACAACTCTATGACGATAATATACCACACTGACAAAATTTCTGTTCACTTGACGTACGATTATTTATATACATATATATTTAATTAGAATTTTAAATATTTTAAATATTTAATTATATGTCATGTCAGCAATTTCACATATAGATGAAATTAAATAGAGTTACTCGGTTTTTATAAGTCAGGAGTGCTTTAACCGAATTTAAAAAATTAAAGAGGCATAAGAAATTAGGTGCATAGATGATTTATGAAAATGTAGTCTTGCCAATCTTTATACAAGTTTTTTTTTTTTCCCTCTCTTTTCCAAAAAGGACTGCCCTTTTATACAAGTTGCAAGTAGTTTGTTGTTCGAACTTTCAATCTCTCTCAGCATGTACCAAAAGAAAACAAAAGCGCACCGCCAAACCAAACCAGGTAAAAAGTTCAGTGGGTTAACTGGAATCCAAATTACCAATAGTTTCGGCAGTATGGTTTGCAACGTATGCACTGAACTCGCCAATCCAATGACTATAAAAATATAGATTTTGTATTAAAAACCTTAAGTCTTTAAAATATGTGAATTCGAACTATATATCTATTTTATAAATTATATATAATATATATATATACATAAAAAATTTTGATAAATACATAAACTTGTACACTTACAATACTGTGTCTAAAGTTTATATGTTTTAAAAAAAAAGAAGCTTAACCTAATTATAAAGACCAACATTATTTACTCATAACATTTACTCATGTATAAAGTTTATTTAAGTTTGTTGGTTGTAATGTTTTGTGATGCTTTTATTTAGTTTATTATCAAAGACTTGCGTTAAATTAGGTTGTAATATGGATTTTATTAAATTATGTTATATTATATTATCTTAATTTTAATTTTTAGTTTTTTTAATAAATATAAAAGCCCAATATTTGACTCAGACAAGAATATGTAAAATTTGTGGTTTTTGAATTGGATTAAGGGTGTTTATAGATTGGTTTAGATTGAGAGAATCTCAATCTAATATGTACATATTAGACTACAAATTCACTCTTAATCAGTGTAAACCAATCCGTAAACACCCCTAATAATCTAATGCGATTTGGGCAGTCAGGTTTACACATTCACTCGCAGCAAGTACTATGGCATGATTTATTTTGCACCAGCTAGCTAGGGCCTAGGGATGTAGCTATATATATATTTCAAATAACCTGGAAGCGAAGCAAGGGGGAATCCGTGATGTAGTTGCTGCCCCGGATGTCGTCAACAAGCAGTTTATCCCAGTGAGGAAGAGGTGGTCTTAGCCCACCTTCAGTTTCACGTCGCTCAGCTAACTTGACATCAGCAATGGCCTCACGGAAGATGACGCCTTTGCCATTACATTCGACGACAAGCTTACCATTTTCAGGGTTACGGAGTCTGCCAGCCACAGGATAGTAGTAAACAAGAATCTTGGACAAGGCATGTTTTATAAGCGCAACCAAGTCCTGCCCACCTTGCTTGCCTGTGGCTGTGCTTGGGGGATAGAAATGGACAAATGGTATGTGGTTTCTTAGGCCACTTTGGTCGTCAATGTTTGATAAGTAAAGAATTTCTCTTGGAGTTTCTTTCTCTGGTCGGATAAGCTCCGGGGAGCTTACTTCAATTAGAAGTTTAGCATTTTTGCCATCTACAGACTATGGAGTTTGCCTTTCCTTTTTTTTTTTTTTTTTTTTTTGACGTGGTTATAAGCTCAACTATGAGGTGATTATGATTTTGCCCTCTATATACAGGGAAAGCTAGATGAATAGAACTTTCGTTTCTGTTTAATTTAATGCAACAAGAACAACTTCAAAAGGGTGGGCCAGACTCTATAGCATTTTTAACGTAGGGGGTGTTTGACTAGTAATGAGAATCATTTTTATTGTAGCATGTGAAAACTTTACACTGTAACAATTTTTTTTTTTATAATTTACTGTAACATGGGAGAGTTTTACATTGTTCATAATTGAGTTTATGATGCGAACTACCCTTAGCTAAACAACCTTGTGGTGTTAAATTTGTGTACCGGTGTAAAAAAAATCCCTCTATCATATAATGTTTATTATTTTTAACATTAAATTTACTATATGTTATATTTGGTGTCAACTTTATCATTAAAGAGCTTCATATGTCAAATTTTGACTTTCTATTATTATTAATTAATGTATTTAATTTTTTATTTAGTTATAACAATATTGATATTTACAAATTGTTATAAAAGTTTTGAAGTTTTGTTTTCGCAAGTCTTAAATCTTAATGATTATGACAAAAAGTATAACAGTATTGAAAATAGTATTATATACTGGAGCACAACACAAAATAAAATAAAATATCATGTATTTGATTTTTTTTTTTGCAAATTATAATATTGATATTTTTATTTATAAGAAAGATGGTCTTATATGAAAACTTATTGACAATAGACATGACCACCAACCAGGCAACTACTATTTTCGGCACCAAAACTAGATGAAAACAGGGGCACTTTGTGCTGTTTATTTTGCAAGTTTGAACCGTCATTAGAACTTTTTCATTTCGATATTTTATTTTACAAAAATTTATATATATTTTTAAAGAAGACCACGATAAAAGCCGACCTATCCAACAACTAGGCAATGCTAGAAATTTTTTTAAAGAGGATGTAATAGAATGAAAATTTAAAACTAAAACTACAACATAATTATATATATATTTTTAACTTCGTGCTTATTTTCTCCATCGTTTTATATATTTTCATCTTTTTCTCAATGAACTAAGCGTGTAATAATATTTAATTAACTTTTTAAAACTTGGAGTCTTAAAAATATGTTTTTGTAATATTACAGATGGTTTATTTATTTAGGGTCTTTAGTTTGAAAATATTTTTAAAAATTCTATCTTTATTGTGTAATTTATAAGATTTCATAGAGAATAAGCGGTAAAAATATAGGAAAAACCCCATGGCCTAGTGTAGCCTGGCCCTGCAGCTAATAAAAGCCAAATCCGTGTTTTGGCTCTTGTCGTTTTTCACCCACTTGTGCAGTTAAGAGAGCATTGTTCTTTTGACGTGTCTACAAATAATACAACACGATATGAAACTGAATGATATCAAAGTGAAATTAAAATAGCAAAATCAAAGCAGACACCACACGCATTATGTGGGCGGGCCAGGGATTGCTCTATGGCATTCGTTAGCACAAACTGAAAAATAGAGACAAAAATATTGAACAACTATTAGGGTGTTCATGGTTAGGACCAATTTTTTAGTTAACAAATAGTATCAAGTTTTTATATATTATAATAAAAAAGTAAAAAATTATTATAGTGTAAAGTTTTCACATGTTACAGTATTTTGAACCAAAAAGTTGGTTCTAATTATATTTGCCAAACATGAGGGGTTTCAAAAAATGTTCCCAAAAAAAAAAAAGAAAAGCAAATGATGGACTTTCTTGTCAAAATTATTTTCAAGCAACTATTTTAAATGAATCGCTAATTTTCAGCATAGGACACAATTTTTTTGTCGAAGTGATTGAGAAACGTTTCAAGATTTTAGGTATTCAAAAACAATTATAGTTCTCAGCTCTCAAGTGCTGCTACCAGGATTAAACTTTGTGACTTGTGCCGACAAAAAATCCCAAAGTAGCACCCTCCAATCATCAGCTAGGTCTTTCTTCGGTAGAGACTTCCATCAAAATTATTATTTCATTTTGTCAAAATTAATTTTTTTTTCTAATAGATTGAAAAATAAATACTGACTAATAGAGTACTCTTTTAATACCCACTAAAGAAATTGTTAGCTAAAATTTTAAGATTTTTTTTTTCAAAAGAATGATTTTCGTAAACTAGATTGTTTTTCAAAATGATCATGAATTGTGGATTGTTTTTCAAAGTGGTCATGAATTGTTTAAGATCGTTTGTTTCAACCCCTCACAAAAAAAAAAAAAAGAAAAAAAGAAAAAAAAAACCCTCTCAAAATGATCCATCCGTCATGTATTAAAAGTTAACAAAAGGACATTAAACACTAATTAATCTAAATAACATTAAATATTCCAAAAACAATAAAGAATTTATTAAAAACTATAATACTACAGGAGTTTTATGTTGGGAAACAAAAGTAGATGATCAATAATAAAATGTAATCCTTCACTAGATGTCATATCTAATACATTCAACTACAAGTCCGTTTCTAGCTGGTGTCTTATTGTTGAAGCTTGCAAATTCTTGAGAGTTTTCGAATTTCCACATCAAATCTGTTATTTTATTCTTTTTTCATGTTGTCTTAATTATTGCTCTAATAAAATTTTGACATCTTATTTATATGTTTGTGTTTTTAGTATTTAACCCATATCATCTTGTTAGATTATTATATTTACATAAAATGACAAATAATTATTAAAAATACCACTAAAGATACAAAAAAATCGTTAACGGATCTACACTTTTTTACTTAGTTTTTTTTTTTAATCACTTTCCAGATGTCACCAATACACACCTATAAAATGATGGTATGTTTCTAATCTAATAGTAAAAACATAATGGCTTTTCTTCTTTTCTCATTTACATCTCAAATTTTGACTTTAATTCCGCTGCAGAATGAACTTCTGATAGGATAGAATGTTTGTTTCTTCGTTTTGTTTTCGTAGTTTAGTATTTTCATAATAAATAAAAATATATAAAGCATTACCATAGTATGACTCTCCTAGACCATACTTCCGCTGTAACATATGAAAAAAAAAACGTAACGCATATTTATTCAACGTAATATTGATATTGAAAATACAAAATTTAGTTATCTTAAACTATGTTTTACTCTTGTGGTTGCAGGCATAGCCTACCAAGTCTACCAAAAGACAAAAGATTCAAATCCTCTTACTCTCAAGTTCAAAAAATAAACACAATATTCTTACTCTTTACAATATCAATATTACTTTGAATAATATCATATTACACTTCTCACTTGTATATGTTTCATTTATGTATGATCTTCCTAAAAAACTGTAGCAAAAGCCTAAAAATATATGTCCACCTAGATCTTATTCTATAATGATGATGAGTTTGAGGCACTCATATTTTAATATTATGTTGGGTGGTGGAAGACTCAATGTAACTATAAACCCCATCCTATCCTTTCTAAATTTCGAATCTCTCTACTTAATTTTTTTTCCTTCTCACTCCCAATTTTTTTAAATAGTGTTTCAAGACTTTAATTTACTTAATTGAGCATACTATAGGATTTTCACAATTATTAACGGACAATAAAATTTTAATTTTTTCTCAATGAGTCTCGACATAATTTTACAAAAATACTACATATGGGAATTAAAACATAGTCTCCCGTACCTCACCAGCACCAGGGATGGCCTGAAAATATTGTTTTTACATGTAAATACAAAAAATTACCCATGATGTTACCGGATGCATAGGCACCAACGACGTTGTCGGTGATCAAGAGATATAATATTTACATGTCAATACTAAATTTGTATATAAACACAAAAATTTATCAGAGACCTCACCAGTGGCTAGAAAATACAGTATTTACATGTAAATACAAAAATTCAATGGCAAATCCTCTAGACTTCACCAGCATCGGCAATGTCGCTAGTGGTCGAGAAATATAGTATTTAGATATAAATATTGTATTTGCATATACATACAAAAGATGTCACGACCCTAAATCCAGGTAGTGACGTGACAGATTAATTAAGTTAACAAAACCAAATTTTAATTAAAATCACCAATTGAATATTTTGGGTTATTTTTTTTTTTAAAAGTGATAGTTTAAAACTTTGTAAAGCAATTATCATTAAATTGGAGCAAGCAAAATGAAATAAAATAATAAGGACAAATAAACATAAGTCGGGCCCCACTAGACCCATATTATTACACATACATGGTATTGACAATAATAAATTACAACCATAGTCCGATACGAGAAATAAAAATTTAAATATTACATGCCATGATTTAAATAAAGAATTGGCCTAAATAGAATTCCTATGACTTACGTGTTTGCCTTATTGCCTCTCAGTTGATCCTATGCTGCAATCCACCTAGGGGAAATGTTTTAAAACAAATAAAATGTGAGTAGAAGGCTTAGTAGGACTAGGTTTTGAAAACATAAATTTTCATATTTGGACGTAATTTACAAAAATTCAGAAGAATAAATAAAACATATTAAATTCATTCTTACCATTTAAAGTCACTATTCATTTGGAAATGTTCTTATTAATTACCCCTTTGGCAAAGCCATAATATCACCACCCTAGTGGCCCAACTAGGTTTCGGGACCTACCCCCTGTTGGAAACAAAGTGCGCAGCGAAATTTTTAAAAATTTTTCATCAGAGTAATTTTCAAAACACAAGTTTGACATGTTATATGTATAAATTAGACAGATCTTACTAACCTCAGTGTGCCGAAGAACCTCCGCAACCTGTGTAGAGAAGTAACGTTCCAGAAGAGCCTCAACCAACTGGTCTTCTTTGCTATTCTCTATCCACAACCGGAGTGAGTGTGGGCTCACACGTTCAGCTCTTCCATCGGTGACTCTCCTTCCAACCAATAGAGAGAACCCAAAGCTAGAGTTTGTGATTTTTGAACAAAAGCTCTCAGGGAGTTTTAGATGCTCACTAGAAGAGTATCACTCTTAATCTCTCAAATTGATCTGAGTAAATCATGAGACTCACTCCCTTTATATAGCTATTGGTCCTGGGGTCAGTCCGTATCCGATTAGGTCTCAAAAACTCGAAACAGAATCAAGTTCGGATCAATATCTGATAAGATCCGCGTGAAAACGCATAATCTTATCTCCCGCTAATCGACAGGCCGAACATTCTGATCGGTAGGGAGAACAGGCCAGTTGGCAGGCCGACCACGTCATTCGGCAGGCCGACCACGTCATTCGGCAGGCCGAACTCCCGAGAAAAAATCTCGGCGAATTTTTTATTTTTCATCCGAGATTCTAAAGGATAAAGTCTTAGTTTTGATTCAAATAACCCAATAGAGAAGATATCTGATCAAAACAAACTTTATCAAGATAATCTCTAAGAAAATAAATCAATTCACAATAATTCTACAAGTTTATCTTGATTTAATTTATCCAAAATTAAATCAACCGATAAACAGACAAGAATTATCTAATCGCAATAATTCAACAAGTTTATCTTGAACTAATTTCTTACAAAATTAATTCAACCGATAAACAGACATGAATTATTTGATTCTTACAAATTTTAAACCAATCTGATAAATCCGACATAAGTCACCAATTATTAGAAAAGCACGCCGTGTCGTTACAGGATTTTGTGAGCTAGCAAAGGGGACCAAAATGGACCTATAAAGTTCAAGCTCATGATAATTATGAAACCCAACATCCCAGATATACATTTCACAATTATCAACTCCAACGCTACTCCACTAAAAGCTTGGAGCTGCACTCTCGAACTTTATAGAATTACGAAGCTCGTGTAGCTAAGTCTCCATGACATATCATAGTGCATCGTATCCCCATATGATAATCCATAATCGGCTTAAGGATAAGTTTTGTCTTACCTTCCTGATTATTTTTATCTTACGTTCCATTGTCTCACCATTAGAAAACTTACCATCCAAAGATAGTATACTATTCGGTTACACCTATGTATCCAAATGGTTGAGCGCTCCAGTTTTTCAATTACAGGACAACGCATATAAGAGGATATCATTACTCCTAAAGAGGAGCTATGGATTCCATATCTATAAATAACAAGTCTACGCTATCAAAAGTCATGCCTCCAACGTACCGGCATGCATACCACTATAGAGATGTGGGAGTCACCCATTGGTATATCAAAAGACACAAGTCGAGACAACGGGCCCACTATTCATCTCAGGATTGAGATACAATACAAATGACTGTCTAAAGTGAATCGATTTGCCGAGATAGAATTATTAATCCAAATCAATTCACTTTATGTCCCGATCCAACACATCGTCACCTATGACAACGTGCCAATGTTTCTATTCTCGGAGTCCAACTCCGATGGTCAAGACAAATCATCTCCCATAAGGGATATAGACAACATAACAATCTTTACATGAATAAAGCGCCGAACTTTATTCCCTCGATTGCGGATCATATGTTTTAGACCATCACCTTAAGAATCGTGTCTTCCGCATAATCATCCCATCATATGCCCAATTCTTAAGGTTTAGACTGACAGTCTCAGACTACTGTTTGCTTATCATACATTCAATGAATATGAACGTAAAGAGGACAAGATTTGGTATATATAAATGAATAAATTCTTTATTGATAAAAATGTCTCCAAAAACGTATTATATTTTTACTCCTTAGGGCATACATGTCCAACAATCTCCCACTTGCACTAAGTGAGTAAATACTGCAAATTTTGCATCCCCATAGCTTCCACATGCCTCTCGAAGACTCTCCCAATAAGTGTCTTCGTAAATGGATCAGCTAAATTGTCCTCTGACGCGATTTCGCACACCGTGACTTGCCCGCCCTCAACGAAGTCCGTTATCACATGATACTTCTAATCAATATGCTTACTCTTCTTGTGAAATCTTGGTTCCTTAGCATTAGCTACCGCCGCACTGTTATCACAGTATAGTGATACCGCTTTATCCATACCAGGAACTACCCCAAGATCCCCAAGGAACTTGCGGAGCCACACTGCTTCTTTCGAAGCATTACTAGCTGCCACATACTCGGCCTCCATCGTTGAATCCGAAGTGCAATCTTGCTTCGCACTTCTCCAACTGATGGCACCGCCTCCCAGAGTAAACACAAACCCCGAAGTCGATTTCCTAGAATCCAGGCAGGATTGAAAATCCGAATCAGTGTATCCTAAAGGAGTCAAGTCCTCACCTGAATACACAAGCATATACCCTCGAGTCCTTCTCAAGTACTTGAAAATATGCTTTACCGCAACCCAATGGTTCGGTCCTGGATCCGCCTGAAATCGACTTACAATCCCGACCGCATAGCTAATATCCAGTCGTGTGCAAAGCATGGCATACATGAGACTACCCACTGCCGAAGCATAAAGCACCTTCTTCATGTATTCTCTTTCTTCATAAGACTTTGGTGAGTCTTTCTTATAAAGAGTAATTCTAGACCTAGATGGTTGCCCACCTTTCTTGGAATCCTGCATTGCAAACCTCCTGAGAATTTTATCTATGTAGCCGGCCTGAGACAAAGCTATCATTTTGTTCTTCCTATCCCAAAAAATCTGGATACCGAGAACAAAATTAGCCTCACCTGAGTCCTTCATGTCAAACTGCTTGGTCAACCATAATTTGACCGATGACAACGCCCCAACGTCATTGCCAATTAGCAGAATGTCATCTACATAGAGTAGTAGAAAAACCACTTTCCCATCCTTGATGTGTTTGTAAACACATGGTTCATCCACATTTTGTGAGAACCCATAAGTCTTGATCACTTGATCAAATCTTATGTTCCAAGAACGAGAAGCCTGCTTAAGTCCATAAATAGACTTTAGCAGCTTCCAAACCTTACCCTCTTGACCCACGACCTTGAACCCGTCTGGTTGTTTCATATAAATGGACTCATCAAGATAGCCATTTAGAAAAGCCGTCATGACATCCATCTGCCAAATCTCGTAGTCGAGAGCGGCAGCTATGGACAAGAGAATACATATGGACTTAAGCATGGCTACAAGCGAAAAGGTTTCCTCATAATCGATTCCTTCCTTTTGCGTATAACCCTTAGCTACCAGTCTAGCCTTAAAGGTTTCGACCTTTCCATCCACATTTTGTGAGAACCCATAAGTCTTGATCACTTGATCAAATCTTATGTTCCAAGAACGAGAAGCCTGCTTAAGTCCATAAATAGACTTTAGCAGCTTACAAACCTTACCCTCTTGACCCACGACCTTGAACCCGTCTGGTTGTTCCATATAAATGGACTCATCAAGATAGCCATTCAGAAAAGCCGTCTTGACATCCATCTGTCAAACCTCGTAGTCGAAAGCGGTAGCTATGGACAAGAGAATCCGGATGGACTTAAGCATGGCTATAGGCGAAAAGGTTTCCTCATAGTCGATTCCTTCATTTTGCATATAACCCTTAGCTACCAGTCTAACCTTAAAGGTTTCGACCTTTCCATGTACTCCTCTTTTCCTCTTGTAGATCCACTTACACCCTATGGGTTTTACCCCATCGGGAAGATCCACAAGCTCCCAGACCCGATTAGTCTCCATAGACTTCATCTCTATGTTCATGGCCTCTGTCCAGAGTCTTGAATCAACATCCTCCATAG
Organism: Artocarpus heterophyllus; assembly: GCA_025403435.1. Classification (NCBI taxonomy): domain Eukaryota; kingdom Viridiplantae; phylum Streptophyta; class Magnoliopsida; order Rosales; family Moraceae; genus Artocarpus; species Artocarpus heterophyllus. Next base: position 33,698,315 of record CM046347.1, read on the forward strand.
CTTCTGCGTAAGTATAAGGATCCCTATCATGTTCATCTGGTTCAGCCAAAAAGACCTCCCCATTGAACATATACCTCTCAGGTTGACGCCCGATCCTCCCACTACGCCGAAGCCCCTGAAGTTGTTGTTCAAGTTTGTTTGGTTTTTCTACACCGATCGAAATGGTTTCGTTCGGAACCTCTGGAGTGAACGGATCACCCCTTAACTCCTCAAGCACCACTTTGCTTCGAGGTTTAAAGTCATCCATGTAACTCTCCTCAAGGAAAGTTGCATTAGTTGAAACCACGACTTTATTTTCCTTTGGGTTATAAAAATAACTCCCTTTAGTCCCTTTTGGATATCCTACAAATACGTAAACTTCCGAACGCACTTCCAACTTATTCGGATCCTTAAACAGGACATGAGCCGGACATCCCCATATGCGAATATGGTTTAAGGATGTCTTCCGTCTTGTCCACAACTCGTGACGAGTTTTAGGGACCGATTTTGAAGGCACATTGTTCAAAAGATAACATGCGGTTTGTAGTGCATATCCCCAAAAGGATAAATAACTCATCATAGACCTAATCATGTCCAACAAAGTCCTATTCCTTCTCTCCGCTACGCCATTCTGCTGTGGAGTGCCTGGTGCAGTCAAATGGGATAAAATCCCATTCTCTAACAAGTGTCCCAAGAACTCATCAGAAAGGTATTCCCCACCCCGATCAGATCGAAGTGCCTTTATGGGTCTACCCAATTGCTTTTCCACTTCAGCCTGAAACTCCTTGAACTTATCATAAGTTTTGCTTTTGTGATGCATTAGGTACACATACCCATATCTTAAGTAATCGTCAATAAAAGTGACGAAGTACTCATACCCTCCTCGTGCCCGGATGTTCATTGGTCCGCAAACATCACTATGCACAAGTTCTAGAACCTCTTCAGCCCTATTGCCCTTAGACCCGTATGGTCTTTTGGTTATTTTACCCTCCAAACAAGATTCAAATTGAGGTATAGATTCCACCTTTAAGTGACTTAAAGGTCCATCCCTTACCAACCTTTGAATCCTATTCAGGTTAATATGGCCAAGGCGCAAATGCCAAAGATATGTCTTATTACAGTGAGAAGTTTTAAGTCTTTTTGAGTTATTATCATTTATCTCAGCATTAAGCAATAAGTCCATCTTAGGTTTAATAAAATATAGATTATTTTGCATCCATCCAGAGCAGATAAAAGATTTGTTTTTACGAATCACCACTTTTTCATTAAAAGATACCACGTAGGAGTCTTTAAATAAAGAAGATACAAAAATTAAATTCCTTTTAAATTTAGGAACATAAAAACAATCTCGTAAAATTTAATTCCTATAATTATCAAAATAAAGATAGACATCTCCCACTGCATCCGCTGAGACTAAGGATTTATCGCCCATCCGAAGCGTTAAGTCTTCACGTAGTAGACTTCTCGTTTCTTTGAATCCCTGCAGAGAAACACAAACATGATTAGTTGCACCGGAATCTATGACCCAGATGTCACTAGATTCCTCAACCAAACAAGTTTCTAAATATAGAAGATCACACCTACCTCCCTTGGAAAGGAAGTCCTTGCAATGCTTCTTTATATGCCCGACCTTACCACAGAAGAAGCACTTAAGCTTCTTTGGGTTCTTCTTCTTCTTCTTCTTGCTCTTGGTAACAGCAGGAATAGAAGACTTTCCACTCTTGGCCCGTTGCTTTTTCCATTCCCAGAGTTAGAATTGGAACCAGAAGCAGCTACCATATTGGCCTCACCACCACCAGGAGACTCCCTGATCAGCAGTTCAAACTCTTGTAACTGTTTCATCAGTTTTGTCAAGGTCATATCCCGTCTATTGCTTAAATTAAAAGTAGCTGTAAACGGAAGAAATTCCTTAGACAGAGTCTTAAAGACCATAGTCATCTGAGTTTCAGCATCAATGTCGGCTCCATTGGTTTGAGCCTCAGCGAGGTAACCCATGACCAACATCATGTGCTCCTTTACAGATGTCCCCGGTCTCTGTCTACAGTTTAAGAGTTTTTGAAGCGCCCCTTGCCGCTTCGTTATGGCCTGGCCTCCAAACATATCCTCAAGATTATCCAAGATCTGCTTCGCAGTCTCATAATCTTGATGTTGAGCCTGCAGCACGTTGGTCATGCTAGCCATAATATAGCAGCAGGCCTGATCATTAGCATCTTTCCAGCGGTCGTACGCTTGGAATTGCTCATTACTTGAGTCTCCCGTAGGCTCGGGAGGACAAGGAGTTGTCAGAACATATTTCAGTTTCTCAAAGGAAAGGACGATGTTCAGGTTTCATTTCCAATCGTTATAATTCTCACCGGTTAATTGGTTTTTGTCAAGTATCGATGATAAAGCGTTTTTAGACATTTTCAATCTACAATAAAGAATCATATACCAGACATAAGGAAACATATGTAATAATTTAGTAAGATAACACAATCATGTAAAATCATACAAATGTGTTTATGTGTCAAAACCTTGAAAATATCACAACCTTACAACGATAATTCCCAACTCAGGATTCAACAAGCTCCTAGGGGAGTCATGCCAAATTCAATCAGGAACACGGATCCCCTCCTGATTAATATATGCCATCCAGGACCCGTATGATCCAGCATAAACTAATAATCGTTTCTTTGGCCATTAATTTTATTAACAGAGCTCCTAGGGGAGGTTAATAATAAAATTAACGTGAGTGTATAACCACCGTTTCAATATTTTATCCATGATTTATAATCACCACCTAGCGGTGTGCAACCATAAATCATACTAAAGTACCTTATCCTTTTAGAGATCCAATCTGGTACATGATAGAAATCCCTTCCTAGGGGTCGGGACCACCATGTTCTTCCTATGGACCAACGATGGAGGCCTTAGGTCCTCTCTTCGAAAACCTTCTCCCACTCAATCTTTTGAAGTCAAGGTTTTATTTTAAAATTATGCATGAACAATTTTAATATGAGCGGCACTCCCTATTCTATATGACATGTTATCAATATACATAGTAAATCATATTATAATGTAGACAAGCAAAGCAATCAAGCAAAATAATAATAACCGTAATATTATGGTTCCACCCTAGAGAATAGAAAACTAAGATTACAAGAGAATAATCGAGACATTTATCGATTCTTCATCCTTGAATCCTCAAGCTGTATCCTTCTTCATGTAATATCCATCTTCAAGTCTTCAATCCCGTATGAATCGAATACTTCATATTTCTGGTCATATCCAAATTTAATGTTTCTCAGAATCGTCCCAAAAATAAAATTAAAACTGCACTGGAAAAATTGCACCTTTTCTGGACACTTGGCAGCTCTCCGTTGGCAGACCGATCTGGGTGATCGGCCTGCCGGCAGAGCACCAAAATTTCTGCCCCACTGTCGGCCTGCCGGACCGTACGTCCGACCTGTCGATCTGTGACCTTCGGCCTGCCGAACTGTGAGGTCCGGCATGCCGACCGAACAGAAAACCCTTATTCCAGCAAATACAATTTTAATGCAATTCATCAATTTTATTTTCAACAATTCAAAACATAAAATTAGAGACTCGGGAAATACCTGGAGGCGCCATTATCAATATTCTAGATCCGTCTTCTAGATCCGTCTTCTCTGAATAATTAATTAATTACAAAATTCTTACAAATTAAAAATTAAATAACAATTCGTAGACGGAGATGATAGTCCGCCATCTAATTACATGAAAAACCTAGATACACATTCTAACCTCTAAGGAACCATAACCAGTATTAATTAATTAATAAATAATTAAACAACGATTTAATCACCATAATTAATTAATAAACATTCACCACATAATCCATGACAACATATATATTATATAGAAACCTAGAGTGCCATCTCCCTATAAAATTCAATTCAAGCATAGGAGAGATTAAGATCACAAAATTTATGCAAATAACATGATCACAAACTTGCAAATTTATGTAAAAACCTTGGCTCTGATACCAATTGTTGGAAACAAAGTGCGCAGCAGAATTTTTAAAAATTTTTCATCAGAGTAATTTCCAAAACACAAGTTTGACATGTTATATGTATAAATTAGACAGATCTTACTAACCTCAGTGTGCCGAAGAACCTCCGCAACCTGTGTAGAGAAGTAACGTTCCAGAAGAGCCTCAACCAACTGGTCTTCTTTGCTATTCTCTATCCACAACCGGAGTGAGTGTGGGCTCACACGTTCAGCTCTTCCATCGGTGACTCTCCTTCCAACCAATAGAGAGAACCCAAAGCTAGAGTTTGTGATTTTTGAACAAAAGCTCTCAGGGAGTTTTAGATGCTCACTAGAAGAGTATCACTCTTAATCTCTCAAATTGATCTGAGTAAATCATGAGACTCACTCCCTTTATATAGCTATTGGTCCTGGGGTTAGTCCGTATCCGATTAGGTCTCAAAAACTCGAAACAGAATCAAGTTCGGATCAATATCTGATAAGATCCGCATGAAAACGCGTAATCTTATCTCCCGCTAATCGACAGGCCGAACATTCTGATCGGTAGGGCGAACAGGCCAGTTGGCAGGCCGACCACGTCATTCGGCAGGCTGACCACGTCACCTATGACAACGTGCCAATGTTTCTATTCTCGGAGTCCAACTCCGATGGTCAAGACAAACCATCTCCCATAAGGGATATAGACAACATAACAATCTTTACATGAATATCGCGCCGAACTTTATTCCCTCGATTGCGGATCATATGTTTTAGACCATCACCTTAAGAATCGTGTCTTCCGCATAATCATCCCATCATATGCCCAATTCTTAAGGTTTAGACTGACAGTCTCAGACTACTGTTTGCTTATCATACATTCAATGAATATGAACGTAAAGAGGACAAGATTTGGTATATATAAATGAATAAATTCTTTATTGATAAAAATGTCTCCAAAAACGTATTATATTTTTACTCCTTAGGGCATACATGTCCAACAATCTCCCACTTGCACTAAGTGAGTAAATACTGCAAATTTTGCATCCCCATAGCTTCCACATGCCTCTCGAAGACTCTCCCAATAAGTGTCTTCGTAAATGGATCAGCTAAATTGTCCTCTGACGCGATTTTGCACACCGTGACTTGCCCGCCCTCAACGAAGTCCGTTATCACATGATACTTCTAATCAATATGCTTACTCTTCTTGTGAAATCTTGGTTCCTTAGCATTAGCTACCGCCGCACTGTTATCACAGTATAGTGATACCGCTTTATCCATACCAGGAACTACCCCAAGATCCCCAAGGAACTTGCGGAGCCACACTGCTTCTTTCGAAGCATTACTAGCTGCCACATACTCGGCCTCCATCGTTGAATCCGAAGTGCAACCTTCCTGTCCGACTTGCCAAACTACACAGTTCAGCAAATTGGCCATACAACACTAGCCTGCCAAACCTGGGCCGACCAGATGAGTCTGCCCTGCCAAACCGATGAATCCGGCTTGCCAATGATCACGATCGACCTGCCAACCTGGAAAAATCTGGGGGACCCAAGACTTCGAGTCTCAGCCTCTCCAAGCTCAAATTCTCGTTTTAAACCTATTTTTTAAGTCCCAGAGTATTTATGATGTTCATAAATGATAGAAAAACACTTTGGAACACATTTAGACACTTTAAAACAAGTTTTACATAGAAATTTTCAAATTATTCTAAAAATGACAAAAAAAGGAAAAACTTGATTTAGCTTGATTTCGTCAAATCAAAATAAGATTCAAGATGATTTGAGTTTTACTAACTTAGATTGAAGGTTTCTTAAGCTCAAGATGTTAGACATGTATGCCCTAAGGAGTAAAAATGTAATACGTTTTTGGAGATATTCTTATCAATAAAGAATTTATTCATTTATATATACCAAATCTTGTCCTCTTTACGTTCATATTTGTTGAATGTATGATAAGCAAATAGTAGTCTGAGACAGTCAGTCTAAACCTTAAGAATTGGGCATATGATGGACTGATTATGCAGAAGACATGATTCTTAAGGTAACGGTCTAAAACATATGATCTACAATCGAGGGAATAAAGTTGGGTGCTTTATTCATCTAAAGATTGTTATGTTGTCTATATCCCTTTTGGGAGATGGTTTGTCTTGACCATCGGAGTTGGACTCCGTAAATAGAAACATTGGCACGTTGTCATAGGTGACGATGTGTTGGATCGGGACATAAAGTGAATTGATTTGGATTAATAATTCTGTCTTGGCAAATCGATTCACTTTAGACAGTCATTTGTATTGTATCTTAATCCTGAGATGAATAGTGGGCCCGTTATCTAGACTTGTGTCTTTGGATGTACCAAAGGGTGACACCCACATCTCAATAGTGGTATGCATGCCGGGACGTTGGAGGCATGACTCTTGATAGCATAGACTTGTTATTCATAGATATGGAATCCATAGCTCCTCTTTGGGAGTAATGATATCCTCTTATATGCGTTGTCCTGTAATTGAAAAACTAGAGCGCTCAACCATTTGGATACATAGGTGTAACCGAATGGTGTACTATCTTTGGATGGTAAGTTTTCTAATGGTGAGACAATGGAACGTAAGATAAAAATAATCGGGAAGGTAAGACAGAACTTGTCCTTAAGCTGATTATGGATGATCATATGGGGATACAATACACTATGATATGTCATGGAGACTTAGCTACATGAGCTTCGTAATTCTATAAAGTTCGAGAGTGCAGCTCCAAGCTTTTAGTGGAGTAGCGTTGGAGTTGATAATTGTGAAATGTATATCTGGGATATTGGGTTTCATAATTATCATGAGCTTGAACTTTATAGGTCCATTTTGATCCCCTTTGCTAGCTCACAAAATCCTGTAACGTCACGGTGTGCTTTTTCAATAATTGGTGACTTATGTCGGATTTATCAAATTGGTTTAAAATTTGGAAGAATTGAATAATTCATGTTTGTTTATCGGTTGAATTAATTTTGTAAGAAATTAGTTCAAGATAAACTTGTTGAATTATTGCGATCAGATAATTCTTGTCTGTTTATCGGTTGTTATAATTTTAGAACAATTAGATCAAGATAAACTTGTAGAATTATTGTGAATTGATTTGTTTTCTTAGAGATTATCTTGATAAAGTTTGTTTTGATTAGATAACTTCTCTATTGGGTTATTTGAATCAAAACTGAGACTTTATCCTTTAGAATCTCGGTGGAAAATAAAAGATTCGCGGAGATTTTTTCTCGGGAGTTCGGCCTGCCGATCAGCAAGTGATAAGATTTCATGTTTTCACGCGGATCTTATCAGATATTGATCCAAACTTGATTCTGTTTCGAGTTTTTGAGACCTAATCTGATAAGGACTGACCCCAAGACCAATAGCTATATAAAGGGAGTGAGTCTCATGATTTACTTAGATCAATTAAGAGATTAAGAGTGATACTCTTCTAGTGAGCATCTGAAAACTCCCTGAGAGCTTTTGTTCACAAATCACGAACACTAGCTTTGGGTTCTCTCTATTGGTTGGAAGGAGAGTCACCGGTGGAAGAGCTGTACGTGTGAGCCCACACTCACTCCGGTTGTGGACAGGGAATAGCAAAGATGACCAGTTGGTTGAGGCTCTTCTAGAACGTTACTTCTCTACACAGGTTATAGAGGTTCTTCGGCACACAGAGGTTAGTAAGATCTGTCTAATTTATACATATAACATGTTAAACTTGTGTTTTGAAAAATATTCTGATGAAAAATTTTTAAAATTCCACTGCGCATCGTGTTTCCAACAATTGGTATCAGAGCCATGGTTTTTACATAAATTTACAAGTTTGTGATCATGTTATGTGCATAAATTTTGTGATCTTTATCTCTCCTATGCTTGAATTGAATTTTAGAGAGAGATGGAACTCTAGGTTTCTATACAATCTAAGTTTTTCATGTAAATAGATGGCGGACTATCATCTCCGTCTAGGAATTGTTATTTAATTTTGTAAGAATTTTATAATTAAATGATTATTCGGAGAAGACGGAATGACAAGTCGGATCCTAAAGATTGATGATGGTGCATCCAGGTATTTCCAGAGTCTCTAATTTTATGTTTTTGAATTGTTGAAAATAAAATTGATGAATTGCATTAAAATTGTATTTTCTGAAATGAGGGATTACTGCTCGGTTGGCATGCCGAACGTCACAGTTTGGTAGGCCGATGGTCACAGATCGGTACGCCGGACGTGTGGTCCGACAGGCTGACAGTGGGGCATAAATTTGGCTGGCTCTACCGGCAAGCCGAACCTTCATGGGTCAGCAGGCCAATCAGTATGATCGGCATGCCGATGAAGCATGACTGGAAGGAGATCGGCCTGCCGACCGAGAGCTGTTAAGTGTCCAAAAAAGGTGCAATTTTTTGGTGCAGTTTTAATTTTATTTTTGGGGCGATTCTGAGAAACATTAAATTTGGATATGACCGGAAATATGAAGTATTTGATTCATACGGGATTGAAGACTTGAAGATGGGCATTACATGAAGAAGGATACAGCTTGAGGATTCAAGGATGAAGAATCGATAAATGTCTTGATTATTCTCTTGTAATCTTAGTTTTCTATTCTCTAGGGTGGAACCATAATATTACGGTTATTATTATTTTGCTTGTAGCTTTGCTTGATTGCTTTGCTTGTCTGCATTATAATATGATTTATCATGTATATTGATAACATGTCATATAGAATAGGGAGTGCCGCTCATATTAAAATTGTTCATGCATAATTTTAAAATAAAACATTGATTTCAAAAGATTGAGTGAGAGAAGGTTTTCGAAGAGAGGACCTAAGGCCTCCATCATTGGTCCATAGGAAGAACATGGTGGTCCCGACCCCTAGGAAGGGATTTCTATCATGTACCAGATTGGATCTCTGAAAGGATAAGGTATTTTAGTATGATTTATGGTTGCACACCCCTAGGTGGTGATTATAAATCATGGATAAAATATTGAAACGGTGGTTATACACTCACGTTAATTTTATTATTAACCTCCCCTAGGAGCTCTGTTAATAAAATTAATGGCCAAAGAAATGATTATTAGTATATGCTGGATCATATGGGTCCTGGATGGCATATATTAATCAGGAGGAGATCCGTGTTCCTGATTGAATTTGGCATGACTCCCCTAGGAGCTTGTTGAATTATGAGTTGGGAATTATCGTTATAAGGTTGTGATATTTTTAAGATTTTAACACATAGACGCATTTGTATGATTTTACATGATTGTGTTATCTTACTAAATTATTATATATGTTTGCTTATATTTGGTATATGATTCTTTATTGTAGATTGAAAATGTCTAAAAACGCTTTATCATCGATACTCGACAAAAACTAATTAGCCAGTGAGAATTATAACGATTGGAAACGGAACCTGGAAATTGTCCTATCCTTTGAGAAACTGAAATATGTACTGACAACCCCTTGTCCTCCCGAGCCTACGGGAGACTCAAGTAATGAGCAATTCCAAGCGTACAACCGCTGGAAAGATGCTAATGATCAGGCCCGCTGCTATGTTATGGCTAGCATGAACAACATGCTGCAGGCTCATCAGGATTATGAGACTGCGAAGCAGATCTGGGATAATCTTGAGGACATGTTTGGAGGCCAGGCCATAACAAAGCGATAAGGGGCGCTTCGGAAACTCTTAAACTGTAGACAGAGGCCAGGGACATCTGTAAAGGAGCACATGATGTTGGTCATGGGTTACCTCGTTGAGGCTCAAACCAATGGAGCCGACATCGATGCTGAAACTCAGATGACTATGGTCTTTGAGACTCTATCTAAGGAATTTATTCTGTTTAGAGCTATTTTTAATTTAAGCTATAGATGGGATATGACCTTAACAGAACTGATGAAACAGTTGCAGGAGTTCGAATTGTTGATCAGGGAGTCTCCTGCTAGTGGAAGAGCTGTACGTGTGAGCCCACACGCACTCCGGTTGTGGATAGAGAATAGCAAAGAAGACCAGTTGGTTGAGGCTCTTCTGAAACGTTACTTCTCTACACAGGTTACGGAGGTTCTTCGGCACACAGATGTTAGTAAGATCTGTCTAATTTATACATATAACATGTTAAACTTGTGTTTTAAAAAATACTCTGATGAAAAATTTTTAAAATTTCGCTGCACACCGCGTTTCCAACACAAGAAACTTAAATTTCAACTTCCTAAGAAAATCAAGAAATTTGAGAAAAAGTTTGAAATTTTGAAATTTAAGTAAACTAGCCTCAAATTTGAGCTTTAAATCGAGTTTATGGAGACCAAATCTTGCTTATTGAGCTTCCAATCTTGCGAGGATTCAAGGCTTGAGCTAATTTTTTTTTTTTTTTTTGAAATCAAAATAAGAGAGAGAGAAGAAACAGGAAGTGGTTATGTAGAGTGAAAACGGTGTCCCGTACACAGGTTTCACAAAAATGACATATTCAGTATTTGACAAATTATTTTGTTTCATAATTCAAAATAACAAGTAAAAATAATTAAAAATGAGATAAATTTAAAAATACCACAAAATATTTAAATTAAGTTCAAATTACATTAAGGCATACTAATCCACCATTTACACACTAATTATGCTTAATTAAATTTTTGGGGTGTTACAAAAAATCTTGCCAGCTATTGAAAAATACAGTATTTACATACAAATTCAAAAATTTGCTGGCAAAGTCATTGGACCGAAGAAATATCATATCTACATAAAAATAATATATTTTCATATCAATAAAAAAAATTTACTGACAACATTATTAACGGCTAATAAATACTATATTAATCAGTAAACACAACACATATTTTTTTTCCTTTTTTCTCTTCCTCCGATGTTGTTAAAAAACTATAACCACTAAAGACGTTTAAAAATTTACTTGCATCACCACATTCAAGTGGTAATGGTAGGGTCCATAATACAGGTCAACTAAAGCCTCCTTTATTTCTTTGGGTGAAGTTAGAGGTCATCCTCTACGTGGAATAAAGATCGCCAGAGACATAGAAGGCAAAGACAAAGAAAGATGAAGCTTCCACACCGGAGATGGAGAAGACAAAGCTTTAGACAAGTATTCCTTTGTCGGTGGTCGTGATTTGCTGATCCTTCTTCGCTGGTGCTCGAGGTGGCTAACCTGAAGGAGAAGAGGCACCGATGTTGTCACTTGAAGGAGGAGAGAGATGAAAGAGTTCGAGTGATTTGGATTCGCCGAGGAAGCTGTTAGAGAATTTTGGTGTAAATAAAGAGAAAGGAGGCTAAAAATTTCAAGAAATGAAATATGTTTAAGGTGTATACAATACTTTTCTTAAAAGTTTTATTTGCTTTCACTTATTCAAGTTTGTTAGAAAGTTTTTGTGGCCAATTATCCTAAGATATAACAAACACTTGAACACTATATTTAGCAACAATATAATATTCTATAACAAGATATGAAATTTGTATAATTCTAGAGGTTTAACAATTTACATGAGTGTTATTTCATAAATAGACACAACCGGTTCAACTCATACAACGTTTACTTAAAGGTACATTTTTAATTGTAATGGTATCTCTTCGTTTGTAAAGGTGCCTATTCATATATCTATAAACTTGTTATAACAAATATGTCTGTTGCTAAGAGTTGTTCAGGTTTGTATAAAAGCATATAATTAACGAAAGCATCAGTTTAAAACAACTTAAGTATTGCACACTTTAAATTTAATTCAACACAACAGGGTACAACGATGCCAACTTGCCAGCGCCATGATTAACAAACAGCAAAAATGTGATTTTATAGATGGGCACCATGGTGCTGTCTTATTGATAGCCCAACGCCCAAGCACCAGCAAGGCGTTGGGTGCACTGCCTTATTTTTTGCTGATTGTTTATTTGAGCGCCGCGGTCTCAATTTTGAGCGCTGTGGCGCTTCGTGTTGACATAAAACACATTAAATATGTTTTTTTCATATATTCTAATGTTTTTTATAAGATCTCAAACATATTACAAAGATATATTACAATCTCTCCAACAATATTGTTATTTCCATGTTATTGTAAAATTTTCAAAGTTTTATTTTTATAAATTTCAAAGTTTAATAATTATGCCAAAAAACATAATCATACTAAAAATAATATTACATATTCATTGGAGCACAATACAAAATAAAATAACATGTATATCAAATATGTGATTTATATATATTTTTTATATACAATTATAACATTGATATTTTTATTTGTATTGAAGATAGTTTTATATAAAACTCTGTTCAAACCTATTTAATCAGTAGGTAATATCATTAATGTGTTGGAGCCAGAAAATTTTTTCAAGAGGACATAATAGAACAAAAATTTAAAACTAAAATTACGACGTAATTATTTTTTTAACATAGTCCATATTTTTCTCATTGTTTTATTTATTTTATCTTTTGAATGAACTAAGCGTATAATAGAATTTAATTTACTTTTTAAAACTTGGAGCCTTAATTTTTTTTTAAAAATAAAAATATAAATTTTTATGATATTGGTCTTTTAATTACTTGGGATCTTAAATTTAAATTTAAAGTATGAGTATATTTTAAAGTAAAAATTAAAGATATAATTAAAATATTCTTAAAAATTAAACTTTTATTATGCAATTTATAACATTTCATACGGACAAGAACGTTAAAAATTAGTGAAAATATTCCCCTAGCCCCGCCGTAACTGCTTCGCTCCTGCAGCGGATAAAAAGCAAATCCAGTATTTTGGCTTTTGTCGTTCTCACCCACTTGTGCACCTAAGAGAGATTTTTTTTTTTTCTGTTGACGTGTCTACAAATAGTACAACACGATAAGGCAGAGAATGATATCAAAGTGCAATCAAAATAGCAAATCAAAGCGCACACCACATGCAATATTTCGGGTGGGCCGCAGATTGCTATTTGATACGTCTCAAGTGCTCTCATCGGTTGTCATGGACTGTCACGCCCCAGAGTACGGGAGGTGACGTGACGGAATATTTAGATTAATTAAAAGAGAATTTAATCGAAATTAAGGGTTTAAAAATCCCATTAAGCAAGAAATAAAGAAGATTTTTCCACCACATTTTTATAAAGGAATTTAAAATCATAAATCAAATAACAGTAATTGAATAAAAACCGCGAATATGGGTTCCACAACCCACAACTTGTGCACACACATGGATCTGACAATATCACAAATACAATTACAGTCCAAGTACAAATAAAGTTGAGCCTTACATGCCTTGATTAATAATACTGAATATAAATAAATTCTCCTAGTGCTCCTGAGTCCGGTCTGAAGAATCTCCTCCAAACCTATATGGAAAACCACCTAGAAGGGGGGGGGGGGAAATTTAAAACAATAAAACGTGAGCGAAAGGCTCAGTAGGACTAGGTTTTATAAAATAATTCGATGCAAAGAAACAAAACATTATCAGGAGTATACAGAAATAAAACGTTAGATAAATAAATAAATAAATTAGGTAGAACCGTTCTGACACAGAACAGTCTACTCGTCAAATCAAAACACCAATTTACTTTTACCTAGGCAAACCATGATATCACCACCGTAGTGGCCCAGCTGGGTTTCGGGACCTGCCCCCAAGGTCGTTCGTCACACGACCCGATCTCTGATATGGCATCATGCCTTAGTGTTCATTATCATTATCATTCAAAACCCAATTACCGAGTGTTGTCAATTACATTCATTATGAAATTCATTTCATGTCACGGTATATAAAAATATAACCGATAAAACCATTTTCAAACATCCGTTGAAAACATTTTGGATAGAAATCCTTTTCAAAGCCAAATCATTTCAAAACCAGGCTACCAAATAAATAGGATAGAAGTCCTACCTCAGTACTCGTGCCGGTACCCCACACCGTAATCCCGGTCCGCTATACGTTAGCTCCACGGAACCACGAACAGTCCTAGATACAAACTAAGCCGATCAATATCTAGTTCGAGACATTCTATGTTACTAAATCATTTCATGATGTCCTAGTGTGCCATTTGTATCATTAAAATCATCCTATAAGGTTGGGATTTAAATCAGGGTTCAAAACAGTGAAATCGGGTAAAAATCACAAAATTTTTCCATGCCTCGGTCGGCCTGCCGGACGCCCTGCTTCGGCCTGCCGAACTGTACAGTTCGGCCTGCCGGAAGCAAAGTTCGGCCTGCCGAACATGTCCCCAGATTCGGCCTGCCGGTCGGAAGAACACCGGCCTGCCGATCATCACTTCGGCCTGCCGAACATGAACTTCGGCCTGCCGAACTGGGAAAGTCCAGAAATCCCAGCCACGGGTTTCTCGATCCCCAAAATCCAAATCTGAATTCCAACCTGTTTTTCTCAATTCCCAGGCATGAAAAATAACTATAGTTGATAGAAAAACATTCTAAAACATGTTTGGAATCATTTAAACAACATTTGAACTCAAAATCTTCAAAAATCCGAAAATGAGAAAAAGAGGAGAAAAATGAAAATCTTGAATCCAATCCGTTTTTCTTCAATCTAGGTTTAGATTCTAGTTGTTCTAAGCTCATTTAACACAAATCCACGGTTTTCTAAGCTTAAACAAGCTTAGATTTCAAAAACACACAAAATCGAAAATTTTGAAAAAAGTTTAGAAATTTCGAATCTAACCTCGAATCGAAGCTTCAATCCGCGTTCTCGGTCGCCGAATCACGTCCCCGAGCTTCCTCCTTGCTGTTCCGAAGCTTGGATTCGAATGGAAACCAAAATTTTTTTGAAGAAATTAGAGAGAGAGAGAGGGGCTGCCGAGTGAGAGAGAGGGAAGAGAGAGAGAGAGCCCGTGAGAATGAAGAGGGAGAGAGAGAAGAGAGAAATAAATAGAGAAAATCGGTGGGCGGTTTTACTGTGCGAAAACCATGTGCCGCCCACGGTTTTGTAAAACAGAGTATTTTTAACATTTTACAAATTGTTGTGTTTTAAAACTCAAAACATCATTTTAAAACAAATGAGAAATCATTTGAATACATCAGTTTAACAAAACAACCAAAATTCAAAATCCAACCAAATAATCTAATTAAAGTTAAAACTTTAATTATGGCACACTAATTCACCATTTACATTACATTAATGTTAAATAAATTTCGGGACGTTACAGCTCTCCACCCCTAAAAGAAATTTCGTCCTCGAAATTCACAACTCATTTCAGAAACAAAACAAATGCGGATACAATTCCCGCATATTCGATTCTAGTTCCCAAGTGGCTTCATCAACCCCGTGATGCTGCCACACGACCTTTACCAACGGTATCTCACGACGACGCAAGCTAATCACTTTCCGGTCGATAATCTGAATCGGCACTTCTTCGTACGTCGTATCCTCCTGAACCTGCACATCGCGAAACGAAACTATCTTATCCTGCTCAGGTGGACACTTCCTAAGCATCGACACATGAAACACATCATGCACATGAGAAAGTCCGGGCGGAAGATCAAGCCGATAAGCGACCACACCAACACGCTGAGTGATCTCGAACGGCCCAATATACCTCGGCGCGAGCTTCCCACTCACCCCGAACCGCATAGTTCCCTTACGAGGTGACACCCTCAAGAGAACAAAATCTCCAACCGCGAACTCTAAGGGTCTACGTCTCCTATCTGCGTAGCTCTTCTGCCGACTCTGAGCTGCCCTTAACCGATCTCGAATCACCGCGACTTTCTCGTTGCTATCACGAATCTCTTCCGGCCCAAGAATAACTCTATCTTCCGGCTCGGCCCAACACACAGGTGACCGACACGGTCGCCCATACAATGCCTCAAATGGTGCCATACCGATACTCGCCTGATAACTGTTGTTGTACGCGAACTCCGCCAAATGCAAATGTTGCTTCCAATTTCCGCCGAAGTCCAACGCACAAGCACGCAACATATCCTCGAGAACCTGAATAACCCGCTCAGACTGCCCATCAGTCTGAGGATGAAACGCCGTACTGAAGTTCAAATCCGTACCCAAAGCCTCCTGAAAACTCCTCCAGTACTTAGCATTAAACCTGGTGTCTCGATCAGAGGTGATGGACAAAGGAACTCCATGCAACCTCACAATGTTCTGCATATACAGCTCCCCGAGAATCTTCCTGGAACACGTCGACCTAAACGGAATGAAATGCACCGATTTCGTCAACCTGTCGACCACAACCCAAACTGCATCATGCCGCTGCTCCGTCCTCGGCAAACCTGTGAGAAAATCCATCGTAACATGCTCCCATTTCCACCCTGGAATAGGAAGCGGCTGAAGCTGACCTGCAGGCTTCTGATGCTCAGCTTTCACCTGAAGACACGTCAAACACTTGGCCACGTACTCGCGAACATCTTTCTTCATGCCTCTCCACCAATAGTGCCTCTTCAAATCACGATACATCTTGGTGCTCCCTGGATGAATAGCGAACTGAGACCTATGAGCTTCATCTAGAACGGCTTTCGTCACCTCGGCGATAACTGGAACTGCAAGACGCTCCCGGAAGTACAACGATCCATCTGCATGCACGCTCCATTCTTCAAACTGCTCCCCGTTCTGAATCCGCGACCAAATCCCCTGCAAATGTCGATCCTGCCACTGACCTTGCTTCACCATCCGAACAAGAGCTGGAGTCGCTTTCACGTGATATAACAAAACTCGATCACCGTCTTCATGATACTGTAGCCGATACTCACTCACTGTCGCATCCCTGCTCCAGTCCTCAAAAATCAAACAAGCGAGAATCCCTGAAGACTTTCTGCTAAGCGCATCCGCGACCACATTAGCTTTCCCGGGATGATACTGCAACGCGAAATCATAATCCTCCATGTACTCCACCCATCTGCGCTGCCTCAAGTTGAGATCCCTCTGAGTGAACAAATGCCTCAAACTCTTGTGATCGGAGAAGACCTGAAACGACGCTCCATACAAATAACATCTCCAAATCTTCAGCGCGTAGATCACCGCTGCAAGCTCTAAATCGTGAGTAGGATAATTCCGCTCGTGAGGTCGTAGCTGTCTCGATCCGTACGCAACCACACGTCCATGCTGCATCAGCACGCATCCAAGTCCACGCCCTGAAGCATCAGCATAAACCTCATATGGCTCGTCACTACTAGGAATAATCAACACTGGAGCTGAAGTCAACCGGTTCTTCAATTCCTGAAAAGCAGACTCACAGTCTTCATCCCACTCAAACCTGACATTTTTCTTGGTCAACCTCGTCAACGGAGCTGCAATCTTCGAAAAATCCTTCACAAATTTCCTGTAATATCCAGCAAGTCCTAAGAAGCTGCGAATCTCCGCTACATTCCTTGGTCGTTCCCACTCCAATATAGCTTCAATCTTGGACGGATCCACTGAAATACCATGCTCCGAGATGACATGACCCAGAAATTTGACCTCGGTCAACCAGAACTCACATTTTTCCCTCTTAGCATACAACTGGTGCTCCCGCAAAGTCTGAAGCACGATCCGAAGATGCTGCTCATGCTCCTCCCATGTCTTAGAATACACAAGAATATCATCGATGAACACGATCACAAACTGATCCAGATACGGCCTGAATATCCTGTTCATCAGATCCATGAAAGCTGCTGGAGCATTCGTCAACCCGAAAGACATAACCAGAAACTCGAAGTGCCCATACCGAGTCCTAAAAGCTGTCTTGGGAATATCCTCTTCCTTGATTCTGAGCTGATGATAACCTGACCGCAAATCAATCTTCGAGAAGTATCGCGAACCTCCCAACTGATCAAATAGCTCATCAATCCTAGGCAAAGGATACTTGTTCTTCACCGTAACACGGTTCAGCTGCCGATAATCCACACATAACCTGAGAGTCCCATCGTGCTTCTTAGCAAACAAAACTGGTGCTCCCCACGGAGATGTGCTATTCCGAATATATCCTTTATCAGCAAGCTCCTGAAGTTGCTTCCTCAATTCCTTCATTTCTGCCGGCGCCATCCGATAAGGTGCCATAGAAATCGGTGATGTCCCTGGAAACAACTCGATACCAAACTCAATTTCCCGATACGGTGGCAATCCTGGCAACTCGTCGGGGAAAACATCCTCGAACTCACCAACCACCGGAATCGCTACACTACTACTCGAAACATAGGGCTCGCAATCTAGATTGGCAAGAAAAGCAAAACAATCTAGATTCCTTCGCCCTCCTAGACATGACTTCATGAGACGCTCACTCATTAGCCAATCACCACCACCCTGGTAAGTGATTACCGTCCCCCTATCAGACACTAGGGTCACTTTTCTAAGTTGGCAGTCCACAACTGCACTATACCTGGACAACCAGTCCATTCCTAGAATCACATCATAGGAACTCATGGGGAGTATAATCAAATCACTTTTCAAAATCTCATCCCCAATCTTTATTTTACAAGATTTACACATATGATTTACACACACCCGCCCCAAGGGAGAAATTATAGCTAGGGTTTCATTAAACTCTTCTACTTCTAATCCCAAGGCATGTACAAAAGAACTCGAAATGAGAGAATGAGAGGCACCGGTATCAAATAAAACGCGTGCTAGAGATCTGGAAACCAAGATCATACCATCAACAACTGCGTTACCAGTCTGAGAATCTGACCCTCCAGATGCCATCGCATGAACCTGCACTGGCGCTTTTCCTTTTCCTCTACCGACATTGCTGGGTCCTGCATTACTCGGCCGATGCTGCTGAGATGGAGACAACTGCACACTACCTGCACTCGGAGCTCTATACTGAGGAACACTGCGCTGAAAATACTGCGGCTGCTGTCCCCGTGCCGGATATGTGAATTGCTGAGGAGAAAACTGCGGATACTGCAACTGCGGGTACTGCGGAGGTGGAGGTAGGGTCTGAGGCTGAGGCTGAGATGAACGACTGGCATCCTCCCCGGTCTGCGATCCAAGACGAGCACTCCTGATTGGGCAATTCCTCTTGATGTGTCCGGGCTGCTGACAGAAATGACAATGGAAGCTGTAGGGATTGCTGCGCCCGCTGCCAGACGAACTGCTGCTACCACTGGTCGCACCGCCTTGCTTGCTTTTCCCCGGAGTTGGACGACTACTGGTGCTCTTCCTGCCACTCCTCTGCGGTCCTCCTGAAGCCTTGGCTCGATCTTCACAATACTGCACGTAATCATTCTCCACGGAGATCGCCGACGACACAAGCTCTCCGAAACTCCTAAGCCGTGGAGCAACCAACTGCCGCCGAATAGGAGCCTTGAGTCCCTCCTGAAACTTGATGCATTTCTCACGCTCCGATGCCACAGCTGATGGAGCAAACCTAGCCAACTCGTTAAACCTTGCCTCATACTCCCGAACTGACATATCACCCTGCTGCAATCTATAAAACTCAGCTGCTTTCTGGTCTCTATATCCCTGCGGAAAATACCGATCATAGAACAGCTCCTCGAACTTGTCCCAACTGATATTGCCACCGCGCTCCAAACGCTTAGTTTGTTTCCACCAGGTGTTAGCGCCACCCTCGAGCTTATACGCCGCAAACTCCACACGATACTCCTCAGGCACACCAAGGGTATCAAGATGCTTCAAAATCGAATCCAACCAATACTCTGCTAACTGCGGATCCCCATTGCCATCAAAAGTTGGAATAGACGCCCGCCGAAATTCCTTAAAGAAAGCATGCCGACTACCAACACTGGAGTCTTCCGGTCTAGCCCTGGCTGCCATCTGCCGGAAAGCCGCCATCATAGACCTCATCAGGCCCTCATCATTTCCGAACTCCGCGTCAGCTGTCGAATGACGTCTAGGTGCCATTCTCTCACTTCTGAAAACAAAATTTGGACTGTCAGAGGTATTTCATTGTCAAACCTATGTGTGCACAATTCCCAAGGTTCATAACCTTGAGCTCTGATACCATTCTGTCACGCCCCGGAGTACGGGAGGTGACGTGGCGGAATATTTAGATTAATTAAAAGAGAATTTAATCGAAATTAAGGGTTTAAAAATCCCATTAAGCAAAAAATAAAGAAGATTTTTCCACCACATTTTTATAAAGGAATTTAAAATCATAAATCAAATAACAATAATTGAATAAAAACCGCGAATATGGGTTCCACAACCCACAACTTGTGCACACACATGGATCTGACAATATCACAAATACAATTACAGTCCAAGTACAAATAAAGTTGAGCCTTACATGCCTTGATTAATAATACTGAATATAAATAAATTCTCCTAGTGCTCCTGAGTCCGGTCTGAAGAATCTCCTCCAAACCTATATGGAAAACCACCTAGAAGGGGGGGGAAATTTAAAACAATAAAACGTGAGCGAAAGGCTCAGTAGGACTAGGTTTTATAAAATAATTCGATGCAAAGAAACAAAACATTATCAGGAGTATACAGAAATAAAACGTTAGATAAATAAATAAATAAATTAGGTAGAACCGTTCTGACACAGAACAGTCTACTCGTCAAATCAAAACACCAATTTACTTTTACCTAGGCAAACCATGATATCACCACCGTAGTGGCCCAGCTGGGTTTCGGGACCTGCCCCCAAGGTCGTTCGTCACACGACCCGATCTCTGATATGGCATCATGCCTTAGTGTTCATTATCATTATCATTCAAAACCCAATTACCGAGTGTTGTCAATTACATTCATTATGAAATTCATTTCATGTCACGGTATATAAAAATATAACCGATAAAACCATTTTCAAACATCCGTTGAAAACATTTTGGATAGAAATCCTTTTCAAAGCCAAATCATTTCAAAACCAGGCTACCAAATAAATAGGATAGAAGTCCTACCTCAGTACTCGTGCCGGTACCCCACACCGTAATCCCGGTCCGCTATACGTTAGCTCCACGGAACCACGAACAGTCCTAGATACAAACTAAGCCGATCAATATCTAGTTCGAGACATTCTATGTTACTAAATCATTTCATGATGTCCTAGTGTGCCATTTGTATCATTAAAATCATCCTATAAGGTTGGGATTTAAATCAGGGTTCAAAACAGTGAAATCGGGTAAAAATCACAAAATTTTTCCATGCCTCGGTCGGCCTGCCGGACGCCCTGCTTCGGCCTGCCGAACTGTACAGTTCGGCCTGCCGGAAGCAAAGTTCGGCCTGCCGAACATGTCCCCAGATTCGGCCTGCCGGTCGAAAGAACACCGGCCTGCCGATCATCACTTCGGCCTGCCGAACATGAACTTCGGCCTGCCGAACTGGGAAAGTCCAGAAATCCCAGCCACGGGTTTCTCGATCCCCAAAATCCAAATTTGAATTCCAACCTGTTTTTCTCAATTCCCAGGCATGAAAAATAACTATAGTTGATAGAAAAACATTCTAAAACATGTTTGGAATCATTTAAACAACATTTGAACTCAAAATCTTCAAAAATCCGAAAATGAGAAAAAGAGGAGAAAAATGAAAATCTTGAATCCAATCCGTTTTTCTTCAATCTAGGTTTAGATTCTAGTTGTTCTAAGCTCATTTAACACAAATCCACGGTTTTCTAAGCTTAAACAAGCTTAGATTTCAAAAACACACAAAATCGAAAATTTTGAAAAAAGTTTAGAAATTTCGAATCTAACCTCGAATCGAAGCTTCAATCCGCGTTCTCGGTCGCCGAATCACGTCCCCGAGCTTCCTCCTTGCTGTTCCGAAGCTTGGATTCGAATGAAAACCAAAATTTTTTTTTGAAGAAATTAGAGAGAGAGAGAGAGAGGCTGCCGAGTGAGAGAGAGGGAGGAGAGAGAGAGAGAGCCCGTGAGAATGAAGAGGGAGAGAGAGAAGAGAGAAATAAATAGAGAAAATCGGTGGGCGGTTTTACTGTGCGAAAACCATGTGCCGCCCACGGTTTTGTAAAACAGAGTATTTTTAACATTTTACAAATTGTTGTGTTTTAAAACTCAAAACATCATTTTAAAACAAATGAGAAATCATTTGAATACATCAGTTTAACAAAACAACCAAAATTCAAAATCCAACCAAATAATCTAATTAAAGTTAAAACTTTAATTATGGCACACTAATTCACCATTTACATTACATTAATGTTAAATAAATTTCGGGACGTTACATGGACCACCGACAAAAGCAGCATCTAAGATCCGGTGATCCGCCGGGTCTTTTTCTTCTCTCTTTCTCTTTCCCTCGCCATCTCTCTCCTTCTCTTTTATTTCACAAATTCCAAACAAATCAACTTTTAATTATTTCTTCTAATCTGTGGTGGGATTGTCGTTTTCTCTTCTAGGCTTTATAGGAAATGGGTATCTACATCAAGGGAGAGAGGGAGAGAGAGATGATCAAATCTACAGCCAAAAACTCTACTCGCAAGATGGGTAAGGGTATGGGTTTGGCAATTGTGGTGTTCGCCTGTCAGCCTCGTGACTTGTTTTAATTCCATTTCCTTTCTTTTAATCAGAGAACAAACATGCGGCTGTCAACTCAAACACTTCACACCATCCCATCCGATCTTTACGGTTATGAAATGAACACTACGGGTAGTGCGCCAAACAAGCGCATTACTGTAGATGTTCCTCTTTTTTAATTATAAATCGTCTACTTTTGTTACTCAACATGAAACTCCTCCACTATTATACTTTTTTTCATTTTCGACCACAAACCACCGACAATACATATCTACACCAGTAGATAAAGCTATTAAGGAATTCCAGTCTTTTAAATTTTTTTGTCCGATTATTGTTTTGCACTCATCTTTTTTCCAAGACTGTTTGAACACCCAACAATAAGTGTCCTTTTGATTTTTTTTTTTTTTTTTGAAGTGTTCCACTCTAGCATTTTGCTTTTCGATCGACTATTTCCAAACAATCCCTCCCAAACACTCACACATGACTGACATCCCGTAAAAAATCAGAAATTTATATTTTGCCCATAATTAATTTTTTATAATGTTTTTTAATAAAAACCATCGTGGAAACACAATTTTACACGACAATTTTTGTAAAAAACAATTGTGTAAGGTTCAAGAACGCCTTTTTTTTTACGACAGTTTTTAAACAAAATTGTCGTGTAATTGTGACATTTTACGATGGTTTTATCAAAATACCGTCGTAATAAAGAGCACCAAATATTCTCAATTGGTGCATAAATGGATAGTCTACGATGACAAAAAACAGTCGTGAAAACTTAAGATGGTATCATGATGGTTTTTTAACCGTCGTAAAAATTTTCTACGATGATTTAAAATCATCATAGAAGGCCATGTTTGTAGTAGTGTGCTAACCCAGATCCGAAAGTCTGGAACTCATTTTATTTCAGAAACTCATATGATAAAATGGAAACAATGTAAATAAAGTTGAAAATAAAAAATAGATTTATTAAAAAAGAGAGCAGAAGAAGATGGGTTAATTATGTAATGCTAAAACCCAACTCATATTGAAGTCAATTGTGAGCTCTACACGTCATTCTCTTTTAGTTATTTACCCTACGATGAAGCACCATCAATAATGTGTTTGGAGTGCACATGACCACATCCTCTTCCCTTATTTACATGTTTAAGTGTTTTGATTATTTAGCTACAAGACCATCCGGTTGTATTATTCTACTTGCATGAAATGACAAATGGAAAAGACAACTAAAGACACAAGATAAGATTGCAGATGTAAACTTTTTCACTTTACAAATTTTTTTTTTGCCACTTCTAAGTGTTGAGATGTGATAATAGTATGGATCATTTATAATAAAAATTTGCCCAAAACTTGTAACGTCCCGAAATTTATTTAATATTAATACAATGTAAATGATGAATTAGTGTGCCATAATTAAAGTTTTAACTTTAATTAGATTATTTGGTTGGATTTTTAGTTTTTGGTTGTTTTGTTAAATTGATGTGTTCAAAAGATTCCTTGTTGATTTAAAATGATGTTTTGAGTTTTAAAACACAACAATTTGTAAAATATTAAAAATACTCTGTTTTACAAAACCGTGGGCGGCACATGGTTTTCGCACAGTAAAACCGCCCACCGATTTTCTCTATTTATTTTCCTTTCCTCTCTCTCTCTCCTCACTTCCACGCCCATCTCTCTCTCTCTTCTCTCTCTCTCTCGGCAGCTCACTCTCTCTCAATCTCTCTCTCAAATTTTTGATTTCCATTCGAATCCAAGCTTCGGAACAGCAAGGAGGAAGCTCGGGGACGTGATTCGGCGACCGAGAACGCGGATTGAAGCTTCGATTCGAGGTTAGATTCGAAATTTCTAAACTTTTTACAAAATTTTCAATTTTGTGTGTTTTTGAAATCTAAGTTTGTTTAAGCTTAGAAAACCGTGGATTTGTGTTAAATGAGCTTAGAACAACTAGAATCTAAACCTAGATTGAAGAAAAACGGATTGGATTCAAGATTTTCATTTTTCTCCTCTTTTTCTCATTTTCGGATTTTTGAGGATTTCGAGTTCAAATGTTGTTTAAATGATTCCAAACATGTTTTAGAATGTTTTTCTATCAACTATAGTTGTTTTTCATGCCTGGGATTTGAGAAAAACAGGTTAGAATTCAGATTTGGATTTTGGGGATCGAGAAACCCGTGGCTGGGATTTCTGGATCTTCCCAGTTCGGCAGGCCGAAGTTCATGTTCGGCAGGCCGGAGTGATGATCGGCAGGCCGGTGTTCTTCCGACTGGCAGGCCGAATCTGGGGAAATATTTGGCAGGCCGAACCTTGTTTCCGGCAGGCCGAACTGTGCAGTTCGGCAGGCCGAAGTAGGGCGTCCGGCAGGCCGACCGAGGCATGGAAAATTTTGTGATTTTTACCCGTTTTCACTGTTTTGAACCCTGATTTAAATCCCAACCTTATAGGATGATTTTAAAGGCACAAATGGCACACTAGGAGATCATGAAATGATTTAGTAACATAGGATGTTTCGAACTAGATATTGATTGATTTAGTTGGTATCTAGGATTGTTCGTGGTTCCGTGGAGCTAACGTATAGCGGATCGGGATTACGGTGTGGGGTACCGGCACGAGTACTGAGGTAGGACTTCTATCCTATTTCTTTGGTAGCCTGGTTTTAAAATGATTTGGCTTTGAAAGTGATTTCTATCAAAATGTTTTCAACGGTTGTTTGAAAATGATTTTATCGGTTATATTTTTATATACCGTGACATGAAATGAATTTCATAATGAATGTAATTGACAATACTCGGTAATTGGGTTTTGAATGATAATGATAATAAACACATGGGCATGATGCCATATCAGAGATCGGGTCGTGATCGACCTTGGGGGCAGGTCCCGAAACCCAGCTGGGCCACTACGGTGGTGATATCATGGTTTGCCTAGGTAAATGTAAACTGGTGTTTTGGTTTGACGAGTAGACTGTTCTGTGTCAGAACGGTTCTACTCAATTTATTTATTTATTTATTTATTCAAGTTTCTTTCTGTATAACTCCTGATAATGTTATGTTTCTTTGCATTAAATTATTTTATAAAACTTAGTCCTACTGAGCCTTTCGCTCACGTTTTATCTGTTTTAAATCCCCCCTTCTAGGTGGTTTCCCATTTAGGTTTGGAGAAGATTCTTCGGACCGAACTCAGGAGCAATAGGAGAATTTATATACATTCTGTATTTATTAATCAAGGCATGTAAGACTCAACTTTATTTGTACTTGGACTGTAATTGTATTTGTGATATTGTCAGATCCATGTGTGTGCACAAGTTGTAGGTTGTGGAACCCATATTCGCGGTTTTTATTCAATTATTGTTATTTGTTTAATGATTTTAAATTCTTTATCAAATATGGTGGAAAAATCTCTTTATTTCTTGCTTAATTGGATTTTTAAACCCTTAATTTCAATTAAACTCTCTTTTAATTAACCTAAATATTCCGCCACGTCACCTCCCGTACTCCGGGGCGTGACAGAATGGTATCAGAGCTCAAGGTTATGAACCTTGGGAATTGTGCACACATAGGTTTGACAATGAAATACCTCTGACAGTCCAAATTTTGTTTTCAGAAGTGAGAGAATGGCACCTAGACGTCATTCGACAACTGACGCGGAGTTCGGAAATGATGAGGGCCTGATGAGGTCTATGATTGCGGCTTTCCGACAGATGGCAGCCAGGACTAGACCGGAAGACTCCAGTGTTGGTAGTCGGCATGCTTTCTTTAAGGAATTTCGGCGGGCGTCTATTCCGACTTTTGATGGCAATGGGGATCCGCAGTTAGCTGAATATTGGTTGGATTCGATCTTGAAGCATCTGGATACCCTTGGTGTGCCTGAGGAGTATCGTGTGGAGTTTGCGGCATATAAGCTCGAGGGTGGCGCTAACACTTGGTGGAAACAAACTAAGCGTCTGGAGCGCGGTGGCGATATCGGTTGGGACAAGTTCGAGGATCTGTTCTATGATCGGTATTTTCCGCAGGGATATAGAGATCAGAAAGCAGCTGAGTTTTATAGATTGCAGCAGGGTGATATGTCAGTTCGGGAGTATGAGGCAAAGTTTAGCGAGTTGGCTAGGTTTGCTCCATCTGCTGTGGCATCGGAGCGTGAGAAATGCATCAAGTTCCAGGAAGGACTCAAGGCTCCTATTCGGCGGCAGTTGGTTGCTCTACGGCTTAGGAGTTTCGGAGAGCTTGTGTCGTCGGCGATCTCCGTGGAGAATGATTACGTGCAGTATTGTGAGGACCGAGCCAAGGCTTCAGGAGGACCACAGAGGAGTGGCAGGAAGAGCATCAGTAGTCGTCCAGCTCCGGGGAAAGGCAAGCAAGGCGGTGCGACCAGCGGTAGCAGCAGCTCGTCTGGCAGCGGGCGCAGCAATCCCTACAGCTTCCATTGTCATTTCTGTCAGCAGCCCGGACACATCAAGAGGAATTGCCCGATCAGGAGTGCTCGTCTTGGATCGCAGACCGGGGAGGATGCCAGTTGTTCATCTCAGCCTCAGCCTCAGACCCTACCTCCACCTCCGCAGTACCCGCAGTTGCAGTATCCGCAGTTTTCTCCTCAGCAATTCACATATCCGGCACGGGGACAGCAGCAGCAGTATTTCCAGCGCAGTGTTCCTCAGTATAGAGCTCCGAGTGCAGGTAGTGTGCAGTTGTCTCCATCTCAGCAGTATCGACCGAATAATGCAGGACCCAGCAATGTCGGTAGAGGAAAAGGGAAGGCGCCAGTGCAGGTTCATGCAATGGCATCTGGAGGGTCAGATTCTCAGACTGGTAACGCAGTTGTCGATGGTATGGTTTTGGTTTCTAGATCTCTAGCTCGCGTTTTATTTGATACCGGTGCCTCTCATTCTCTCATTTCGAGTTCTTTTGTACATGCCTTGGGATTAGAAGTAGAAGAGTTTAATGAACCCCTAGTTATAACTTCTCCCTTGGGGCGGGTGTGTGTAAATTGTGTGTGTAAATCTTGTAAAATAAAGATTGGGGATGAGATTTTGAAAAGTGATTTGATTATACTCCCCATGAGTTCCTATGATGTGATTTTAGGGATGGACTGGTTGTCCAGGTATAGTGCAGTTGTGGACTGCCAACTTAGAAAAGTGACCCTAGTGTCTGATAGGGGGACGGTAATCACTTACCAGGGTGGTGGTGATTGGCTAATGAGTGAGCGTCTCATAAAGTCATGTCTAGGAGGGCGAAGGAATCTAGATTGTTTTGCTTTTCTTGCCAATCTAGATTGCGAGCCCTATGTTTCGAGTAGTAGTGTAGCGATTCCGGTGGTTGGTGAGTTCGAGGATGTTTTCCCCGACGAGTTGCCAGGATTGCCACCGTATCGGGAAATTGAGTTTGGTATCGAGTTGTTTCCAGGGACATCACCGATTTCTATGGCACCTTATCGGATGGCGCCGGCAGAAATGAAGGAATTGAGGAAGCAACTTCAGGAGCTTGCTGATAAAGGATATATTCGGAATAGCACATCTCCGTGGGGAGCACCAGTTTTGTTCGCTAAGAAGCACGATGGGACTCTCAGGTTATGTGTGGATTATCGGCAGCTGAACCGTGTTACGGTGAAGAACAAGTATCCTTTGCCTAGGATTGATGAGCTATTTGATCAGTTGGGAGGTTCGCGATACTTCTCGAAGATTGATTTGCGGTCAGGTTATCATCAGCTCAGGATCAAGGAAGAGGATATTCCAAAGACAGCTTTTAGGACTCGGTATGGGCACTTCGAGTTTCTGGTTATGTCGTTTGGGTTGACGAATGCTCCAGCAGCTTTTATGGATTTGATGAACAGGATTTTTAGGCCGTATCTGGATCAGTTTGTGATCGTGTTCATCGATGATATTCTTGTGTATTCTAAGACATGGGAGGAGCATGAGCAGCATCTTCGGATCGTGCTTCAGACTTTGCGGGAGCACCAGTTGTATGCTAAGAGGGAAAAGTGTGAGTTCTGGTTGACTGAGGTCAAATTTCTGGGTCATGTCATCTCGGAGCATGGTATTTCAGTGGATCCGTCCAAGATTGAAGCTATATTGGAGTGGGAACGACCAAGGAATGTAGCGGAGATTCGCAGCTTCTTAGGTCTTGCTGGATATTACAGGAAATTTGTAAAGGACTTTTCGAAGATTGCAGCTCCGTTGACGAGGTTGACCAAGAAAAATGTCAGGTTTGAGTGGGATGAAGACTGTGAGTCTGCTTTTCAGGAATTGAAGAACCGGTTGACTTCAGCTCCAGTATTAGTTATTCCTAGTAGTGACAAGCCGTATGAGGTTTATGCTGATGCTTCAGGGCGTGGACTTGGATGCGTGTTGATGCAGCATGGACGTGTGGTTGCATACGGATCGAGACAGCTACGACCTCACGAGCGGAATTATCCTACTCACGATTTAGAGCTTGCAGCGGTGATCTACGCGCTGAAGATTTGGAGATGTTACTTGTATGGAGCATCGTTTCAGGTCTTCTCCGATCATAAGAGTTTGAGGCATTTGTTCACTCAGAGGGATCTCAATCTGAGGCAGCGCAGATGGGTGGAGTACATGGAGGATTATGATTTCGCGTTGCAGTATCATCCCAGAAAAGCTAATGTGGTAGCGGACGCGCTTAGCAGAAAGTCTTCAGGGATTCTCGCTTGTTTGATTTTTGAGGACTGGAGCAGGGATGCGACAGTGAGTGAGTATCGGCTACAGTATCATGACGACGGTGATCGAGTTTCGTTATATCATGTGGAAGCGACTCCAGCTCTTGTTCGGATGGTGAAGCAAGGTCAGTGGCAGGATCGACATTTGCAGGGGATTTGGTCGCGGATTCAGAACGGGGAGCAGTTCGAGGAATGGAGCGTGCATGCAGATGGATCGTTGTACTTCCGGGAGCGTCTTGCAGTTCCAGTTATCGCCGAGGTGACGAAAGCCGTTCTAGACGAAGCTCATAGGTCTCAGTTCGCTATTCATCCGGGGAGCACCAAGATGTATCGTGATTTGAAGAGGCACTATTGGTGGAGAGGCATGAAGAAAGATGTTCGCGAGTACGTGGCCAAGTGTTCGACGTGTCTTCAGGTGAAAGCCGAGCATCAGAAGCCTGCAGGTCAGCTTCAGCCGCTTCCTATTCCAGGGTGGAAATGGGAGCATGTGACGATGGATTTTCTCACAGGTTTGCCGAGGACGGAGCAGCGGCATGATGCAGTTTGGGTTGTGGTCGACAGGTTGACGAAATCGGCGCATTTCATTCCGTTTAGGTCGACGTGTTCTAGGAAGATTCTCGGGGAGTTGTATATGCAGAACATTGTGAGGTTGCATGGAGTTCCCTTGTCCATCACCTCTGATCGAGATACCAGGTTTAATGCTAAGTACTGGAGGAGTTTTCAGGAGGCTTTGGGTACGGATTTGAACTTCAGTACGGCGTTTCATCCTCAGACTGATGGGCAGTCTGAGCGGGTCATTCAGGTTCTCGAGGATATGTTGCGTGCTTGTGCGTTGGACTTCGGCGGGAATTGGAAGCAATATTTGCATTTGGCGGAGTTCGCGTACAACAACAGTTATCAGGCGAGTATCGGTATGGCACCATTTGAGGCATTGTATGGGCGACCGTGTCGGTCACCTGTGTGTTGGGCCGAGCCGGAGGATAGAGTTATTCTTGGGCCAGATGAGATTCGTGACAGCAACGAGAAAGTCGCGGTGATTCGGGATCGGTTGAGAGCAGCTCAGAGTCGGCAGAAGAGCTACGCGGATAGGAGACGTAGACCCTTAGAATTCACGGTTGGAGATTTTGTTCTCTTGAGGGTGTCACCTCGTAAGGGAACTATGCGGTTCGGAGTGAGTGGGAAGCTCGCGCCGAGGTATATTGGGCCGTTCGAGATCACTCAGCGTGTTGGTGTGGTCGCTTATCGGCTTGATCTTCCGCCCGAACTTTCTCATGTGCACGATGTGTTTCATGTGTCTATGCTTAGGAAGTGTCCACCTGAGCAGGGTAAGATAGTATCGTTTCGCGATGTGCAGGTTCAGGAGGATACGACGTACGAAGAAGTGCCGATTCAGATCATCGACCGGAAAGTGATTAGCTTGCGTCGTCGTGAGATACCATTGGTAAAGGTCGTGTGGCAGCATCACGGTGTTGATGAAGCCACTTGGGAACTAGAGTCGGGTATGCGGGAGTCATATCCGCATTTGTTTTGCTTTTGAGATGAGTTGTAAATTTCGAGGACGAAATTTCTTTTAGGGGTGGAGAGCTGTAACGTCCCGAAATTTATTTAATATTAATGCAATGTAAATGATGAATTAGTGTGCCATAATTAAAGTTTTAACTTTAATTAGATTATTTGGTTGGATTTTTAGTTTTTGGTTGTTTTGTTAAATTGATGTGTTCAAAAGATTTCTTATTGATTTAAAATGATGTTTTGAGTTTTAAAACACAACAATTTGTAAAATGTTAAAAATACTCCGTTTTACAAAACCGTGGGCGGCACATGGTTTTCGCACAGTAAAACCGCCCACCGATTTTCTCTATTTATTTTCCTTTCCTCTCTCTCTCTCCTCACTTCCACGCCCATCTCTCTCTCTTCCCTCTCTCTCTCGGCAGCTCACTCTCTCTCAATCTCTCTCTCAAATTTTTGATTTCCATTCGAATCCAAGCTTCGGAACAGCAAGGAGGAAGCTCGGGGACGTGATTCGGCAACCGAGAACGCGGATTGAAGCTTCGATTCGAGGTTAGATTCGAAATTTCTAAACTTTTTACAAAATTTTCAATTTTGTGTGTTTTTGAAATCTAAGTTTGTTTTAGCTTAGAAAACCGTGGATTTGTGTTAAATGAGCTTAGAACAACTAGAATCTAAACCTAGATTGAAGAAAAACGGATTGGATTCAAGATTTTCATTTTTCTCCTCTTTTTCTCATTTTCGGATTTTTGAGGATTTCGAGTTCAAATGTTGTTTAAATGATTCCAAACATGTTTTAGAATGTTTTTCTATCAACTATAGTTGTTTTTCATGCCTGGGATTTGAGAAAAACAGGTTGGAATTCAGATTTGGATTTTGGGGATCGAGAAACCCGTGGCTGGGATTTCTGGATCTTCCCAGTTCGGCAGGCCGAAGTTCATGTTCGGCAGGCCGGAGTGATGATCGGCAGGCCGGTGTTCTTCCGACCGGCAGGCCGAATCTGGGGAAATGTTCGGCAGGCCGAACCTCGTTTCCGGCAGACCGAACTGTGCAGTTCGGCAGGCCGAAGCAGGGCGTCCGGCAGGCCGACCGAGGCATGGAAATTTTTATGATTTTTACCCGTTTTCACTGTTTTGAACCCTGATTTAAATCCCAACCTTATAGGATGATTTTAATGATACAAATGGCACACTAGGACATCATGAAATGATTTAGTAACATAGGATGTTTCGAACTAGATATTGATTGATTTAGTTGGTATCTAGGATTGTTCGTGGTTCCGTGGAGCTAACGTATAGCGGATCGGGATTACGGTGTGGGGTACCGGCACGAGTACTGAGGTAGGACTTCTATCCTATTTCTTTGGTAGCCTGGTTTTAAAATGATTTGGCTTTGAAAGTGATTTCTATCAAAATGTTTTCAACGGTTGTTTGAAAATGATTTTATCGGTTATATTTTTATATACCGTGACATGAAATGAATTTCATAATGAATGTAATTGACAATACTCGGTAATTGGGTTTTGAATGATAATGATAATAAACACATGGGCATGATGCCATATCAGAGATCGGGTCGTGATCGACCTTGGGGGCAGGTCCCGAAACCCAGCTGGGCCACTACGGTGGTGATATCATGGTTTGCCTAGGTAAATGTAAACTGGTGTTTTGGTTTGACGAGTAGACTGTTCTGTGTCAGAACGGTTCTACTCAATTTATTTATTTATTTATTTATTCAAGTTTCTTTCTGTATAACTCCTGATAATGTTATGTTTCTTTGCATTAAATTATTTTATAAAACTTAGTCCTACTGAGCCTTTCGCTCACGTTTTATCTGTTTTAAATTCCCCCCTTCTAGGTGGTTTCCCATTTAGGTTTGGAGAAGATTCTTCGGACCGAACTCAGGAGCAATAGGAGAATTTATTTACATTCTGTATTTATTAATCAAGGCATGTAAGACTCAACTTTATTTGCACTTGGACTGTAATTGTATTTGTGATATTGTCAGAACCATGTGTGTGCACAAGTTGTGGGTTGTGGAACCCATATTCGCGGTTTTTATTCAATTATTGTTATTTGTTTAATGATTTTAAATTCTTTATCAAATGTGGTGGAAAAATCTCTTTATTTCTTGCTTAATTGGATTTTTAAACCCTTAATTTCAATTAAACTCTCATTTAATTAACCTAAATATTCCGCCACGTCACCTCCCGTACTCCGGGGCGTGACAAAACTTTTTATAAATCGCTGGAGATTATATTAATTTCACACATAAATAAATATATAAATACTTTATTTATCAGAAAAGAGATAAAGATGAACCAGATTAAAGATTATAAAGATGTTTTCTATTTATAACAACATCTTTTACGTCTAGTCCTATGCGCCAGATGGACATACGTGTGGATGTAGAAGGACTATGATTTCTAATGATTATTTAACTAATTTAAGTCATAAAATAGAATAACTTTTCATCTTTTCTTTTTCTCTTTCTTCATGCCTATATGAGTGCTTTTTTGTAGAGTATTCTTAATCTCTCCAAGACTTATAATTATGTTCTAAATGAATAGAGAATGCCTCTATTTATAGAGAACAAGAGAGCTCATCAATTTTAAAAAGTCTCTTTATCTTTATTTTAATATCAAATATTTAATTAAAATAAAAGACACAAGTTTCTCATTCTTGTATTGCAACAGGTGCCACATACACAGATACCCTATATGTATGTGGTGCCAATACAAGGAGAAGGAGGAGAGAGAATCTTGCTTGTTACTCAATCTTATTTGTCTCCACATTAAACTCTTCATATTTAAATTAAATCACATTTATTCACAATTGAAAATACTAAATATGGAGACTTTGTAAACACGCTTTAATGTGCACAAGAGGACTTTCCTCTTTGTACAGAGGTGCCACACACAGTAGGATCCTCCCACTGTGTGCGCCACACACAATGGAACCCATCAATTGTGTGACTTCCAAAAATAATTATTTTATTTTTTGTATTAAACAATTTAATTATTTAATAAATATAAATTAATTCATAATTAATTTATTTTGAGTGATATTTAATTTAGAATTTCATAATTCTAAATTAATTATTTAAATCAATAATTTCACTTGTCCAAATAGTATTTACAAGGATAATGGGGGGATAATGGACTCATAATTTCAAGCTCTAATAAAACCAATATATTAATTAAACTCTTTAATTAATATATCACTCTTTTATTAATTCCAATGTAACTCCACTAAATAGTTGGAATTACACTTTTGAAATTATAGATATTCAATTACTCATTTCTTAGAGTCGTCATTTTGATATAGTCATTACATATAAGTCAATCCTCTGTAAATAATTCATAATAAAAGTTAAGTAATATCCGTTAACCTCTCTTGTTACTTCTTTATCCTTGAGTACCATTGCTTCTCTAATGAATAATAAATTCATGACCTTCATCATTTACTAAGCGCTTTTATTATTTAAGCTCCGAATAAAAACTTAAGAGAATTATTTATCTACGTCTTGTTAGAGAAGATATGGATTTCATCTTGCAATATTAACATTTTCGGCTACTTACTTCATCATGCCTCCAAGATACAAGGAGTAAGATTTGATTCTCAAATCCGTACCGAATAAGTCAAAAGATATAAATCCATAAATAAGAGTATGCTTATAACTCAAAATTAAGATCATCCCATATATGACCATCAGTCAATGTGATTAGAACTTGCTCTATTTAATAGAAATTATTAGCTATTCATATTTCATCAGATTTCGATCCTCCATAATCTCATTATGCATAGTACACTCATTTAATAACTCACTACATTAACGGTTCGGATAAGACCGTTCCATTCTTAATGGAAATGACCTGTACTAGTAATGCTCAATTAAAGATTCTATACTTTAAATATTATCCTCTTGTATACAACACATAAATACAATATTTGAAGTCATATAGATAATTAAGGAATTTTAATGATATTCTTAAATATTCAAAATACATACACGCAAATATAATGAATAAATTCACTTCATTTATTTATAAATATGTCCATTTCAAAACATCATATGCTTTATGGGTATCGATCCTAACACCAAGATGTCACCAGACATTTAATATTATATCTTACACCTATATATTTACATGGTATGTTTCTAATCTTACACTATAGACAAAATCGTTTTTCTTCTTTTCTCATTTTCATCTCAAACTTTGGCTTTAATTCCACTGCAGAATGAAATCCTCATAGGATTCTCCTTTTGTTTTCGTAGCTTAGTATTTTCATAATATATAAAAATATAGGGCATTATAAAGCTCCTCCTAGACCATACTTCCACTATAACATATAGAACAAAATTTGTAATAAATATTTATTCAATGTAACATTGGCATTGAAAATACGAAATTTAGTTATCTTGAACTATTCCTACTCTCATGGTTGTAGGTATAGCCTATCGATTCTACCAAAAGTTGAAGAGTTCAAATCTCCCATTTTTAAGTTCCAATAATAAAAAGAGATTCTTACTCCTTTACAATGCTAATGTTGTTTTGAATAATATTATGTTATGCTTCTTACTTCTATATGTTTCATCTATGTATGATCCTCCTAGAAAAATTGTAGCAAAGCCCAAAAATATATATCCACTTAGATCTTATTCTATGATGGTGATAAGTTTGAATGACTTATATTTTAATATTGGTAAAAAAATATCATTAAAAGATAAGGCGATAGTTAAAAACTGTCATCCTATCCAATCAAAAAGGAAGAATAAGAGAAATGTAAGGTTTTTAGATAACTGATAGCAAATATCAGATTTGAAAATAATCACAATAAATTTCATTAACTTAAATATCAACTGGCGGGAGAAGAGTGTTGGCCTATTTGTACAATATAAATATCAAATGATAAGAGAAGAGCGCTGGCCTATTTTCTCCATTGTCGGAGGTCGCGAAAGAGCCAATCACGCCTTCGCTGGAATCATACGACCCACAAAGGAACCCCGCGTCGATCTCCCTATAGAAGCAGAAGTCCGCCATCGGTGGAGTTTTTTAGATCGTTAATGTCCGATCACAATAGGCCGGGCGGTGTCGATAGACAAGCCAGAGGCAGCAGTGGTGGGCAGAGAAGTTTTTTTTGGATCAGATTTGAGAAAGAGAGGGATAAAATTGGAATGTTTGGTATTGTAATTTTTGTTGGGCTTGGTGCCCTAAAAGCTGTGACATTGTACATATTGTTAATAAATAAATAAAATGACATTTTATTATTGTTTTGGTTGATTATATGTATTATGAATACATTCATAAACATCAAGAAAATTCCATGATTATTTATGTGACTATAAATTTAGAATATAAGTGTTATTTGCTTAGGGATAAAATTTATAGATAATAATCTAAATAGTCCGTAATAATTAATTAAAGTTTGGGATATTTAATTAAAAATTACAAGTACGGTCCAATCTCATCTAAAATGAAATAGTCATTATCCGGACTATTAATGTAGAGACATTGGATTGGAGGTACTTTATATAATGAGATTATATAGGACTGGACCAGATAAATTATGAATCTCTAATAATCATCCGTTACAAATAGAGTATTCAAATTTATCACTATGATGATCATATATTTGACAGTCTTATTCCTGAGTATTTATTAGACTCCTATTTATTACATTATGTTTTTTGACTTGCATGGTGAGATTTGTCTAAGCACAGATTATAACTTAGCATCTTGGAAACATAATGTAATAAATGGATTGGAATAATATTATACAGATAAGGAATCCATTTCTTCCCTATGAAAGTTAGAAAAATAGTTCTCTTGAGTGATAATTCAAGGTTTGAACAGTAGAGCGCTCGTTCAAAATAAGATTATGAATTAATTGTTCATTAGAGAATTATTAGAACTCAAGGATAAAGATGTAATAAGAGAGGTGAACGGAAATTGAACCTAGCTCTTATTATGAACTATTTATGGAGGACTGACTTATATGTAATGATTATATCAATGAACTACTCGCTAATTTTCTTTGAGTAATTTCACTGTAATCTCAGGAGTTCAGTTTCAGGTTTTTAGTGGAGTAACACTGAAACTAATAAATTTGGCACATTAATTAAAGAGTTTGATTAAATTTCAAATTTATTGGAGCATAGGTTATAGGTCTATAGGTCCCCAATACCACCTCTGTAACACTATATTGGATTTTTGCATAGAATGAATTATACATGTTTAATTCAGAATTTTTGAATTCTGAATTAATTTTTTTTCACACTTGAATTATTAACGTGACACAGAAAAATGTTCTCTATGACACATAATGTAATGTGATAAATGTTATCACATTTAACTGAGCATTAGTTAAATAATTGATTATGGTTAAAATCTATTCTTAAATAAATGTGATTTATTTTTGAATTGAGATTTATATATATATATGGTTTTGAACCAAATCTTTTTATATATATATAAGATTTTATAATATATTAATATATATATATTAATATAATATTATAAAAAAGGGGAAGGAAACGTGAAAGTCACGTTTCCCCTTTATATATATATATATATATATATATATATATATATATAAAAGTAAGGAACCGAATCTGATTCGGTTCCCAAAAAAAAAAAGGGCAACGTTTACATTCCGTAAACGTGAATATATATATATATATATATATATATATATATATATATATATATATAAGGAATCTCACAAAAAATGATTCGGGAAACAAAGAAGAAAACGGAAAAGAAAAGAAGAAAAAGGAAAGGAAAAGAAAAAGGAAAGAAAAAATTACTAATGGCTCAGTTATAAAAAGGGAGAGATAACAGTTATCTCAGTAATTTTTATTCACATAATTTTTAGAGAGAAAAACTGAGAGTTCTTCTCTAAAGAAAAAGGTCTGCTATCTCATGTGTTGAGTACATAGCAGATTCAGAAAAGTGTGAGGAAAATTCATTCTTGCAGTTTGACGCCCACTCGTCTTTCCATTGGTGTGGAGGCCTGGTTTGGAAGATCGTGGTGTCAAAGAGGAAAGCTAGGATACCCTGATAGTCTTCAAAAGGTTAGTAAAAATTCCTAAAGCTTTCTGTAATTAAAATTATATATCTATTCCCGATGAATAAAGTTTTCAGAAAATTTTTGTTTGTCAACGATCTGTTCCTTCTGCTGCGTTTCATGTTTTAATTCCAACAAATGGCATCAGAGCGGGTTATAGCATATATAATTTTAATTAAACATGATTTTATTTTGATGATATCATGTTTTTGATGCATGTTTGTGGGCACTTTGCATCTTTGTTAATTATTATTCATGTGATGAATGGTTGTTTAATGAAAGGATTTTTGGTCGTTAATTATATGGTCCTTTTGGATTAATAATTTTATTTTCAGTTTGATTAGATCAATCTGTGTAAACCCATAAAGGGGTATAGGCTTTTTGTAATTTATTATTATTATTTTTTCTTCTCTCCTCTCTTTCACTTGCAACACGTGGAGCGATGAAGAAAAAGATGTCCATTGGATTTTTTGGCCCAGTTGAGAACTGTGGGCCTATCAAATTTCAAAGGTAATCCAGCAAATTGTTGCACAATAAACCACTTGATGAAGACTGCAAAATTGGAGCAGGGAATTATGTATAAATTACAAGAAGACCCCTGTAATTTTATTTTTTATTTTTTATTTTTTGGGTTGTAATTTTAATTATCCAAAAGGACCCGGTCAAAAATTCATTGTTTATTTTCATTTTTATTTTCATGTGATGATTGTGATAACATGTTCATGCATGATAACATGTCATCTAGGAAAGTGCCCACTTATAGTTATTGTAACATGACATGCATACGCTTAGCATATTATTTTTATAAAGGAGTTTATAAAATGATTTAATATGTGTTAGCACTAATTTAATGAGATTAAATTAATTGGGTTGTTGTTTTTTAGAATCTTAATTTATTAATCAACCAAATAATGTGAATTTAGTTTTAATAGTTAAGACTTGGTAAAATTCACATTAATTCTAAGTTATCTAATTTTAAATTGTTTAATATTCGGTAACTTAGACAATTCATAATAAATTTAGATTTTTAGAAAATCTGGTAATTTATTTAAGTGTAAATAGAATGAGATTCTATTAACACATAATATAATCTAGTAATTAAAAAATTGTTTTTATCTACTAGAATTATGAAACATATGATGTTTTATAAGATAAAACACATCTTTTAAAATAATGAGTGGGAGAAGGTAATATGACAATATAACCTGCAGTCTCCACTATTAGTACAACACCGTGAGATTTAGGTGGCGCCTCGCGACGCTTTGATTTCGTCCTCCCTACGGAGGGTGTCCATTTAAATCAATATCAAGGTTGGCTTCCTTGAGATAGGATTTTATAATGTATTTTAAAATTGACCTACCCTACGGCGGCAATTTTGAGTTAAGTTGTTAAAATCCAAAATAGTGGGTTACACTCATAAAGACATAATTAAATTGTTAATTATATCTTGACCAAAATAAACGGTTATTAATAAATATAGAAAATATGAGATATTTTGAATATATTTATTAATTGAGAATGTCTCAATTTAATTCATAAATAATTTGACCTACCCTACGGCGGCACTTTATTTATTAAAATTGAATAATCGTGGAATTAGTAAAATATTTTTTGTGTTTTTTATATGCATCATGCATCACATTTACTATTCCAAAACATATATTTATGATGTTTATGCAACCATTTTAATTTATGCTATTTTATTTATTTATTACAGCAACAATGTCTAATCCAATCATCGCCATTCTCTCAACTGAAAAATTAACCAGAGATAATTTTGTCAAGTGGAAGAGTAATATGAACATTATACTAATTTTTGAAAGTTACAAATTTGTCCTGACGGAGGAATGTCCTCCAGAACCTACTGCCAATGCTCCTCGTAATGTACGGGAAGCATATGATCGTTGGATCAAGGCGAATAATAAGGCCCACTGTTTTCTTTTGGCTGGGATGTCTGACGTGCTTAGGATGAAGCACGAAAGCATGGAGACCGCTTATGAGATAATGCAATCTCTACAAGACATGTTTGGTAAACCTTCTAAAAAGGCTCGCCACGAAGCTGTTAAGGCAGTAATGAATGCAAAAATGAAGGCAGGGATTTCGGTCAGAGAACATGTTCTCAACATGGTTAACTATCTCTATGAGGCCGAGGTCAACGGGGCTATGATAGATGAAGCCACACAGGTGGGGATGATTTTGGAAACCCTCTCCCCTGCATTCCTTCAGTTCAAAAGCAACTATTTCATGAACAAGCTGAAATATAACATGACTGAGTTACTTAATGAGCTTCAAACCTTCGAGTCTATTTCCAAAGAAAAGACTAAAGAAGCTGAGGCAAATGTTGCAGAAGCTCAACCCTCCTCTTCTGCCCAAAAGAATAAGAAGAGGAAGGGGACTGAAGGAAGTGGTAAGTCTAAGAATGGAGGGCAACCTAAGAAGAACAAAAGCAACAACAACAAAAAGAGCTCCAACCAAAAGAAGCCTAAAGGAAAATGTTTCCACTGCGGCGTAGTTGGGCACTGGAAGAGAAACTGCAAGAAGTATCTTCAGGAGCTCAAAGAAAAGAAGAACAACGGTAAATCAGATTTACTTGTTTTAAAAGCATGTTTAGTTGAAGATGATACTTCACCTTGGATAATTGATTCAGGGGCAACTAACCATGTTTGTTCTTCTTTGCAGATGCTTAGTTCTTCAAGGGAGCTTGCCGACGGGGAACAAACGATGAGAGTGGGAACGGGAGAGGTTGTTTCAGCAAGAGCAGTGGGAGTTGTTAAACTTTATTTTAGAAATAAGTTTTTAATTTTAGACAATGTTTATTACATTCCTTGTTTTCACAGAAATTTGATTTCTGTTTCCAGGTTGTTTGAACAAATGTTTAATGTTTCTTTTAATAATAATTATGTTAATATTTCTAGAAATGGTTTGGATATTTGTTCTGCGCATCTGGAAAATGGGCTTTACACCTTAAGGCCCAACGAAAAAGCACTGCTCAATACCAAAATGTTCAAAGTTGAACAACCTAAACCCAAGAAGCAAAAGATTTCTTCTAATAATGAAACATACCTATGGCACCTTAGATTAGGTCACGTCAACCTTGACAGAATTAACAGACTGGTAAAGAAAGGTCCTTTAAAAGAGCTAACAGTTAGTTTTCTACCTGTTTGTGAATCTTGTCTTGAAGGTAAAATGACTAAGAGGCCTTTCTCTGCAAAAGGCGAAAGGACCAAGGAACCACTTGAGCTAATACATTCAGACATCTGTGGTCCAATGAATGTACAAGCCCGTGGTGGTTACGAATATTTCGTCACATTTATTGACGATTATTCAAGGTATGGTTACATATACCTAATGCAAAGGAAATCTGAAACTTTTAGAAAGTTCAAAGAATTCCAAGCGGAAGCTGAAAAGCAATTAGGAAAGACGGTGAAGAGTCTTCGATCTGATCAAGGAGGAGAATACCTTGATACTGAATTCAAGGACTATATGATAGAACATGGTAATCTATCACAACTCACCGCACCTGGAACACCACAACAAAATGGTGTTACAGAAAGAAGAAATAGAACGTTGCTTGATATGGTGAGATCCATACTTAGCTACTCATCATTACCACTTCATTTTGGGGATATGCACTACAAACTGCAGTATATCTTCTAAACATAGTTCCATCTAAGTCTATTTCAAAAACACCTTTAGAGTTATGGAATGGTCGCAAACCTAGTATGCGACATATCCGTATATGGGGGTGTCCAGCACATGTGCTGAAAGGTAAGACTAGGAAGTTGGAACCACGTTTTGAAGTATGCTTATTTGTGGGATACCCAAAGGGAACGAGGGGAGGTTTGTTTTATAGTCCACAGGAAAAGAAAGTATTTGTATCGACAAATGCCACTTTTCTCGAGAATGATTATATGACAAACTATAAACCTCGTAGCAAAATTATACTTGAAGAGTTACTTTCTGATCAGATCAGACCGCAACCGACAACTGTTGTCGAAGGACAAAATGAGGAGACCACATCTTCCTATCAGAATGTCATACCACCTCGACGTAGTGGGAGGGTTGTGAGACCAGCTGCTCGCTGCAGGGAACTTGGAGAAGCAAATGTTGCTATCTCTGATAATGGTGAAGATGCTCCATTGACATATCGTGATGCAATGGAAGTTTCTGAGAAGGAAAAATGGCTGGAGGCTATGAACCTTAAAATGGAGTCCATGTACTCCAATTCAGTCTGGGATCTTTTAGACCTACCTGAAGGGATAAAACCTATAGGGTGCAAATGGATTTACAAGAAGAAAAGAGGAGTGGATGGGAAAGTTGAGACTTTCAAAGCTAGGCTTGTGGCAAAGGGTTATACCCAAAAGGAGGGAGTTGACTATGAAGAAACTTTCTCGCCTGTAGCTATGCTTAAATCCATTTGGATTCTTTTATCCATTGCTGCTTGTCTTGATTATGAGATATGGCAAATGGATGTCAAAACTGCCTTTTTGAATGGCTATCTTGAGGAAAGCATCTATATGGTGCAACCAGAAGGGTTTGTAGTCAAAGGTCAAGAGCAAAAAGTTTGCAAGTTGCAGAGGTCCATCTATGGACTCAAGCAAGCTTCAAGATCTTGGAACTTGAGATTTGATGAAGCGATCAAATCTTATGGTTTCGATCAAAATATTGATGAACCTTGTGTTTACAAGTACATCAAAGATAAGAAGGTGGTCTTCTTGGTTCTTTATGTAGATGATATCCTACTCATTGGGAATGATGTAGGCGTATTATCTGATGTAAAGAAATGGCTCACCAGCAATTTCCAAATGAAAGATTTAGGAGAAGCAAGTTATGTTCTTGGAATCCAACTCATAAGAGATCGCAAGAACAAACTGTTGGCGCTGTCTCAAACATCGTATATCGATAAGATGCTTATCAGATTTTTGATGCAAAACTCCAAGAAAGGTAATTTGCCTACACTTCATGGAGTTTATCTTTCAAAAGAGCAGTGTCCCAAGACACCTCAAGAGGAAGAAAATATGAGACGGGTACCCTATGCATCTGCAGTAGGAAGTCTAATGTATGCCATGTTGTGTACAAGACCTGACATTTGCTATGCGGTGGGTATAGTCAGTCGGTATCAATCCAACCCAGGATTAGATCATTGGGTAGCGGTTAAATATATTCTCAAGTATCTTAGGAGAATGAGAGACTATATGCTAGTTTATTCTGGTGAGAATTTGATTCCCATTGGATACACTGATTCTGATTTTCAATCAGACAAAGACACACGTAAATCTACGTCTGGATCAGTGTTTACTTTTGGTGGTGGAGCCATAGTTTGGAGAAGCATCAAACAATCTTGCATTGCT
Source organism: Artocarpus heterophyllus (assembly GCA_025403435.1). Classification (NCBI taxonomy): domain Eukaryota; kingdom Viridiplantae; phylum Streptophyta; class Magnoliopsida; order Rosales; family Moraceae; genus Artocarpus; species Artocarpus heterophyllus. Next base: position 33,741,215 of record CM046347.1, read on the forward strand.
GATTCAACTATGAAAGCAGAATATGTGGCTGCTTGTGAAGCAGCTAAAGAAGCTGCTAAAGAAGCTGTTTGGCTCCGTAAGTTCTTAAATGATTTGGAAATAGTTCCAGGCATGGATAAACCACTCACATTGTATTGTGACAACAGTGGTGCAGTGGCAAATTCAGGAGAACCTAGAAGTCACAAAAGAGGAAAGCATATAGAAAGAAAATATCATTTGATTAGAGAGATAGTGCATCAAGGCGATGTGGAAGTTGTGAAGATAGCGTCAGAAAACAACCTTGCCGACCCTTTCACCAAGACGTTACCTGCAAAGAGCTTTGAGGGACACTTGGAAGGCTTAGGTCTTAGAGACATGTCTCACCTGCTTTAGGGCAAGTGAGAGATTGTTGGGCTTGGTGCCCTAAAAGCTATGACATTGTACATATTGTTAATAAATAAATAAAATGACATTTATTATTATTTTGGTTGATTATATGTATTATGAATACATTTATAAACATCAAGAAAATTCCATGATTATTTATGTGACTATAAATTTAGCATATAAGTGTTATTTGCTTAGAGATAAAATTTATAGATAATAATCTAAATAGTCCGTAATAATTAATTAAAGTTTGGGATCTTTAATTAAAAATTACAAGTACGGTCCAATCTCATCTAAAATGAAATAGTCATTATCTGGACTATTAATGTAGAGACATTGGATTGGAGGTACTTTATATAATGAGATTATATAGGACTGGACCAGATAAATTATGAATCTCTAATAATCATCCGTTACAAATAGAGTATTCAAATTTATCACTATGATGATCATATATTTGACAGTCTTAATCCTGAGTATTTATTAGTCTCCTATTTATTATATTATGTTTTTTGACTTGTATGGTGAGATTTGTCTAAGCACAGATTATAACTTAGCATCTTGAAAACATAAAGTAATAAATGACTGGGAATAACATTATACAGATATGGAATCCATTTCTTCCCTATGGAAGTTAGAAAAATAGTTCTCTTGAGTTATAATTCAAGGTTTGAATAGTAGAGCGCTCGTTCATAATAAGATTATGAATTAATTGTTTATTAGAGAATTATTGGAACTCAAGGATAAAGATGTAATAAGAGAGGTGAACGGAAATTGAACCTAGCTCTTATTATGAACTATTTATGGAGGACTGACTTATATGTAATGATTATATCAATGAACTACTCGCTAATTTTCTTTGAGTAATTTCACTGTAATCTCAGGAGTTCAGTTTTAGGTTTTTAGTGGAGTAACACTGAAACTAATAAATTTGGCACATTAATTAAAGAGTTTGATTAAATGTTAAATTTATTGGAGCTTGGGTTATAGGTCCATAGGTCCCCAATACCACCTCTGTAATACTATATTGGGTTTTTGCATAGAATGAATTATACATGTTTAATTCAGAATTTTTGAATTCTGAATTAATATTTTTTCACACTTGAATTATTAACGTGACACAGAAAAATGTTCTCTGTGACACATGATGTAATGTGATAAATGTTATCACATTTAATTGAGCATTAGTTAAATAATTGATTATGGTTAAAATCTATTCTTAAATAAATGTGATTTTCTTTTGAATTGAGATTTATATATATATATGGTTTTGAACCAAATCTTTTTATATATATATAAGATTTTATGATATATTAATATATATATATATATTAATATAATATTATAAAAAAAGGAGAAGGAAACGTGAAAGTCACGTTTCCCCTTTATGTATATATATATATATATATATATATAAAAGTAAGGAACCGAATCTGATTCGGTTCCCAAAAAAAAAAAAGGCAACGTTTACATTCCGTAAACGTGAATATATATATATATATATATATATATATATATAAGGAATCTCACAAAAAATGATTCGGGAAACAAAGAAGAAAACGGAAAAGAAAAGAAGAAAAAGGAAAGGAAAAGAAAAAGGAAAGAAAAAATTACTAATGACTCAGTTATAAAAAGGGAGAGATAACAGTTATCTCAGTAATTTTTATTCACATAATTTTTAGAGAGAAAAACTGAGAGTTCTTCTCTAAAGAAAAAGGTCTGCTATCTCATGTGTTGAGTACATAGCAGATTCAGAAAAGTGTGAGGAAAATTCATTCTTGTAGTTTGACGCCCACTCGTCTTTCCATTGGTGTGGAGGCCTGGTTTGAAAGATCGTGGTGTCAAAGAGGAAAGCTAGGATACCCTGATAGTCTTAAAAAGGTTAGTAAAAATTCCTAAAGCTTTCTGTGATTAAAATTATATATCTATTCCCGATGAACAAAGTTTTTAGAAAATTTTTGTTTGTCAACGATCCGTTCCTTCCGCTGCGTTTCATGTTTTAAATCCAACAATTTTAAAATATGACATTTATTTTCAACTGACATTTTGTACAATTTCTTAAAAGAAAAATGGGGAGGAATGAGATCAATTCCTTTTCAAATCAAGTTGCAGTTGCATAAGCCCAGCCTGCATGCTATAAGATTCTAATGAAAACGAACCCTTATTAATGATTCATTAAGTAAGATGGTGAGATTTGCTAGCAACCAATTTATGTATTCTAATAAGTCATGCCATGAACTAATCTTATAAATGAATATTAGATAGAGAACATATTCCCTTATGAAAATTTTTATTTTTTGAATTTAATTCTGTAGATGATCTAATATTATAACTGAAGAAAACAAACTAAAGATTTGTTACGACCTTATAATAAGTTTTTTTCTTCATAAATGAAAAATTGAATGCTTGTTTGATATATCAACTTCCATATTTCTTCAATATATATTTCTAAATACATGTATATTATTTTTTAGGGATATTTATCTTTTGTTTTAGGTTATTAGGAAAACTAAACTTTTTTGTTTTTAATCTCATAAAATGTATACATTCATATTAGATTTAATGTACACATCCATACATTTTCTCAATTAGTAGTCAATTTTGACCTTGACATTGATCAAATTAGCTTTAAAGTAAAGGAGAAAAAATTAAAAATTTCAAAAATAAAAAGAAAACAAAAACAAAAACACAAAAAACACTCATTTTGGAGGTATTTTATATATTTTTAAAGTCAAAAACTAGCATCAAGTTTTTTTTTTTTTTTTTTTATAATTTTAAAGCTCTCTTATTTTTCAATTTGAATGTATTTTTGGTAATTTTTAAGTCAAAATTAAAAATTGTTCAAAAAAAGATATAAATTTGTCTATGAAATTTAATATGATGGTATACATTTGATAAAATTAAAAACTAAAAATATAGTATTTGAATAAGCTTAAAAAAATAATATAAAATGGTGAATAACCCATTATTTTATGATGGTCTCGTCTGCGAGATTTTGTAATAAGATGGAAATAATAAAGAACACCTGACTGATTCTATGTAATTTATGAATACGCACGTATCTCTTTTTCAAAAAATCGGATATTATGACATCTTCATCAAAATCCATTCTCATAAATAAGAAGGTTCAGCCTCCGGATGAAGCTAAATATAAGAGTGCGATAGAAGTGACATCGCTGATCATTCTACACCGTTCGATTCAGAAGAAGCTTCTCAAGTTAGTACATAAAGAGGAAAGCAGCGCCTAATTAAAAAGTTACAAGGAGTAGAGGTTTATTATACGGCTGATAATTAACATGCAATAGTGAGAGAGCTATGAGACAAAACACTTTTTATCCCAGCAAAAAGTTGTCAATAATTGTATAGGTTGTATCTAGCCAGTCAATTTCTGATTTCTGATTAATAACAGACAAGACTAATTGAGACACCAATGAAAATGCCCAGTATAAGAAGCGTTTTCTGACTTCAGCTCAAGTATATCCCGCAATTCTCCACGTCAAAAATTAGAATTCTGAATAAGAATGTTATGTCATACGCGAATACTCCTCTCTGCCCACAGCTAGTTTCTCAAACTTTGTGATGAAATTCTCTTTCTGTTATATGTTCCTTCCTTTTCGTTATGCTTGTTAGACCATAGTTTTGCTCTCCCTTTTTAAAGTTTATTATGTTTCCCTTAATTTTTATTGAAAAAAAAAACAAAAAGAAGAAGAATATTGTTACATGACACTTGTGATAAATGAGTTCAGATCTGTTGTCTCATTTTTCTGTTTTCTAGGTTGTCTTTTCTATTATTCATTTGATACATCATTTAAACTAAACAATTTAAATACATGTATAGGATTTAAATATTAAAAGTAATTAATTAGGAGAACAACCAAATGGATATAAAAATAAGACAGTAAATCTTAATTCGTGATAAATCACAAGTAGATTATATGAATAGTCCAATGGGAAAGGGGACCAAGTTGTAATTCCGTATGTTACATGTGGTATTTTTGAAAAATTTTTATTATGTCCAGACTCAATAAGACAAAATTATGTGTCTTCAATTAATAATTTTAAAAATTCTAAAGTATGCTCAATCAAGTAAATTAAAGTATATCTAAAAAAAAAAGAGTAAATTAAACTCTTGAAATACTATTTAAAAAATTGAGAGTGAGGAGGAAAAAAAATGAGTAGAGAGATTTGAAATTTAAAAAGGATCGAATATATTTATCGCTAAGTTAAGCATGTCATCACCCAACATAATATCATATCACCTAATCAGTTGCTCAAAGGCACATAATACTAGGTACCTCAGTCGCTCAAAGGCACACAAGGACGACAATGTGGATGTAAGGTTAAGGTCTTGATTTATAGATAATGTCCTAGATATTGTTCGATGTCAATAGATATTTGAAAAAAAACAGATATTTTGTGCAAACTTGTAATTTTTTCTTGCAAATTTGCATTATGTTAAAATACTCAATATTACTTAATTTGAACTAAGTTAATAACATATATAATAGAATTTTAGTCTAATATAGAGTTATATTACTTACAATAAAAGAATACCATCTTTATATATACATTGATTATATTTCTAATATTATTTTACATACTCGTTACAAACATCATACAATAATATAATAAAATGCATAAAAAACCACTGCCAAACATAATAAAGCATACCCAAACTTCAAGAGACTTCAATTTTAAAAGGAGTTTCTCGCTAGTTGCAAAGCATTATGTAGATTCCGATCTTGATCTAAACAATACATCTGCTATGATATTACCCTTAAATAGTTCTGAAGATAATTGTTAATACATCACAAACTAAATATTGTTGATTAATCTCTTCCTATTGTTAACTCATAAATTAGATATTGTTGATTTATCTTACTTGGTGAGCAGTCTTTATAAAGTTACAATGACATCTCAACACTAATTTGTGGTGGAAGATACATAAGTATATCAAAGATACTATCTTGATTTTATACTTTTGAATTTGTTCTAGTTTGAGAACTATAAGAAACATTATATCTATAAGAACTTTAATTAGCCCCTAAGCTCATAGGGTCGAAACTCAAGACAACAAAATCCTCGTCAGTTTGACTCATTTGAATTATACCATGTCTCCATGTATTCCATGAAGAATCATAACTGAAATTAGTAGACAAAATAGTAAAAATATAATACAATATCTACAGGTAGCATGACATAGGACTTTGCATGCAATAAACTATTCATTTAAAGTAAAAATTATTTAAAAATTAAACAAGTCTTAATAAATATTTTTTATTGTTTTAGGTTCAAAATATTCACCACCTTATATTGAAGAATAATTTAAAAAAAGTTCTACAAAATTGATTTTTGTGCAAAAAAGAAAAATTTCTTAAAATTTTTAGACATTTTGTGAAAATTTGCAAAAATATCTTGGATTACAAATATTTACCGATATTATGGATATTTTACGAATATCGCAGAAGAAAAATCTTTTCCCCATATTTACGTCGAGACTAAAAAATATAAATATTGTCGTGGAAATTTCGACAATATCATGAACATTTCATCCTTGAAGGCACATAGTCAGATCGCAAAGCAACATCAATAAGAGAATCATCAAATGCTATCATGTCGATGTAAGCTTCGCTGGGAGTGCTTCTCCTTGGTTCACGCTTAGAGCATGTCTGCATAGATTCTCACTTCTTAAATCTGCATCATCATCAATGGCTCTAATATTTTTCATCACCAGGACTATGAGGCACACACCAACCACGCTGAGTGTATAGAAGCGTCAGATGGTGGACATTAACTTTTACAACTAGTTTGTAAGACTCATTCACTTTAAATAAGTGTCACACATATTTGAAAGTAGCATCAATGTTGATTTTGTCCAGCTATTTTGGGGGGACCAAAAATTTGGCTATCGAGGAGGAAAAGTTTAGGCCAAGCATGAGGACATGCTGGTAAAGGAACTATTGACGGCTCGAATTGTTTTAAACATGTCTCGAGTAAAGGCCTCGTGAAGGACTTGGTTCCTTAACTTCCAAATATGATCCAGGCCTAAGGAAACGAATAGGAGGAAGCCATGCGCAGTAGGAGTCTCTTAATTTAAGGAAATTCGGTTCCCATTATCAACTATCTAGATGAGCCGAAGCCATTCCCTGTGGCTATGTGGGATGCTATAGGCTAGAATGGACCAAGAGGAGGAGAACCAAATTCTCTGAGCAAAATCACAATCCTAGAGTAAATGAAAAGCTGATTCGGTCTCACCAGAATTACAAAGGAGGCAGGTTTTCTCCTAGACAATGAAGGCCCTAAGTAGTCTAGCACGTAGTGGGAAAGCATTATTGATTAACTGCCACTATAGAAGTTTATGGCGAGGCAGGATGTCTGACCTCCTTAATTTGTTCCATTCCTTGCAGCTCAAGTCAGTTGGTGGGGACAGGTGGTGTTCAATGTTTAGCAAATAGGCCGACTTGATTAAGAATTTCCCATTGGAATTTGGAGTCTAGATCCAACTGTCTCCGTTTGAGTTGTTAGGAGGGGAAGTCCTAGGATAGCTGTGGTATCCCTTGGAGTGAAAGTTTCGTAGACCTTAGAGATGTTCCAGGCAGAATGAGAGACGAAATCCTTTACATAAAGGTAGTTTGGCCTAAGGGGTCTACTGGTATAGGTTTAAACCCCGGGATAAACGGAACCCAAAGGACTGTCTAGATGTTAATTTTCTGACCAACTCCAATATGGAAGCAAGCACCTTCGAAGATAATGCTTTAACACCAAAGAATACCTTTTCAAGTTGAGGAGCCTAAGGGCATCGGAACGGAGTCCGTGAAGTTGGAGTGACAGAGGTATTTGGCTCGGAGAGCACGACAGCAAGGCGAGTCACTTCCAGATATAATATTCCACCCCTATTTAAAGAGGAAAGCAACATTCATATCTCTACAGCGATGGATACTGAGGCCTCCGTGGGACTTGGGGAGGCAAATATCATTCTAGGCTTTTATGCGTAGAAAGCTATTGGCCTCTTGGCCCTTTCCCTACCAAAAGCGCCGCACCTTGGCATCAATTTTATTACAGATACTAGCTGGTAGGGCTGCTGACTGCATACCGTACACCAGAAGGGAGAGCCCAAAAGACTTGATAAGCTGTAGACGACCTGCTTTTGAGAGTGCCTAGGCTTTCCAGCCCGAAAGCTTGTTGTCTCAGCGCTCCAAAATGTAAGAGTAGTCTTGGGACCGATGCCTGACGGTGAGAAGAGGCAAGCCGAAGGATATGGCGTTTGGCTGATGTTGAAGTATTGTTGCTGAACAGGAAAGTTGGGAGAAAACGAACAGTGAGTCTCAAAGTGGGAAGCTTCCCTGTGGTTGCCCTTCCAAAAATAAAAATGCCATCTGCAAAAAAATAAATGGGTGAGGGGGGACTGCATCTAGAGAGAGAAATGCCATGGAGGACTCCATCTTCAAATTTTGCATTGATAAGGTGTGAAAGGACTTCAGTGCATAGAATGAACAGGCAGGGGGAGAGAGGTCGCCTTGTCTCAGCCCTCACTTTGGCAAAAATTTTTAGAAGGCTTTCTGCACAAGTCATAACCCAAGAGATCCATTGACTGTGAAAACCGAAGCAAGTGAGAACTTCCCGAATGAAGCTCCAATTCATGCGATCAAAAGCATTTTCCAAATCAATCTTTAGGGCCATAAGACCCCCTTTTCTAGTTTTCCTCTTAAAAGCATGAAGGATTTTCTAAATAAGGACAATGTTTTCATGAATTGGTTGGTTTGGGACAAAGGCAATTTGAGTTGGGCAAATGATGTGTCAGAGGAGGGGCTTGACTTGGTTTGTCAATAGTTCAGCGATGGCCCTATAAATGACATTGCAAAGAGAGATTGGTCGGTAATGATTGATTGAGGATGGTTTTTCCACCTTGAGAATCAAAACGATGGTGGTGGCATTAATATTCGGGTGCATAATCCCAGTAACAAAAAAATCATCAACAATTCAAACAACGTCATTACCAACAATATGCCACAGAGATCTAAAAAAGATAACTGGAGAACCATTAGGCCCAGTGGCCTTGAAGGGAAGCATGGAGAAAAGAACCTCCTTAATCTCGTGGACAGATGAGATGGCAGAGAGAGCATCATTGTCTTGGTCCAACACGCAAGACTAGATCAATCCCTCTAAGTTTGGGGTGGTTGCCGAGATGTCTTCATACTAAGTCTTCCTGAATTTTCACATGAAGGCATCACCAATTTCTCTCCTAGTCTGAAGCCACTCATCATTATTGTCCTCGAGGAAATCAGTTGAGTTGTGTTGCCGCCTAGTCATGGTGGAAAGAAAGAAAGAATTTGGTGCACCGGCCACCCTCTTTGATCCATGACACGCAAGACTTTTGTTTCTAGAAAAGCTCTTCCTTTTGGAGGGCCTCTTCCAAGCTCATTCTGAGAGCTGCCTCATTTGCCATCGATGAGGCATTTTATGGCTTTAGACTGAGCCGAATCAATGGCTTGTCGGAGGACCTTGATCGTTTCTTGGACATTTCTGAATTGAGTTTTGCTCCACAAATGTAGGGCAGTCCTCGTGGAAGAAATTCGTCTACAGAATTTGACAGTCGGTTGGGCATGCAAGCACCAATACCATGCATGGCTAACAACCATAGGGCATCAGGGCTCCAAAAGCCACATGGCCTCGAACTTGAAAGGAACTCACCTTATGGCAGCATAAGGGGAGGTGTCGAGGATGATGGGCGAGTAGTCCAAAAGCGTGGTAGGCAGCTATTTTACAAATACATTGGGAAATATTTGTAGCCAGTTCCTGTTTAAGGCGCCTTTGTCTAACATGGTTCCGATCAAAGCAGCAACCCCCTCTACGATTGGACCAAGTGAAATTGTTGTCGCTTGGGTTAATAGGAATGAGCCCCAAAGAATGGAAAATGGCGCAAAAACAAGCTGCAAAAGGGTCTGGGGAGCACCCTTCTCTGTCACTCAAATTAAAAATAGCATTGAAGTCACCAACTAAGAACCAAGGCCGGTCATTGTGTTCACGACTTTGACCAATATTCGACCAAAAGATTTTTTTTGTCTTTTCGGCTAGAGGGGCCATAGATGGCAAATAAATCTAAGGAAAGTGGGGGGTTGGATGTTACAGTTCCAAGGATGTGGCTTTTGGAGATGAGGTGTGTATAGAAGTCCACTCCATTCGTCCAGGCTATGCAAAATCCACCAAAGAGGGCCTTCCGCTGGAGTACCTACGAGATTATAAAAGTGCTTACGCCTTAGTCGTATAGCCAAAGCTTCTTCCGAAATCTTGGTCTCTGAGAGAATTAACAAGTCCGGAGAATGGGAGCGGACTTTGTGCCCTTAATTCGAGAACTGTTGAGGAATGGGCACAGCCTCGATATTTCCAAGCTAAGATGCTCATTTCTCCTGTGGAGAGGGAGGGTTAATTCCGCCTTCCACTGGGGGGCTGACTCGGGCAGCAGTATCCAATAAAAGTTGTATGACATCTTCTGTAATTTGTTCACACTCGAGGACGGCAACAGTAAGGTAATTGGCTCGAGCACAAACCTTCCATTTAAAAATGCTTCGGCTAGGCTTGTGAGGACTTAGGGAGCTTGTCGAACACAATAGGGGTAGCTCCAAAGGCTGGCTAGTAGGGAGGTCGAGGGTGGAACAGTGTTTCAGTTTTTTCGGTGGGTGAAGGGGCGCAGTAATGCTAGAGGAGGCCGAAGGGCATTTTTGAGAGTAGAAGAATTTCCTTTTTTTGGGTGGGGCAATTGGTGTAATCCATTGAAGAAGCTAGGTCTCAAGGGTGGGGCTGGGTGGTGTGGGCTTGGAAACATTGTCCAAGTCTAGAGTGAGCCTAAAAATGTTAGACTAAGTGCCTTAAGAATTAAATGATGTAATAATTTTTTAAGACGTTTAATCATTAAAGAGTTTATTATTTATTTTTATATATCAAATACTGTTCTCTTTATGATCATTTCTGCTGAATATTTGATAAGCAAACAAAAGTCTGAGTCTGTCAATCTAAAACTTTAAGATCATGTATATGATGGGCAGATTATGCAAAAGACATGAATCTTTAAAGTGAAAGTCTAAATTATAAGATCCGCAATCAAGAGAATAAAGTTGGATACTTTATTCATGTTAAGATTGTTGTGTTGTCTATATCCTTAACGGGAGATGACTTGTTTTGGTTATTGGAGTGAGACTTCACAAGTAGAAACATTGGTATATTATCATAGCGGTGATATTTTGGATCGAGACAAAAGTTAATTCTGTTTGTTTAAATCAATTCATTTTAGACAATTATATGTGTTATGTCTTTATCCTAAAATGAATTAATGGGCTTATATTCTTGACTTGTGTCTTTTGATGTACCAAAAGGTGACATCCTGATTTGATGATAATACGCATATTGGTACGTTGAAGACATGACTCTTGATTGATGTAGACTAGTTATTCAAAGATATGGAATCCATAGCTCTTTTGTAGAGTTACTGATATTCTCTTATAGGCATTATCCTGTAATTAGAAAACTAGAGCACTCAACCATTTGGATACAGAAGTGTAACCAAATGGTATACTATTTATGGATAGTAAGTTCACAATGGTGAGATAATGGAACATATGATAAAAATAATTAGAATATAAAATGGAATTCATGTTACACATGTATGCCCTAAGTAGTAAAAATGTAATATGTTTCTGGAGACATTTTTATTAATAAAGAATTTATTTATTATATGTATACCAAATTATTGCCCTCTTTACGTTCATATTTGTTGGATGTATAAAAAGCAGACAAAAGTCTGAAATTGTAGGTCTAAACCTTTAGAATCAGGCATATGATGGATAGATTATGCGGAAGACATGATTTTGAAGATGACGGTCTAAATCATAAGATACGCAATCGAATGAATAAAGTTGGACGCTTTATTTATGCAAAGATTGTTATGTTATCTATATTCCTAACGGGAGATGGTTTCTCTTGACCATCGAATGTAGACTCCACGAATAGAAACATTGGTGTATTGTCATAGGTGACAATATATTGGATCGAGATATAAAGTATAATTGATTTATATTAATAATTATGTCTCGGTAAATCAATTCACTTTAGACAATCATATGTGTTGTATCTTAATCCTAAAATGAATAGTGAGCCCGTTGTCTTGACTTATGTCTTTTGATGTACCAAAAGGTGACATCATAATTTACAATGGTACGCGTACCGGTACATTAGAGACATGACTCTTGATAGCGTAGACTTGTTATTCATAGATACGGAATCCATAGCTCCTCTTTAGGAGTGGATGATATCCTGTTATATGCATTATCCTGTAATTGGAAGACTGGATAGCTCAACCATTTGGATGCATAGGTGTAACCGAATGATATACTATCTTTAGATGGTAAGTTTTCCGATGGTGAGATAATGGAACGTGAGAGAAAAATGATCGGGAAGGTAAGACATAATTTATCCTTAAGCCGATTATGGATACGCCATGGGGATATGATACATTATGATATGTTGTGAAGGCTTAGCTATTCGGGCTTAGTAATTCTATATAGTTCGAGAGTACAGCTATTAGGGCTTCGTAATTCTATATAGTTCGAGAGTGTAGCTCTAAGCTTTTAGTGAAGTAGCGTTAGAGTTGATAATTATAAAATGTATATCTGGGATATTGGGTTTCATAATTATCGGGAGCTTGAGCTATGTAGGTCCATTAGGTCCCCTTTGCTAGCTCATAATAAATTCTGTAACAATACAACATGCTTTTTCAATAAATTGGTGACTTATGTTAAATTATCAGATTGGCTAAAATTCAATAGGATCAGATAATTCACGTCTTTTTTTTGGTTAAATTAATTTTATGAAAAATTAATTCTAGATAAACTTGTTGAATTATCGAAAATATTTATTTTTCTAGAGATTATCTAGATATAGTTGTTTTAATCACATAATTTCTCTATTGGATTATTTGAATTAAAACTAAGCTTTATCCAAAGAATCTCAGGTGAAAATAAAATATTCACAGAGATCATTTATCGTTAGTTTTGCAAGCCGATCTTCAAGTTCGGCCTATCGATGGACTAAGTTTGGTAGGTAGATCTGCCAGTTCGGCCCGTCGACCGAACAATAATCTGATCATGTATGTTTATGTGATTTTATCAAATATTAATCTAGATTCAAATTCTTGAGGCCTTATCTGATAAAGACTAACCCATGGGTTCAACCTCTATAAATAGGGAGTAAGACTCATAAGTTATTTAGATTAATGGAGAAATCAAGAGTGAACACTCTCTGAAACTCCCCTGAGAGCTATTGTTCACAAATCACGAACCTTAGTTTTAGGTTTTTTCAATTGGTTGGAAGGAGAGTCACTTGGGAAGAGCTGTACAAGGGTGCTCATACACACATCGGACGTGGATAGAGAATAGCAAAGAAGACTAATTTGTTCATGCTCTTCTAGGATGCCCTTCTCTTCACAGATTGCAGGAGCTCTTTAGTATACAAGGTTAGTAAGATCTAGTTAATTTATGCATATAGCACGTCAAACTTGTGTTTTAAAAAATACTCTGATTAAAAATTTTTAAAAATTTGTGCTGCCTGCTGTTTTTTCAACAAGTGGTATCAGAGCTATGATTTTTACATAAATTTACGAGTTTGTGATTATGCTTTATGTATAAATTATGTGATCTTGATCTCTCCTATATTTGAATTTAAATTTTTAGAGGGTTGGCACTCTAAGTTTCTATATATTTATATATTGTCATAAATTATGTGGTGAATGTTTATTAATTAATTATGGTTAATTACACTATTATTTATTTATTAATTAGTTTGTGCCAGTTATGGTTTTTTAGAGGTTAGAATATGTATCTAGGTTTTTCATGTAATTAGGTGGCGGTTTATCATTACCGTCTAGGAATTATTATTTAAATTTAAATTTGTAAGAATTTTACAATTAAATAATTATTTGAAAAAGAAACGGATTTAGAAGATGAATGATAGAGTTCCACAGGTATTTCCTGAGTCCAAAATTTTATGTTTTTGAATTTTTGAAAATAAGATTGAAAAACTACATAAAAATGTATTTTTTAGAAAAACATGATTTCTGCTTAGCCAGTAGGCCAAACCTTCAGGATCGGTAGGCTGATGCCTGTAGACCAACAGGCCATCCGTGGGGCAGAATTCTGATGGCTCTGGTGGTAGGCCAAACTTTCAAGTTTGGCAAGCCGATCTGTCATGACCAGCAGGCCGATTGTACAAATCGGCATTCCAGTTGAGAACTATGAATTTTTTAGAAAAGGTGCATTTTTTGCTGCATTTTTTATTTTATTTTTGGGATGATTTTGAGAAATATTAAATTTTAATATGACCGAAAATATAGAGATTTTGATCTACGTGGGATTGAAGACTTGAAGGATGAAGAATCGATAATATATTCTGATTTATCTCTTGTAATCTTTATTTTCTTTTCTTTAGGGTGGGACCATAATATTACGGATATTTATTATTATTTTGCTTGTAGCTTTGCATGATTGCTTTATTTGTTTGCATTATAATATGATTTGCATGTTCTTAAAAATAAAACATTGATTTCAAAAGATTGAATAGGAGAAGGTTTTCAAAGAGAGGACGTACTGCTTCTAACGTTGGTCCATTGTGGTTCTAACCCTTAGAAAGGGACTTCATCATGTATCGGGTTGGATCTCCGAGAGGATAAGGTATTTTAGCATGATTTATCATTGCACACCCCTAGGTAGTGATTATAAATCATGGATAAAATATTGAAATGATGGTTACACACTTGTGTTAATTTAATTTTATTATTAACCTCCCTTAAGAGCTCTATTAATAAAATTAATGGTCAAAGAAATGATTATTAATATATGCTGAATCATATGGGTCTTGGATGGCACATATTAATTAGGAGGGGATCCGTGTTCCAAATTAAACTTGGCAAGTCTCCCCTAGGCAGCTTGTTGAATTCTAAGTTGGGAATTTTCGTTATAAGATTGTGATATTTTTAAAGTTTTGACACATAAACACATTGTATGTTTTACATGATTGTGTTATCTTACTAAATTATTATGGTATGTTTGCTTATGTTTGGTATATGATTCTTTATTGTAGATTAAAAATGTCTAAAAACGCTTTAACATCTATACTTGACAAAAACCAATTAACCGGTGAGAACTATAATGATTGTAAATGGAACCTGAATATCGTCATGTCCTTTGAGAAACCAAAATTTGTGCTAACAACTCCGTGTCCTCCCGAGCCTACAGGAGATTCCACTAATGAGCAAATCCAAGCGTATGACAACTGGAAAGATACTAATGATCAGGCCTGCTATTATGTTATGGCTAGCATGACTAACGTGCTGCAAGCTCAACATGAAAATTATAAGACTATGACGCAGATCTTTGATAATTTTGAAGACATGTTTAGAGGCTAAGCCCTAACAAAACGGCAAGGGGCACTTTAGAAACTTCTAAACTGGAAACAAAGACCAGGGACTCATATGAAGGAGCATATGATGTTGGTCATGGGTTACCTCGCTGAGACTCAAACCAATGTAGCTGACATTGATGCTGATACACAGATGACTATGGTCTTTGAGACTCTATCAAAGGAGTTTATCCCACTTAGAGCTTCATTTAATATGCGCAATAGACGAGATATGACCTTAACTGAGTTAATGAAGCAGTTATAGGAGTTCAAAAATATGATCAGGGAAACTTCTGCTGGCGGCGAGGCAACTTGGTAGCTGTCTCTAGTTCGAATCCCAACCCTGGGAATGGAAAGAAGCAATGGACTAAGAACGAGAAGTCTTCTATTCCTGTGAACGGTGAGAACAAGAAGAAGGAAAAAAAACCCCAAGGATGCTCAAGTGCTTTTTTTGTCAGAAGTTCGGGCATATAAAGATGAATTACAAGGACTTTCTTTCCCGAGAAGGCAGGTGTGATCTTTTGGTTATTGAAACTTGTTTGGTTGAGGAATCTAGTGACACTTGGGTCATAGATTCTAGAGCAACTAATCATATTTGTGTTTCTCTATAGGGGTCCAAAGAAATGAGAAGTCTGCTTCATGAAGACTATTGGAAAAATAGTATGCAGCAGAATTTTAAAAATTTTACATCAGAGTATTTTCCAAAACACAAGTTTGACATGCTATATGCATAAATTAACCAGATCTTACTAACCTTTGTGTGCCGAAAAGCTCCTGCAATCAATGAAGAGAAGTAACGTTCTAGAAGAGCCTCAACCAACTGGCCTTCTTTGCTATTCTCTATCCACGATTAGAGTGAGTGTGGACTCACACGTACAGCTTTGCCACCAGGTGACTCTCTTTCCAATCAATTGAGAGAACCCAAAGCAAGTATTCGTGATTTGTGAACAAAAGCTCTCAAGGAGTTTTTAGATTTTCACCAGCAGAGTATCACTCTTAATCTCTCAAAAGATCTGAATAACTCTTAAGACTTATTCCCTATTTATATAGGTTGGGTCTAGGGTCATTCCTTATCAGATTAGGTCTCAAAAATTTGAATCAGAATCAAGTTTGGATCAATATCTGATAAAATCTGCGTGAAAACGCGTAATCTTATCTTTCGCTCATCGACAGGCCGAACATGAGGATCGGCAGGCCGAACTGCCAAATAAAAATATTAGAGAATCTTTTATTTTCCACCCAAGATTTTATAGGATAAAGTCTCAGTTTTAATTCAAATAACCCAATAGAAAAATTATCTAATTAAAACAAGTTTATCTAGATAATCTCTAAGAAAATAAATAAATTTCTAATAATTCTACAAGTTTATCTTGATCTAATTTATCCAAAAATTATATCAACCAATAAACAGACAAGAATTATCTGATTCCAATAATTCAACAAGTTTATCTTGAATCAATTTTATCACAAAATAAATTCAACCGATAAACAGACATGAATTATTTGATTCTTTCAAATTTTAACCAATCTAATAAATCTGACATAAGTCACCAATTATTGGAAAGCATGCCTTATTGTTATAGGATATTGTGAGCTAGCAAAGGGGACCAAATGGATCTATATAGTTCAAGCTCCCGATAATTATGAAACCCAATATCCCAGATATATATTTCATAATTATCAACTCCAACGCTACTCCACTAAAAGCTTGGAGTTGTACTCTCGAACTACATAGAATTACGAAGCTCATATAGCTAAGTCTCTATGATATATCATAGTATATCATATCCCCATATGATTATCCATAATCGGCTTAAGGACAAGTTCTGTCTTATCTTCCCGATTATTTTTATCTTACGTTCCATTATCTCACCATCAAAAAACTTACCATCTAAAGACAATATACAATTCGATTACACCTATATATCCAAATAGTTAAGTGCTCCAGTTTTCCAATTATAGGATAATGCATATAAGAGGATATCACTACTCCTAAAGAGGAGCTATGGATTCCATATCTATGAATAACAAGTCTACGCTATCAAGAGTCATGCCTCCAACATATCGGCATGCATACTACTAATAAGATGTGGGTGTCACCCTTTGGTGCATCAAAAGACACAAGTCAAGACAACGGGCCTAACTATTCATCTCAGGATTAAGATATAATATAAAGATTGTCTAAAGTGAATCGATTTGCCGAGACAGAATTATTAATCCAAATCAATTCACTTTATGCACCGATCCAACACATCGTCACCTATGATGACGTGCCAATGTTTCTATTCATGGAATCCACCTCTGAATGTCAAGACAAACCATGTCCCAATAGGGATATAGACAACATAACAATCTTTACATGAATAAAGCGCCCATCTTTATTTCTTAGATTGTAGATCTTATGATTTAGATTGTCACCTTAAGAATCGTGTCTTCCTCATAATCTATCCATCATATACCCAATTCTTAAAGGTTTAGACCGACAGTCTTAGACTATTGTTTGCTTAACATACATTCAACAAATATGAATGTAAAGAGGACAAGATTTGGTATATAAATAATGAATAAATTTTTTAATGATAAAAATGTCTCCAAAAACTTATTACATTTTTACTCCTTAGGGCATACATGTCCAATAATCTCCCACTTGCACTAAGTGAGTAAATATGATAAATCTCGCATCCCCATAGCTTTTGCATGCGTCTCGAAGACTCTCTTAGTAAGTGTCTTCATCAATGGATCAGCTAAATTGTCCTCTGACGCGATCTTGCACACCGTGACATACCCGCCCTCAATGAAGTCCTTCATCATTTGATACTTTTGATCAATATGCTTACTCTTTTTGTGAAATCTTGATTCCTTAGCATTAGCTACTGCCGCACTGTTATCACAGTACAATGATACTGCCTTATCCATACCAGGAACTACCTCAAGATCCCTAAGGAACTTGTGGAGCCACATTGCTTCTTTTGAAGCATCACTAGCTGCCGCATAATCAGCCTCCATCGTTGAATCTAAAGTGCAATCTTGCTTAGCACTTCTCCAACCAATGGCACCGCCACCTAGAGTAAGCACAAAACTCGATGTCGATTTCCTAAAATCCAGGCAGGATTAAAAATCTGAGTCAGTATATCCTAGAGGAATCAAGTCCTCACCCGAATATGCAAGCATATAACCTCGAGCCCTTTTCATGTACTTGAAAATATACTTTACCGCAACCCAATGGTTCGGTCTGTATCTGCCTGAAATTCACTTACAATCCCAACCGCATAACTAATATCCGGTCATATGCAAAGCATGGCATACATGAGACTACCCACCGTCGAAGTATAAGGCACCTTCTTTATGTATTCTCTTTCTTCATAAGACATTGGAGAGTCTTTCTTAGAAAGAGTAATTTCAGACCTAGATGGTTGCCCACCTTTCTTGGAATCCTGCATTGCAAACCTTCTGAGAATTTTATCTATGTAGCCGGCCTAGGACAAAGCTATCATTTTGTTCTTCCTATCCCGAAAGATTTAGATACCGAGAACAAAATTAGCCTCACCCAAGTCCTTCATGTTAAACTGCTTGGTCAACCATAATTTGACCGATGACAATGCCCTAACGTCATTGCCAATTAGCAGAATGTCATCTATATAAAGCAGTAGAAAAAACACCTTCCCATCATTAATGTGTTTGTAAACACATGGCTCATCCACATTTTGTGAGAACCCATAAGTCTTGATCACTTGATCAAATCTTATGTTCCAAGAACAAGAAGCCTGCTTAAGTCCATTAATTGACTTTAGCAGCTTACAAACCTTACCCACTGGATCCGTGACCTTGAACCTGTCTGGTTGTTCTATATAAATGGACTCATCAAGATAGCATTCAGAAAAGCCGTCTTGACATCCATCTGTCAAATATCATAGTCAAGAGTGGCAGCTATGGACGAGAGAGTCCGGATGGACTTAAGCATGGCTATAGGCGAAAAGGTTTCCTCATAATCGATTCCTTCCTTTTACGTATAACCCTTAGCTACTAATCTAGCCTTAAAGGTTTCAACGTTTCCATCTACTCCTCTTTTTCTCTTGTAGATCCACTTATACCCTATGGGTTTTACCCCTTCGGGAAGATCCATAAGCTCCCAGACCTGATTAGTCTCTATAGACTTCATCTCTATGTTCATGGCCTCTATCCAAAGTTTTGAATCAACATCCTCCATAGCTTCTGCATAAGTATAAGGATCCCTGTCATGTTCATCCGGTTCAGCCAAGAAGACCTCCCCATTGAACATATACCTCTCAGGTTGACGCCCGATCCTCCTACTACGCCGAAGCCCCTCGGGTTGTTGTTCAGGTTTGTTTGGTTTTTCTACATTGATTGGAACGGTTTCATTTGGAACCTCTAGAGTTATCAGATCACTCTTTAACTCCTCAAGCACCACTTTGCTTCGAGGTTTAAAGTCGTCCATGTAACTCTCCTCAATGTAGGTTACATTAGTTGAAACCATGACTTTATTTTCCTTTAGGTTATAGAAATAACCCTCTTTAGTCCCTTTTGGATATCCTACAAACACGTAAATTTTTGAACGTGCTTCCAACTTATTCGCATCCTTAAATAGGACATGAGCCGGACATCCCCATATGCGAATATGGTTTAAGGATGTCTTCCTGCCCATCCACAACTCGTGAGGAGTTTTAGGGACCAATTTTGAAGGCACATTGTTCAAAAGATAACATACGATTTGTAGTGTATATCCCCATAAGGATAAAGGCAATGATGAATAACTCATCATGGACCTAAACATGTCCAATAAAATCCTATTTCTTCTCTCTGCCACGCCATTCTGCTGCGGAGTGCCCGGTGCAGTCAAATGGGATAAAATCCCATTCTCTAATAAGTGTCCCAAGAACTCATCAGAAAGGTATTCTCCACCTCAATCGGATCGAAGTGCCTTTATGGGTCTACCCAATTGCTTTTCCACTTTAGCCCGAAACTTCCTGAACTTGTCAAAAGTTTCGATTTTGTGGTGCATCAGGTACACATACCTATATCTTGAGTAATCATCAATAAAAGTGACGAAGTACTCATACCCTCCTCGTGCTTGGATGTTCATCGGTCCATAAACATCACTATGCAAGAGCTCTAGAACCCCTTCGGCCCTATTGCCCTTAGACCCGAATGGTCTTTTAGTCATTTTACCCTCCAAACAAGATTCACATTGAGGTATTGATTCCACCTTTAAGTGACTTAAAGGTCCATCCCTTAGCAACCTTTGAATCCTTTTCAGGTTAATATGACCAAGGCACAAATGCCAAAGATAAGTTTTATTAGAGTGAGAAGTTTTAAGTCTTTTAGAGTTATTATCATTCATCTCAGCATTAAGCAATAAGTCCATCTTAGGTTTGATGAAATATAGATTATTTTGCATCTATCTAGAACAGATAAAAGATTTGTTTTTACGAATCACCACTTTATCATTAAAAGAAACCAAATAGGAGTCTTTAAATAAACATGCTTTAAAAATTAAATTCCTTTTAAATTTAGGAACATAAAAACAATCTTGCAAAATTAAATTCCTATAATTATCAAAATAAAGATGGACGTCTCCCATTGCTTCCGCTGAGACTAAGGATCCATCGCCCATTCGAAGCATGAAGTCTTCATGTAATAGACTTCTAGTTTCCTTGAACCCCTACCGAGAAACACAAACATGATTAGTTGCACCGGAATCTGTGACCCAAATGTCACTGGATTCCTCAACCAAACAAGTTTCTAAATACAGAAGATCACACCTACCTCATTTAGAAAGGAAGTCCTTGCAATGCTTTTTATATGCCCGACCTTCCCACAGAAGACTTCCCGTTCTTGGCCTGTTGCTTCTTTCCATTCCTAGAATTGGGATTGGAACCAAAAGCAGCTACCATGTTGTCCTCTCTACCCAGAAGAGACTCCCTGATCAACAGTTCGAACTCCTGTAACTGTTTCATTAATTCTGTCAAGGTCATATCCCATCTATTGCTTAAATTAAATGTAGCTCTAAACATAATAAATTCCTTCAACAGAGTCTCAAAGATCATAGTCATCTAAGTTTCAGCATCGATGTTGGCTCCATTGGTTTGAGCCTCAGCGAGGTAACTTATGACCAACATCACGTGCTCCTTTACAGATGTCCCCGGTCTCTGCTTATAGTTTAAGATTTTTCAAAGCGCCCCCCTGCCACTTTGTTATAGCCTGGCCTCCAAACATATCCTCAAGATTATCTAAGATCTACTTCGTAGTCTCATAATCTTGATGTTGAGCCTATAGGATGTTATTTATTATAACCATAACATAGCAGCTGGCCTGATCATTAGCATCTTTCCAACGATCATACGCTTGGAATTGCTCATTAGTTGAGTCTATCGTAGGGCTGTGAGGACAAGGGTTTGTTAGTACATATTTCAGTTTCTCAAAGGAGAGGACGATATCCAGATTCCATTTCCAATCATTATAATTCTCTCCAATTAATAGGTTTTTGTCAAGTCTGATGATAAAGCGTTTTTAGACATTTTTAATCTACAATAAAGAATCATATACCAAACATAAGCAAACATATAATAACAATTTAGTAAGATAACCCAATCATGTAAAAATACAAATGTGTTTATATGTCAAAACCTTGAAAATATCACAACCTTACAACGATAATTCCCAACTCAAAATTCAACAAGCTCCTAGGGGAGTTATGCCAAATTCAATCAGGAACGTGGATCCCCTCCTGATTAATATATGCCATCCAAGACCCGTATGATCCAGCATATGTTAATAATCGTTTCTTTAGCCATTAATTTTATTAACAGAGCTCCTAGGGGAGGTTAATAATAAAATTAACGTAAGTGTACAACCATCGTTTTAATATTTTATCTATGAGTTATAATCACCACCTAGGGGTGTGCATCCATAAATCATGGTAAAATACCTTATCCTCTCAGAGATCCAATCTAGTACATGATAGAAATTCCTTCCTAGGGGTCTGGACCACCGTGTTCTGCCTATGGATCAACGATAGAGGCCTTAGGTTCTCTCTTCAAAAACATTCTCCCACTCAATCTTTTGAAATCAAGGTTTTATTTTAAGAATATGCATGAACAATTTTAATATGAGTGGCACTCCTTATTCTATATGACATGTTATCAATATACATGACAAATCATATTATAACACAGATAAGCAAAGTAATCACGCAAAGCTACAAGCAAAATAATAATAACTGTAATATTATGGTTCCACCCTAGAGAATAGAAAACTAAGATTATAATAGAATAATCAAGACATATTATCGATTCTTCATCCTTGAATCCTCAAGCTGTATCCTTCTTCATGTAATGCCCATCTTTAAGTCTTCAATTCCTTATGAATCGAATACTTCATATTTCTGGTCATATCTAAATTTAATGTTTCTCAGAATTGTCCTAAAAATAAAATTAGAACTGCATTGAAAACTGCACCTTTTTTGGGAAAATTTCCAGCTCTCGGTCGACAGGCCGATCTAGGTGATCGGCCAGCTGGTCATGCTCAATTGGCCTGCTGATCAGGAAGATCCGCCTATCGACTGATGAAAGATCAGCCTGCCAAACTAGAAGTTCGGCCTATCGGTAGAGCCTCTGATTTTTGCCCCGTTGTCGGCCTACCAAGCAATACATCTGGCCTGTCGATCTGCGACCATCGGCCTGCCAAACTGTAGGGTTTGAAATGCCGACTGAGTAGAAATCTCCCATTCTAGAAAATACAATTTTTAATGCAATTCATCAATTTTATTTTCAACAATTCAAAAACATAAAATTAGAGTCTCAAGAAATACCTGGGAGTGTCACATCATTCTTCTAGATCCATCTTCTCCGAATGATTATTTAATTATAAAATTCATACAAATTTAAAATTAAATAACAATTCCTAGACAAAGATGATAGTCCGCTATCTAATTATATGAAAAACCTAGATACACATTCTAACCTCTAAGAAACCATAACCGGCATTAATTAATTAATTAATTAATAATTAAATAACAATTTAATCAACCATAATTAATTAATAAACATTCACCATATAATCCATAACAACATAAAATTATATAGAAACCTAGAGTGTCAACTCTCTATAAAGTTAAATTCAAGCATAAGAGAGATTGAGATTACAAAAGTTATACATATAACATGATCACAAACTCATAAATTTAAGTAAAAACCATGGCTTTGATACCAATTGTTGGAAAAATAGTACGCAGTAGAATTTTAAAAATTTTACATCAGATTATTTTCCAAAACATAAGTTTGACATGCAATATGCATAAATTAACCAGATCTTACTAACCGTTGTGTCTCGAAAAGCTCCTGTAATTAATGAAGAGAAGTAACGTTCCAGAAGAGCCTCAACCAACTGGTCTTCTTTGCTATTCTCTACCCACGATCAAAGTAAGTGTGGGCTCACACGTACAGCTCTTCCACTAGGTGACTCTCCTTCCAACCAATTGAGAGAACCCAAAGCAAGTGTTCGTGATTTGTGAACAAAAGCTTTCAGGGAGTTTTCAGATTCTCACCAGCAGTGTATCACTCTTAATCTCTCAAAAGATCTAAATAACTCTTAAGACTTATTTCCTATTTGACATGCTATATGCATAAATTAACCAGATCTTCCTAACCTTTGTGTCTCGAAAAGCTCCTGTAATTAATGAAGAGAAGTAACGTTCCAGAAGAGCCTCAACCAACTGGTCTTCTTTGCTATTCTCTACCCACGATCAAAGTAAGTGTGGGCTCACACGTACAGCTCTTCCACTAGGTGACTCTCCTTCCAACCAATTCAAAGAACCCAAAGCAAGTGTTTATGATTTGTGAACAAAAGCTTTCAAGGAGTTTTCAGATTCTCACCAGCAGAGTATCACTCTTAATCTCTCAAAAGATCTAAATAACTCTTAAGACTTATTCCCTATTTATATAGGTTGGGTCTAGGGTCATTCCTTATCAGATTAGGTCTCAAAAATTCGAATCAGAATCAAGTTCAGATCAATATTTGATAAAATCCGCGTGAAAACGCATAATCTTATCTTTCGCTCATCGGCAGGCCGAACAGCATAATCGGCAGGCCGAACTGCCGAATAAAAATCTTAGCGAATCTTTTATTTTTCACCCGAGATTCTATAGGATAAAGTCTCAGTTTTAATTCAAATAACCCAATAGAAAAGTTATCTAATTAAAACAACTTTATCTAGATAATCTCTAAGAAAATAAATGAATTCCCAATAATTCTACAAGTTTATCTTGATCTAATTTATTCAAAAATTATATCAATCGATAAACAAAAAAGAATTATCCGATCCCAATAATCCAACAAGTTTATCTTGAATGAAGTTTATCACAAAATAAATTCAATCGATAAACAGACATGAGTTATTTGATTCTTCCAAATTTTAACCAATCTAATAAATCTAACATAAGTCACAAATTATTGAAAAAGCACGTTGTATCGTTATAGGATATTGTGAGCTAGCAAAGGGGACCAAATGGACCTATATAGTTCAAGTTCCCGATAATTATGAAACCCAATATCCTAGATATATATTTCATAATTATCAACTCCAACGCTACTCCACTAAAAGCTTGGAGCTGCACTCTCAAACTTCATAGAATTACGAAGCCCGCATAGTTAAGTCTCCATAACATATCATAATATATCATATCTCCATATGATTATCTATAATTGACTTAAGGACAAGTTCTGTCTTACCTTCTCGATTTTTTTTTCTTATGTTTCATTATCTCACCATCAAAAAACTTACTATCCAAAGACAGTATACCATTCGGTTACACCTATATATCCAAATGGTTAGGCACTCTAGTTTTTCAATTACAGGATAATACATATAAGAGGATACTACTACTCCTAAAGAGGAGCTATGGATTCCATATCTATGAACAACAAGTCTACACTATCAAGAGTCATGCCTCCAACGTATCGGTATGCATACCACTATTAAGATGTGGGTGTCACCCTTTGGTACATCAAAAGACACAAGTCAAGACAACGGGCTCACTATTCATCTCAGGATTAAGATACAATACAAATGATTGTCTAAAGTGAATCGATTTGTCAAGACAGAATTATTAATCCAAATCAATTCACTTTATGTCCCGATCCAACACATCGTCACCTATGACAACGTGCCAATGTTTCTTTTCATGGAGTCCACCTCCGATGGTCAAGACAAACCATCTCCCAATAAGGATATAGACAACATAACAATCTTTACATAAATAAAGCGCCCATCTTTATTTCCTCGATTGTGGATCTTATGATTTAGACTATCACCTTAAGAATCATGTTTTTCGCATAATCTGTCCATCATATGCCCAATTCTTAAAGGTTTAGACCGACAGTCTTAGACTATTGTTTGCTTAACATACATTCAACAAATATGAACATAAAGAGGACAATATTTGGTATATGCATAATGAATAAATTTTTTATTGATAAAAATGTCTCCAAAAAACTTATTACATTTTTACTCCGTAGGGCATATATGTCTAACAATCTCCCACTTGCACAAAGTGAGTAAATATGACAAATCTTGCATCCTCATAGCTTCCACGTGCCCCTCGAAGCCTCTCCCAGTAAGTGTCTTCGTAAATGGATCAGCTAATCATTTGTATTGTATCTTAATCCCACTAAGTGATTTGGATTAATAATTTTGTCTAGGCAAATCGATTCACTTTAGACAATCATTTGTATTGTATCTTAATCTTGAGATAAATAGTGGCCCTGTTGTCTTGACTTGCGTCTTTTGATATGCCAAAGGGTGACACCCACATATTAATAGTGCATGCATGCGGGTATGTTGGAGGCATGACTTTTGATAGCGTAGACCTATTATTTATGGATATGGAATCCATAGCTCCTCTTTAGGAGTAGTAATATCCTCTTATATATGTTATCCTATAATTGAAAAACTAGAGCGCTTAACCATTTTAGATACATAGGTGTAACCGAATGGTATACTGTCTTTGGATGGTAAGTTTTTTGATGGTAAGATAATGAAACGTAAGATAAAAATAATCGAGAAGGTAAGACAGAACTTATCCTTAAGCTGGTTATGGATAATCTTATGGGGATACGATACACTATGATATGTCATAGAGACTTAGCTATACGGGCTTCGTAATTCTATGTAGTTTGAGAGTGCAGCTCCAAGCTTTTAGTGGAGTAGCGTTGGAGTTGATAATTATGAAATGTATATCTAGGATATTGGGTTTCATAATTATCAGGAGCTTGAACTATATAGGTCCATTTGGTCCCTTTTGCTAGCTCACAACATCCTGTAACGATACGGCGTGCTTTTCTAATAATTGGTGACTTATGTCAGATTTATCAGATTGGTTAAAATTTAAAAGAATCAGATAATTCATGTCTGTTTATCGGTTGAATTAATTTTGTGATAAAATTGATTCAAGATAAACTTGTAGAATTATTGGAAATTCATTTATTTTCTTAGAGATTATCTAGATAAAGTTGTTTTGATCAGATAACTTTTTTATTGGGTTATTTGAATTAAAACTGAGACTTTATCCTATAGAATCTTGGATGAAAATAAAAGATTCGCAGAGATATTTATTCTACAGTTTGGCCTGTCGATCCTCATGTTCGGCTTGCCGATCATCCTGATCGGCCTGTCGATGAGCGAAGGATAAGATCACACATTTTTATGGGGATCTTATTAGATATTGATCCAAATTTGATTCTGATATGAATTTTTGAGACCTAATCTGATAAGGACTGACCCTAGACCCAACCTCTATTAATAGGGAGTAAGTCACATGGGTTATTAAGATCAATTGAGAGATAATGAGTGATACTCTACTAGTGAGAATCTAAAAACTCCCTGAGAGCTTTTGTTCACAAATCACGAACACTTGCTTTGGGTTCTCTCGATTGGTTGGAAGAAGAGTCACCTGGTGGAAGAGCTGCACATGTGAGCCCATAATCACTCCAGTCGTGGATAGAGAATGGCAAAGAAGACTAGTTGGTTAATGCTCTTCTAAAATGTTACTTCTCTTCATGTTTTGCGAGGGTTCCTCGGCAGTCAAAGGTTAGTAAGATCTAGTTAATTTATGCATATAGCCTATCAAACTTGTGTTTTGGAAAATACTCTGATATAAAATTTTTAAAATTCTGCTGTTTACTATATTTTCCAACAGCATCCCCATATGATTATCCATAATCAGCTTAAGGACAAGTTTTGTCTTACCTTTTCGATTATTTTTATCTTACGTTCCATTATCTCACCATCGAAAAACTTACCATCCAAAGATAATATACCATTCGGTTACACCTATGTATTGAAATGGTTGAGCGCTCTAGTTTTTCAATTACAGTATAACGCATATAAGAGGATATTACTACTCTTAAAGAAGAGCTATGGATTCCATATCTATGAATAACAAGTCTAACCTATCAAGAGTCATGCCTCCAACGTACCAACATGCATACCACTATTAAGATGTGGGTATCACCCATTGGTATATCAAAAGATACAAGTCATGACAACAAGCCTACTATTCATCTTAGGATTAAGATACAATACAAATGATTGTCTAAAGTGAATCGATTTGCTGAGACAGAATTATTAATCCAAATCAATTCACTTTATGTCCCGATCCAACACATCGTTACCTATGACAATGTGTCAATGTTTTTATTCATGAAGTGCACCTCCAGTAGTGAAGACATACCATCTCCTAGTAGGGATATAGACAACATAACAATCTTTACATGAATAAAGCACCCATCTTTATTCCCTCGATTGCAGATCTTATGATTTAGACTTTCACCTTAAGAATCGTGTCTTCCGTATAATCTGTCCATCATATGCCCAATTCTTAAAGGTTTAGACCGACAGTCTCAGACTATTGTTTGCTTAACATACACTCAACAAATATGAACGTAAAGAGGACCAGATTTGGTATATAAATAATGAATAAGTTCTTTATTGATAAAAATGTCTCCAAAAACTTATTACATTTTTACTCCTTAGGGAATACATGTCTAACAAAGACTTCATGCTTCAGATGGGCGATGAAGCCTTAGTGTTGGCTGAAGCAGTGGGAGACGTCCATCTTTACTTTGACAATTATAGGAGTTTATTTTTACAAGATTTTTTTTATGTTCCCAAACTTAAAAGTAATTTAAGTTTTGTAGCTTGTTTATTTGAAGATTCTTATATAGTTTCTATCAATAATATAGTGGTGATTCATAAAAACAAATCTTTTATTTGCAATGGATGGATGCAAAATAATCTGCATTTTATAAAACCTAAGATGTACTTACTGCTGAACACTGAGATTAATGATAATAACTCTAAAAGACTTAAAACTTCTCACTCTAATAAGACTTATCTTTGGCATTGACGACTAGGTCATATTAACCTAAATCAGATTCAAAGGTTGGTAAATAATGGACCTTTAAGCCACTTAAAGGTGGAATCTATACCACAATGTGAATCTTGTTTAGAGGGTAAATAACCAAAAGACCATTTGGGTCTAAAGGCAATAGGGTTCTAGAACTTATGCATAGTGATGTGTATGGTCCTATGAACATCCGAGCACGAGGAGGGTATAAGCATTTCATCATTTTTATTAATGATTACTCAAGGTATGGGTATGTGTACCTAATGCACCATAAAAGTGAAACTTATGACAAGTTCATTGAGTTTTGAGCTAAAGTGAAAAAGTAAGTGGGTAGACCTATAAAGGCACTTCAATCTGATCAAGGCAGAGAATACATTTCTAATGAGTTCTTAAGACACTTATAAGAGAATGGGATTCTATCTCATTTGACTACGCAGGGCAAACCACAGCAGAATGACGTAGCTAAGAGAAAGAATCAGACTTTGTTAAACATGGTCAAGTCCATGATGAGTTATTCAGCATTGCCTTTATCCTTTTGGGGATATGCACTATAAACCGCATGTTATCTTTTGAACAATATGCCTTCAAAATCGGTTCCTAAAACTCCTCACGATTTGTGGATGGGAAAAAAAAATCCTTAAACCATATTAGCATATGGGGATGTCTGTCTTGTTTAAGGAAACGAATAAGTTGGAAGCACGTTTAGAAGTTTGTGTGTTTATAGGACATCCAAAAGGGACTAAAGGGGCTAATTTCTACAACCCAATGGAAAATAAAGTCGTGGTTTCAACTAATGTAGCATTCCCTGAGTAAAGTTACATGGACGACTTTAAACCTTGAAGCAAAGTGGTGCTGGAGGAGTTGGCGAGTGATTCGATCACTCAGGGGGTTCCAAACAAAACTGTTCCAATCAGTGTAGAAAAACCAACCAAATCTGAACAATAACTTAAGGGGCTTCGACGTAGTGGGAGGATCGGGCGTCAACCTGAGAGGTATATGTTCAATGGTGAGGCCTTCTTGGCTAAATTGGATGAACATGACAAGGATCCTTACAATTATGTAGAGGCCATGGAGGATGTTGATTCGAAACTCTAGACAGAGGCCATGAAAACATAGATGAAGTCTATAGAGATTAATCAGGTTTGAGAACTTGTGGATCTTCTAGAAGGGGTAAAACCCATAGCGTGTAAGTGGATCTACAAGAGGAAAGGAGGAGTGGATGGAAAATTCAAAACCTTTAAGGCTAGACTGGTAATTCTATATAGTTCAAAAGTACAGCTCTAAGCTTTTTGTGGAATAGCATTAGAGTTGATAATTATGAAACGTATATCTGGGATATTGAGTTTCATAGTTTTCGGGAGCTTGAACTATATAAGTCCATCAGATCCCCTTTGCTAGCTTATAATAAATCCTATAATGATATGATGTGCTTTTTCAATAAATTGGTGACTTATGTTAAATTATCAGATTGGCTAAAATTTGATAAATTTGTGTATGTTTATCGATTGAATTAATTTTGTGAAAAATTAATTCAAAATAAACTTACTGAATTATCGGGAATATTTATTTTCCTAGAGATTATCTAGATATAGTTGTTTTAATTAGATAATTTCTCTATTGGATTATTTGAATTAAAACTAAGCTTTATCTAAAGAATCTCGGGTGGAAACTAAAAGATTCGCAGGGATCATTTATCG
Source organism: Artocarpus heterophyllus (assembly GCA_025403435.1). Classification (NCBI taxonomy): domain Eukaryota; kingdom Viridiplantae; phylum Streptophyta; class Magnoliopsida; order Rosales; family Moraceae; genus Artocarpus; species Artocarpus heterophyllus. The sequence goes on from CM046347.1 coordinate 33,771,144, forward strand.
TTAGTTCGGCAAGCCAATCTTCAAGTTTGGCTTGTCGATGGAGTAAGCTCGGCAGGCCAATCTGCTAGTTTAGCCTACAGACCAAATGATAATCTGATTATATGTTTTTACGTGATTTTATCATGTATTAATCTAGATTTAAATTTTTGAGGCTTTATATGATAAGGACTAACCCCTGGGTCCAACCTCTATAATAAGGAGTGAGACTCATGAGTTATTTAGATCAATTGAGAAATGAAGATTGAGCACTCTAGTCTGCGAGTGTCTGAAACTCCCTTGAGAGCTATTGTTCATAAATCACTAACCTTAGTTTTGGGTTTTCTCAATTGGTTTGAAGGAGAGTCACCTGGGAAAAGCTACATGAGTGTGCCCACACATACATCGGTCGTGGATAGAGAATAGCAAAGAAGACCGGTTGGTTGAGGCTTTTCTAAGATGCCCTTCTCTTCACAGATTGCAGGAGCTCTTTAGTATACAAGGTTAGTAAGATCTGGTTAATTTATACATAGAGTGTGTCAAACTTGTGTTTTGGAAAATACTCTGATTAAAAATTTTTAAAATTTTTGCTGTGTATTATTTTTCCAACAATTCATCCTTAAGTCGATTATGAATATCATATAGGGACGTTACATATTATGATATGTCATGGACAATCATCTTATTGGAGCATCATAATTTTGTATAGTTTAAAAGTGCAGCTCTAAGCATTTAGTAGAGTAGTGTTAAAGTTGATAATTATAAAATATAAGTATTTAAGATATGTTATTTTATAATTATAAGAGCTTGATCTATATATGCCTATCAGTTTCCCTTTGTTAGTTCATAATTATTTTGTTAATGACACGAAATGTTTTTCCTACATATTAGTTATTTATGTTATTTATTGCATTGGCTAAAGTTCAAGTTAATTGGATTTAATAATTCATGCTAGCTTATTGGTTAAATTAATTTTGTGAATTAATTCAAGATAAACATATTAAATTATTTTGATATATTTTATTTGCATGGATTTATCTATAAATGACTATTTTAATCAGATACTTCTTTATTAGGTTATTTGAATTACAATTGAGGCACTATAAAGGATATCTGGGTCAAATAAGATAAGATTTATCCAATCAGTTTAAATCAGGTGAATCAGATAACTCTAAGGGGTTCGAATTTGAGTTTGCCTACTAGGGCCACGACACTGCGGTCGACTGAGTTACAAAGACGCAATTGACCATGCTTGGATAATCAACAAAACACGTTTCACATGTTTTTACTCAAAAATTGATCCAAACTCAAATTTTGAAGTCGAATCTGATAAGGACTAACCTTGAATCCAACCACTATATAAAGGGAACTATTTTTCATTATTGCTTAGATCAGTTAAGAAGTAGAGAGTGAGTATTCTAGTGACAGGAACTTTGAAACTCCTAGAGAGCCATTGTTCAACAACTAGAACCTTAGTTCTTAATTTTCTCAAGTGGTTGGAAGGAGAGTCACTAGGGCAAAGATTGTACGACATGTGGACACTTGCATTCTAATCGTGGAAAGAGAATAACAAAGAAGGCTAGTTAGTTGAGGCTCTTCTAGAACATTCTTCTCTATTCAGAGTTTCTGCAGCCTTTGGTATATAAAAGAGATATGTTAGATCTTTTATTAATTTATATACTTAGCATGTTAAACTTGTTATTTAGAAAAGACTTTCATTTAAAAATTTTTAAAATTCTACTGCATATCGTTTTCTAAGAATTGGTATTAGAGCCATCATTTTACGTTGATTTTACGGGTTTGTGATCATGCTATATACATAAATGATGTGATCTTATTCTCTCCTATGCTTGAATTATATTTTTTAGAGAGTTGGCATTTTAAGGTCTCTATATAATTAAATGTTGTCATGAGATTATGTGGTGGATGTTTATTAATTGATTATGGTCAATTAAATTTCTATTTTAATTATTATATTAAATAATTAATTTTGCTGGTTATGATACCTTAGAGGTTAGAATGTGCATCTAAGTTTTTCATATAATTAGATGGCGGTCTATCATCACCGTCTAGGATTTATTATTTTAATCATGGTTTGCAAAATTTGTATTGAAATAATTGTTCAAAGTGAAAACAGATTTAGAAGATGGAGATGATTGAAGTGGTTTTTCTGTGTTTATAAATTTTTATATTTTTGAATTGTTGAAAAATAAATTAAAAATTGCTAAAAAATTATTTTTACAAAAGTTTGAAAAAATGTTGGTTTAGCGTCGGTCAACAGGCCAGTTACCCAATACCAAAAGACCAATAGTCGCAGACCAGCAGGCCGATCAACGGGTAGAACCATTCTTTAAAATAGTACGTTTTTTGATGTAGTGTTTTTTTTTTATTTTTTTAGACAATTTTGAGAAATTTGAAATTTTATGATAACTAGAAAAATAAATTGTTAATCTATGTGAGATTAAAGAATTGAAGACAGACACCACATGAAGAAGGATACAATGAGAAAATACATGATAAAGAATCGATAATATGTTTCGATTAACCTTTTGTAATCTTTATTTTTTTTTCTACGATAGAACCATGATATTACGGCTATTTGTTATATTGCTTGTAGCTTTGCATGTTGCATTGCTTGTCTACATTATAATATGCTTTACCATGTATGTTGACAACATGCCAAGTAAAATGGGAAATGCCACTCATTAAAAATTGTTCAAGCATGTTAACATAAAAGCTTGACTTTTAAAATATTTAGTGGGAGAAGGTTTTCAAAAAGAACACCTAAGGACTCCATTGTTGATCCATAGGTAACAGATGGTGGTTTCGACCCCTAGGAAGGGATTGCAACATGTACCAGATTGGAACTTCGAAAGGATAATTTGCTTTAGAGTGATTTATTATTGTACACCCCCAGGTGGCGATTATAAGTCATAGATAAAGTAGTTGAAACGATGGTTATACACTTAAGATTAATTTTTTTATTAACCTCTCCTAGGAGCTCTGTTAATAAAGTTAATGGCCAAAGAAAACGATTATTAGTATATGCTAGATCAGACAAGTCTTAGATGGCATATATTAATTAGAGGAGATCTATGTTCCTAATTGAATTGGCAAGTCTTGCCAAGGTGGCTTGTTGAATTTTGAGTTGGAGATTATTATTATAAGGTTGTGATTTTTTTAAGGTTTTGACATATAAACACATTGTATGTTTACTTGATTGTGTTATCTTATTAAACTGTTATAGAATGTTTGCTTATGTTTGGTATATGATTTTTTATTGTAGATAAAAGTGTCTAAAAACACTTTATCTTCGATACTTGATAAAAACACATTAGCTGACGAGAATTAGAGTGATTGGAAAAGGAACCTGAATAGCGTCCTTTCTTTTGAGAAACTAAAATTTATGCTAACTACACCATTTCCTCTTAAACCTACTGGCAAATCCATTCACAAACAAATCCAAGCGTATGATCGCTAGAAGGATGCTAATGATCAGGCTTGTTGTTGCATTATGGCTAGCATGGATAAGATTTTACAGGCTCAACATAAAGATTAAGAGATTGCTAGGCAGATCTCGAATAATCTAGAATACATGTTTGGAGGCCAAGCCTTAACGAAACAGCAAGGGGCTCTTCAGAAGCTCCTCAATTGCAAACAAAGACCGAGGACTCCTATGAAGGAGCATATGAGGTTGGGCTTGGGTTACCTCTCTGAGGCTCTAACTCATGTAGCTGATATTGATGCTAAGTCACATATTACTATGGTCTTTAAGACTCCCTCTAAGGAGTACATCCTATTTAGAGCTTCATATAACTTGAGCAATAGACAAGAAGTGACCTTGACTGAGTTAATAAATCAATTACAGGAGTTTGAAAATTTGATCAAGGAAGCTTCAGCTGGTGGTGAGGCAAACTTGGTGACTACATCTAGTTCCAATCCTAACTTAGGGAATGGAAAGAAGGAAAATGCTAAGAACGGGAAATCTTCTGTCCTAGCAAAAGGCAAAGACAAGAAGAAAAAGAAGAGGAACCTAAAGAAGATAAAGTGTTTTTTTTGGTGGGAAGGTTGTATATATCAAGAAGAATTGCAAAGACTTTCAATCTAGCAGAGGTAAGTGTGAACTCCTAGTTATTGAGACTTGTTTAGCTGAGGAATCAAATGACACTTAGGTCATAGACTCAGGAGCAACTAATCATATTTGTGTTTCTCTATAGGGGTTCAAGGAAATGAGAAGTCTGCTACATGAGCACTTCACACTTCAGATGAGTGATAGATCCTTGGTGTTAGCTGAAGCAGTGGGAGACGTCCATCTTTATTTTGATAGTTATAGGACTTTAGTTTTGAGAGATTGTTTTTTTGTTCCTAAACTTAAAAGGAATTTAATTTCTATCACTTGTTTATTCAAAGACTTTTATTCAGTTTATTTTAATAACAAAGGTGTAATTCGTACAAGTAGATCTTTTATCTATAATGGATAGATGCAAAATAACCTATATTTTATCAAACCTAAGGTGGACTTACTGCTTAACACAGATTAATGATAACTCTAAAAGACTTAAAACTTCTCACTCTAATAAGACTTATCTTTGGCACTTGTGATTAGGTCACATTAGCCTGAATAGGATTCAAAGATTGGTAAGGGATGGACCTTTAAGTCATTTAAAGGTGGAATCTATACCACAATATAAATCTTGTTTGAAGGGCAAAATAACCAATAGACCATTCAGATCTAAGGGCAATCGAGCTAAAGGGGTTCTATAACTTATGCATAGTGATGTTTTTGGTCCCATGAATATCAAGGCACAACGAAGGTACGAGTTTTTTGTCACTTTATTGATGATTACTCAAGATATGGGTATGTCTACGTAATGCATCATAAAAGCAAAACCTTTTGACAAGTTCAGGGGGTTTCGAGCTGAAGCAAAGAAGCAATTAAGTAAACCCATAAAGACACTTCAATCGGATCGAGGTAGAGAATACCTTCCGATGAGTTCTTAGGACACTTATTAGAGAATAGGATTTTATCTCATTTGACTGTGCCAAGCATTCCGTAGCAAAATGGCATAGTTAAGAGAAGAACTAGGACTTTTTTGGACATGGCTAGGTCTATGACAAGTTATTCAACGTTACCTTTATCCTTTTGGGGATATGCACTATAAACTGCATGTTATCTTTGGAACAATGTGCCTTCAAAATCGGTTTCTAATACTCCTCATGAGTTGTGGATGGGTAGAAAGACATCCTTAAGCCATATTTGCATATGGGGATGTCCTGCTCATGTCCTATGCAGGGAAGCGAACAAGTTGGAAGCACGTTCGAAAGTGTGCATGTCTGTAGGATATCCAAAAGGGACTAAAGAGGGTTATTTTTATAACCCAAAAGAAAATAAAGTCATGGCTTCAACGAATACGACTTTTTTTAAGGAAAGTCACATGAATAACTTTAAGCCTCGTAGTAGAATGGTACTCAAGGAGTTAACAAACCGACCGAACAACAACCTAGAGAGCTTCAACGTAGTGGGGGGATCAAGCGTCAACCCGAGAAGTATATATTTAATGGTGAAGCTTACTTGGTTGAACTAGTTGAACATGACAAGGATCCTTACACTTACACAGAGCTATAGAGGATGTTGATACAAAGCTTTGCACAGAAGATAAGAACACTGAGATGAAGTCTATGAAGACTAATCAAGTTTTGAAGCTTATGGACCTTCCTAAAAGGGTAAAACCCATAGGGTGTAAGCGGGTCTGCAAGTAAAAGAGAGGAATAGATGGGAAATTTGAAATCTATAAGACTAGACTGATAGCAAAAGGATGCATGCAAAAAGAAGGAATCGATTATGAGAAAACCTTTTCGCCTATAGCCATGCTTAAGTCCATCCGCATTCTCTTGTCCATATTTGTCGTTTTCGACAATGAGATTTGGTAAATGGATGTCAAGATAGCCTTTCTGAATGGTTATCTTGATGAGACCATATATATGGTACAATTAGACGGTTCAAAGCTAAGGGTCAAGAGAGTAAGGTCTATAAGCTGCTAAAGTCTATTTATGGACTTAAGCAAGCTTCTCGTTCTTGGAATGTAAGATTTGATCAAGTGATCAACACTTATGGGTTGGAACAAAATATGGATGAACCGTGTGTTTACAAACACACTAAGGATTGGAAAGTGGTTTTTCTACTGCTCTATGTAGATGACATTCTGTATATTCGCAATGACGTTGGGGCATTGTTGGTAAAATTACGATTGATCAAGCAGTTTGACATGAAAGACTTATGTGAAGGTAATTATATTCTAGGTATCCAAATCTTTCAAGATAGGAAGAACAAAATGATAGCTTTATCCCAAGCTACCTACATAGATAAAGTTCTCGAGAAGTATGCAATGCAGAATTCCAAGAAAGGTGGACAACTATCTAGGTCTGGAATTATTCTTACTAAGAAAGACTCTCCAAAGTCTGACGAAGAAAAAGAATACATGAAAAAGGTGCCTTATGCTTCAGCAGTAGGTAGTCTCATGTATGCTATGCTTTGCACACGACCGGATATATGTTATCTAGTCGGGATAGTAAGTCGATTTCAGTCGGATCCAAGACCAAACCATTAGGTTATGGTTAAGCATATTTTCAAGTACTCGAGAAGGACTAGAGGTTATATGCTAATGTATTCTGGTGAGGATCTAACACCTCTTGGATACACTAATTTGGATTTTCAATCCTGTCTAGATTCGAGAAAATCTACTTCAGGTTCTGTGTTTACTCTGGGAGAAAATGCCATTGTTTTAAAAAGTGACAAGCAAGATTGCGCTTTAGATTCAACGATGGAGGCTGAGTATGTGTGATACAAACCCCACTATTAAAGTGATGAGACCCTTGAATCAAGTAAGTCTCCAAGACCATTTAGAAATAAGTTGGTGTGAAACCACGACCCGTTACTTATAGTGAAGCAAGAACCTTGGTATAATGAAGACGCCACAATCAAATATGAACATTTGATTGATAAGTCGAAGTTGAATGCCACGAAAATTTCAATAAGTTTGAAAAGTTCTCAAAGAAACAAAGAGAATTTTGATCTCACAAGGTTTGAATAAAAATCTGAATTGTGTATTATTTCATTGGGCCAAATGGCTATTTATAATACAAGATAATCAACAAATTTGGCAACTTGTAATCGGCCCTAAAAAAAGCCCCAAACGAAAAAAAAAAAGAAGAAACAAGAAATCTGGAAATTAAAAGAAAAGGAAACTATCTAACTTCCTAACCTACTTACACACCTACTCCAAAATTGAGAAGCTAATTAGTGCCTTTTCCATAATTAGGAAACTTACAAAATAAGAAATTATTCCATATTTAGGAAACTAATTAAATGCTAAACAAATCAATTGGGAAAGTAACCAAATGGGAAAAGGAAACTTCTCAAATTAGAATAGGGAAACCAGCTGAAAAGGGAAACTAGCTAAAAAAGGAAACTTCTTAATTCTTGAACTGGTGTGTAATCTTGAATCTTGAAGTAGTTAAATGGCATGTATTGTGCTGAGCAAGAAAGGAAGCTTTTCTAAATTATTTTAATGCTTGAATCTTGGTAATCCAAGCTTGTTGAATCTTGGCCTGCATGAATTTGTCTCAGTCCAAATGCTTTAAATCAGCCCATTAAAATGTTTTTTTGAATCTTTTAGCTCTAGTTCTTGTAACCGGCCCGATTGGAACTTGAATTGGATTCTTACTCCATGTATTAGGTGTGTGCTCATCATTCTTCTCCTCTTGAAAAAGATTTGTCCTCAAATCATCACCTGCATCAAAAGGAGATAAATCAGAAATATCAAAAGTAGCACTAACATTTTAGTCACCTAGTAGATCCAATTTATATACATTCTCATTGATGCGCTCCAAGACTTGAAAAGGTCCATTTCCTCTCGAAAGTAACTTAGAACGCCTTTGTGCCAAAAACCTTTCTTTTCTTATATGCAACCAAACACAATCTCCAAGTTCAAAGATTAGCTGCTTGCGCCCTTTGTTCGTTTGTTTTGCATATTGCTCCATTTTCCTCTCAATGTTGAGTCTTGCTTTCTCATGTATCTACTTAACAAATTCAACCTTTTTCTTTCCATCTAAGTTAGCATGTTCTGATAAAGGTAATGGCGATAAATCCAATGGAGTTAAAGGATTAAAACCATAAACAATTTCAAATGGTGAAAACATAGTAGCAGAATGAACAGTATGATAATAAGCAAACTCAACATGTGGTAAACACTCTTCCTAAGTTTTGATGTCCTTTTTAATAATCACCCTCAACAATATAGATAAAGTCCCATTAACTACTTCAGTTTGACCATCAATTTGCGGATGAAAAGTAGTAGAAAATAATAACTTAGTTCCTAATTTACACCACAAGGTCTTCCAAAAGTAACTCAAAAACTTAGCATCTCTATCCGAAGCAATTGTTCTAGGCATACCATGTAATCTTACAATCTCTTTAAAGAACAAGTCAGCAACATGAGAAGCATCATCAGTTTTGTGACATGGAATAAAATGTGCCATTTTAGAAAATCTATCTGCCACCACAAAGATTGAATCTCTCCCACGTTTAGACCTAGGAAAACCTAACACAAAGTCCGTTGAAATATCCATCCAAGGCTTACTAAGAATGGTTAATCGGGTGTATAAACCATGGGGTTACACTCGAGATTTTGCTTGCCTACAAGTGACACATCTACCACAAATTCTCTCAACATCTCTTTTCATGTGTGGCCAAAGAAGTGTTAACGCCTAAAGTTTTAACAACTCCAAAATGTCCCATGAACCCTCCACTATAGGATTCCCTTCCTAACAAATCTCGCAAAGAGCAATTAGGCACATACAACTTATTCTCCCTAAATAGAAAACCTTCATGCCTAAAGAATTTACCCACTGCATTTTGTTCACAAGCTTAAAAATCCTCACAAAAATCTTGGTCTAACGGATACAATTCTTTAATATGCTCAAAACCAAGTAATTATGCATCAAGGGTGGAGATTAATGTGTACCTTCAAGAAAGTGCATCGACAACTATGTTTTCTTTACCTTTATTGTACCTGATGACATATGGAAATGTCTCAATGAATTTCACCCACCGTGCATTTCTCTTATTCAACTTATGTTGGCCTCTCAAATACTTTAACGACTCATAATCGATGTTAATCACAAATTCCTTAGGCCAAAGGTAGTGTTGCCATGTTTCCAATGTTCAAACCAATGCATACAACTCTTTATCATAAGTAGGATAGTTTAATGCTACCCCACTCAACTTTTTACTAAAATATGCAATTAGTCTTCCTTCTTACATAAGAATGTCACCTATACCTACTCCTCAAGCATGACATTCGATTTCAAAAGATTTAGTAAAATCAGGTAAAGCAAGTAAATGAGCATGAGTTAATTTTTCCTTGATTAATTGGAACACCTTTTCTTGTTCTTCACCCCATTTTAATTCCACATACTTCTTGATGACTTCGGTAAGTGGTGCGGCAATGCTACTAAAGTTTTCATGAATCTTTTATAAAAACTAGCGAGTCCATGAAAACTTCGAACATTACTTACACTCGTAGAAGTTGGCCATTCTTGAATTGCACGGATCTTCTCTTCATCAACCTGTATTCCTTGTGCACTCACAACAAAACCAAGAAACACAAGCTTATCGATGCAAAAGGTGCACTTCTTCAAGTTAGCATATAACTTTTCTTTTCCAAGTACATCTAAAACTAAATTTAAATATACAAGATATTCATCCATGTTTTTGCTATAAATGAGAATATCATCGAAACAAACTACTACAAATTTACCTATGAAAGCACGCAAGACATGGTTCATTAATCGTATAAAAGTTCTTGGTGCAGTAGTTAATCTAAATGGCATATAACTAACCACTCATATAAACCATATTTTATTTTAAAGCCAGTTTTCCATTCATTAGTTAATCTAAACGGCATAACTTTTCTTTTCCAAGTACGTGTAAACCTTTAAGAATTGGGCATATGATGGACAGATTATGCGGAAGACACGATTCTTAAGGTGACAGTCTAAATCATAAGATCCGCAATCGAGGGAATAAAGTTGGGTGCTTTATTCATGTAAAGATTGTTATGTTTTCTATATCCCAATTAGGAGATGGTTTGTCTTGGCCATCGGAGGTGACTCCATGAATAGAAAACATTGGCATATTGTCATAGGTGACGATGTGTTAGATCGGGACATAAAGTGAATTGATTTGGATTAATAATTTCGTCACAACAAATCGATTCACTTTAGACGATCATTTGTATTGAATCTTAATCCTAAGATGAATAGTAGGCCTGTTGTCTTGACTTGTGTCTTTTGATGTACCAAAGGGTGACACCCACATCTTAATAGTGGTATGCACGTCGGTATGTTGGAGGCATGACTCTTGATAGTGTAGACTTGTTATTCATAGATATGGAATCTATAGCTCCTCTTTAGGAGTAGTGATATCCTCTTATATGCATTATCCTATAATTGGAAAACTAGAGCGCTCAACCATTTGGATACATAGGTGTAACCGAATGGTATATTGTCTTTGGATGATAAGTTTTTCGACGGTGAAATAATGGAACGTAAGATAAAAATAATCGAGAAGGTAAGACAGAACTTGTCCTGAAGCTGATTATGGATAATCATATGGGGATATGATACACTATGATATGTCATGGGGACTTAGCTATTCGGGCTTCGTAATTCTATGTAGTTCGAGAATACAGCTCCAAGCTTTTAGTGGAGTAGCGTTGGAGTTGATAATTATGAAAAATATATATGAGATATTACGTTTCATAATTATCAGGAGCTTGAAAAATATAGGTCCACTTGGTCCCCTTTGCTAGCTCACAATATCTTGTAACGATACGGCATGCTTTTCCAATAATTGGTGACTTATATCAGATTTATTAGATTGGTTAAAATTTAGAAGAATCTAATAATTCATGTCTCTTTATTGGTTAAATTAATTTAGTGATAAAATTGATTCAAGATAAACTTGTTGAATTATTGGGATCGGATAATTCTTGTTTGTTTATCAATTGATTTAATTTTTGGAAAAATTAGATCAAGATAAACTTGTAGAATTATTGGGAATTCATTTATTTTCTTAGAGATTATCTAGATAAAGTTGTTTTAATCAGATAACTTCTCTATTGGGTTATTTGAATTAAAACTGAGACTTTATCATATAGAATCTCGGGTGGAAAATAAAAGATTCGCTAAGATTTTTATTCGACAGTTCTGCCTGCCAATGAGCGAAAGATAAGATTACGCATTTTCACGTGGATTTTATCAGATGTTGATCCGAAATTGATTCTGATTTGAATTTTTGAGACCTAGTCTCATAAGGAATGATCCTAGACCCAACCTATATACATAGGGAATAAGTCTTAAGAGTTATTCAAATATTTTGATAGATTAAGAGTGATACTCTACTGGTGAGAATCTAAAAATTCCTTGAGGGCTTTTGTTCACAAATCATGAATACTTGCTTTGGGTTCTCTCAATTGGTTGGAAGGAGAGTCACTTGGTGGAAGAGTTGTACGTGTGAACCCACACTCACTCCGATCGTGGATAGAGAATAGCAAAGAAGACCAGTTGGTTGAGTCTCTTCTGGAATGTTGCTTCTCTTCATTGATTATAGGAGCTTTTCGGCACACAAAGGTTAGTACGATCTGGTTAATTTATGCATATAGCATGTCAAACTTATGTTTTAGAAAATACTCTAACATAAAAATTTTAAAATTCTGCTGCGTACTATTTTTTCAACAATTGGTATCAGAGCCATAGTTTTTACATAAATTTACGAGTTTGTGATCATGTTATATGTATAAATTTTGTGATCTTAATCTTTCTTATGCTTAAATTTAATTTTATAGAAAGTTGGCACTCTAGGTTTCTATATAATTTTTCGTTGTCATGGATTATATGGTGAATGTTTATTAATTAATTATGGTTAATTAAATTGCTATTTAATTATTTACTAATTAATTAAATTATACCGATTATGGTTCTTTAGAGGTTAGAATGTGTATCTAGGTTTTTCATGAAATTAGATGGCAGACTATCATCTCCGTCTAGGAATTGTTATTTAATTTTAAATTTGCAAGAATTTTGTAATTAAATAATTATTTGGAGAAGACGGATCTAGAAGAATGATGATGGCGCTCCAAGGTATTTCCTAAGTCTCTAATTTTATGTTTTTGAATTGTTGAAAATAAAATTGATGAATTGCATTAAAAATTGTATTTTCTAGAATGGGAGATTTCTGCTCGGTTGGCATGCCGAACCCCTTAGTTCGACAGGCCAATGGTCGCAGATCAACAGGCTGGATGTGTGGTTCAGTAGGTCGACAACGGGGTAGAAATTAGGAGGCTCTTGCAGCAGGCTGAACTTTCATGAGTCGATGGATGATCTTCTTGATCGGTAGACCGATGGAACATGACCGGCAAGCCGATCACCCAGATCGGCTTGCCAACTGAGAACTAGAAATTTTTCCAGAAAAGGTGCAGTTTTAATTTTGTTTTTGGGACAATTTTGAAAAACATTAAATTTGGATATGACTAGAAATATGAAGTATTTGATTCATACGGGATTGAAGACTTAAAGATGGGCATTACATGAAGAAGGATACGGCTTGAGGATTCAAGGATGAAGAATCGATAATATGTCTCGATTATACTCTTGTAATCTTAGTTTTCTATTCTCTACGGTGGAGCCATAATATTACGGTTATTATTATTTTGCTTGTAGCTTTGCTTGTCTGCATTATAATATGATTTGCAATGTATATTGATAACATGTCATATAGAATAGGCAGTGCCGCTCATATTAAAATTGTTCATGCTTATTCTTAAAATAAAACCTTGATTTCAAAAGATTGAGTGGGAGAAGGTTTTCGAAGAGAGAACCTAAGGCCTCCATCGTTGGTCCATAGGCAGAACATATTGGTCCCGACCCCTAGGAAAGGATTTCTATCATGTACCAGATTGGATCTTTGAGAGGATAAGGTATTTTAGCATGATTTATGGTTGCAAACCCCTAGGTGGTGATTGTAAATCATGGATAAAATATTGAAACGATGGTTATACACTCACGTTAATTTTATTATTAACCTCCCCTAGGAGTTCTGTTAATAGAATTAATGACCAAAGAAACGATTATTAATATATGCTGGATCATACGGGTCCTGGATGGCATATATTAATCAGGAGGGGTTCTGTGTTCTTGATTGAATTTGGCACGACTCCCCTAGGAGCTTGTTGAATTCTGAGTTGGCAATTATCGTTGTAAGGTTGTGATATTTTTAAGGTTTTGACACATAAACACATTTGTATTTTTTTTACATGATTGTGTTATCTTACTAAATTGTTTATATATGTTTGCTTATGTTTGGTATATGATTCTTTATTGTAGATTAAAAATGTCTAAAAACGCTTTATCTTCAATACTTGATAAAAACTTATTAACTGGAGAAAATTATATTGATTGGAAACGAAACCTGGATATCATCCTCTCCTTCGAGAAACTGAAGTATGTGCTGACAACCCCTTGTCCTCCCGAGCCCACAGGAGACTCAGCTAATGAGCAATTTCAAGCATATAATTGCTGGAAAGATGCTAATGATCAGGCTCGCTGCTTTGTTATGGCTAGCATGAATAACATGTTGCAGGCTCAACATCAGGATTATGAGACTGCAAAGCATATCTTCGATAATCTTGAGGATATGTTTGGGATCCAGGCCATAACAAAGCAGCAAGGGGCGCTTCAAAAACTCTTACACTGTAAGCAGAGACCGAGGACATCTATAAAGGAGCACATGATGTTGGTCATAGGAAACCTCGTTGAGGCTCAAACCAATGGAGCCGACATCGATGCTGAAACTCACATGACTATCGTCTTTGAGACTCTATCAAAGGAATTTATTTCATTTAGAGCTATTTTTAATTTAAGCAATAGATGGGATATGACCTTGATAGAATTAATGAAACAGTTACAGGAGTTCAAACTGCTGATCAGGGAGTCTCCTACCGATGGAGAGGCCAATATGGTAGCTGCTTCTAGTTCCAATCTTAACTCTGGGAATGGAAAGAAGCAACGGGCCAAAAACGGGAAGTCTTCTATTCCTACTAGCACCAAGAGCAAGAAGAAGAAGAAGAAGAACCCGAAGAAGCTTAAGTGCTTCTTCTGTGGGAAGGTCAGGCACATAAAGAAGCATTGCAATGACTTCCTTTCTAAAGGAGGTAGGTGTGATCTTCTGTATTTAGAAACTTGTTTGGTTGAGGAATCCAGTGACATTTGGGTCATAGATTTAGAAACAAGTTCAGAGAGTTTTGGCCTGAAGTAGAAGAGCAATTGGGTAGACCCATAAAGGCACTTCGATCCGATCGAAGTGGGGAATACTTTTCTGATGAGTTCTTGGGACACTTATTAGAGAATAGGATTTTATCCCATTTGACTACGCCAGGCACTCCGCAGCAGAATGGCATGGCAGAGAGAAGAAATAGGGCTTTATTGGACATGATTAGGTCCATGAAGAGTTATTCATCATTGTCTTTATCCCTTTGAGGATATGCACCACAAACCATATGTTATCTTTTGAACAATATGCCTTCAAAATTGGTCCCTAAAACTCCTCATGAGTTGTGGACAGGTAGGAAGACATCCTTAAACCATATTCGCATATGCGGATGTCCAGCTCATGTCCTGTTTAAGGATACGAATAAGTTGGAAGCACATTCAAAAGTTTACGTGTTTGTAGGATATCCAAAAGGGACTAAAGGGGGTTATTTCTATAACCTAAAGGGAAATAAAGTCGTGGTTTCAACTAATGCAACCTTCCTTTAGGATAGTTACAATGACGACTTTAAACCTCAAAGCAAAGTGGTGCTTGAGGAGTTAAAGAGTGATCCGATCACTCCGGAAGGTCCGAATGAAACAGTTTCGATCAGTGTAGAAAAACCAAATAAACCTAAACAACAACTTGAGGGGCTTCGGCATAGTGGGAGGATCGGGCGTCAACCTAAGAGGTATATGTTCATTGGGGAGGTCTTCTTGGCTGAACCGGATGAACATGACAAGGATCCTTATACTTACGCAGAAGCTATGGAGGATGTTGATTCAAAACTTTGGACAGAGGCCATGAACATAGAGATGAAGTCTATGGAGACTAATAAGGTCTGGGAGCTTATGGATCTTCATGAAGGGGTAAAACTCATAAAGTGTAAGTGGATCTATAAGAGGAAAAGAGGACTAGATGGAAAGGTCGAAACCTTTAAGGCTAGACTGGTAGCTAAGGGTTATACGCAAAAGGAAGGAATCAATTATGAGGAAACCTTTTCGCCTATAGCCATGCTTAAGTCCATCCAGATTCTCTTGTCCATAGCTGCCACTCTCGACTATGAGATTTGGTAGATGGATGTCAAGATGGCTTTTTTGAATGGCTATTTTGATGAGTCCATTTATATGGAACAACTTGACGGGTTCAAGGTCACGGATCAAGAGGGTAAGGTTTGTAAGTCGCTAAAGTCAATTTATGGACTTAAGCAGGCGTCTCATTCCTGGAACATAAGATTTGATCAGGTGATCAAGACTTATGGGTTCTCACAAAATGTGGATGAGCCATGTGTTTACAAACATATTAAGGATGGGAATGTGGTTTTTCTACTGCTCTATGTAGATGACATTCTATTAATTGGCAATGGCGTTGGGGCATTGTCATCGATCAAATTATGGTTGACCAAGCAATTTGACATGAAGGACTTAGGTGAGGCTAATTTTGTTCTAGGTATCTAGATCTTTTGGGATAGGAAGAACAAAATGATAGCTTTTTTCTAGGCCAGCTACATAGATAAAATTCTCAGAAGGTTTGCAATACAAGATTTCAAGAAAGGTGGACAACCATCTAGGTCTGGAATTAATCTTTCTAAGAAAGACTCTCCAAAGTCTTATGAAGCAAAAGAATACATGAAGAATGTGCCTTATGCTTCGGCAGTAGGTAGTCTCATGTATGCCATGCTTTGCACACAACTGGATATTAGTTATGTAGTCGGGATTGTAAGTCGATTTTAGGCGGATCTAGGACCGACCAATGGGTAGCGGTAGAGCATATTTTCAAGTACCTGAGAAGGACTCGAGGGTATATGCTTGTATATTCAGGTGAGGACTTGATTCCTCTAGGATATACTGACTCAGATTTTCAATCCTGCCTAGATTCTAGGAAATCAACTTTGGGTTTTGTGTTTACTCTGGGCGGCGGTGCCATTAGTTGAAGAATTGCTAAACAAGATTGCACTTTGGATTCAAAGATGGAGGCTGAGTATGTGGCAGCTAGTGATGCTTCAAAAGAAGCAGTGTGGCTCCACAAATTCCTTGGGGATCTTGAGGTAGTTTCTGGTATGGATAAGGCAGTATCACTGTTCTATGATAACAGTGCAGCGGCAGCTAATGCTAAGGAACCAAGATTTCATAAGATGAGTAAGCATATTGATCGGAAGTATTATGTGCTAAAGGACTTCGTTGAGGGCAGGCATGTCATGGTATGCAAAATCGCGTCAGAGGACAATTTAGCTGATCCATTTATGAAGACATTTACCGAGAGAGTCTTTGAGAGGCATGTGGAAGCTATGGGGATACAAAATTTGTCATATTTACTCACTTAGTGCAAGTGGGAGATTGTTAGACATGTATGCCCTAAGGAGTAAAAATGTAATAAGTTTTTGGAGACATTTTTATCAATAAAGAATTTATTTATTTTTTATATACCAAATCTTGCCCTCTTTACATTCATATTTGTTGAACGTATGTTAAGCAAATAATAGTTTGAGACTGTCAGTCTAAACCTTTAAGAATTGGGCATATGATGGACAGATTATGCGGAAGACACGATTCTTAAGGTGATGGTCTAAATCATAAGATCTGCAATCGAGGGAATAAAGTTAGGTGCTTTATTCATGTAAAGATTGTTATGTTGTCTATATCCCAATTAGGAGATGGTTTGTCTTGGCCATCGGAGGCAGACTCCAAGAATAGAAACATTGGCACGTTGTCATAGGTGATGATGTGTTGGATTGGGACATAAAGTGAACTGATTTGGATTAATAATTCTGTCTCAGCAAATCGATTCACTTTAGACAATCATTTGTATTGTATCTTAATCCTGAGATAAATAGTGGGCTATTGTCTTGACTTGTGTCTTTTGATGTACCAAAGGGTGACACCCACATCTTAATAGTGGTATGCATGCCGGTACGTTGGAGGCATGACTCTTGATAGCATAGACCTGTTATTCATAGATATGGAATCCATAGCTCATCTTTAGGAGTAGTGATATCCTCTTATATGCGTTATCCTGTAATTGAAAAACTAGAGCACTCAACCATTTGGATACATAGGTGTAACCAAATGGTATACTGTCTTTGGATGGTAAGTTTTCTGATAGTGAGATAATGGAACGTAAGATAAAAATAATCGGGAAGATAAGACAGAACTTGTCCTTAAGCCGATTATGGATAATCATATGGGGATATGATACACTATGATATGTCATGGAGACTTACCTATATGGGCTTCGTAATTCTATGTAGTTCGAGAGTGCAGCTCCAAACTTTTAGTGGAGTAGCGTTGGAGTTGATAATTATGAAATATATATCTAGGATATTAGGTTTCATAATTATCGGGAGCTTGAACTATATAGGTCCATTTGGTCCCCTTTGCTAGCTCACAATATCCTGTAACGATACGGCATGCTTTTCCAATAATTAGTGACTTATATCAGATTTATTAGATTGGTTAAAATTTAGAAGAATCTAATAATTCATGTCTGTTTATCGGTTGAATTAATTTAGTGATAAATTTGATTCAAGATAAACTTATTGAATTATTGGGGTCGAATAATTCTTGTCTGTTTATCGGTTGATTTAATTTTTGGATAAATTAGATCAAGATAAACTTGTAGAATTATTGAGAATTCATTTATTTTCTTAGAGATTATCTAGATAAAGTTGTTTTAATCAGATAACTTTTCTATTGGGTTATTTGAATTAAAACTGAGACTTTATCCTATAGAATCTCGAGTGAAAAATAAAAGATTCGCTAAGATTTTTATTCGGCAGTTCAGCCTGTCGATCCTCATGTTCGGCCTGCCGATGGGCCAGTTTGGCTTGCCGATTATGCTATTCAGCCTGCTGATGAGCGAAAGATAAGATTACGCGTTTTCATGCAAATTTTATCAGATATTGATCCAAAATTGATTTTAATTCGAATTTTTGAGACCTAATCTGATAATAAATGACCCTAGACCTATCCTATATAAATAGGGAATAAGTCTTAAGAGTTATTCAGATTTGGAATACACTACATACCTTGTTTTGTATGTGGCATCTAGTATGAAAGATGTTCTCTCACTGCACTTCATCGTCTTCTTTGATTTGTATACTTAAAGTTTGCCTAGCTACCAATATTTCACCTTGGGCAGCGTATTCCTCTTCATCCATGTCCTCCAATGGTGGCATAGACTTGGCATCATCTTTAGCCTGGGACTCAAATTCACCATCGTCTCTCACTATCATTATTCTTTTGTTTGGACATTGGCTCGCTATGTGACCCTTGCCTTGGCATTCGAAACACTTAATGTCACGATTTTTGAGTGGTGGAAAAATCGGATGTACCTTGATTTCTATGGCTAGTTTTTTATTGCTTTCGCTTGGGTTTGGGCTTGGCTGTGGTTGGCTTCTCCTCTCTACTAGCAACATTCAGCCTCCATGATGAACTCGAGCTTGGGTTGGGTGTGTATTGCTGCCCCTCCCTTTTGTTGGTTCTCAATCTTAATAGCCATATGCAGCATATCCTCCAATTCCACATAATGATGCAATTCCACTATATTAGCAATTTCTCAGTTCAATCCCACCAAAAACCTTGCCATAGTAGCCTCTTGGTCCTCCTCTACATTTGCCCAAATCATAGCAACTTCCATCTCCTTGTAATAATCCTCCACACTCCGGTTGCCTTGTGTAAGACTTTGCAACTTTTGGTACAACTCCCAGTAGTAATGGCTGGGAACAACACGTCTCCTCATCACGGTTTTCATCTCCTCCCATGTTTCTATTGGACGCTCTCTATTTCTCCTCCTATTTAGTACTAATTGATCCCACCAAACAATCGCATAATCAAAAAATTCTATGGCTGCCAATTTAACCTTTTTAAACTCTGAATAATTATGACAATAAAAAACTAACTCCACTTTCTTCTCCTACTTAAGGTAAGCTTTGGGATCATTCTTGCCTTGGAATGATGAAATCTTCATCTTAATGCTACCTAAATTATTATCTTCTCGGCTCCTAGCTTCTTTAAACCGCCCCACATGCTTCTAGTTCTATTGCTCACAATTGAATCCCAATCATCTTCTTCCTCAAAACCTTTCCCAAAATACTCTTCATCTTCAAGTCTCACTCCCCTAGGTTGTATTCTCTCTCTCCTTCGCACATTAGGAATATTTTGTGGCTGTGCATTTTCTATCCTATCTATTCGTTCATGAACTTGCACCATCTCCATTCTAAACATGCTCCTCATCTTACCCATTAAACCCTCCATGAGCATCTTTGAATCAACCTTCCCCGACACCTCTCCAGTAGTATTTTTGTCCTTGATGTTGGACATATTGGTTGCAAAACAAAGTTAAAGAAGAAGGAAGAAGAAAAGATCCTCACACACTCCCTTACGTGTTTCACTAAAAAAAAAAAAAAAATTCGCTCAATGACACTCATATTTTTCCACAAAATATAATTGGCTTTTACCCTTTTTATAGACTCACCACTCTTGCCTTTTTCCACTCTTAGTAATTCTCTATAGTTTCTTATCAAACTAATCAAATAGATATCAAAATTTCCAACAACAATTCACCAATAACTCACCAAGAAAAATTTGGAATTAAGAAGATAGAGAACAAGGGCCGTAAAAAGGATTTAAGGATTTCCAATTGTAAGAAGAATTTAGGAATCGGGAATTAGGATGTAAAATTGAAACAAGAATTTATGAATTAGGAAGATGTAAGATTGAAAAAGAATGTAAGAATATATAAGATTGAACAAGTAAGAATTAAAACAAGACTTGAACCTTTTTTTACGTCTATTTTTTTTTTTGCTGTCTCTTTTTTTGGACTATTTTTTTGGCTGTCTTTTCTCTCTTTTTTGACAATTTTTTTTTTTTTGAATAATGAATTGGAATTTCAAGGAAGGGAACTCGAATTTGAACAAAGAATGGAGGAAAAAAACAATAGGCAAACCTAAAACTATAACCGAGCTCTGAATACCAAATGATACGAACCCCGTTAATAAAGTGATGAGACCCTTGAATTAACTAAGTTTGCAAGACCATTTAGAAACAAGTTTGTGTGAAACCATGACACATTACTTATAGTGAAGCAAAAACCATGGTATAATGAAGACGCCACAATCAAATATGAATGTTTGATTGATAAGTCAAAGTTGAACGCTATGGAAATTCCGATAAGTTTGAAAAGTTCTCAAAGAAACAAAGAGAATTTTGATCTCATAAAGTTTGAATAAAAATCTGAATTGTGTATTATTTCATTGAATCAAATTACTATTTTTAATACAAGATAATCAACAAATTTGGCTACTTGTAATCAGCCCCTAAAAAAAACCCCAAACAAAAAAAAAAGAAAACAAGAAATCTAGAAATTAAAAGAAAAGGAAACTATCTAATTTCCTAACCTACTTACACACCTACTCCAAAATTGAGAAGCTAATTGGCGCCCTTTCCATAATCAGGAAACTAGTCCATATTCAGAAAACTAATTACATGGGAAACTAATCAATTGGGAAACTAACCAAATGGAAAAGTAACCAAATAGGAAAGTAACCAAAGTGGGAAAAGGAAACTTCTCAAATTGGAATAGGAAAACTAGCTGAAAAAGGAAACTTCTTTATTCTTGAATTAGTGTGTAATCTTGAATCTTAAACTGGTAAAATGATGTGTATTGTGCTGAACAAGAAAGGAAGCTTTTCAAAATTATCCTAACGCTTGAATCTTGATAATCCAAGCTTGTTGTATGCGTTTTTCTTCTCCCTTGGGCCTGCATGAATTTGTCTCAGTCCAAATGCTTTGAATCAGCCCATTAAGATGTTCTTTGAATCTTTTAGCTGTAGCTCTTATAACCATCCTGATTGGAACTTGAATTGAATCCTTACTCCATATATTAGGTGTGTGCTTATTTATGTGGCAGCTAGTGATGTTTTGAAAGAAGTTATGTGACTCAGCAAGTTCTTTGGGGATCTTGAGGTAGTTCTTAGTATGGATAAGCCGATATTGTATTGTGATAACACTACAACAATAGCTAATGCTAAGGAATCAAGATTTCATAAGAAGAGTAAACATATATATCAGAAGTGTCATGAGATAAAGGACTTCTTTGAGGATGGATATATTACAGCACGCAAGATTGCGTCTAAGGACAATATAGCTGATCTTTTCACAAAGACACTACTGATGATAGTTTTCAAGAAGCACGTAGAGGCTATGGGGATGCGAGACATGTCATATTTACTCACTTAGGACATGTAGGAGATTGTTAGACTAGGAGCCCTAATGATTAAATAATGTAATAGTTTTTGGAGACATTTTATCGATAAAGAGTTTAATATTTATTTTCAAATATCAAATGTTGTTCTCTTTATGTTCATTTCTATTGAATATATGATAAGCAAACAAAAGTTTGAGAGTATCAGTCTAAACCTTTAAGATCGTGTATATGATGGACAGATTATGCGGAAGACATGAATCTTTAAGATAATAGTCTAAATGATAAGGTCTGCAATCAAGGGAATAAAGTTGGGCACTTTATTCATGTTAAGATTGTTATATTGTCTACATCCCTAACGGGAGATGACTTTTCTTGGTCATCAGAATGGGACTCCGCAAGTAGAAACATTGATATATTGTCATAGGTGATAATATATTGGATCGAGACAAAAGTTAAATTAATTTGATTAATATTTCTACTTATTTAAATTAATTCACTTTAGACAATCATATGTGTTACGTTTTAATCCTGAAATGAATTAATGAGCCCGTATTCTTAACTTGTATCTTTTGATGTACCAAAGGACGACATTCTTATTTGATGATGGTAGGCATATCGGTACATTAGAGACATGACTCTTGATTAAAGTAGACTAATTATTCATAGATTTAAAATCCATAGCTCTTTTATAGAATTAATGATATTCTCTTATAAACATTATCCTATAATTGGAAAACTAGAGCGCTCAACCATTTGGATACATAGGTATAACCGAATGGTATACTATTTATTGATAGTAAGTTTTTCAATGGTGAGATAATGGAATATGAGATAAAAATAATTGGGAAGGTAAAACGAAATTTATCCTTAATTCGATTATGAATATCCTATGAGGATGCTACATATTATGATATGTTATGGACGATTAGCTTATTGGAGCTTTATAATTTTATAAAGTTCGAGAATGTAGCTCTAAGCTTTTATTAGAATTGATCTATATATGTCCATCAATTCCCCATTGCTAGCTTATAATAATTCCTATAACAACATGGCATATATTTCCTGCATATTGATGACTTATGTTATTTATTAGATTGGCTAAAATTCGAGTTGATTGGATTTAATAATTCTGGTTGGTTTATTGGTTAAATTAATTTTGTGAATTAATTCAAGATAAACATGTTGAATTATTTGGATATATTTTATTTGTATATGTTCATCCATATATGACTATTTTAATCAGATACATTCTCTATTAGATTATTTGAATGAAAATTGAGGCTATGTAAAGGATACCAAGGTCAAATAAAATAGGATTTATCTAACCAATTCGAATTGGGTGAATATGATAAGTCTGAGGAGTTCAAATTCGAGTCTACCTATTGGGGCTGTGACACCATGGTCAACAACATTGCAAAGGCGCGGTCGACCACTCTCGGATAATCAACAAAATGTATTTTTACTTAGAAACTAATCCAAACTCAAATTTTAAAGCCGAATCTTATAAGGACTAACCCTGAATCTGACCATTATATAAAGGAAACTATTTTTCATTGTTTCTAAGGTGATTTGAGAAGTAGAGAGTGAGTATTCTAGTGAGAGAAACTCTGAAACTCCTGGAGAGCTATTGTTCAACATCTGGAACCTTAGTTCTAGGTTTTCTCAAGTGGTTGGAAGAAGAGTCACCGGTGGAAAGACTGTATGACGTGCGACCACCCGCATTTCGATCGTGGAAAAAGAATAACAAAGAAGACTAGTTGGTTGAAGCTCTTCCAAAACATTCTTCTCTAGTCGGAGTTTCTGCGGCCTTTGGTAGACAAAAGAGGTACGTAAGATATTTTATTAATGTATGTACTTAGTATGCCAAACTTGTTATTTACAAAAGACTTTGATTTAAAAATTTTTAAAATTCTTCTGCATATCGTTTTCTAACACAAGAGCCTCTAGTATGTTAGGGAGTGGGGAGTGGGGCCAAATCCAGTGGGCTTGAGTGGGGCATGGGGTTAATTAGGTTATTATTAATTAATGTGAGGTAAAAACTGGGCTTGTGGGAGAAAGGGTTAAAATCAGGCTTCTGGTGGGCTCCTAGTTCAACATGGCCCAACAAAAGAACGGACAAGAGGGAGCTGAGTATTTCAGAGGGTTTGGTTTTCCTAAATCTGGGGGGAAAGGGCTTCTAGATCAGAGAGACCCAGGGCAGTAGAGGCCAAACTAGTGATGCCCTGCCAACTTTCGGGTTTATAGAGGAAACAGTCCCCATTTTGGGACAAAAGAAACAATTATGGGTGACAATTTATTTTAATAAATCATGTTGGTGCCAATTCGTTATTAATCATATTAAAAAACATTAACCCAAGCACAACCTATTTATCAAATGTGTCAAAAAATATCAACCTAAATACAACCTATTTAATAATCATGTTGATCGTGTCGACCACATACCCTGTTTAAATTTATATATTGAATAAATTATTGATATAACTACAGCTTATTTAGCATGATTATAAAACATACTATAGATTTTATCAATTTATCTTTTTTTTAGATTACTTACAAATTTTCATAATATTTATATTTAATAAAAACAAGTAAACTTTCTATATTATACCATGTAAATTTTCAAATCATAAATGTAATTAATCATGTCATCTCACATCATAAATTTACTAATTTCGTACAAGTTTCGTATCATGTTATTATATCATGACCCAAATTGTGACCCGTAGAAACAATCCCTATTTTCAAAACTTACAGACCCGTACCATCACTTAATAAAGCTAGGATTAACATAACCGTAAACAAAAAAAATATATCTCCAAACCAGACATTAAACAAAAGCTCAAAGTTTACTAGATTTTCCCAAGCCCAGCCAGCCTAAAGGCGATCGAGTATTTTGGTCTGCAAAGTACACATGATTGAGGATTTCAACATATTTTTAACGGCCAATTCTATAGCAACAAATATCACTTTGGCAATGAAAATCCATCGACCATGTCCCGTTAATAATTTTTCAATAGGTCTTCTAAGAGTCTCACTGATACCATTGGGGACATAATGTAGAAACAACTTAGTCCGCATCCATTTCTTCCAAAGCCGCTTTAGCAGCGGCCTTTGCTTTCTCCAACAACTCCTCCGGAACCTGGAAAAGTACAAAATCCTAAATGTTCACCTAGGCAAATATTTGCAGAAAAAAAAAGGTGAAAAAAAAAAAACACAAATAAGTCGTATCGATGCATAAATCACAGGCAAAACCAATAGCGTGCACACATTGATTTATCTTATCAAGTACAGAGGACTGTTAACTTCCAATCAGAAAAAAAGAGTGGATTTTACAATCTCAAATCCAAAATCAATGTGGACGTGGTGCACAATTTTAAATAACTTGGACAAAAAGAGTTCCAAAAGAATATATTTCGTTTGTTATGTCAAGGAATGTGACTTGATATATTCTGCCTAATGTATATGAACACTAAGGGCTACAGAGTCAATATAAAAGAAATAGCCAGGATCCCTGTGCATATTCTTAAACTTTTCTCCAAGCATTTTGTGCAAGCCAAATCCTTTAGAGGAGTCCAAAAATAAGTCGTGAGACATCAAAAAGAAAACAGGTTATATTTACGAGCTACCCATCTCTAAAGTAGTTACCTTCTGATGTTGCCGGTTTGATTCATCACAGACCCAGGTCATTTCCAATTCAAAGTCCTTGTCCTTTGCCTCATCATGTATTCCATAGATGCTGTGAGCATGTTAAACGACAACATAAATTGAAATGGTTTTTTACTACTGAAATATACTCCATCTCCTCGATGGTTAGATTCTCAAACAGCAAACTCAAGGAGACAAATGAAATGTTTTGTATGTCAAAGTACAGGTATGGGCACAAACTACTTTTTCTGAGGACAAGACAAATTAAACTCAATAACTAATCTGAAAAGTGAACACTCGGTCTTTGTTGTTGCAGCTTCTGTGATTTTTCTAATGCATTTTTTATTTTAGATTTTTCCAAAGCATTTTTTTTTTTTGAGAGTTTTCCAATGCATTTATGTATTACCATTGAGGAATGCAAAGGTTATTGACGTACATCGGTATAAGGGCCAAAGTGAATCCTCATATATGCCATACATCAAGTCTCTACATGCTATACAAAAATCTTCAAAAGGATGAGACTTCAGAGAAGTCCATATTACCATGCATGTCCTTACCATGGCTTCCCCATCAGCGTCATCTGTTTTTCGCACAGGTTAACTTCACCAAATCACTATATTTTGGGTCTACAAAATTTAGAGTTTTGCCACCAGCTTTTTTAGTTTCCGACATTAGAAATAAAGAGCTATATAATTTCATCATGGTGTTATTAGAAAGAGGATAAATAACATCCATATATAATGCTACTCACATCTTAGCAACTTCAACAACTCCTTGCCGGCAAGTTAATTCAGAAAGCTTCAACTTTTCAATCTCTCTGCCAACAGATAAAATATATAAGCTTCCATACTCAAAAGTTAAAGCATATATAGAACACAATCAATATCACTTTACACCAGTGTAAAAACTAAAATATCTAAATCAAAACAAAAAAGACAACAAAAAAGAAAAACAAAAGAAACAATGTCCGCACCATGATATTAAAAGACTACTACAATATTGATCGTCCTAAGCAATACAAACTTGGTAAAATAAGAAGTTCCTCGTATAAATATGCAGTGAAATATGGTAAGAAATGCAGCTTTTAGTTTTCAGCCATGGATTCGACTGTCTTTTGCTGAAACAGACCCTAGAAAAATGTTACGCTTCAATATTTCAAGCATTAAATATCATGAAAACAACTAAAATGAATATGATTAAATGACAGCGACACATTAGATTCTAGACAATGCACAAACTTCTATAAACATGCACTCCGCTTAAATTGAGAAAAAATGGATTCTTTAAACATACAAATGAGTTTCCACATTCCAGCAAAAAACAAGAGCACTGTGCACACAACATGCTTTTTTTTTTTAAAATACGAAGAACAAGTTCAATACCACTAACACAGATATTTCTCAGTATTACAAACAAGCTAAAGGTTCACACTATAAGTTCCTAACTACAGATTCCTTCCTATCCAAGAAACAGATGGAAATAACATTATCTAGGCATCTAGCAACTTTCTGGACAATGTGTGCGGTTTCATTCTTCACATGTTGGAAGGATCTATTTGAATGTTGACAAGAAAGAATCTAACCGTTATTTTGAGATTGTAAGTAGATTTAACAAAAAAGGAGCTATTAGTAAAAACATTTGGACTCACATGTCATATTGAATGAAGTAGTCTAGTATGAATGTAAAGACCACCTCATGTACCAAATTCACAGAATTTTTAAAGCAGTATCTTATATTGAGACTTTAAGATGTTCTTACATGCAAGGCAGTTCTGGAATTTAGCATAATTCTTTTGCAGAAATTAGAATTAATGAATTATGTCAAGCCTCCAGATTTTCAGACTCAGAGTAGAGACTCTTAGTTGAAAGTGGGGCAATTTCCTCTCTTTTGTTGCACTATCACCAGTTACTTTTTTTTTTTTTTTTTTGGAAACAAGAAAATGAATACATTATAAACGTTTATCACCAATTACATTTACTGTCATAGAACAATAACAAAAAGCTTCAGTAACCTTTCTGCAGCCAAATAAACGTTTATCATTCCATTTATTCTGTTCTTTTAATTCATAAAAAAATGACAAAAATCTTCCACTGCAGTGAAATGTCCAAGATCCAGACTCTAGACCAGCCACAAGAGCTCAAGACATAACCCTATGCATCAAGTATTCTAATCCATCGGGCATAAACCAGAAGTTGTATCACGTAGAGGATATATAAATATAGCAGATCTGAAAGCAAACATGTATGATGGCATCATCTGACCCAGTCTTTGATAAAAGCTCGGTAATATTAGCTTATGCATGCATCTCTTTCCAACTAATTAAAAAATAATAATAATAACAATAAATAAAAGATTTAATTATAAAAATTCCTCCTCAACTATTGGCCTAGATCAAAAGTTGTATCACATAGAGGATATAAAAATATAGCAGATCTGAAATCAAACATGTATGATGCATAATCTGACCCAGACTTTGATAAAAGCTCAGTAATATTAGTTTATGCAATTATCTCTTTCTAACTGGTTCAAAAGTAGTAGTAGTAATAATAATAATAATAATTAATAAAATGATTAATTATAAATATTCCTCCTTAACTATAGTCCTTGTAACACTATGCCCCTGAATTTTAAAACGTAACATGCATTTTCCCCTAACTATGAAATGTTAACAAAAAAAACTCCTTTCGTTAGAACTTTCAATACAACTTGGTACATTAATGAAGATTTGGTACATAATATAGGAGTATTTTAATAACTCTATCATGTCTAAAGCTCATTTGAATTTAAAAAGTTGATATAATTTTAAACATTAAAATTTAAAAATCTAAACTAAAAAATATTGAAAACTTTTTAAAACAAATAATCTCTTATTTTCAAAGTGATCCCACCAGATAAGCAAACGGCCTAATGGTTCACTAAGCTATTCAACAATCTCATTAATTGTGTAATTTTGAGTCATTTATGCTCAAAAGCATAATTCAATGAGTTTTCTTGTTAATATTTCATAGATCGAGGGGAAACAAATGTTACTTTTTGAAATTTAGGGGAAATAAATGTTACGTTTTAAAGTTCAGAGAGCATCGTGTTATAAGGGCTTTAGTTGATGGGGAATTTTTGTAATTAATCCTAAATAAAACGCAAACATAAAAAAAATGAAGAACAACATGAAATGACTCATTAAGAAAACATAGCTACTTTTTGGCTGTACAGTGGTACAAAAAACCAACAAACTTTAGTGCAAGAAGATTTAGAAAGGATATATTGCAAGAGGTAGAAGTTCCATATGGGGGGCGGAATAAAAACAGAACAAAACAAATATTAGCAATTATTTTGAGACTCCATGAAACCAACTATAGGGAGCACAGAATTTGATGGAGAAGCATTAGAATTAGCATCAAAACGCAAGTATTTTCCTAAATGATGTTTAAAAAAAATGCAAACGATAGACGTTTAGAGGAAAAGGGTGGTCCTTTCGTATTCTAAGACACTTAAGAAATAACTAGCAGTAACAGTAAGGAAATGTATGGTGGAGCATAAAAGGAAAAGAGATTAAATATCCAACTAGAAGGGGGAAATAGATCTAAAGATCACTTCCAACAGACTCTAGGAAACCAACTACAAAAGGCTACAGAATTCACCCTTAGTTGCATTGTATCATCACGCATAAATGCATCAAAGAAGAATAAAACTATTTCATTCACCCACAAAAACACACGATAACATTTCAGAAGAAGAAGAAGGTTAAACTCATGTTTTAGCACCCGACCAATGTAAAACTTGGGACTATTTAAGCCTTACTTGATTTAACCAAACAAACGTCTATACCCTGTAAGGAAAGCACCTGACTATATTTAGAGAATTTCTCATTCTCTTACAATTTTGTATCTCATGTTTATAGAAAGAATAAGGTGTTTTGAACAATAATAATATGTTTAACCTCATGTTAAACATAATCATTACGATAATTAAGAAGTGTTCCTTTTGTCCTTTCTCATAATCTGACCGCGGGGGGGGGGGGGGGGTGGGGGGGGGGGGCAGATATCGTTCACAAAAAAAAATTTTAAGGTCCATGTAAAAATATACTTCAACAATAAAAAAAAGTATTACTTCCTTTTGTTCTCTTCATCCAAAAGGGGGAAAAAGATATTGTTCACAAAAACAAGGTTCTAACTTAAGGTCGTTCATGTAAAACACACTTCAAAAAAATTCCCCCCCCTTCCATTGTACTTCCACATTATGAAGATCAGAATCCGTAAAGGGCCCACACCCAGGCCATAAGTGACTACACCAACTTTCTAGAAAAGCATGAAATTAGGCGAAAAATCAGGATAGCTTCCCAATGTAAGAACTAGGTGCATATGCTTTGAAGGCATGTAAAACGGAATGTTAACAGACTATGGGCCCATATTGACAACATTAGAAAAATACTTTCTGGAAAACATAAACTAGCAAAATTCTAGCTCAAAACAACAAACTTCAATACTTTAAACTTACGTTTTAGCAGCTTGCCTTCCCTTCCCAATTGCAGCACCAAAGTACCTCTAGAAGATATACCAAAACCCAAGTCAGTAAAAGATAACTTGGAGAACATTAAAACAAGGATGAGAAGGGAAGACGACTCATTGCTGGATGATACTTACAACACAAACAACAACAACAATAATAATAAATAACTACTCACATACGAAATCCCAGATGGTTCAACCATGTACAATTGTGGTCCATCTCTGTCATAACCGCCAAGGATCACTCCGCATCCAAAAGGTCTGCAGCACGATTTAGAAGTTTCTTAGTGAATAAACGGTTAAAAGAAACTTAACTGACTAATGGTATTCCATGAACTATCAATTTTTCAGCCAACCTGAGCCACCAGTATAGTGTACAGAGATGCACATAGCTAGCAACCCGTTCTGCAAGTTCCTTAACAGGAATTGCTTCACCATACACACTGCAAACAGCCACAGCACATGCAACCATATAACATGATATAAAAAAATACCGCTAAAAAAACAGGTAGCAAGAATCAAATGAAAATCTGGATGTTCCATTTATCGTAGACCACCTTTGGGTAAATTTATGAGTCAAACGCATAGCAATTTGAACATTTTAGAAGAACAAAATAAAGAAGGTAAATTCACCAATAACTACGAATAGAATAGTATGAACTAATGAGGCAATTGGGAATGTAGTTCAAAGCACAAAATTGTGATTCAAACAACAATGCTACAGTGTTTTCTCGACCCAAATTTGAATTTTAAACCAACTTTAGTTCAAACTCTCGGTTTGAACTACATTCCCAAACGACAACTAAGTATCAATCTCGGATAACGAACAGACCCACAAAAAAAATCACATAATTCTTCACTGAAATGCTACTGTATCTTTTCCTTGAACTTTTTTGTCAATAGAAGTGCGCTAGTATGGAAAAAGGGTCCCGTCCTGCAAGTAAAACATGTTCACCTATTTGACCTTTCTTGCTCTTTTTTGTACCTCAGCAATGACAACAGGTCCGAAGGAAGCTGGGACCATATACATAAGAGCTTCCACATACATAAGAGCTCAACAGGAACAATAGTTTAGAACCTCTTACACAAGTATTTTGTATACGCACAAAATTAGAAAATAATAATCAATTAAATATGCACCCATAAAAGGGAGTAAGAAAATGCATGGAATAATACATAGATATTCCGCAGAACAGAACAAACCTTTCGTAGTTGGTAGCTTCAGACTTGGCCCGGGTAACAATTTGCCTCCCATCTGCTGCCAAGCCTGCAACAGCCTGGAATTGTAAACATTAGCAAATTTCTTTAGTGTGTGTGTGTGTGTGAGAGAGAGAGAGAGAGAGAGAGACAGAGAGAATGACAAGTTTATGTCACACCCTTTTCTTAGCTTGAAAGTATTAAAACAATTAACGGACATAACAATATTCTCTCCATCTTGAGGAAAACACATCTTGAAGGTGATTAGTAAATGTTGTGCTAACTAAACATACAAATGGAAATGGAAAGCAAACCCAAACTAAATACCTATATGTCAACAATCCCGATTTCTTTTTTGGGGAACTATACCCCAGATCAACAACAACAATAGGCCCGAAGAGAAAAGCTTGAATATGAAGTTCAATGAAAGGGAAGAAGATACAAATACCATGCCAGAGTGCCGATGAACGGAATGAATTCTTCTGTTGGAACCATGCAACATCATTTTTGACGCGACAAGCTTCTCGACGCCCTAAATTTCACATCGGAAATACTGTAAATACATTGCAGAGGTGTTCAAACAAATTAATTGCCAAAAAAAAAATCATTCTCGTTAAACAGAGAGAGAAAGAGAGAGAGATTGTTATACCATAACTACACCATCTTTGCATTTGATACCAATAACAGTTCTGCCAAACAAGGTTTTATAGTTTTAAAACAGGAAAACCCAAATCGAACATTAAAACACTAGTTTTTCGTGGAAGTTTTCTTGGGAACGAAACAGAAAGAGAAAGAGTACCCGCTGTTGTCGACAGCTTTGGCGGCGTATTCGATTTGGAAGACGCGGCCGTCGGGGGAGAATGTGGTGACGGAAAGATCGTAACCCGTTCCTATGCTGCTCATCTTTCTTCTTTCCTCTTCAAATTGATTGCTTTTCTTCTTGGATTCTGAGTAAAACTTTCTCGGATGCCAAACTGAGGTTTAAGAGCCACAAAAAGAGGAAGGAGTTTAATGAAACATATATTATTAGTTTCTCAAGTTCTGAAATACTTAACACGGGGCCGAAGAACTACCTTTCTCTTGACAGCGGTTGAACGGAGGTCGGCGGAAATCAACGGCTGCCAAAGAAAGAGAAAAAAAGTTGGAACCCAAGGAAGAATAAAAGGAAGACACAGGTACGGGGAAGGGTTATTACTGGAGAGTGAAGGTAAAAAGGGTTGTCTATGAGCACACTTTATGGGGAAGATTTTGATGAAAGGGCAAAAAAAAAATTTTAAATTGGGTAAAAGGTTTTTTTTTTTTTTAATAAAAAAAAATATTTTTTTGTGTAAGTAAATTGTCTCAATTTTTTTTAACAAAATAAGAAAAATGACTGTAGCAGAATAAGAAACCTCAACATGTTGAAAAAAAAAAAAACTAGAACCGTTTTGATGTCCAAAAAGCCTTTTTTTTGTGCCAAAAACTGTCCAAAAAAAAGTGGACTATTTCTCCAAAAAATTTTTGGCCGGAGGTCATTTTTCAAAATCACTCCTTTATGGTGAGCCCCGTCGAAAAACAAGGTCATTTTGCTGCGTGTAAGATTTTTTTTGTTTGCTATAATCGTTTGCTGCGGTGTAAGATTTTTTGTTTGCTATAATAGTTTGTTATAGTATAAATTTTTTATATGTGACTGTATTTAGGTTTTAATTTTAAGTTTTAATTGATTTTTTAAACCAATCTTAAGTTTAAAAATTACATAAAAACATTATTGATAATAAAAATTCTATGCTAAGATTAGGCAAACTTAGAATAAAAATATCGGCATTGATAGAAATATTAATACCTCAATTTTATAAAAATTTAATAGCAAATATTAATATCAGTAGAACTTCTGACAAAAATTACAAAAATTTTATATTAAATATATCTCTGATACTTTAAAACAGAATAAATATTAAAAAATATAAATAAACATGATTTATATAATAAACTTCATATATATTAGATTTGTTAATACAAAAAGACTGTTCTATAAGGCTCAAATACGGTTAGGATTCTATCTTAATTCAAACAATAATAGTATCATGACATGTTATTTAAATAGTGTTAAATATAGTTATGAATATGCCACACATAAATTTATTGATTTCTTCTTATTGTATTTCCATGGATGGGAAATTGTAAATTCTGCTAATTGTTAACATGAAATGGTAGTACTATGCTCAGATGATGAAATTGAAAAATTCATAACCATCATAGTTTGCGAACTCTTGATTGTATGGATAATAAGCATGAGGAGCCTTATTAGAGGAGCTATTTTAATTGGATCCTAATTTCATAAATTGTAAACTCATAAAAATGTTATCTTTATTCGATGTTGACATTCTTGATGCTCCCCACTCTTTTCTTATAGACTTATAGGACACACATTCCTTCATTGAAAGTATAAAATACCAATAGATTACTTAAGGGAAAAATCCATTAAATTTTGTAATTTCCAACATCATTGAAATTTTGTTGAAATTTTGTCGATATGTACTAAAATTTTATACAAAATACACTTTAGATTTTCCCATATCACTAATTTTATTGAAATTTACTGATATTTTCGTTATACCTATGATATTTTGCCAAAATCGATAATACAGTGGAAAAATACCTCGACATTTTTATCCTCGAGGCAAACAAGTGTTACCTATGGATATTTTAGCCTTTTTAGTTAGAAAAACTAATATTAATCAAGAGGAAAAAAGTGGTAGAACAAAATAATGATAATAAAAAAAATCATATAAAACCCTAATCTGATCTAATTATGATAGACTAAAAAATGAGAAAACCTTAGGAGGTGGTGCAGCGCGGCTAAGTTATTAGGCTTCGTATAACATGACCAAATTGTAGCAAATATACAAATATTTTGTTTCTTTTGAAAAAACCAAATATCATATTTTACTAAAATAAGAATAAGCCAAATAGCATTTTTAGTAGTTAACTAAATAAATAACATTATATGTTTTCAAAGAGAATATCATGAAAAATTGATAATAAAAATCTTAAAATATTCTAAAATATAATATTTCTTGATGAATATAAAAATTTACCAACAATATTGCTAGACCATTAGTGGCCAAGAACTATAGTACTTACATAAAATTACATTATTTTCATGTGTATACAAAACTTATTGGTAATGTTACCAGATATCGGTAATGTTACAAAATTATAGTATTTGTTTCCTGTTTTGGGTTTCCACGAAAATTCTCTATGTGTTTTTGTTCTTTGTTTTTATCACATTATTTGTCATAACAAGTGGTATTAGAGCATGGCTTTGATCTCGGCGATGGCAACAATGAAGTACGACATTCCGCTTTTGGATCGCGACACCAAATTTAGTCTTTGACAGGTTAAGATGCGGGCTGTATTGGCACAGATGGATTTGGAATAAGCATTGTTAGGGTTTGAGAAGACGCCCTCATCGTAGACGACGGAGGAGAAACAACGTAAGGATTGGAAGGCTTTAACCTAGATTCAACTCCATCTGTCGAATAGAATTTTTCAAGATGTTTTGAAGGAGAAGACCGTTGTTGCGTTATGGTTGAAGTTGGAGCAATTGTGTATAACAAAAAGTCTCACCAGTAAGCTACATCTGAAGCATCGTTTACATCTACACAAGATGGTTGAAGGTGCGTTTCTTGAAGAACATTCAACCATTTTTAAGGAGATTGTCTCTAATTTAGAGGCCATGGATGCTAAGTACAAGGAAGAAGACTTAGGGTTAATCCTGCTATGTTCGCTGCCCTTATCATATGCAACGTTTAGAGATACAATTTTGTATGGTCAGGATACACTTACTCTAGATGAAGTTTATGATGCCTTGCTATCTAAAAAAAAGATGAAGCAGCTTGTGACTAAACCTACGGCTCAGGGAGAAGGCCTTGTTGTTCATGGTAGAACTCAAGAAAGGAGTTCTGTTTTTGGTGCTGATGTGAGGGGCAGATCGAAGTCCAGGCATAAGGACAAAGTCTGCAACTACTGCAAGAAAAAGGGGCATATTAAGACCAACTGTTATAAACTACAAAACAAGAATAAGAGAGCGGCTGATCAAAAGGGAAAGCAAACAGACAAAACCGGTGAGGCTAGTGTTATGGAAGAAGTTTTTAAAGAGGAGCTCCTGGTGATTTTTGATGGTGAATCCAAATCTTGTGAGGATTGAGTTTTTTACTCTACATGTACGTTTCATATATGTCCCAACTGGGACTAGTTTTCAATACATGAAATAGTTTCTAAAGGCTTTGTTTTGATGGGTAACAATACTCCATGCAAGATTGCTGGTATTAGAACTGTCAAGATTAAGATGTATGATGTAATAGTAAGGACACTGGGTGATGTGAGGCATGTCCCTAATCTGAAGACGAATTTAATTTCCTTGAGTGCTCTAGATTCAAAAGGGTATATGTACTTTGGTGAAGGTGGAGTTTTAAAGGTCAGCAAAGGTGCTCTTGTTATGATAAAAGGGTAGAAAAAGACTGCTAGTTTGTATGTTTTGCAGGGAACTACAATTATAGGAGATGTAGCTATTACTACATCCACTATGTCTGATAGTGATCTCACTAAGTTATGGCATATGCGACTGCTAGACCTGTATGCCCTAAGGAGTAAAAATGTAATAAGTTTTTGGAGACATTTTTATCAATAAAGAATTTATTTATTGTTTATATACCAGATCTTGTCATCTTTATGTTCATATTTGTTGAATGTATGTTAAGCAAATAATAGTCTGAGACTGTCAGTCTAATCCTTTAAGAATTGGGCATATGATGGACAGATTATGCAGAAGACATGATTCTTAAGGTGACGGTCTTAATCATAAGATCCGTAATCAAAGGAATAAATCTGGGCGCTTTATTCATGTAAAGATTGTTATGTTGTTTATATCCCTTTTGGGAGATGGTTTGTCGTGGTCAACGGAGGTGAACTCCGTAAATAGAAACATTGGCACGTTGTCATAGGTGACGATGTGTTGGATCAGGACATAAAGTGAATTGATTTGGATTAATAATTCTATCGCGGCAAATCGATTCACTTTAGACAATCATTTGTATTGTATCTTAATCTTGAGATGAATGATGGGCTTGCTGTCTTGACTTGTGTCTTTTGATGTACCAAAGGGTGACACCTACATCTTAATAGTGGTATGCATACCGGTACGTTAGAGGCATGACTCTTGATAGCGTAGACCTGTTATTCATAGATATGGAATCCATAGCTCCTCTTTAGGAGTAGTGATATTCTCTTATATGCGTTATCTTGTAATTGAAAAACTGGAGTGCTCAACCATTTGAATACATAGGTGTAACCAAATGGTATACTGTCCTTGGACGGTAAATTTTTCGGTAGCGAGATAATGAAACGTAAGATAAAAAATAATTGAGAAAGTAAGACAGAACTTGTCCTTAAGCCGATTATGGATAATCCTATGGGGATATGATACACTATGATATATCATAGAGACTTAGCTATACGAGCTTCGTAATCTATGTAGTTCTAGAGTGTAGCTCCAAGCTTTTAGTGGAGTAGCGTTGGAGTTGATAATTATGAAATGTATATCTGGGATATTGGGTTTCGTAATTATCGGGAGCTTGAACTATATAGGTCCATTTGGTCCCCTTTGCTAGCTCATAACATCTTGTAACGATACGGCGTGCCTTTCCAATAATTAGAGACTTACGTCAGATTTATTAGATTGGTTAAAATTGGGAAGAATTAGATAATTCATGTCTATTTATTGGTTGAATTAATTTTATGATAAAATTAATTTAAGATAAACTTGTTGAATTATTGGGATCGGATAATTCTTATCTGTTGTAGAATTATTAGAAATTCATTTATTTTCTTAGAGATAATCTAGATAAAGTTGTTTTAATTAGATAACTTTTTTATTGGGTTATTTGAATTAAAACTGAGACTTTATCCTATAGAATCTCGGGTGAAAAATAAAAGATTCGCTGAGATATTTTTTCGACAGTTCAGCATGCCGATGGGCAAGTTCGGCCTGCCGATGTACGAATGATAAGATTACGCATTTTCACGCAGATTTTATCAGATATTGATCTGAATTTGATTCTGATTCGAATTTTTGAGACCTAATTTGATAAGGACTGACCCTAGACCCAACCTCTATAAATAGAGAGTAAGTCACATAAGTTATTTAGATCAATTGAGAGATAAAAGAGTGATACTCTGCTGGTGAGAATCTGAAACTTCCTAAGAGCTCTTGTTCACAAATCACGAATACTTGATTTGGGTTCTCTTAATTGAT
This sequence comes from Artocarpus heterophyllus, assembly GCA_025403435.1. NCBI lineage: Eukaryota > Viridiplantae > Streptophyta > Magnoliopsida > Rosales > Moraceae > Artocarpus > Artocarpus heterophyllus. The sequence goes on from CM046347.1 coordinate 33,808,330, forward strand.
TGGAAGGAGAGTCACCTAATAGAAGAGCTGTACGTGTGAGCCCACACTCACTCCGATCGTGGATAGAGAATAGCAAAGAATGCCAGTTGATTGAGGTCCTTCTAGAACGTTACTTCCCTTTACTAATTGCAGGAGCTTTTCGGCATTCAAAGGTTAGTAAGATCTGGTTAATTTATGCATATAGCATATCAAACTTATGTTTTGAAAAATACTCTGATATAAAATTGTAAAATTCTATTGCGTACTATTTTTCTAACAATTGGTATCAGAGCTAGGTTTTTACATAAATTACAAGTTTGTGATCATACTATATATATAATTTTTGTTATCTTAATCTCTCATATGCTTGAATTTAATTTTATAGAGAGGTGGCATTCTAGGTTTTTATATATTTTTGTGTTGTCATGGATTATGTGGTGAATGTTCATTAATTAATTATGGTTGATTAAATGGTTATTTAATTATTAATTAATTAATTAATTTATACCAGTTATGGTTCCTTGGAGGTTAGAATGTGTATCTAGGTTTTTCATGTAATTAAATGGTGGACTATCATCTCCGTCTAGGAATTATTATTTATTTTAAATTTGTAAGAATTTTGTAATTAAATAATTATTCAGAGAAGACGGATCTAAAAGGCGGATCTAGAAGATAAATGATGGAACTTTCAAGTATTTCTTGAGTCTCTAATTTTATATTTTTAAATTGTTGAAAATAAAATTGATGAATTGCATTAAAAATTGTATTTTTTGAAAAGGGTGATTTCTGCTCGGTCGGCATGCCGAACCATCCAGTTCGATAGGCCGATGGTCGCAAATCGGCATGCCGAACGTGAGGTTCAGCAGGCTGACAGCGGGACAAAAATCAGGAGGCTTTGGCGGCACGCTGAACTTCTAGTTCGACAGGCCAATCTGTCGTGCATCGGCAGGCCGATCAGGGTGATCGGCTTGCCGGTAGAGAGTTGAAAATTTTTCCAGAAAAAGTGTAGTTTTTTAATGCAATTTTAATTTTATTTTTGGGACAATTCTGAGAAACATTGAATTTGGATATGCCCGAAAATATGAGGTATTCAATTCATACGGATTTGAAGACTTGAAGATGGACATTATATGAAGAAGGATACAACTTAAGGATTTAAGGATGAAGAATCGATAATATGTTTCGATTATTCTCTTGTAATCTTTGATTTCTATTATCTAGGGTGGAACCATAATATTATGATTATTATTATTTTGCTTGTAGTTTTGCTTGATTACTTTGCTTGTCTGCATTATAATATGATTTGCCATGTATATTTATAACATGTCATATAGAATAGGGAGTGCTGCTCATATTAAATGTTCATACATGTCTCTTAAAATAAAACCTTGATTTTAAAAGATTGAGTGGGAGAAGGTTTTCAAAGAGAAGACCTACGGCCTCTATCGTTGGTCCATGGAAGAACATGGTGGTCCCAACCTCTAGGAAGGGATTTCTATCATGTATCAGATTAGATCTCTGAGAGGATAAGGTATTTTAGCATGATTTATGGTTGCACACCCCTAGGTGGTGATTATAAATCATGGATAAAATATTGAAATGATGGTTATACACTCACTTTAATTTTATTATTAACCTCCCCTAGGAGCTCTGTTAATAAAATTAATGGCCAGAGAAATGATTATTAATATATGCTGGATCACACGGGTCCTAGATGGCATATATTAATCAAGAGGGGATCAGTGTTCTTGATTGAATTTGGCACGACTCCCCTAGGAGCTTGTTGAATTCTAAGTTGGGAATTATCGTTGTAAAGTTGTGATATTTTTAAGGTTTTGACACATAAACACATTTGTATGTTTTTACATGATTGTGTTATCTTACTAAATTATTATGATATGTTTGGTATATGATTCTTTATTGTAGATTAAAAAGATCTAAAACACTTTTTCTTCGATATTTGACAAAAACCTATTAACCGGAGAGAATTATAATGATTGGAAACAGAACCTGGATATTGTACTCTCCTTTGAGAAACTAAAATTTGTGCTGACAACCCTTTATCCTCCCGAGCCTACGGGAGACTCCACTAATGTGCAATTCCAAGCGTATGATCGCTGGAAAGATGCAAATGATCAGGCCCGCTGTTATGTTATGGCTAGCATGAATAATGTGCTACAGGCTCAACATCATGATTTTGAGACTACAAAATAGATCTTGGATAATCTTGAAGACATGTTTGGAGGCCAGGCCATAAAAAAAGCTGCAAGGGGCCCTTCGAAAACTTTCTAACTGTAAGCAGAGGCTAGGGACATCTATAAAGGAGCATATGATGTTGGTCATGGGTTACCTTGCTGAGGCTCAAACCAATGGAGCCAACATCGATGCTGAAACTCAGATGACTATGGTCTTTGAGACTCTGTCAAAGGAATTTATTCCGTTTAGAGCTACTTTCAATTTGAGCAATAGGCGAGATATGACCTTAATAGAATTGATGAAACAGTTACAAGAGTTCAAACTGCTGATCAAGGAGTCTCCTGAGGGTGGAGAGGCCAATTTGGTAGCTGCTTCTGGTTCCAATCCCAACTCTAGGAATGGAAAGAAGCAACGGGCCAATAACGGGAAGTCTTCTATTTCTGCTAGCACCAAGAGCAAGAAGAAGAAGAAGAAGAACCTGAAGAAGCTTAAGTGCTTCTTCTATGGGAAGGTCGGGCACATAAAGAAGCATTGCAAAGACTTCCTTTCCAAATGAGGTAGGTGTGACCTTCTGTATTTAGAAACTTGTTTGGTTGAGGAATCTAGTGATATTTGGGTCATAGATTCCGGTGCAACTAATCATGTTTGTGTTTCTCTGCAAGGGCTCAAAGAAGCGAGAAGTCTGCTACATAAAGACTTCATGCTTCGGATGGGCGATGAATCCTTGGTCTTAGCGGAAGCAGTGGGAGATGTCCATCTTTATTTTGATAATTATAGGAATTTAATTTTGCAAGATTGTTTTTATGTTCCTAAATTTAAAAGGAATTTAATAACTTGTTTATTTAAAGATTCTTGTTTGGTTTCTTAATCATGAGATGAATAGTGGGCTCGTTGTCTTGACTTGTGTCTTTTGATGTACCAAAAGGTGACACCCACATCTTAATAGTGGTATGCATGCCGGTACGTTGGAGGCATGACTCTTGATAACGTAGACCTGTTATTCATAGATATGGAATCCATAGCTCCTTTTCAGTAGTAGTGATATCCTCTTATATGCGTTATCCTGTAATTAGAAAACTAAAGCGCTCAACCATTTGGATACATAGGTGTAGCCGAATAATATACTGTCCTTAGATGGTAAGTTTTTCGATTATGAGATAATGAAATGTAAGATAAAAATAAACCAGAAGGTAAGATAGAACTTGTCCTTAAGCCGATTATGGATAATCCTATGGGGATACGATACACTATGATATATCATAGAGACTTAGCTATACGGGCTTCATAATTCTATGTAGTTCTAAAGTATAGCTCCAAGCTTTTAGTGGAGTAGCATTGGAGTTGATAATTATGAAATGTATATCTAGGATATTGGGTTTCGTAATTATCAGGAGCTTGAACTATATAGGTCCATTTGGTCCCCTTTGCTAGCTCACAACATCCTATAATGATATAGCGTGCTTTTCCAATAATTGGTGACTTATGTCAGATTTATTAGATTGGTTAAAATTCAGAAGAATCAGATAATTCATGTCTGTTTATCGGTTACATTAATTTTATGATAAAATTAATTCAGGATAAACTTGTTGAATTATTGGGATCGGATAATTCTTGTCTGTTTATCGGTTGATTTAATTTTTAATAAATTAAATCAAGATAAACTTGTAGAATTATTAGGAATTCATTTATTTTCTTAGAGATAATCTACATAAAGTTGTTTTAATTATATAACTTTTTATTGGGTTATTTGAATTAAAACTGAGACTTTATCCTATATAATCTCGGGTGAAAAATAGAAGATTCATTGAGATATTTTTTCGATAGTTCGGCATGCCGATCCTCAAGTTCGGCCTGCCGATGTGCGAAGGATAAGATTACACTTTTTCAAACAGATTTTATAAGATATTGATCCAAATTTGATTCTGATTCGAATTTTTGAGACATGATCTGATAAGGACTGACCCTAGACCCAACCTCTATAAATAGGGAGTAATTCACATAAGTTATTCAGATCAATTGAGAGATAAAGAGTGATACTCTACTGGTGAGAATCTGAAACTCCCTGAGAGCTTTTGTTCACAAATCATTAACACTTGCTTTGGGTTCTCTCAATTGATTGGAAAGAGAGTCACCTGGTGGAAGAGCTGTACGTGTGAGCCTACACTCACTTCGATCGTGGATAGATAATAGCAAAGAAGGCCAGTTGGTTGAGGTCCTTCTAGAACGTTACTTCTCTTCATTGATTGGAGGAGCTTTTCGGCATTCAAAGGTTAGTAAGATCTGGTTAATTTATGCATATAGCATGTTAAACTTGTGTTTTGGAAAATACTCTGATATAAAATTTTAAAATTCTGCTACGTACTATTTTTCCAACAATGACTGGGGCATAAGAGTGAGCTTAGGATGGCAAAGTTGAGTAAAAGAGGATTGCTTGATGGACAGTGCACAAGTAAGATGGAGTTCTGTGAGCATTGTGTGTTTAGGAAACAAAAAAGAGTCAGATTTGGCAAAGATATTCACAACATAAAAGATATTTTGGAGTATGTTCATTTTGACCTTTGAGGACAATCTACTGTTCCTTCTCGTGGTGGTGCTAGTTACATGCTTATAATTATATATGTCTTTTTTAGAAAGGTATGGACATTTTTTTTGAAGCAAAAGAATGATTTTTTTGCTACGTTCAAAGATTGGAAGACCATGGTAGAAAAGCAGACTAGTAATCCAGTTAAACGTCTCCGCATTGATAATGACTTGGAGTTTTATTCAGATGAATTTAATGTCTTCTGTAAATCGGAAGGAATTATGAGAGATTTAACAGTCTGACGTACTCCACAGCAAAATGGTGTGGCAGAGCAGATGAATAAAACATTGATGGAGAAGGTACGTTGCATTCACTCCAATACTAGGCTACCTAAGTCGTTTTGGGCTGAAGCTGCTTCTACAGCTTGGTACTTGGTGAATCGCTCTCCTTCCATTGCTATTAACAAGAAGACTCCAAAGGAGGTATGGTCAGGTAAACCTACAGATTACTCTAATTTAAGAATTTTCGGTTGTCCTACCTATGCTCATGTTGACAATGGTAAATTGGAGCCTAGATCTATGAAGTGTGTGTTTCTTGGTTATAAGCCTGGAGTTAAAGGCTTTAAGTTATGGTGCCCGAAAACCAAGAAGGTGATTATTGGTAGAGATGTTGTGTTTGATGAGACTACCATGTTACGTGGAACATCTACTATGAGATCTAGTGATGTTGATTAGGAGAGATCTAGCAGACAGGTGGAGTTTCATATTAAGACAAGTACATCATCTGATTCGACTTCCTAGTCAAGTTTAGAAAGTCATGGAGATGTTGCTTCCCCATCACCGCCACCGAGACCACTGTAGTATTTCATTGTCAAGGATAGACCTAAAAGAGATGTTAGGCCTCCAAAGAGGTTTGCTGAAGCCAACTAGGTGGCTTATGCTTTATCAATGGTAGAAGGTATTGATTGTAATGAAGAACCTTCTACTTATTTAGAGGCAGTTAGCTGTGATGACTCTGGGAGATGGATGATTGCTATGCAGGAGGAGATGGAATCTCTTCACAAGAATGGCACTTCAAATTTGGTGAAGTTGCCTAAAGGTAAGAAAACTATTCGCTACAAATGGGTGTTTAAGAGAAAAGATGGTACGCCAGGAGTTGAAGAAGCCAGATATAAGGCCAGACTAGTTGCAAAAGGTTATAGTTAGGTACCAGGTGTAGACTTCATGGATGTGTTCTCTCTAATTGTGAAGCATAGTTCGATTTGAGCTTTGCTTGTTATCGTGGCCATGCAGGATCTTGAGCTTGAGTAGTTAGATGTGAAGACCGCATTCTTGCATGGGGAGCTTAAGGAGGATATCTACATGCAGTAGCCAGAGGCCTTTGTAGTTTCAGGTAAGGAGGACTATGTGTGTTTGTTGAAAAAGTTTCTCTACGGCCTAAAACAGTCTCCCGAGAAATGGTATAAGAGGTTCAACTCCTTTATGACATCTCATGAGTTTAAGAGAAGTGACTATGACAGTTTTGTCTACATAAAGAAGAACCGTGATGGGTCTTAAGTCTATTTGCTCTTATATGTTAAGGATATATTCATAACTGCCAAGGATAAAGAAGAAATCAAGAAGGTGAAGGCTCAACTCAGTAAGGAGTTTAAGATGAAAGATTTGGGGGCTGCAAAGAAGATTCTTGGCATGGAGATTCTAAGAGATAAAAAGGCAGGCAAGTTGTATTTGAGTCAAAAAGGGTACATTGAGAAAGTTTTGCAAAGATTTAATATGCATAGTGCCAAACCTGTGAGTACTCCATTAGCTGTGCATTTTAGACTTTCTTCCACCTTGTCTCCACAATCAGATGATGAGATTGAGTATATGTCTTGAATTCCATATTCTAGTGTAGTGGGATCCCTCATGTATACTATGGTATTTTCTTGTCCAGATTTATCATATACAACCAGTACAGTTAGTAGATACTTAGCTAATCCTAGTAAGGAGCATTGGAAAGCAGTTCAATGGATATTCAGGTACTTGCATGGTACTATTGATAGTTGTTTGCAGTTTGGGAAGACTAGAGATGGAGTTATTGGATATATTGATTCTGATTTTGCTGGAGATCGCTTACAGGGTATGCGTTTACCATTGGTGGCTGTGTTATTAGCCGGAAGGCTATTTTGCAGACTACAGTGGCTTTGTCTACTATTGAGGCAGAATATATGGCAGTCACTGAAGCTTGTAAGGAAGTTGTTTTGGTTGAAGGAGCTATTTGGTGAGCTCAATGAAGACTTGCAGATTACCACGGTGTTTTGTGATAGTCTGAGTGCTATTTTTTCTCACTAAAGATCAGATGTTTCATGAGAGAACTAAGCATATCAATGTTCGTTATTGTTGTGAGCAAGGTTAGTACCCATGATAATCCTGCCGATATGATAACTAAGTCATTATCTACATCCAAGTTTGAGCATTGTTTGGACTTGGTTGCTATTTGTTGTTGAGGTTTGCCCTTAGGGGTGTTTCTATGGAAGAGATGAAGATAAGTTGTTGAAGGTTTGCTCCTTGTAGTAGAATTCATGTCAAGGTAGAGATTGTTAGAGTATAGAAACCTGAATTCAGTTTAGCCTGACCTGAAAAGCTCATGATGCGACAAATTATGGTGAAAAACAAATGTGGGATTTTTTCTGAGATCAGTAGTGGTAGCGGAGGTGGGCCCATAGGGTTTTGTCTATACCTATATATATATGATGTATTGCATTAAGGTTTAACAACTAGCGAATTTTAGGCTCCCTAATAATGCCTCCTTTGTAATCTTCACGAGTTTAGTGATTTTTTCCTCCTCTGCCCGTGGTTTTTTTCCGTTTTGGGTTTCTATGTAAATTCTTTGCGTGTTTTGTTCTTTGTTTCTATCGCATTATTTTTCGTAACAATCCCTTAATAAGTGGAGGCCGGTGGTGCATTGGTATACTTTAAACAACTATGCTGATGATCTTTCAAACTATTTTAGGAAAATATTAACCAAAATGTTGCCTTTTTCAATTTATGTCAACGTCAACTTTTTAACACTCATGTCAATTGCAATGAGGATAAGGAGTTATTGAAACTAAGGGGATTGTCCGAAGACCAGATAGTGAATGTACAAAATTTCCTAGTTGGTTTGAGAAAAAAGTAAGCATAATCCTAAATCAATTATAGATTGTAACAACTTTTAATATTGATGTTCCTCATTTTACTTTGCATTTTTATGTAGATGTCATAATTGCAAGTGAAGGGTTCTTAGGAAGCAAGTAATGACCTATACTCTTTATCTCAAGGCCCCTTTACTCAGAACATGGGATGGCATAGTTGTGTTGTAAATGGAGTTCAATTTTGTTGGAAAGATCGTGTTGATGCTTTTCAAATACAATGTTGTGGGGTTTGTATGGAGGGAAACCGCGATGAAGATGAGCTAATTTGCTATGGTATTTTAGTTGAAATCTTGGAGTTGTCTTACATTCTTGATCGAAAATATACATGTTTCAATGCAAAAGTACATCTCTAACCCAAAAGGCAGATCAATTACTAAAACATCACTTCTAAATGGTATACAAATGAGCCATTTATTTTAGCCACACAAACACAACAAGTATTCTATCTTGATGATAGTGTTCGAGGGCCAAATTGGAAAGTGGCACAGAAGGTCAACCATCGCAATATATCAAGGATGATGATGAACTTGTTAACTACGAGGTTTTTTAAGAAAGAGAATCAAGTGAGTTACCTGTGTTTCAGTCGACAGAAGAGGTGATCGAACCATCTTTGTTGGTTCGCCAAGATATTCAACCAATAACTCTTCCTAATCAACCAGTTGTTGAAATTGACATTGATGAACAAGACTTTATAAATGACGCAGATGCTAAAGAAGCTTATGAGGATGACAATGGGTTGTTGTTTGTCAATAACGAGGAAGTTTGTGAAGATGATGAAGAAAATAATTCAAATGAGAACATCTCTGATGATGATGAACAATCTTAATTAAAAAATGTATATTAAAAACAAGTAATATTCCCTGATAGTGGTAAGTTGATGTTCATATGGAATGGAATATTATTCTAATCATTTTGTTAATGGAAGTTCTCATTTATGGCTCCTGGTGGTCGGAGGGGTGGTCAAAGGCGTGCTCCGATGATTTCCACTTGTTCTGCTCCATTGTTACTCATTCAAGTTCTCATGTGCTACCTCTTTCCACTCATATGCCTTCTTGTTCCGCTGTTGATGTTACTCGTTTGAGTTCTCATGCTTCTCCTCGTTCCACTCATGATATTCCTCGTTCCACTCCTAACATTGGCCCTCCATAGTAGGTTAATCCTTCGACTGCTATGATGTTATTTTGTGATCCAAAACCTTTGACAGTAAGGCAGCGCCGCGGCGCTTGAAAGCAGGGCTGCGGCGCTACAATCCAGTGCCGCGGCACTCCAATGCTGCCTGATTGTGTATTTTACGTTTTTACGCGTTTTTGGGTTATTTTGGGCTGGGGTTTGAGTCCCCATACATATAAATACATCATATTCTCCATAGTTCATTACTGAGACACATTAGAGAGTCAAAAAGAGTCACAAAATTTCATAGAGATCATAGTGTTGAGAGTGATACAGAGAGCTCAGTCTTGTGAGTTTGTGAGTGATTGAGTGAGTGAATTTCTATATTTAAGCACTCTAAACACCGTTGTAATTTCCTTTTTTGTGATTAGTGGATTGCTTCTCCTTTGCCCGTGGTTTTTTCACCCTTCATTAGGGTTTTTTCACGTAAATCTTGTGTGTAATTTTCTCTCTATTTCTTGTTGCTTATTGCTTTGATTTCTAACAAGTGGTATCAGAGCTTTGGCTTTGATTTGCAATGGCAACCATGAAATTTGATATTCCGCTGCTGGATCACACAACGAGGTTTTCTCTATGGCAAGTGAAGATGCGGGCTGTTCTGGCGCAGATGGACCTTGATGATGTGCTATTGGGTTTTGATAAGATGCCCTCATCATGGACGAAGGAGGAAAATGAGCATAAGGACCGAAAGGCTCTGTCCCAAACACACCTTCATCTATCAAATCAAATTTTGCAGGATGTACTAAAGGAGAAGACTGCTGCTGCTTTGTGGCTCAAGCTGGAGCAATTATGCATGACCAAGAGTCTTACTAGCAAACTTCATTTAAAGCAGCGTCTATACTCTCACCGAATGTCTGAAGGTACGTCTCTTGAGGATCACTTAACTGTGTTTAAGGAGATTGTGTCTGATTTAGAGGCTATGGAAGTTAAGTATGATGAAGAAGACCTTAGGTTAATTTTATTATGTTCACTGCCTTCATCATATGCCACATTTAGGGATACTATCTTGTATAGTCGGGACACTCTTATCCTAGATGAGGTTTATGAGGTTTTAGTTTCTAAAGAAAAGATAAAGCAGCTAGTTACTGGATTTGAAACACAAGGAGAGGGTCTAGTTGTTAGAGGTAGAACCCAAGAGAGAAGTTCTGAGACTGAGATTAGAGGTAGGTCTAAATCCAGAAATAAGGAGAAGTTCTGTAACTATTGCAAGAAGAAAGGGCACATTAAAACTGAGTGTTATAAGCTGCAGAATAAAACAAGAGAGTTGAAAATCAGAAGGGGAAGAAACCAGATGCTGGTGAGGCTAGTGTCGTTGAAGAAGGCTCTGGTGGTGAGCTTTTGGTAATTTCTGATGGTGATTCTAAACCCTGTGAGGATTAGGTTCTTGACTCTACATGTATGTTTCATATGTGTCCCAACCGGGACTGGTTTTCAACATATGAAACAGTTCCTAAGGGCTCTGTTTTGATGGGAAACAACGCCCCATGCAAAGTTGCTAGTATTGGTACTGTCAGAATTAAAATGCATGATGGCATAGTGAGGACACTAGGTGACGTGAGGCATGTCCCCGATCTTAAGAGGAATTTAATTTCCTTAGGTACTCTCGATGCTAAATGGTACAAGTACACCGGTGAAGGTGGAGTTCTGAAAGTCAGTAAAGGCGCTCTTGTGATGATGAAAGCACAAAAGAAGATTGCTAGTTTGTATGTTCTGCAGGGTACTACAGTTGTTGGTGAGGCAAAAGTTACTACTTCCACTATGTCTGATGATGATCTCACTAAGTTATGGCATATGCGACTGGGGCATATGAGTGAGCTTGGGATGGCAGAGCTGAGTAAGCGAGGGCTCCTTAATGGACAGTGCACAAGGAAGATGGAGTTCTGTGAACACTGTGTTTTTGGAAAGCAGAAGAGAGTTCGATTTGGCAAAGGCATTCACAACACAAAAGATATTTTGGGGTATGTTCATTCTGACCTTTGGAGACCGTCTACTATTCCTTCTTATGGTGGTGCTAGTTATATGCTTACCATTATTGATAACTATTCCAGAAAGTTATGGACATTCTTCTTGAAGCTGAAGAATGATGTCTTTGCTACATTCAAAGATTGGAAGACCATGATAGAAAAGCAGACCGGTAAGCCAGTTAAACGTCTCCGCACTAATAATGGCTTGGAGTTTTGTTCGAATGAATTTAATTCCTTTTGTAAATCAGAGGGAATTCTGAGGGACTTAACAGTTCGACGTACTCCGCAGCAAAATGGTGTGGTCGAGAGAATGAACAAGAAGTTGATGGAGAAAGTGCGTTGCATACTCTCTAATGCTGGGCTACCTAAGTCATTTTGGACTAAAGCTACTTCTACAGCTTGCTATTGGGTCAGTCCCTCTCCTTCCATTGCTATTAGTAAGAAGACACCGCAAGAGATATGGTCAGGAGAATCTGCAGATTACTCAAATTTAAGAATTTTTGGTTGTCCTGCTTATGCTCATGTTGACAATGGAAATTGGAGCCTAGATCCATGAAGTGTATATTTCTTGGTGACAAGTCTGGTGTTAAAGGCTATAAGTTATGGTGCTCGAAAACCAAGAAAGTTATTATCAGTAGAGATGTTGTGTTTGATGAGACTTCCATGTTACGTGGGACATCTACTATAGGGTCTAGTGATGTTGATCGGGACGGATCTAGTAAATAGGTGGAGTTTCAAATAGAGACAAGTACATCATCCGATTCTACTTCCCAATCAAGTTCAGAGAGTTAAGACGATGGTGCTTCCTCATCGCCGCCACCACAGTACTCTATTGCTAAGGATAGACCAAGGAGAGATGTTAGGCCTCCACAGAGATATGCTGAGGCTGACTTGGTGGCTTATGCTTTATTAGTGGCAGACGATATTGAGTTTGGTGAGGAACCTTCTACCTATTTAGAGGCGGTTAATTCAGTTGACTCTGGCAAGTGGATGATTGCTATGCAGGAGGAGATGGAATCCCTACAGGATTTGGTGAAGTTACCTAAAGGGAAGAAAGCTGTTTGCTGCAAATGGGTATTTAAAAGAAAAGAAGGCACATCAGCAGTTGAAGATGCTAGGTACAAGGCTAGACTAGTTGCAAAAGGATACAGTCAGGTTCCAGGTGTTGATTTTACAGATGTATTTTCTCCTGTGGTTAAGCATAGCTCAATTCGAGCCTTGCTTGGTATTGTGGCCACTCATGATCTTGAGCTTGAACAGTTAGATGTGAAGACTGCATTTTTGCATGGAGAGCTCGAGGAAGACATTTACATGCAGCAACCTGAGGGTTTCATTGTTACAGGTAAAGAAGACTATGTTTGCTCATTGAAAAAGTCTCTTTACGGTTTGAAACAGTCTCCTAGGCAGTGGTATAAGAGATTTGACTCATTTATGATCACTCATGAGTTTAAGAGGAGTAGCTATGACAGTTGTGTCTACTTCAAGAAGGGTGATGGTGGGTCCTTTGTTTATTTACTCTTATATGTTGATGATATGTCGATTGCTGCTAAGGATAAAGGAGAGATTAAGAAGTTAAAGGCTCGACTCAGTAAAGAGTTTGAGATGAAAGACTTGGGAGTTGCCAAGAAGATTCTCGACATGGAGATTTTGAGAAATAGAAAGGCAGGTAAGCTTTATCTGAGTCAGAGAGGCTATATTCAAAAAGTTTTACATAGATTCAACATGCAAAAAGTAAAACCAGTAAGCACTCCGTTAGCAGCACATTTCAGACTTTCGGCTGCGTTAGCTCTACAGTCAGATGATGAGATTGAGTACATGTCACGTGTTTCATACTCTAGTGCAGTTGGTTCCCTCATGTATGCTATGGTATGTTCTCACCTGGATTTATCATATGCAGTTAGTGTAGTTAATAGGTACATGGCTAATCCAGGTAAAGAGCACTGGAAAGCAGTGCAATGGATTTTCAGATACTTGCGTGGTACTACTGACGTTTGTTTGCACTTTGGGAGGACTAGAGATGGTGTTGTGGGATATGTTGATTCTGATTATGCTGGAGACTTGGATAAGAGGAGGTCACTTACTAGGTATGTGTTTACAGTTGGTGGTTGTGCTATCAATTGGAAGGCTACCTTGCAGGCTACTATTGCTTTGTCTACTACTGAGGCTGAATATATGGCTATTACAGAGGCTTTCAAAGAAGCTATTTGGTTGAAGGGCCTATTTGGAGAACTCAGTGAAGATTTGAAGACTTCTGTGGTGATGTGTGACAGTCAGAGTGCTATTTTTCTCACTAAAGATCAAATGTTTCATGAGAGGACGAAGCACATTGACGTTCGTTATCACTTTGTTCGTGATATTGTTGTGAGCAAAATCAGTACACATGATAATCTTGTCGATATGATGACTAAGTCGTTACCTACAGCTAAGTTTGAGCATTGCTTGAACTTGGTTGGAATTCATGCTCGTGCCGGTTAGTTGCCCATTAGGGCTTTGTGGAAGAGGTGGAGAATTCGGAAAATCACATGTTGGAGTTTTTTATGGTGGATTTTGTGTCAAGGTGGAGATTGTTATTTTGTGACCCAAAACCTTTGGCAGTAAGGCAGCGCTACAATCCAGCGCCGCGTCGCTTGAAAGTAGCGCCGCGGTACTCTAATTTGGGAAACTAGTGCCGCGGCGCTCCAATGCGGCCTGATCGTGTATTTTGTGTTTTTACGCTTTTTTAGGTTATTTTGGGCTAGGGTTTGAGTCCCCATACATATAAATACATCATATTCTCCATAGTTCATTATTGAGACACATTAGAGAGTCAAAAAGAGTCACAAAATTTCATAGAGATCATAGTGTTGGGAGTGATACAGAGAGCTCAGCCTTGTGAGTTTGTGAGTGATTGAGTGAGTGAATTTCTGTATTTGAGCGCTCTAAACACCGTTGTAATTTCATTTTTTGTGATTAGTGGATTGCTTCTCCTCTGCCCGTGGTTTTTAGGGTTTTTCCACGTAAATCTTGTGTGCAATTTTCTCTCTATTTCTTGTTGCTTATTGCTTTGATTTCTAACATACGACGACTACATCTAACACTAATACTACGTCTTTGATGTTGTATAATGTTTATAATTTTTTTTGAAAAATTAAAGGCTAGTAATCTAATTATATTTGTTTATTTTTTTAATATTTAGAAGCATCATTTGATGATGCCCAAAGGGTGCACACATAGTACAGGAACAATTAGTGCAACTGAGGTAGCTGGTGACAAGTTAACCGTTCAATTCGATGCTGATTGTCGGCAAGCTATTTGTATCAATGCTGAAATGTTTAACAATAAAATAGGGTACATTGTTCGCAACCATTGTAGTTTTCATTATGAGCATTGGAGGCATATAAGAGAGAACATAAAAGCACTGCTTTGTCACTTTCTATTGGTAAGTACTAATTTTTTAAAATTGCTTGAAATAAATATATATATTTTTTCTTTTTGTCATCTAATTTATGAAGTTTGTAGGACATCTTTGATATTAACCTTCAAGATGAAGTAGTTTGAAAGGCGATTGACGAGAAAATGAGGCAGCCTTGGAGGGGCTAAAAGTATAAGCTTCATACTTTAAGGAAATTGGTGGTGAAGGTGATCCGGAAAAGGCAAAGAGGAAAAGACACAAGGAAATCAAGGAACAAAGGGACTAAGACTTCTTATGTGACCTTTGGAGTTCTCCTAAATTTGTGGTTAGTATGTTATCAAATCTTCTATTACGATATTACCTAGTAGCTAGGTTGAGTGTATATAATTATTTATACTCAACCATTGTCGTATTGTCTCTGAGTTTGACCCTTCCAATATTGGTTCTATTATGTGTATGCACCAAATTGATAACGTATTATTATCGTATTGTCTCTTAGTTTGACGCTTCTAATATTGGTTGTGTTATATGTATGCACCAAATTGATAATGTATTATGTGTAGGCACTAAATTGTTTCTGAGTTTTATTCTTCCAATTAGTGCACTTTTTTTGAGTAAAACATTCGAGTGCACAACTTAGGAGTAAAGGAGACTAAGCAAATTTTTGACTAAGCATTTTATTTATGGATTTGAAATGGATTTTTGGTTGAGCATCTCTATTGAACTATAATGTAATCACTATTTCTACTAATGGTCTTTTTTGCTAAGTTATTGCGATTGGAGGGCATGACTTCCAAAGCAATAAATTACATCATTGAATTTGCACAATAAATTAGAGCTTCCAAGTATTTTATATAAGCATTATGCAATCTATTAATCATCTCCTGTATTAGTTATTAATTAATTCTTTTTAACAATTTTAGGGTTGGATGCCTTTGTGAAAGGGACTTTACCTTTGTTGTTTTCTTTTTGCGCTGCCACTAGAGATTTGACTTAGGCAAATCCATGTGTTGTCATGCTCATTTTGTCAAACTCAATAGAGGAATTATGGATGTAAGTTCTATGTAGCCTACATATAGTCTTATGTATGTATGCATTTGATCTAATATGATAACATGAATATGACCTATAGACTATATCAAATTTTGTTAAGTTATATTTTTTTAATCCAATATGATAACATGTATATGACCCAAAATGGCATTCCCGGTTTTAACTTCCAAAAATGTTCACCAACTATAAAAAATAGGCTGCTAACTTCACACTAGCTAAACTTGCTTTGTCCATGTTCTATTTTACTTGACTTTGTATATTTTATTCAAATAAAATTCAAATAGCCAATCAAAACGTAAGTAGGAGTCTAGAAATGGCTCTATGTCAACACCACGACATCATATTCATTGCAAATAAGTTTTGACTTCTCATACAGGTCAAATTGAGACATGGCGATTGCAGCATTGGCATTCGGATAATGGATGGACTAGACTGTTAGCCCAAAACTAGCTGCCCAAGAGGGGGTGAATTGGGTTTTGAAAACTTTTTCACAATTATTGGAATTTACTAGATTAAATGCACAAGTAAGGGAAAGACCCAAGTATCAATTATAATAAACTTCAATAAAATATAAGTACGTTAATGTGAAGAAGTAGGGATAGAGAAATGCAAACATAATTTATAGTGGTTCGGTAATGTGCCTATATTCACTGTCACCAAGCAAAGTATTCGACTCGGCCTCTTCCACTATCAAGATCCTCTTTTAGGCACAATCACTCCCTATATAATCCGGTGAGTTTTTCTACCCAAGGTTTATCACACCTTCTTACAACCGTCAATTTTCATAGAGATTGACTAATCAAAGTAACCTGTAAATTTCACATGGAGATTGGCAAACCCAAAACAACCATGAATTTGCTAAAGCTTTAGAATTCTATTTCTCTAAGTTTAGAATGATTGAAATATTTAAGCTCTTACTCTTAACTCCTAGAAATTGATGAAATACAATTTAGAACAACCTAGGAGATGGTCAAGCACACAATAAGAATATTTAACAAGTTTGGCTGAAATATTGATTAAAAGCTTATAGAACACTTAGAGAATGATACAAGGTTGATTCTAGGTGTTCTTCTTACTTTCCAAGGTCATGAATGAGGCTATTTATAGGCAAATACTTGAAACTAGCCGTTTATGACTGTTTGAGGTACACTTGCAATGGTTAGAAATATAGTCGTTGGACTGCACGGTAGACCCCAATATACTAGGTGCGGGCAACCCCATTACTGGAGAACCAGCCCGAGGTGCGGTCGAACGCAAATGCCTATACGCGATTGAAAGCGCCTCAACTTTTAGGTTCTAAAAGATGAATTTGTTTCAAAAACAATTTTAAGATAGTTTAAAAACCATTTCTAATTAAATCTAAGTCTTGAATATTTATGAAATTTAAGTAAAAACAATTTTGTTTATAAATTCAAGACTTCAAATATTTTTCATCATAATTTTGAAATCTATTAAAACATTTGAAATCAAGTTTAAAATAAATCAATATTTTGAGCCAATTAAACTTAATAAATCTCTTGTGCATGCTCTAACATCATACAATCTAAGAAATGAACTTAAACCTATCTTCCATGCTTGTTGAAATCATTTTTTGAATCTTCAAGTTCTCGGTAGATTGTCTGTCTTCGTTAATTTCTTTCGAGTCTTGATAGAAACTCCTTTTGATTTTCTTAAGATGCAATAATAATAATACTAAATGGCTCTATACACTCAAGATAAATCATTAGCGTTTAAGCAATTAATTGTTTGTTGTCATCAAAACAAAAATAAATATTTTCAATGAAACTTAGGAGCTAATAATCTCACCCTTTTGGATGATGACAAACAATTGATTGCTTATGATAAAAATAAAACTTTGAAGTAGAAATTTTAATTTAAAGCAATCAATCTTTCCCTTCCCCCTTTGGCCTTAGCAAAAGGGGTTGAAGAATTAAAAAAAAATGCATGAATGGAGAGCATCAAAACAAAAATGATGTATAAACCAAGAATATCAAAGCATATGCATATCTCGCCCTAAAATCAACAAAATTTCCAAATACATAGACGAAAATTTTCACAAAGCAATTTTCTTAGAGTATATAAACTTCCCTTGTCCAATGTTCACAAATCATTTGCAAAAATAAAAACTCCCCCTCAATATGTGCATAATGGACAAATGCATATAGAAAGCCTCAATCTCAATCCAAATATATTGGACAAAGATTATCTTTAATTAAAAATTGTAAACATGACACTCCCTCCATCAAACAAATTAACTTCCATGGATATGAACACAATGATGTAAAAATAAAGCATGGCAATCAATTTGAACACTCTCTTCCCTTGTTGATCATAATGTTACTCCCCCTTAATGCATGAAATTTTTGAGGAAATGTTTTATGATCAAAATAACCTCAATAAAAACCAAAGATTCTCGTGAAAATTCCTTTGCACCAAAACAAGAACACAACTATTCATTAGAGAGCCAAAACTCCCCCTGGATTGATAGTACACCCTGCTTCAAACAAAGTTATGCAAATACCAAACGATACAATAGTCAGATTTATCTTGCATAAACGAGTAATGTGAGTCAAGATAGTGCATCGCAATATCACTCTTAAATGTTTTCTTAAAAAGTAAATTCATAAGAAATACCAACTAAAAATCACTTTTAACATGAAATTCATAAATCTATAAGGTTATACAACATTCAAAAACCATAGACAGCTAAAACAGAACAAAGGTTCAAAATGTAAAGAAAAAAGATCAAATCACAATGGAGACGGTCCTCGCATGTTGAATTTTCTAAGCTCCTCCAATATACTGCTCATGGTGTTGTTAAGCAAAGAGAATTGCTCATCAGTGTGTGCTCGAAAGGTTGCAAATTGTTCATCTATATGTGCATAGGGTAGGCGGCAAGTTTAGACTCAAGATTGTTAATCTTGGAGAAGATCTGCTGATAAGTAGGCTGAGAAAAGGAACCAACAGGATAATCTTAAGGAGGTGCATCTTCTTCCATTGTAAAATGTGCTTTTGCCTACTCAAATTCATGCTATTCTTACTCTTAAGGATGCAGAGCTAGATCTTGTCCCTCGTGATGCTAGACGCCATTAACTTCCTCCAATCCTATTCTCTTAAAGTTTGTGGCATTGAAAAACATGTTGGGAGTGGGTTGATATTTTTTGGATTCTCCAATCAGAGGAACTTCAAAATATCCAAAAATGCAACTTAAAAGCATCCTATAAGGTAAATTGACCATGAGAGGCTACTATGATGCAGTTTAGGATAAGTTGTCCTATTTTTAAGGGGGTTCCACTAAGAATGCAGTACATAAGAGGGATGTCAAAGGCTGTGAGGTTGTGTTTATGTTTGGCTTTTCAAATAAGGTTTAGTGAAATTATATGGGGCAAAACTCTCACTCGGATAGGTAGGTCTCTAGCTCTTAGTCTGAGAGGATGAATGCCATTAGGTTCCTCCATTAGTGTACCATACATTCTCGTAGGCTCAAAATCTATTCCAAATGTATCTAAAGAGTTGACAGGTAATCTAGTGTTGGGTGTGCCTAAGCCAAGGCTAAAGGTCTAAGAATCCAAAATTATAGTTTTGCCTTTCAGTTCACAAGAAATAGTGAGATTCTTAGGGTTGGCATTCATTTGGGCATAAAAGTTCCAACAAGTCTAGGATATATCCATTATCTGGTTTCTACAAGGTTTAACCAACCTAGGCATTCAAATAAAATCCTAAGGTTCAATGATCTTAGTTCCTCAAACATAATGATTTTTCCAGTGAGTATGTCTTTTCTAGTAATGGCTGAATATGTTTTTCAACTACTAGCGGTCAAAATATTAGGGTCATGAATTACCTTAGAGCGATACTCATTTTCATTGTCATTTGTTGCCTAACATTTGTCTTGCCTTCTGGAAGGTTCTCCATGCCCTGCCATAGTTAGAAATGCTCAAAAGAAAGGTTTTGAAGAACCCAAAAGCTCAAAACAAATTTGAAAGGAGATGGACAAATTTCAAGAGTAATGGGCTAAGTTAGCATAGATTTGACAAATTTTGAAGAGGTTTAGAGAAAGATTAGTGATAAAGATTCAAGAAAAACTTGCTTTGAAATCAAATGGGAGCAATAGAAGGATAGGTAGCACGGAATCGCTCTACTAGGGCTTGAAAATGGAGGAGAAAATGAGAGAGAAATAGGAGGAAACCTCCTTTTAACCGTCATAGGTTGGGTCCACATTGGCCTTCCCTGATGATGCAGTCATCCGCGTTATGCATATCGCAGTCGACCATGGCTGCTCGAGAGACAGTCCGAGCTGCTATAGCTAGATCTTGAAAATTTGCTTTTAAGATTAAAATGAATGTTTTGAAAAAGACGAGGATGATCTAGAAAAATGTTAAAGCATTCATAACATGCAAGAAACATTCATAAACCATTATAACAAAGCATATATGATAAGAGGAAAATATGAGCAAAAGCAAAATCAAGCATACACTTATTGGATTCCCTTAAAAAAAATTCATGAAGATTTTAACCAATACAAGATATTTTTAATGAACAAAACAAGTGTAAAATCTCAAAACAAAATATGCATGATGAATCAAAAGAAAACATAGACTTCACACATTCTATCACCACAAAGTAAGCATAAAACAAAACAATATAATAATAATCAACCATTTATTACAAAGATTTCAAATTTCAAAAATAGATACAAATGAGTTAGAGACACATAACCTCTTTAAATTGAAACCTTGAACCAAAGAATGATCTTGATTTTCCAATTTGCCCATCATCACGTAACGTCTCCAAAATCATGTGAATAGTTCCTTTTCATATGTTCTTGATGTTTTCAATCTAGGAACCTTTCCAAGCTTATTACAAAACAATTCAAGTTTTGGTTTTTGGTACCTATATAGCTTTGTGTCCATTTTTATTAGTCCCTGGGCCTTTTAGAATCCATCTCTGCTTAATTCCAAAGTATGCATTTCTTTTAATGTGGCAATAGGATATGGCATAACAGTCTTGATTGCAATATCTGCATACATATTTTGGATTTTGAGGATAAGTTAATGTTTTAACAAAATAATTTTTGAAATATTTTTGCTCAATATGTGGTTTGTATTGTTAGACATGTATGCCCTAAGGAGTAAAAATATAATAGGTTTTTGGAGACATTTTTATCAATAAAGAATTTATTTATTGTTTATATACCAAATCTTGTCCTCTTTACATTCATATTTGTTGAATGTATGTTAAGCAACAATAGTCTGAGACTGTCAGTCTAAACCTTTAAGAATTGGGCATATGACGGACAAATTATGCGAAAGACACGATTCTTAAGGTGACGGTCTATATTATAAGATCCACAATTGAGGGAATAAAGTTAGGCGTTTTATTCATGTAAAGATTGTTATGTGGTCTATATCCCTATTAGGAGATGGTTTGTCTTGACTATCGGAGGTGGACTCCATGAATAGAAATATTGGCACATTGTCACAGGTGACGATGTGTTAGATCGGGACATAAAGTGAATTGATTTGGATTAATAAGTCTATCTCGGCAAATTGATTCACTGTAGACAATCATTTGTGTTGTATCTTAATTTTGAGATGAATAGTGGGCCCGCTGTTTTGACTTATGTTTTTTTATGTATCAAAGGATGACACCCACATCTTAATAGTGGTATGCATGCTGGTACGTTGGAGGCATGACTCCTGATGGCGCAGACCTGTTATTCATAGATATGGAATCCATAACTCCTCTTTAGGAGTAGTGATATCCTCTTATATCGGTTATCCTGTAATTGAAAAATTAGAGCGCTCAACCATTTGGATACATAGGTGTAACCGAATGGTATATAGTCTTTGGATGGTAAGTTTTTCGATGGTGAGAGAATGGAACGTAAGATAAAAATAATAGGGAATGTAACACAAAACTTGTCCTTAAGCCGATTATGGATAATCCTATGGGTATACAATACACTATGATATGTCATGGAGACTTAGCTATACGGGCTTCGTAATTCTATGTAGTTCTAGAGTACAGCTCCAAGCTTTTAGTGCAATAGCGTTGGAATTAATAATTATAAAATGTATGTCTTGGATATTGGGTTTCGTAATTATCAGGAGCTTGAACTATATAGGTCCTTTTGGTCCCCTTGCTAGCTCACAACATCCTGTAACGATACGGCGTGCTTTTCCAATAATTGGTGACTTATGTCAGATTTATTAGATTGGTTGAAATTCAGAAGAATGAAATAATTCATGTCTGTTTATCGATTGAATTAATTTTATGATAAAATTAATTCATGATAAACTTGTTGAATTATTGGGATTGGATAATTCTTGTCTGTTTATCGGTTGATTTAATTTTGAATAAATTAAATCAAGATAAACTTGTAGAATTATTAGGAATTCATTTATTTTCTTAGAGATTATCTAGATAAAGTTGTTTTAATTAGATAACTTTTCTATTGGGTTATTTGAATTAAAGCTGAGACTTTATCCTATAAAATCTTGGGTGGAAAATAGAAGATTCACTGAGATATTTTTCAGGAGGTCGGCATGCCAATTCTTAAGTTCGGCCTGCCGATGGGCAAGTTTGGCCTGCCAATTAAACAGTTCAGCCTGCCGATGTGCGAAGGATAAGATTACACATTTTCACATAGATTTTATCAAATATTGATCAGAATTTGATTCTGATTTGAATTTTTGAGACCTAATCTGATAAGGACTGACCCTACACCCAACCTCTATAAATAGGAAGTAAGTCACATAAGCTATTCAGAGCAGTTGAGAGATTAAGAGTGATACTCTGCTGGTGAGAATCTAGAAACTCCCTGAGAGCTCTTGTTCACAAATCACAAATCACAAACACTAGCTTTGGGTTCTCTCAATTGATTGGAAGGAGAGTCACCTGGTGGAAGTGCTATACATGTCAGCCCACACTCTCTCTGATAGTGGATAGAGAATAGCAAAGAAGACCAGTTGATTGAGGCTCTTCTAGAACGTTACTTCTCTTCACTGATTGCGGGAGTTCTTCGGCATTCAAAGGTTAGTAAGATCTGGTTAATTTATGCATATAGCATGTCAAACTTGTGTTTTGGAAAATACTCTAATATAAAATTTTTAAAATTCCACTGCCTACTATTTTTCCAACATGTATCCTAAACCACCTTTGTTAAAAACACAACGTTGTTCACCAAGCATCAAATCAAAATATTTCTTTCCATTGGTGAATTTTAAAACAAATTTTGTTAGACCATCAACTTTTTCTTTCAAAGATGTATTCTCTTTAATCATACTCTTAACTTTATTAATTTTCAACGATTATATTTCTTCCATAAGACTAGACACTTCTTTTTAAACATCAAATCTCTAATAGCCAATTTTTCATAGTCATCATGAAGTTCATCAAAGACTTTAGATAATTCTTTAAAATCAATTTCATCACATTCATCATTAGAAGAGTTTGTAATACTTACCTTACCATCGTCAAATGCCATAAAGTGCATGTTGGCTATTTCTCTTGCTTCTTCGTCGCTTGAATCTTCTGATTCAAGTACATCCCATATGGTTTGAAGAGCTTTCTTTAATTTTTCATTTCTTGAAATTCCATGGTGCTCTTCTCTTTTTCTAGAGCCTTTCCTATGATTAAATTTCCTATTGAACTTTTTATACTTTTTTGTTAGGAAAACTATTTTGTCTCCTTCGAAGTCCTTTTGATTGATGCAATCATCTTCCTTGTCTTCATTATCTTCTTCTTTGAGGATAGACGCCTTCAAAGAAATTCCAATTTCTTTTTCTCCTTCTTCTTATCTTCTTCAAGGATAGATGTCTTCATTATCTTCTTCTTTATTTTGTCTCCTTGTGATCTTATGAGTCATGAGGGAACCCACCAATTCTTCAAGCAGTAACGTTGATAAGTCTTTAGCTTCTTCCAATGTTGTTTTCTTGATGTGCCACGATGGAGGCAATGATCAGACAAGCTTCCTTACTAGTTCACTGTCATTAAAAGTTCTTCCAAGAGACTTTAATTTGTTAACAACATTTGTGAATCTAGTAGATATTTCATTTATAGTTTCATCCTGTTTCATCTTAAACACTTTGTAGCCATGGAGAAGGAAATTTATTTTAGTTTCTTTTACTTGATTAGTTCCTTCATAAACTACTTCTAAGGTGTACCAAATTTTTTGTGTGGATGTGCATGAAGTGATTCTATTAAACTCATTCCTATCTAAAGAATAATACCAAATATTTATAGCATTGGCATTTAAAGACAATTTTCTTTTATCATTGCTATTATATTCTTTGGGATTTTTTGGAACTAATACATTGTTCACTTCTTTGGCTAGTTTATATGGACCATTAATAATGAAATCCAAAAGATTATAATCAAGAGATTGCAAATAGATTGTCTTTCTAATCTTCCAATAATTGTAATCATTCCCATTGAAGAAAGGAGGTCTAGTAGTAGATTGACCTTCTATATTTTGAAAAATTTAAGTAGCTACGCTCAAGATTGTTAATCTTTTTCAAAAATGAATATGAGCTTCTAGCTCTAATACCAATTGTTAGCCCAAGAATAGCTACTCAAGAGGGAGTGAATTGGGTTTTTAAAACTTTTTCACAATTATTGGAATTTATTAGATTAAATGCATTAGTAAGGGAAACACCCAAGTATCAATTATAATAAACTTCAACAAAATATAAGTGCATTAATGTAAAGAAGTAGGGATAGAGAAATGCAAATACGATTTATAGTAGTTCGGCAATGCGCCTATGTCCACTATCATCGAGCAAAGTATTCAACTCGGCCTCTTCTACTATCACAACCTTCTTTTCAACACAATCACTTCTTATACAATCCGGTGAGTTTTGCTACCCGAGGTTCACCACACTTTCTTGCAACCATCAATTTTCACAAAAATTGACTAACCAAAGTAACCCGCCAATTTTACATGGAGATTGGCAAACCCAAAACAATCCCAAATTTGCTAAGGCTTCAGAAACCTATTTCTCTCTGTTTAGAACGATTGAAATGTTTAAGCTCTCACTCTTAACTCCTAGACTTTGATGAAATATAATTTAGAACAATCTAGGAGATGATCAAGCATACAATAAGAATATTTAACAAGTTTGGCTCAAAAATTGATCAAAAGCTTATAGCACACTTAGAGAATGATACAAGGTTGATTGTAGGTGTTCTTCTTACTCACCAAGGTCATAAATAAGGCTATTTATAGGCAAATACTCAAAACTAGCTATTTATGACTATTTGAGGTACACTTGTAACGGCTAGAAATATAACCGTTGGACTGCATGGTCGACCCCAAGATAATGGGTGCGATCGACCCTGTTGTTGGAGAACCACCCCTCCTCAGGCTAGTGCAGTCGACCGCATATGCCTATGCGTAGTCGAAAGTGCCTCTCAGTAGATTATCTATCTTCATTAATTTCTTCCGAATCTTGATAGAGACTCCTTTTGATTTTCTTGAGATGCAATAATAATATTACTAAATGACTCTATACACTCAAGATAAATCATTAACGTTTAAGTAATTAATTCTTTGTTGCCATCAAAACAAAAATAAATATTTTCATTGAAACCTAGGAGCTAACATGGACCAAACTTGTAGGGGCTATGTGTAAGTAGTTTTTCACTTATTTGTTTTTAAATATATGGGTAGTTTTTTAATTGGCATCCGCATATGTAATAGTATTTTAATTATTTGATTTCAAATTTGTAAGTTTTGATTAATTTCATAAAAACATATTTCTATTTTTGTTGTCAATTTAGGATCATATGATGGAGTTAAGACAAGGACATTCTCTTGAAAAAAATGTCTAATAAGGATATCTTAGAGCGGGTTCTTGACCGCAAGTTTATTTGTTTGAGAAGGTGGGGTAGGTCTTCTAGTACCAAGTTGACCTCTAAGATGTTTGGCTCATCTAGTCACTCTGTTAAACGCCCTACTTTTGACAAGTTGCTTGTAGAGTTAAATGCTACTAAGTCTCGTCTCCATGAAGTCGATGGAGGTCTTGATAAATGTCCTCAAGTGCTGCTCATGAACAATCTCATGCCGGCACCTTCTCGGCCTACAAATGTATCTGATTAGACTTTAGGACCTTTATCACTGCACTTCAAGTTTCTTACTTCTAGTGTTCCTTCTCTTACAGATGTCCCTTCTATAGATCTTCAAGTAGAATGGAAGCAACATGGTGACTCTAGCTAGCTTTTTTTATATGATCTGTTTGTTTTATTTTATTTTGATCAGACTTAATATCTTGCAAAGTGTTATGAGACTTGGTACTTTGAGACTTGATGTTTTGTATTGTGACTTTGACAATACAGATATTTATGATTTTGTATTGGAGACTTTTCGTATTGTATGACATTAAAAACATTGGGATTTGGCATTTTAAAATATGATTTTTTGTTTTAAAACTTCATGTTGTAATTTTAGTTTCTACAGATTTTGTCTAATGACAGGTACATTCTTTTAGTTTTACCTACATAATTGGAATCTTTACCCATACAATTTAACTTTTATCCATACAACTGAAGGTTCTACCTACAGATGTTAATGCTTCACCTACACATATATAAATAGAATGCTCAAAACACAAATATTTTATGTACAAATTTTAATCTTTAGCTACACATTTTCTAGCTGACATGTCAGCAACATGCCAGTTACACATTAGCGATATGTCATTACCATGTCAGCAAAAAAGTCTTAGGCGGCATGACATGTGTAAATAGTTAGATGACATGTCAATGTCATGTGTACTTCCATGTCACAATCCATGTATGCAACAACTAATTTGCAAATGCTACGTGGAGTGCACCATAAGCATCCTCGTCACCCAACAGTAGCCGCAACAACATTTTAATACTCATTTGTCAGCATCCACATCAGCGGATATGTTATCGGCCACATCAGGGTTTTGCTAAAATTTCCCACATAATTTTGAGATCATTACTTACACATTTTTGTGTGAGTAAAGGATACACTTACCTACGCATATAAAAAAAGTGTAGGGAGAGACCTTTCTTCACACAGATTTACCCACATATTTTGACACTTTTAAAATGAGTAGGCAAAGGGTTTTCCTACACATATTGAAGTTTTAACTGCACACAAATGTGTACGCAAACCCTGTTTTTATTATAATGGGGATTGAGAATGGAAGTACACTTGATCTCTTTCTTCCTCTCACTACATACCTACTTCTGGACTCTTTAGCAAAATTTTTACAATCTAACCAATATTTTCAATTGTGAGTAGGATGGATAAAAGATGCTTCTATTTATAGAAAATGAGAGACCCAATTAATTTTGAAAGCTTCTTTTATTTTAATTTTGAATATCATATATTTAATTAGAATAAAAGAAACAAGTTTCCCTTTCTTTATACAATATGTAGAGCCACACATAGAGAGATTCTTTGTACTTGTGATGCCAATCACCAACCACTAGAGGAAGAAATACTGCTTGTTACTCAATCTAATTTGTTTCTAAATTTAAATTTTTAATTTTGAATTAAATCACATTTATCTAAAATTAAAAAGTTCTATATTTGGAAACTTAGTGAACAAGCTTTGCACTACACAGTTATCTTTTCCCTGTTCCTATATGCACTACACACAATGGGTGGGATCCACTATGTATATTAAAAATTAATTATTATTTTATTTATTAAATATTTCATTGTTAATGATATAATTTAACAATTATAAATTAATTCATAATTAATTTATGTTAAGTGATTTAATTTAGAATTCCATAATTCTAAATTAATTAATTAAACTCATAATTCCACTTGACAAAGAATGTTAACAAGGATGGCGGGAGGACTAATGGACTAGAAACTTCAATCTCCAATAAAACCAATATATTAATTACTCTTTAAGTAATATATTACTATTTTATTAATTCTAATATTACTCTACTAAAAACTTGAAATTGCACTCTTGAAATTATATATATTTACATAAATATTCATATTTTAAAGTTGTCTATTTGATATAATCATCTTATATAAGTCGATCATGTATAAATAATTCATAATTAAAATTAGGTAAAATATGTTAATATCTCTAATTACTTCTTTATCCTTGAGTGTCATTGATTCTCTAATGAATAATAAATTCATAAACTTAATCACAAATTGAGCGCTCATATTATTCAAGACTCAAATTAATACTCAAGAACTCAAGATTAAGATCATCTTATATATGACCATTGGTCGATGTGATTAAAACTTGCTATATTTAAAGAAAATCACATCATGCCTCAATCTTACATAATCTTATATTTCCAATGCACTCACTTAATGATTCACTACATTAACAATTGGGATAAGTAATGACCGAGCTAGAAACTTTGTTAGTAAAGACTAGTAACTAAAACAAAAATTTAATCAAAATAAATACATAAATTAACACACCATAATTATTCCTAATGGGCTATCATTCCTATTGAGTTTTTAGAGAATGTGATATCTTCAATGGAGTTATAACACACTATAGGATGACTCCTTATTTAATCCAATGCCAATACTCCTTAGGAGACCATTCTTGAAGACCCAGACCAAGATCGATGTCTTTAAAGAAATGCTAACAATGGAGTTTGATAGGAAGGTTAAATGCTTCCATCAGGATGGAGGATGAAAGCTTTAGACTATGTTAAGCTAAAGACAATAAACCAAGCGCTTATTAAGAGGCAACCCAACGGATGGAGGACATGCTAAGACAAATGTGACTTTTCTTACTTTCCTTCATTTATTTTTTTTTTGTTGTTCTTGTTGCATTTATTATTTTGGGTTTCTCTTTTCTTACATGCTTAGTCTTATATTAAGGACAATATAAGGATTAAGTATAAGGAGAAAAATTTAGGATTTTTAGGTTTTTATTTGCTTGTTTAAAAAATAAAAAAATAAAAAATGATTCATTTTTTCAATTTTTCATTTTAGTTTTAGATTTTTGAGTCACTGCTTTAGGATTTTAGGTGTCTTGAGTGTTAAGATACCTTCCAACTTTTTTGATAAGAATCGAGTATTAATTTTTATTGTTTTTGATTGATTACGAGTATTTTTTGAGTCTTGATATCATTCTTTGAATAATATGTTTTTATGATGTTTATACTCACTCTTTATGCACATAGCCAATGAGACACGCATGCTAGAAAATGTTGATTCTTATTCCGTCATTTTAACTTTCACTTTAATTTTGATATGCAGAGGTTGAATGTTTCTCCAGGAGGTCTTTTGAGGTGAATAGCTGATTGAGCATCACTTAAAAAATGATTAAGGAACTAGGATTCTTAGCACCAAGGTCAAATTAACTAAAGCCTTAATTGATGTTCCTAAGAGGACATCCCTTCTATTGAACCAAGTTGAGCCTTTCATATAGACCCTTTTCTTTAGCTAACCACATTTTCTTTCTTAGCCCGAATATTTTTATAAAAGGTGAATTGGAGTTTAGAGACTTATTTCATCTACAAAGGGAATTTTGCAATAAATTGGGTTAAGGATAAAAGACAAGTATGGGGTAGGGAATCAAATCAAGAGCAAGGAAGGGAGAATTTTTGTTAGGATAGCTCGAGAAAAAAAAAGGAGAAGAAAAAGAAAAGAAAACAAATGAAAGAAAAAAAGTTTAAAAAAAGAAAAAATTCAAAAGAAAAAGAGAAAATAGAAGACAAGAGAAAAAAATTCAATAAAATATCTTAAGCTTTCTTATCATGATTGGATGTTACCGGGTTGGTTAGCGTGATGTAAGAGCCCAACACAATGACATTTGGCCTACATAAGAATTGTATGGAGTTTTGACAGGTGTTCATTGAAAAAGCTTATGATGTCTCTAACTTTATGAAGTTTTCAAAACCTTTGTGATATCCATGCCCTTCTTTCTTTTAACCGCTACCCCTTGGAATTGTTGCAACCCTTATCGAAGACCTTTTGATTTCAAGTGGTGCCTTTGGCATAGTGGAGATTCGTACCAGAGGGAGAGCTTATGACATTTAATCCTTTCAATCGGAGTTGGGTTATCATTTTTATGAGCATAATATGGGTTTATCTCTTTCGAAACATGTGTAGTTTCATTATCAATAACAATGGTTATCTCACACACACACTTGAGTATGATTGTTATAGGATGTATTAGCTCGAAAATAACTATTGATTTGATTCAATGCTTGTTTGATTTTGAAGCCATAATTTCATATTGTTTTCTAAGACAAAAGATTAGAAGGTTAGAGTTTTTGTTTTTGCTCTGTTGTTATTTGTTTTTCATCTTAAGTTTACTTGAGGACAAGTAAAGATTAAGTATAGGAGAATTTGATAAATGCTTAATTTGATATAATTTCTAATCAATTTTTTTTGTTTATTTGTTTTATTCTTGAGTAATTTGTGTCTTTATATGTTTTTGTGTTTTGTAGGTATTTATAGGTGTTAAAATAAAAAGAGGGTGAAAATAAGGATTTAAAAGATTCAAGAAACATATTTTTTGTATTTAGAGGTTCACGGGGCACTACCGCTCAACTTTTAGGTGCCTTCGCCTTCAAAATGCACAAATCAGGTCATCAAATCTGAAAGTAGGGTGTTGTAACACTAGGTTTGGGCACCTCAGCGCCCATGTAGCATCTAAGACGGTGCCACAATGCCAGTGATGGGTACCACAGTACGCAAGGCGAAACAGGTCATGTTAGGTGCGCCAATTGGCACTGTGATGCTACGTCACAAAACACACACGTTTTGGCCTCTGAATTAAGTTCAAAGTTTCCTATTTTGATCCCAACTTGAAAACTTTTAAATATATGACTCGAGAACACATTTTTATCAGTTTTTCTTAGGTTTTTCAGCTTAGAGAAACAAGTGGAGAATTTCGTTGAAGCTCATGAATATTCGTTCACATAGAGATTTCTTCAAAATTGTCAAAGAGTTTTTTTTTTCTTTCTTCCTCTTGAACTCCAAATATGTTTTATTTTATTTTTTGTTGCTTAATTCTTCAATTATATTCAGCTAATTTTATTTGTGGTTGATGATTATTTAAAAACCCTAATTATGCATTGTAATTGACTATCTTAAATTATTTCTCAATTTTCAATTGAAACTACTTATGTTTTTCTGCACTCTTCATGTTCATGATTGTTTATTTTATTTTACTTGGGATGGCCAGTCAAGTGAGATAGGATAATTACCTATTAGTAGGTTAGAATTCTTAATCCATAGTTGTCTTGAAATTCTAATCACAATTAGCAAATTGCAAGGTATGATCATGGAAGGTTTTCATTAATTGTGATGTGGAACATAACTTAAGTTGAATGAATTGAGTTTGTATGTTTGTTGCTTAAATCAATCTATCTTTCTCAACTTAATACTTCCATTAGATTAAATCTAGGAACTTGTTCTAGGTTGTTCAAAGGAAAAGGGATTAAATAAAGAACTTATTTTATTTAACTATGAACTAAGAAAAGATTAGAGTAATAAAGCATGTTGTTATCTACAGTTGTAAGTTTCAAAGGGAAATTGGGGATAATTTAGATAGTTAATTTACAACACATGTTTAGTGATGGCAAATGAATTCTTGATCAATTTTATCATCATTGTTCACAATTTAGTGAATTTAGT
Source organism: Artocarpus heterophyllus (assembly GCA_025403435.1). Taxonomy (NCBI): domain Eukaryota; kingdom Viridiplantae; phylum Streptophyta; class Magnoliopsida; order Rosales; family Moraceae; genus Artocarpus; species Artocarpus heterophyllus. The sequence goes on from CM046347.1 coordinate 33,839,389, forward strand.
TCATTTTTATTTATTTATTTTTGTTTCTTTATTTTCAGTAGTTGTGTTTATTAATTCAAAAACCCCTTTTACATTTACTTAGAATATTAATAGTTCATTAATTAAACTCAATCTTCTGCACGAACGACTCTTAGTCATTGCTGTACTCAATAACAACTACACTTTGAAGTAAGATTTGATTTGGTGTTCCCTCTGAGCCTACAAACCCGTGTATATGCTAGTTGACCAGTTGTTTAGAGCTAACTTGATGTTAGTTATAAAACTACTCCAGTCGACCCACCCAATCTACCAACCCTCTGGTTGTAACCTAATTAGATAATTACTCATTTTATTTGACCTAAGAATCTTTTATAGAGCCTTACTTTTAATTTAAATAATCAAATACAGAAGTTATCTGATTAAAAAGTCATATGTCAATAATCCCATAACATATAAAATATATACAAATAATACAACATGTTTATCTTAAATTAATTATGAAATTAATTTAATCAAGAAACTAACATGAATTATTACAATCAATCAACCCATCATAGAAGTTAACATAAATTACCAAATTGTAGGAAAAACACGCTATATTGTTATAGGAAAATATGTGAGCTAGCAAAGAGATCCAAATGGAACATATATAGATCAAGCTCTTATAATTACAAAATGACATGTCCTCAGCACGTTCATTTTACAATTATCAACACTAAAACTATTTTACTAAAATCTTAGAGCTATACTTCTGAACTATATATAAATTATGAAACTCCAGTAAGTTTTTCATCCATGATATATCATGATGTGCAACATCCCTGTAGGATATCAATAATCGGGTTAAGGATAAATTATATTTTATCTACCTAATTATATATATCTTATGTTCTATTATCTCACGATTGACGTACTTACTATTTATAACCAATATAAACAATATACCATTTAGTTGCACAAATGATCCAAATAATTGAGCGCTCTAGTTTTTCAATTCTAAGATAATTCCTATAAGTGGATATCATTAATTCTACAAAAGAGCTATGGATTCTATATCTATGAATAAAGAGTTTATATTTGTTGGAAAATTAGTATGCAACAGAATTTTAAAATTTTTTATATTAGAGTATTTTCTAAAACACAGGTTTGACACGCTATATGCATAAATTAACTAGATCTTATTAACCTTTGAATGCCAAAGAACTCTCACAATCCATGAAAGAAGTAACATTCTAGAAGAGCCTCAACCAACTAGCCTTCTTTGCTATTCTGTATCCACGATCGGAGTGAGTGTGGGCTCACATCGTTCAGCTTTTCCACCAGGTGACTCTTCTTCCAACCAATTGAGAAAACCCAAAGCTAGTGTTTGTGATTTGCGAACAAGAGTTCTCAGGGAGTTTCTAGAGTCTCACCGATAGAGTCTCACTCTTAATCTCTCAACTGATCTAAATAATAAAGAGACTCACTCCCCTTTTATAGAGGTTGGGCTCAGGAGTTAGTCCTTATCAGATAAGGCTTCAAAAATTTGAATCGGAATCAAATTCAGATCAATATCTGATGAAATTCGCATGAAAGCACGTGATCTTTTTATCGCATGGTCGGCATACTGATTTGTGTAACTAGCATGCCAAACTTGCCCCATTGGCAGGCCGAACATGAGGATCAATCGACCTGAGGATCAACGATAAAATCTCAGCAAATTTTTTATTTTTCATCCGAGATTCTATAGGACAAAGTCTCAGTTTTAATTCAAATAACCCAATAAAAAAGTTATTTAATTAAAACAACTTTATCTAGATAATCTCTAGGAAAATAAATAAATTCTTAATAATTCAACAAGTTTATCTTGAATTAATTCAAAATTAATCCAACCGATAAACAGACATGAATTATTTGTTCCCGATAATTTAACAAATTTATCTTGAATTAATTTTATCACAAAATTAATTCAATCGATAAACAGACATGAATTATCAAATTTTTACTAAATTTTAGTCAATCTGATAAATCTGACATAAGTCACCAATTATTAGAAAAGTACGTCATATCGTGATATCGTTCCTGATAAATCTAACTTAGCTCCCGATAATTATGAAACCCATATATACATTTCATAATTATCAACTCCAATGCTGCTCCAGTAAAAGCTTGGAGTTGCACTCCCGAACTATATAGAATTACAAAGCCCCTATAGCTAAGTCTACATGACATATCATAGTGTATCGTATCCCCATAGGATTATCCATAATTTGCTTAAGGATAAGTTTTGTCTTATCTTCTTGATTATTTTTATCTTACGTTCCATTATCTCAACATTGGAAAACTTACCATCTAAAGATGGTATACCATTCGGTTACACCTATGTATCCAAATGGTTGAGCGCTTCAGTTTTTAATTATAGGATAACGCATATAAGAGGATATCATTACTCCTAAAGAGGAGCTATGGATTCCATATCTATGAATAACGAGTCTATGCTATCAAGAGTTGTGTCTCCAACGTACCGGCATGCGTACCACTATTAAAATGTGGGTATCACTCTTTAGTACATCAAAAGACACAAGTCAAGGCAACAGACCCACTATTCATCTCAGGATTAAGAAATAATACAAATGATTGTCTAAAGTGAATCGATTTGTCGAGACAGAATTATTAATCTAAATCTATTCAGTTTATGTCCTGATCCAACACATCTTCACCTATGACAATGTGCCAATATTTCCTATTTGTAGAGTCCACCTCCGATGGCCAAGACAAACCATCTCCCAATAGGGATATAGACAACATAACAATCTTTGTATGAATAAAGTGCCCAACTTTATTCCCTCGATTGTGGATCTTATGATTTAGACCGTCACCTTAAGAATCATGTCTTCCACATAATTTGTCCATTAGATGCCCAATTCTTAAAGGCTTAGACCAATAGTCTCAGACTATTGTTTGCTTAACATACATTCAACAAATATAAACGTAAAGAGGACAAGTTTTGATATATAAATGATAAATAAATTATTTATTGATAAAAATGTCTCCAAAACATATTACATTGTTACTCCTTGGGGCATACACGTCTAACAATATCATCCAAGAATCATATTGTCAATGTACCGGTATGTGTACCTTCATTTAATTCAGTATGTCACTATTTGGTACATCAAAAGACATAAGTCAAGAATATGGACCTATTAATTCATTTCAACATTAAGATGTAAAACTTAATAATTGTCTAAAGTGAATTGATTTATTTAAATGGAATTATTAATTAAAGCAATTTATCTTTAGTCCTAATCTAGTATACTATCACTGATAACAATATACCAATTTCTCTACTCGTGGAGTCCCACTCTGACGACCAAGACAGTCATCTCCTATTAAAGATGTAGACAACATAACAAGTCATCCATTAAGGATGTAGACAATATAACAATCTCAACATGAATAAAGTGTCCAACTTTATTTCCTCTATTGCAGACTTTTATATGTAGACCATAACTTTAAGATTCATGTCTTCCACATGATCTGTCCATCACATGTACGATCTTAAAGATTTACAATGACAATCTTCTGTTTGGTTATTATAGAGTTAACATAAATGAATATAAAAAGGACAAATTTGGTATATAGCTAAATAATAAATTCTATATTGATCAAATGTCTCAAAAACAGTAATATTATTTAATCCTCAAGATGCTAAGTCTAACATCTTTTACATGCCATAATCCATAATAACACATTTATAACACTTAACAACAAAAATACAAACTTTGATTAAAGTTTGAGTATTAGGGCTTTTACCTAGAGGACCCAAAGTGAGATATCTCTCCATGATGCTTGTAGACTTCTAAATCTCTTTGATGACTAGATCAAAATGCAACAAGTAAGGATCTAACCAAACTTAAACTAAACCTTTAAAGTCTAGGATTTTACTTTAAAACTTCCTTGTATATGCTCTAAAAACTCTTGGTCTTGCCGTAGAAGTGACTTGAAGGCTTAAATCAACGAAAATTTAGGTGGATTAGGGCTTGAAAAGGGGCAATTTAGATGAGGAAGAAATGAGGGAGAACTCTACCTTTTTGGAACAAACTTGGAGAGAAAGAAAATGAATAATCCTTGGGTATTTATAAACCTTAAGTTAGAGACCAATTAGCAACTAAAAAATTTACTCCAATGTCCCTAGAATAACCGGTCTTCCTCCCTAATTTAGAGTTAATAGGATGTTTGGCAAGTATGGTTAGAACCAATTTTTTTGTTCAAAACACTATAGTATATGAAAGCTTTACATTGTAGCAACTTTTTGCCTTTTACTATAGCATATGAGACCTTTATACTATTTGGTAACTAAAAAGTTAGTTTCAACCATATTTCCTAAATACCCTATTACTATTCACTACTTTTGATGCACTAAAAGTATGATTGCTTTTGACTTTAGTGGCATGTAATGTAGGTAGGTTTTGCTTTAACCGTCTCAATCCATTTAAACTGTTCTTTTCTTATTCTATCAGTATAGTATTAATGGGATATGTCTTTTACCAATCTACAAATATCCCGGTACATAGTGTACCTATATTGTATAAAGCCATCAATAGTAATACACTTATTTATGTGGATATTAATTCGCTATTTTTTATTGTGTTGCTCTATTTACGGTTCTGAGTGTCAAGTATACATTGTAGCAACTTTTTGCCTTTTACAATAATATGTGAGAGCTTTATACTATTTGGTAACTAAAAAGTTAGCTCCAACCATGTTTCCCAAATACCCTATTATTATTCACTACCTTTGATGCACTAAAAGTATGATTACTTTTGACTTTAGTGGCATGTAATGTAGGTAGGTTTTGCTTTAACCGTCTTAATCCATTTAAACTGTTCTTTTCTTATTCTGTCAATATAGTATTAATGGGATATGTCTCTTACTAGTCTACAAATATTCTGGTACATAGTGTACCTATATTGTATAAAGCCATCAACAGTAATACACTTATTTATGTGGATATTAATTCATTATTTTTTATTGTGTTGCTCTATTTACTGTTCTGAGTGTCAAGTATACTAAATTCCAAGACTCGGTGGACTATAAACACTTAAATATGTATAAGCTAAACTAATTGGTATAATGTCAATTTAAATTACTGTGTAGACTTTGACATAATATTTAATCTTATAGAACCATTTTGACTAGGAGTATTTTTCACAAAATTTAGATTTTAACATAATACATGTGACACTAATTTTGCCTTTAAGGTATTTAACAAATTTTTGAGTACTTAACTCAAAAAATTATATGCATAATTCACAAAAATTACGTATATAATGCACATGAAAATTTTCTACATCTTATTCGAAAAATAACATAATTACCAAATTAAGAAATCAGTCTAAGTAAATCCATTATCTAAATCTTGATTTAATTCAAGATTTAACTAATGGATTTTCGGATATTACGAATAATATATATGTGTGTATATGTATATATATGAAAGTTGATGTATCTTCTTTGAGATGTATATTAAACGCGCCTTCAAATTTGCATTTATAAAAAAGAACTCATTTTAAGGTTGTAACAAATCCTTGGTCTTGTTTTGTCCTTTGTTAAAATATTAGATCAACTGCAATTTTAAATTCCAATAAATAAATAAATAAATAAATAAACTTGCACGGGGATATGTTCTGTATCTAATATTCAGTATATTGGATTAGTTCATAACATGACTTATTAGAATACATGAATTGGTTCATTTATCATTTCACCGTCTTACTTAATGAACCATTAGTAAGGATTAATTTTCAATCGAAGGGCTTGTGTAGCATTAACAGGGTTTGAAAAAAGAATTGATCTCATTCCTTCTAGGTTGGGCAGAGGTTCTACTACCCCAATTTCCATATTTTTTTAATGCTAATATTCGGTTTTTTTTTTTTTAATGACAACAAATACGATGACAGTCATTTCACGACTTCTTTTAAACTGTCATTATTGCACCCATTTGTAGTAGTGAAAGAGGAATTTGAAAACACTTAAAATATGTCCTCAAGGTATATGAGAATTTATACAATGTAAGGATAATCTGTACTTTATGGGTTGTTTAGAATTTTACCGAATGAAATATTTTCTCTTGCTAGTATCTCAACATGTTTATTTTTTGGGTCGATTAAGGATTTGATGATTTTGAGACATTTAAGTATTGCAGGGAAAGTGAGTCTATGTCACGCCCCACAGTACAGAAGATGACGTGGCGGGTTATTTAAGTTAATTAAATGAAAATTTAATTAAAACATAAGTTTAAGTTTTAAATTAATTATGAAATTGTGGAAATTTTTAAATCCTTTTTTTTTCAGAAAAGCATTCATAATCATTAAACAGATAAGAACATTGAGGCAAACATTAAGTAAGAAATAAAACAATAAAAAGAAATGAGTATGGGTCCTACTGATCACAACTTGTGCACACACATATTACTAACAATATAATAATACAACCACAGTCCAAGTAAAGAGAAAGTTAAAATGTTACATGACTTGATATAATAATTTAAACAACCTACTAGGTTCTTCTACTGCTCTTGAGTTCTATCTGTGGAATCCTCTCTGAACCTAAGCTGAAATCCACCTAGAGGGGAAAGGGTTTAAAACAAATAAAACGTGAACGAAAGGCTCAGTAGGACTATATTTTAAGAAACATTAAATTTTAAAAGAAAATATCATTAATCAAGAAATCACTCGAGACAAGAATTGAATAAATAAGGTTAAATAAAACCAATCTTACCCAAAACAGTTTATTAGTCAACCAGAAAGAATATCATTTTCTTTTCCTAGGCAAACCATATGAATAACACCACTGTAGTGGCCCAGCTAGGTTTCGGGACCTACTTCTAAGGTCGTACGCTACACGACCCGATCTCTGATATGGCATCATGCCCTTGTTTTCATTTCTATTATCATTTAAAACCCATTTACCAGGTATTTTCATTTACATTCATTATGAGGTTTATTATGAGGTTCACTTCAATCCATGGTTTTTAAAATAACAAATAAAATTCCTTTTTAAGGCCAAAAATCATTTGAAAACTTAGTTACCAAATAAAGGGGTAGAAGTCCTACCTTAATACTCGTGCCGGTATCCCACACCATAATCCCGATCCGCTATACGTTAGCTCCACGGAACCACGAACGACCTTAAGTAGAAAGGTCTATCAATATCTAGTTTAAAATATTCTACGTTGCCAAACTATTTTATAGTGTCCTAGTGTGCCATTTGCATTTATAAAATCATTTTATAAAGTTAGAATTTCAATCGGGGTTCAAAACAGTGAAAACGGATGAAAAATCACAAAATTTTTCCTTGTTCGGTCGGCCTGTTGGTCACCCTGGTTCGGCCGGCCGAACTATGTGGTTCGGCCTACCGAAGGACTAGGTCCGGTCAGCCGAACTTCTCTAGGTTTGGCTTGTCGGATGATGAATCCGGCCTACCGAACCCTTGAATCTGGGTTGCCGAACTGAAAAATTTTAGAATTTTCCAAGCATAGGTCCTTGGCCTCCCGAGCCCAAATCTCCATTTCAACATGTTTTTCTCAGTTATGTGGCATGGAAAACAATCATAGATGATAGAAAAACATAATAGGACACTTTTAAACTCATTTAAACAAGATTTGCACACAAAATCCAAGAAAATCCAAAAATAGAGAAAAATGGAGAAAAATGAAAAATCTTAATTCAAATCTATTTTTCTTCAAACAAAGCTTAGATCCTAGTTGTTCTAAGTTTCTCTAACTTAGATCAAAGGTTTTCTAAGTTCAAATAAGCTTAAATTTCAAAATGCAAGAAAAATTGAAATATTGAAAAAGTTTTGAAATTTGAAAACTAACTTCGAATCGAAGCTTTAAATAACGTTTTCAGTTGCTCAAACACATTCTCGAGCCTCCAATCCAGTAAACTAGAGCTTGGGGCTCGATCAAATCTCAAAATTTTGAGAGAAAATGAGAGAGAGAGGAAGAGGCAGAGTAAGAGGGAGAGATGCATGGGAGAGAAAGAGGGAGAGCTGAGAGAGAAAGAGAGGAAGAGAGGAAGAGTGAGAGATATAAATAGAGAGAAAAAGTGGGCAGTTTTATTGTGTAAAAACCGTGTGCCGCCCACGGTTTTGTAACAAAACATATTTGGCATTTGACAAATTGTTATGTTCCAAATATTCAAAATGAGAATTAAAATAATTAGACAACTAGAAATCATTAAAATAATCAAAAACAACTTTAAACTCAAAATTTCACCAAATGATCAAATCAAGTTTAAAATATTCATTATGGTACACTAATCCACCATTTTACATTATAATATCATTTAATAAATTTTGGAACATTACAACTCTCCACCCCTAAAAGAAATTTCGCCCTCGAAATTTACATATCATTTTAGAAACAAAACAAATGCGGATACAACTCCCGCATGCTTGACTCTAATTCCCAAGTGGCTTCATCAACCCCATGATGCTGCCACACAACCTTGACTAATGCTATATCACGACGACGCAAGCTGATCACCTTTTGATCGATAATCTGAATCGGCACTTCCTCGTATGTCATGTCTTTCCGAACCTATACATCACAAAATGAAACAATCTTGCTCTGCTCAAGCGGACACTTCCTAAGCATCGACACGTGGAACACATCATGAACATGAGATAATTCAGGGGGAAGGTTAAGCCGATAAGCGACTATACCAACACGTTAAGTAATCTCGAACGGTCCAACGTACCTCGGTGCAAGCTTACCGCTTACTCCGAACCGCATAATTCCTTTACGAGACGATACTTTCAAGAGAACAAAATCTCCTACTGCAAATTCCAAGGGTCGACGTCTTCTATCTGCATAACTTTTCTGTCGACTCTGAGCTACCTTTAATCGATCTCGAATCACGACGACTTTCTAGATGCTATCGCGAATCTCATTCGGCCCAAGAATAATCTAGTCTTCTGGTTCTGCCCAACACACCGGTGACCGACACGGTCGTCCATACAACACCTCAAACGGTGCCATGCCAATGCTTGATTGATAGCTATTGTTGTACATAAATTCTACCAGATGCAAATATCTCTTCCAGTTTCCACCAAAATCTAACACACAAGTACGCAACATGTCTTCAAGAATCAAAATAACTCGCTCATATTGCCCATCGGTCTAAGGATGAAATGCCGTATTGAAACTCAAATCTGTACCTAAAGCCTCCTGAAAGCTCCTTTAGTACTTAACATTGAACCTGGTATCTCTATCGGATGTGATGGACAAGGGAACTCCGTGCAACCGCACTATATTCTGCAGATATAACTGTCCGAGAACTTTCCTCGAACATGTTGTCCTGAACAGGATGACATGTGTCGATTTCGTTAACTTGTCAACCACGACCCAAATTGCATCGTGACTTTCCTCCGTCCTTGGCAAACCTGTAAGGAAATCCATCGTCACGTGCTCCCATTTCCACCCTAGAATAGGAAGCGGCTGAAGCTAACTTGCTGGTTTCTGATGCTCGGCTTTCACCTGAAGACACATCTTACACTTGGCTATGTATTCTCGGATGTCTTTCTTCACATGTCTCCACCAATATTGCCTCTTCAAATCACGATACATCTTCGTGCTCCCCGGGTGAGTGGCAAACTGAGACTTGTGGGCTTCGTCCATAATGACTTTTGTCACCTCTACGATTGCTGGAACTGCTAAGCGCTCCCAGAAGTACAACGATCCATCCGTATGAATCCTTCATTCTTCAAATTGCTCTCCGTCCTAAATCCACGTCCAAATCCCTCATAGATGCTAGTCCTGCCACTGATTCTGTTTCACCATTTGAACAAGAGCCAAGGTCGTCTCCATATGATACACCGAAGCTCGATCATAGTCTTCATAATACTATAGCCCATACTCACTTATTGTCGCATCTCTCTTCCAATCTTCAAGAGCCAAACAAGCGAGAATCCCTGAAGACTTCCTGCTAAGTGCATCTGCAACTACATTAGCTTTCCCGGGATGGTACTGTAGCGCGAAATCATAATCCTCCATGTACTCCTTCCATCTCTACTGCCTCGAGTTGAGATCCCTCTGAGTGAACAGGTACCTCAAGCTCTTATGATCGGAGAAAACCTAAAATGTTGCCCCATACAAATAACACCTCCAGATCTTTAGTGCATGAATTACCGCTACGAGCTCCAAATCATGAGTAGGATAATTCTACTCGTGAGGTCGTAGCTGTCTCGATCCATACGCCACCATGCATCCATGTTGCATCAACACACATCTAAGCCTGCATCCTAAAGCATCTGTAGAAATCTCGTATGGCTCATCACTATTGGGAATAACCAATACTGGGGCTGAGTCAATCGATTCTTCAATTCTTGAAAAACGAGCTCACATTCTTCATCCCACTCAAACTTGATGTTTTTTCTGATCAATCTTGTCAACAACGCTGTGATCTTCGAGAAATTCTTTACAAATTTTCTATAGTACCCTACAAGACCCAAGAAACTACAGATTTCTACTACATTCCTCGGTCGTACCCATTCCACTATGGCTTCTATCTTGGACAGATCCACTGAAATACCATGCTCGAAGATGACATGACCCAGAAACTTAACTTTTGTCAATCAAAACTCACATTTCTCTTTCTTGGCGTATAACTGGTGCTCCCGCATAGTCTAAAGCATGATCCTAAGATGCTGCTCATGCTCCTCCCGTGTCTTAGAATACACTAGAATATCATCAATGAACACGATCACGAACTGATCTAGATAAAGCCTAAATATCTTGTTCATCAAATCTATGAAAGCTACCGAAGCGTTTGTCAACCCAAACGGCATCACTAAAAACTCAAAGTGTCCATATCGGGTCCTGAAAGCTGTCTTGGGAATATCTTTCTCCTTTATCCTGAGCTGATGGTATCCCAACTGTAAATCAATCTTTGAGAAGTACCGCAAACCTCCCAACTTGTCGAACAACTCATCGATCTTGGGCAAAGGATACTTATTCTTCACCGTGACCTGATTCAGCTGCTGATAATCTATACACAACCTGAGATTTCCATCATATTTCTTAGCGAAAAAAACCGGTGCTCCCCATGGTGATGTACAATTCCAAATATACCCTTTATCAACAAGCTCCTGAAGTTGCTTTCTCAATTCTTTCATTTCTGTTGATGCCATCCGATAAGGTGCTACTAAAATCGGTGCTGTTCCTGGAGTAACTGAATACCAAATTCAATCTCCCGATGTGGTGGTAATCTTGGCAACTCGTCGGGGAAGACATCTTCATACTCATCAACTATTGGGATTACTGCATTTCTTCTCGAAGCATAGGGCCCTATTTCTAGGTTCGCGAAAAAGGCATAGCAAGCTAGGTTCTTTTGCCCTCCAAGACATGTTTTCATGAGACGCTTACTCATTAACTGATTACCACCATCGTGGTAAGTGATCATTGTCTCCCTATCAGATACTAGGGTTACTTTCCTAGACTGACAATCTACAACTGCGTTGTATCTAGACAACTAGCCTATTCCTAAAATTACATCATATGACTTCATGGGGAGTACAATCAAATCACTTTTCAAAATCTCATCCCCAATCTTTATTTTACAAGCTTTACATACACAATTCACACACACCTACCCCAAGGGTTTAGCTATAACTAGGGGTTTATTAAACTCTTCTATCTCCAATCTCAAGGCATGTACAAAGGAACTCGAAATGAGAGAATGAGTGGCACCTGTATCGAATAAAACATGAACTAAGGATTGAGAAACTAGGATCGTACCATCGACAACTGCATTGCTGGTCTGAACATCTGAACTCTCTGTCGCCATCGCATGAACCTAAACTGGAGCTTTTTCTTTTCCTCAACCAGCATTACTAGGTCCTGAATTATTTGGTCGATACTGTTGCGATGGAGGCGACTGCATACTAGCTGTATTTGGCACTCAATACTGAGGGACGTTGCGCTGGAAGTTCTACGGCTGCTATCTTTGCATTGAATATGGCTGTTGTTGGGGAGAAAACTGAGGAAACTACAACTGCAGAAATGTTGAGGTAGAGGTAGAGGCTGAGGCTAACGACTGGCTCCTTCTCAGGTTTGAGATCCTAGACGAGCGCTCCTAATCGGGAAATTCCTCTTGATGTGTCCTGGTTGCTGGCAATAATGACAATGAAAACTGTAGGGGTTGTTGCGCCCGCTGCCTGATGAACTGCTGCTACCGTTGTTCACGCCACCTTGTTTGTTCTTTCCTAGAGTTAGACGACTATTAGTACTCCTCCTACCACTCCTCTAGGGCCCTCATGACGTCTTTGCTCGATCCTCACAGTACAGCGTATAATCATTTTCCACTAATATTGCTGACGACACAAGCTCTCCAAGATTCCTGAGTCGCAAGGCAACCAGCTGATGTTTAATAGGAGCCTTGAGCCCTTCTTGAAACTTAATGCATTTCTCACGTTCTGATGCCACTATCGATGGAGCAAACCTGGCCAGCTCATTAATCCTTGCCTCATATTCCCAAACTAACAAGTCACCCTACTGCAACTTGTAAAATTCAACCGCCTTCTGGTCTCTATACCCCTGCGAAAAATTTCGATCGTAGAACAATTCTTCGAACCTGTCCCAACTAATGTTACCATTGCGTTCCAAACGTTTAGCTTGCTTCCACCAAGTATTGGCGTCACCTTCGAACTTATATGTAGCAAACTCTACATGATACTCAGCTAGTACACCAAGGGTATCCAAATGCTTAACGATCGAATCTAACCAATACTCGGCCACCTGCAGGTCCTTATTGCCGTCGAAGGTCTGAATAAATGCACGCCAAAATTCCTTAAAATAAGTATGCCAACGACTAACATCAGAATCCTCCAGCCTAGCCCTGGCCGCCATCTGCTAGAATGCAGCAAACATAGCTCTCATCATACCCTCATCATTTCCAAACTCGACGTCAGCTGTCGAACATCGTCTAAGTGTCATTCTCTCACTTCTAAAAACAAAATTTAGACTGTTAGTGGTATTTCATTGTCGTACTTATGTGTGCACAATTCTCAAGGTTCATAACCTCGCTCTGATACCATTCTGTCATACCCCGCAGTACGGTAGGAGACGTGGCCGGTTATTTAAGTTAATTAAATGAAAATTTAATTAAAACATGAGTTTAAGTTTAAAATTAATTATGAAATTGTGAAAAATTTTAAATCCTTTTTTTCAGAAAAGCATTCATAATCATTAAACAGATAAGAACATTGAGGCAAACATTAAGTAAGAAATAAAACAATAAAAATATGTGAGTATGGGTCCTATTGACCCACAACTTGTGCACACACATAGTACTGACAATATAATAATACAACCACAGTCTAAGTAAAGAGAAAGTTAAAATATTTCATGCCTTGATATAATAATTTAAACAACCTACTGGGTTCTTCTACTGCTCTCGAGTTCTGTCTGTGGGATCCTCTCTGAACCTAAGCTGAAATCCACCTAGAGGGGAAAGGGTTTAAAACAGATAAAATATGAGCAAAAGACTTAGTAGGACTATATTTTAAGAAACATTAAATTTTAAAAGAAAATATCATTAATCAAGAAATCACTTGAGAAAAAAATTGAATAGATAAATAAAACAAATCTTACCCAAAACAGTTTATTGGTCAACTAGAAAGAATATCATGTTTCTTTTCCTGGGCAAACCATATGAATAACACCACCGTAGTGGCCCAGCTGGGTTTCGAGACCTGCCCCCAAGGTCGTACGCTACACAACCCGATCTCTGATATAGCATCATGCCCTTGTATTCATTTCTATTATCATTTAAAACTCATTTACCAAGTATTTTCATTTACATTCATTATGAGGTTCATGATGAAGTTCACTTCAATCCACGGTTTATAAAATAACCAATAAAATTCCTTTTTAAGGCCAAAAATCATTTGAAAACTTGGTTACCAAAAAAAAGGGTAGAAGTCCTACCTCAATACTCTTGCCGGTGTCCCACACTGTAATCCCGGTCCGCTATACGTTAACTCCATGGAACCACGAACGACCTTAAATAGAAACTAGGTGTATCAGTATCTAGTTTAAAATATTCTACGTTGTCAAACTATTTTATGGTGTCCTAGTATGCCAATTGCATTTATAAAATCATTTTATAAAGTTGAAATTTCAATCGGGGTTCAAAACAATGAAAACAGATGAAAAATCACAAAATTTTTCCTTGTTCGGTCGGCCTGCCGGTGACCCTTGTTAGGCAGGCCGAACTGCACAGTTCGGCCTGCCGGAGGACCAGGTCGGGTTGGCCGAACTTCTCCAGGTTTGGCCTACCGGACGGATGAATCCGGCCTGCCGAACCCTTAAATCTGGCCTTTTGAAGTAGAAAATTCTAGAATTTTCCAAGCACAGGTCCTCGGCCTCCCGAGCCTAAATCTCCATTTCAACCTGTTTTTCTTAGTTCTCTCGCATGAAAAACAATCATAGATGATAGAAAAACATAATATGACACTTTTAAACTCATTTAAACAAGATTTGCACACAAAATCCAAGAAAATCTAAAAATAAAGAAAAATAGAGAAAAATAAAAAATCTTGATTCAAATCCGTTTTTCTTCAAACAAAGCTTAGATCCTAGTTGTTCTAAGTTTCTCTAACTTAGATAAAAGGTTTTCTAAGTTCAAATTAGCTTAAATTTTAAAATGCAAGAAAAATTGAAAAAGTTTTGAAATTTGAAAACTAACATCGAATCGAAGCTTTAAATCACATTTTCGGTTGCTCAAACATGTTCCCAAGCCTCCACTCCACTAAACTAGACTTGGGGCTCGATTAAATCTCAAAATTTTGAGAGAAAATGAGAGAGAGAGGAAGAGGTAGAGTGAGAGGGAGAGATGCATGGGAGAGAGAGAGGGAGTGCTGAGAGAGAAAGAGAGAATGAGAGGAAGAGAGGTAGAGTGAGAGATATAAATAGAAAGAAAAAGTTGACAGTTTTACTGTGCGAAAACCGTGTGCCGCCTATAGTTTTGTAAAACAAAACATATTTGACATTTGACAAATTGCTATGTTCCAAATATTCAAAATGACAATTAAAATAATTAGAAACAACTAAAAATTATTAAAATAATCAAAACAACTTTAAACTCAAAATTTCATCAAATGATCAAATTAAGTTTAAAATATTCATTATGGCACACTAATCTACCATTTTACATTCTAATATCATTTAATAAATTTTGGGACGTTATAGTCCAGATCGACAAATTAAAGAAGTTCAATGGTCTCCCCCAATTCCGAATTGGATTAAGATGTACATTAATTGAGAAGGTAATGAATCGACCAATCCTGCTGGTAGTACTTACGTTGAATCTGCTAAAAACATTTGGTTGGGATAAACATATGGTTTGAATCTAATTATACTTACGTTGTTGAGCTGTTGAAAATGTTTCTTCATGCTTCAAGAGGGAATATATTTCTGACCTGCATTACCTAACTGCCATGTCCTTCCGAGCTTCTCACATGTTTCAAGAAGGTAATGAAGCCCCAGATAAACTTGCTGCTCTCGGGCCAACTTTTGTTCTCAAGTGGTTGGTTGAGAGTCTAAGACATGGCTGGAATTCCTAGTTACCTTTTTCTAAATTGTCAATTCTTTAAATCAACGTCTATGCTATTTTTCCCTTCTATTTTTTTACATGAGGTTTTAATTGGAAAAGTCTTAATGACACATATTTGCAGTCCTCCTCTATAGTGTGAATTTCTGCTCTATCCAACAGGCAAGGCTTTTAGTTCTAGGCTCTGGCCTTCCCTAGCTTGTTAGTTTAGTAGATTGTGTTTTGGGGAAAGGAGCCAAGCGACAGTTTTAGGTTAAGAATTAGTAAATGGGTTAATTACATAATTGTACCTCTTAATTTGAAATATTTTTTGATTTGTTTTTGTATTTTTAGAAACTACAGAGGAATCCTTGAAATTTTAAAAACTTATTTTAATTTTGTGCTCACAAATAGAAATAAAAATTGGGCAAAATAACATGACTTCCTTTAAATAATTATGATAAATATTGTATATATTAAAAACATAAAAAATCCTAAAAAAAAACATCAAATTTCAAAAAAAAATCTTAATTTTATGACTTTTAAAATTTTAAAAATTTTTTAAAAATTTTTCTCAAGGAAAAACATATATTTCATAAACAAATTAAGTTATTTTTATCTTATCTTTATGTTTTTTTAGTCGAAAAAGTCAACGAGGAATAAAATTGAAACAAGTTTTTTAAATTCAAATGATACCTTTGTAGTTTCTAAAAGCAGGGAGACAAATTGATAAATAATAAAAATTAAAAGGTATAGTAATGTAATTAACCCTATAAAAATAAGAGATCAAACTGTGAACAAATTAAAGCTGTTGCAATCAAAACCTTAATTATGTTGGAGGATTTGAAATTTATAATAAACTTAGCACTAAACAAAAAAGACATCTCCCTTATGAAAAAAAAAAAAGATATGAAGTACAGTTTTAAATTATCAGATCACATTAGTTATCGGAATCATCTTCTAAGAAAATCACAATATAATAGGAAAAAAAAAACTAAGTATTGTTAATAAATATATCCAATTTATAATTATATTTTGCATATTCTACCAAGCAATAATTCTGCAATAACACAAATTAATATATAGGTTTGACGAATAGATTATATTTCGGTGAGTGTGCAATGGCTAATTAAGCCTTTTTAGTAAAACTTAAAACTGTCCAGGTGGACTAAATAAACAGCTGAGTACTCAAGAATGACTAAATTTGGAGACAAAGGTGATCAAATTACATATATATATATATATAGAGAGAGAGAGAGAGAGAGAAGTAAATTAACATTGGGGTTGAGGAATTATGACCTGTAGTGACAGAGTTTCCAAGTTCAAAGCAAGGAACGACAAAATCTCCTTGAGACAAGGAATTGCTCTGATTCAAGTGCCAGCTT
This sequence comes from Artocarpus heterophyllus, assembly GCA_025403435.1. Taxonomy (NCBI): domain Eukaryota; kingdom Viridiplantae; phylum Streptophyta; class Magnoliopsida; order Rosales; family Moraceae; genus Artocarpus; species Artocarpus heterophyllus. The sequence continues at coordinate 33,856,328 of CM046347.1, forward strand.
TTGCTTCTTTTCCTTTGTCTGATCGGAAACAAAAACATGTGGATGATTATCTTCATTGGGTTTCTCGAAGAGATACTCAATTTTATTTTATTACTTACATTACGAGTTGACTTCGATCTAGAACCGTAAATAATTAGTTATCATTTAAATAATAATCCATGTGTATCTATGCTCTTAGTTGGCTAAGGCGAGTTGGATTTTCTTTTTTCTTTTTTTTTAAGAAATAAAAAATGTAGTATATTATATGTTTGATAGTGAGTGCCAGGATAAAATTAGATGAAATTAAAATGACATTTGTACTAAAAACTCTGAGGGTGTCGTGGTGCACGTATAACACAAACATAAATATATTTAGTCAATTAAGTTGAACCTAATTCTCACATAACACAAGAAGAGAGACAGACATCTTGATCTTCCCGGGAAGTACTATTGTGCTTTCGCAGTCGATCATCTTTAGTTACTCCACAATTTACATAATTTCTCCCGGGAAAGAAAAATAGAACAATCTGAACTTTGTTTTTTTTCAATCTTGTCTAACAATCAGCGGAAGCCAGATAATGATTTCTTCTTTCATTACATAATAACGTAGAGTTGTTTTTTGCATAAGCCAAAAATTTATTAAAAAAAAAGAAAAAAATAGTCATTTTCTCATTTTACCCGAATTCTTTGTTCACGACGTTGTCCAATTTTTCATCCATTTGAGGAATTCCTTCAATTTTTACAATGTCCATATCTCTTGTTAAGCAATAGTCTGATTGTTGATCGTCAAAGTATTTTCCATTTCAAGCTCAATTCCAAGTTTAGAAGGATCTACATATATACCCTTCGATTTTATTTTGTCACACTATGACTTAGATTTACTGGACAATTAATTGAAAGAAATACATGCATATATATATATATATATATCCAAATATACAAAATTGCTTGAAATGCAATATATTTGAGGATGGTGAGCTTAGAATTTAGCATAATATAATAATAACATATGAGGAATGAAAATTAATAGTATAGAATAGAGACGATTCCAGTAGGAAACAAGGCAGGAAGCTACTGAAAAAATACGGTCCTTGCGCTTAATTCCTCAAAAATATTTGAAGAAAAAGAATCTCTCAAAGACGTGGGGTTTGCGAAAGATCTGGCGATTCTTTTGCATTTCATCTTTCTCTTCATCATTTACCCTCCTCTGCCCTCTGCCAGCTAACAATCCCAATACATCCATTAATTACTTTATTATTATAAAATGTATATTCAACTAGTTCAGACACATCTATAATTCTTAATTTATCATATGATTGATTTTTTTTTCTTTTTGATTTGAACAGAGAGTTTACCACCGATTGTTTTATTTATTTTACTAATTTTCAAATTCTCATATAAGTTTAAAGTAGTAAATATAGCAATCAGACCCATAACCAAAAATGATTATATAAATAATTAGGATCCCTACAAATAGGAGCATGAGCTAGCTCTCAGCTAGTACAAACAAAAACTCCAATTTGCTAGCTAGTTTCTCTTAATTAGCATTGTTAATTGTATACAAATTAATGGCACTAGCCAAGGAAAGATCGCCCTTCCTTTCCATGATTATGGGCTCTACTAGTCCACAAATTCCCACAATTTCTTCTGAGGAAAAGACCATTGTTAATGGTGGTCCGCTTCAACATCAGCCAGCTCATCAGGCTCAGGATGCTCAATCAGTAATAAACTTCACCAGTAGTAATTTCTTGGCCAGTAATGATCAGTCTTTGCTTAGCTTTGGACAAAAGGATCAGGAATACTACGCTAACTCGGATCATCAGTGGAATAGTCACAATCATAATCATATTAATCCGAGGTTCAGCTCTGATTTCAATTGCTATCAAACAGCTTCTGCTTCTGATTATCGCGGTGGTGTTATGAGCTGTAAGTCCTCAAAGCTGGGAAATAATCATCACCAGTATTCAGGAGAAGATGAATCATATTCGTGTGGGTGGTTGTATTCCGAGTCAACTGTCACTGCTGATAGCTTTGAGGAATCTGGTGCACAAGAATATGCAGGCTTCAATAAGCGCCCACACATGGTATATATACTTGTTTCTGTTATTGTCCACTTAATTAATTAATGCTACCATCAATTAAATCATCATATGTTTGATCTATTTTTCTTCTTTGAACATATTGCTTTTTTTTTTATTGCACAAGTAATTTTGTTCTTTTTTTTTTTTTAAGAAAAACTAGTTAGTGGTTAATAATAATTAAGTTGGTTTATTAAGTGATATGTATAACTGCAGGAAAAGAGTACACAAGCTGTTAAGAAGCAATGCACAAGTAATAATGCCACTAACAAGAAGCCTAAAGTACAAAAGTCAAGTGCCTCCAAGGACCCCCAAAGTATTGCAGCTAAGGTAATCTAATTTGTTTCATTAATCTTAAGAAGTTTGATCAATATATGGAAAACAATTTATATTAGATTAAGTAAAAATTAGCAGAATAGACATTTATGTTGAAGAAACGTATAATTCATGTTCTTTTTCAGAATCGACGAAAGAGGATAAGCGAGCGGCTTAAGATACTTCAAGAGTTGGTACCCAATGGCTCCAAGGTAGAACCTTTATTGCTAGTGTGTCACTATGATCTTCCATCCATATTAAGATAAAAAAAATAAAAAAAATAAAAATTTGCTGCAGTCTAAATCAAGTAAACTTGTTATGCAGGTTGATTTGGTAACCATGTTAGAGAAAGCCATTAGTTATGTCAAGTTTCTTCAGTTGCAAGTTAAGGTATACATCTATTTAATTTTGTTTCATCTCAAATCCACCCCACATAATAGATGTAATTCATAGTGAAATTCATTTAATTAGAATTACAACTACAATGGATGGGTTATAGGTGTTGGCAACAGATGAATTTTGGCCAGTCCAAGGGGGAAAAGCTCCTGATATTTCTCAAGTGAGGGAAGCCATTGACGCCATTCTCTCGTCTCAGAGACAAAAAAGTACTTCGACCTCCCACTAGCACAAAGCCCTTCTAATATATTATATTGAAGAAGATAAAGAAGCGATAAGAGGATTAGTTTATGTTGTGCTTGTCTTATTGGTTAACATTAATTTCTGATTTTCTAAATTTGTTTTTAGTTATCACGAAAATCTTTTATTAGAGTTGTGTATTTTTCATGTAATTGAAGATATGAGACTGCAAGCGAGTCCCAGTTTCAAGTTGTTTAGAAAGATGATTTTGGTCCAATTTTAAGCTATCCAAATGGTGACAAAATCTTATGAGAATTACAAGTACATGAATTTTTTGTTAATCATACGTATTGGTTTCTGATAATTAGCATTCATAATCCTCTATTCGGAAACTTTTACTAATTCAACAACTCCGCAAGTAAACAATAAACAAATACTTTATAATAAGACTTTGCAATATAAAAAAGTCTCGTGAGATATAATATATAATCGTATTTCGAAATCTATCTTGCATGCTTCAACCCATGCTGCCCCTAGTTCTAAGATGGAAAAAGGTCAAAATTAGTTAACCTTAATGGTGTAAGAGACACAGCTGATATATATAATAATCCTTAAATTATATCAAATCAGCAACAGCCGTAGTCAAAATCTTGATTGGTTGAGATTAATGGTATAGATCCATATTTATCAATCGAAAAACAGGCAAGAAGAAAGGTCGAAGCAACACAAACAATTTAATCAATAAGCGTCGTGCTGCGCAAGCAGTGGCCGGCTGGCAATTTTATCTTTTTTTTGGATATTTATTTTTTTTTATATCCTGTTTTAGGTTAAATAAAAAATTATACTTTCATTTTTTTTTATCTCAAAGAACGTATACTTTTAAATTAAATTTAATACACAAAAATATACCTTACCATATTTAATAGTTAAGTTTGTAAAAAAAATTCAAAAAATAAGAAGAAAACAAAAACAAAAACACATACATCCTAATTTTTAAGAGTATTCTATACATTTTTGAAGTCAAAAGCCTACGTATAAAGTTTTTTTTTAAGTTTTTAAAGCTTTCTTATTTTTCAATCTACGGGCATTTTAGGCAATTTGTTAGGTCAAATGAAAAATTGATTAGGAAAGATATAAATTTTAATATAAAATATAATCTGAAGGTATACTTTTGATTAGATAAAAAACTGAATGTATAATGTTCGAATAAACACACGGCATAACAAGGTAAGAAAGAAAAATCCATGGATCGACCCCATCGTCTCTACCCCATAGGAACTACAAGATCACTACAAAGACGCCTTCAGCATTCAGGGGTCCTAGACCGCCATAGAACTCTGTTCAATAAGTGAAACACTTTAGCTGTCCACTTTCAGGTTAGAAAATAAGGGTCGGAGAAAGGCAATCACTCATTCTTAAAACCAACATTCTTAAGACCAAAAAGTCGGATGTAAAAGGGGGGAAACTCTTAGTTCCTGGTTCTCCTATAACTAAATCCTCCAGAACCACAAGGACTCTTAGTTAGCGTGAGATTCTAACTCGGCACCTTTTGAAATTTTAAGAAGAGTTGCTTTTTAGAGAACACAGTATGGAAGAAGTTATAAGCTATATTCAGGGGAAGTTATTGTCTATCGTTAATATAGCACCAAGTTTTTCCGATTCGACAGTTGGATCTATGCTATAATTTATCATTCATGGATGTTGATAAGATCTTTCCAATTAGCAACACTTTAAGGGATGGCATAGCCTTAAAGTTAAGGGCAAGGTTTAAATGAGAAAAGACTTACGGTGGATACCTAAGTTTATTAGCAGCACCTTTTTATATGTTTTTTATCATTTTTGGTTTTAGTTAAATATTTTAGCATAAATATTCTATAATTTTTATCTAAATGGTTATTTTTTAAATATTTTTGTGTATTAAATTTCTATATTGTAATTGGAAAATTTAAAAATTTTTAAGAGGCTATAAAATTTAAAATTTTATTCTAGTTTTGGCTATTATTACTTTATACATATTTGTTACAATATTGTGGAATACTTTATCATTTGAGGTTATAAATTAATAAGGTTTTCAAAGAATTAAGTTTGAGTTTAATATTATAAAAACGAGCTCAGTAGTGTTTGTATGGCAATAGAATTTGTATTTAAAACGAGCTCATTAGTCTCATATAGTTAAGAGATAAGTAGGATTAGCATTATCATAATAATTTGTTTGTATTTTACATATGTGAGATCATGAGATTAAGATGAATATTTGACACACACAAGCATATGTAAGATATCATAAAAAATAAAAAATTAAAAAAATAAAAAAGGAGAATTGTACCCAGTAATTATTGCTATGAAGTGGAGCTTGATACGATGAGTTTTTATGAAAATTTGCGGTTGATCTGCGGCAAGTTGGGTAAATGTGTATGAAGATGGGTCTCAATGGAGAGTCCTCATCTTATCGTCTCGATGAAAACTTATACTAACCGTTTTGGTTTTGTTTTTGAAATGTTTTACCCATTTCTTAAGACACCAAAAATATAAATAATTCTAAAACTATGTTTGGTTAAAAAAAAATATTGGAAAAATGTAAACGAAACTTATACAGGCTGTTTCCTTGTCTTAGCCCCTCGTCCTACCCCGTCTTCTCTTCGATGACCGTTGCCGATTGCTCTCACTACCCAACCCTAGTGACCCACCCTTCGTCGGTGAAACCCAATATCCCTGGCCCCATCTTTTCGACCCCCTGACCCCAAGAAATCTCATGGTGAAGCCCCACCACCTATCATCGGAGAGCTCTTGTCCACCGTCGAAGCTCACCCATTGGAGTTTGCCTGAGCAAACTAGCTAGTGGCTTGCTCATCTCACGGTGAGATCTTATCGCCTCCCAGCCAGAGCCCATCGACCCCGATCTCTTTCAGCAACAGGCGCTCGATTTTCTTTAGTGACAATACGTGATCTTTGCCAGCAAGCAACTCAATTTGCTCATCAAAGCTCCTCATGGAGGTGGCGGTGTCTAATGGCGATAGACAACGTTAGAATTGACGCCATCGAGGACTACAGAGAATGATCAAGAGAGAGGGGAAGAAAGAGAGAAACAAAGAACAAATAGAAAAAAAAATTAAAAAAAATGTAGATTTTTGAGCTAATATGGTATTTTTATTTAAAAAATATTTTGTTTTTAAAAATACACCACTATATACGTCCAAACATGATTTTAAAAAGTCGCAACACTAATCTTAAAAAGGTTTTATTTTTAGTTTTTACCAAAACAAAAGCCATTTTAGAAACACTGCCGAATAATCCATAGGTTTTTATATCACCATGGGGCGACCCTTTTTTTATTTGTCTTTGATATACCAGGTGGGCCAGGGAAAAAGGGTAGCGGCGGGGCCGCCTATTATAAGTTGTCGCATGTAGCAACAAGTGAGTTAATTATTCTTCTCAGCAAAAAAAGTAATTTAGGGTATGTTTGGTTGAATATTCAAATTAAGGTTTGAATCATTTTGCTACAGTATTTTCTCTCACAAAAATTTAAATCTTCATTCAAATACTCTACTCAAATACTCGAGCCAAACAGGCCCTTAATTATACATTCGGATCTGGAAGATTAGCGGCAACGTTAGTTTGACCGTAAAATACATACACAGTCGATCATTTACTAGATGTACAATTACGAAACATTATCTCCTTGGATTTTAAATAATAATAATAAAAAAAAACTACAATGAGACCTATTAAAATGTCTTATTAATAAGACTCTTTTCTTTTTTTAATTAGTTTTTTTTTACCCTTAGATGAAAGATTTGTGGTTTAAAAATGCACTCATGCATAAATAAAAATAGACACAATCATATATATAATCCTAACATTCAAAAACAAAAAATAATTAAAAAAATCCAAAAAAATAAAACAAAAACAAAAACAGAAACATTTACGACTCCATCGACACCAGCAATGGAAGATGCAGAAGAGGAATGGGTGGGGCTGCTCAACGGCAGTAGGTCGACTGCTGTTGCAGTGGTGTAGCAACAAGGTCGCAAACAACCGATTGAAGAAATCGCAACCTTATTTCACGATTTGAGTTTTGGCGATCTGCAATGGTAGACTTGCCGATAGGAGGATTAAGGGACGGTGAGGATAAACGGCCAACGGGATTGCAACCCATGGAGGTCTTGCGAGATTTACAACCCACGGGGACAGATAATGACGGAATCATGTTAGGGTCACCCATGAGCTTGCGACCCTCGACGAGACAACGAACTTCGCCTGTCACGCCCCAAAATCTAGGAGGTGATATGGTGGATTAATTAGATTAAATAATTAAATTTTGTAGAAACCGTCATGTTAAAAGATGTTAAAAATCAATTATAAGAATGTGGAATTGTTAAAAATTTCTTGCAATATTTGTTAAACGTCTGGAAGTGAACGAATATGAAAAGTATTAAACAGGCAAACCCCATTGGGGCCCACCAAACCCACCTTAGTGTGCACATATAGTACCAGCAATATTAAATACATAACCACGGTCTGAGGAAAAGTAAATGAATTAGAACATTACATGCCTTGTTTGTAAATACCCTAAAGGATAATATCCTAGCCCTGCAGTTCTTCCCAGTTCTTCAGTCTTCCATAAGCTGAACTCCACCTAGAGGGGGCGAAAGTTTTAAAACAAGAAAATGTGAGCGAAAGGCTCAATAGGACTAAGTCTCAAAAACATTTAGTTTAAACACATATATTTCATATTTAGACAAAAGTTATAACACGGAGCAAATAAATAAAACAGATAATAAATTAGAACTTATTAAATTTATTCACACTGATTAATCCTTTACTCATCAATAGACAGTCTATTATTAGGTTATAGGCAAAGCCATATGAATCATCACCGAAGTGGCCCAGCTGGATTTCGAGACTTACCCCCAAGGTCGCGCTCCCCATGACCTGATCTCTGTACATGGCATCATGCTTTATTTTATCCTTCCGGATGGTACTCATCGACATGTCCGGTGTCATATCATTATCATGTTTCTTTTACCGAATGTTTCCATTATATTCATTATGATCATTCATTATTTAACCAATAATGAAAATAATTAATAAACTTCATTTCTTGAAAACATAAAAAAGCTTTATGGTCAAATCCCTTTTCAAAATGTGGCTACCAAGGAGAAGGGATAGAAGTCCTACCTCGATGTCCGTACCAAAGTCCAACACCACAGTCCCGATCCGCTATACGTTAGCTCCACGAAACCATGAACAACTGTGAATCGAAACTAAGTTTATCAATTCCTAGCTTAAGGTATTCCATATCCCTAAGCTATCTCATGGTGTCTTAGTATGCTTTTAGTGTTCACAAGATCATTTTATAAGGTCAAAATCTTGATCTAGGTTTTAAATAGTGAAAACGGGCGAGAAAGGTCATTTTTCACAAAGCTCGGTCAGCATGCCGGAACCCTTGGTCCGGCCTGCCGAACTCCACAGTTCAGTTTGCCAGCCAACCAGGACTGGCCTACTGAACTAGCCCAGGTTTGGCTTGCTAACTAGATGAATTTGGCCTACCAAACATTGAGTTTGGCCTGTCGAACTGGAAAACTATGGGAGGTCCGAGGCCTCGATTCTCGGCCTCCCTAAGCCCCAAATCAAATTAAAACCTGTTTTTCCAAGTCCCAGAGCATATATAATGATCATAGATGATAAACAAACATAGTATGATACATTTAAACACATTTAAACAAGATTTACATGAAAATTTTCAAGGAAATCCAAAAATGGATAAAAAGGGGAAAACTTGATTTAATCCAAATCTCATGAAAATCAAGCCTAGATTTCAAAGGATTTAAGTCCTACCAACTTAGATTAGAGGTTTCCTAAGCTCAAGGAATTTGGATTTCAACATTTTAGAGAAATTGAAAAATTTAAAACAAAAATTTAAAATTTGAAAAACGATGAAACTAACTTTGAATCGAAGCTTTAAATCGGTTTGTGGAAACCCAAATCATGTTCCTCACCTCCCAATCCAGCTGAGAATCAAGCCCAAACTTAAAGATTCGAAATCAAAATGAAGAGAGGAAGAGAAAGAGAGAGGGAAATAAGAGAGAGAGAGGCTGAGAGAATGAGTGAGAGGGAGAGGGAAGGAGGGAAATAAATAGAAAAGTGAGGGAAGCAAAACCGTGTTCCCGGCACAAGGTTTTGAAATTGGGACATACTGGACATTTGACAATTGTTTTGTTTCAAAATTCAAGATAATACATAGAAATAATAAAAAATGGGATAAATTTAAAATACCATAAAATACTTAAATTAAGCTCAGATTTTCATTAAAGCATACTAATCCACCACCTAAACACCAATTATGCCTAATTAAATTTTCTAGGTGTTACAACTCTTCACCCCTAAAGAAAATTCGTCCCCAAAATTAAAAGTTGAATTAAAAATAGAACAAATAAGGGTACAACTCTCTCATAGTCAACTCTAATTCCCAAGTCACTTTATCAGCTCCGTGATGCTACCGCATGACTTTCACTAGGGGTATTTCACGACGTCACAAGCATATCACTTTTCAATCGATAATTTGAACTGGCACATCTTCGTAAGTCATATCTTCCTGAACCTGCATAGCATGAAATGAGATAATCTTGCTCGGTTTGAGAGGACATTTTTCGAAGCATCGACACGTGAAACACATCGTGAATGTGAGAAAGCTCGGGAGGAAGATCAAGACGATAAGTGACCACACCTATGCACTGAGTAATCTCGAATGGTCCGATGTACCTTGGTGCAAGTTTCCCACTTACGCCAAAATGCATATGCCTTTGCACGGTGAAACTTTCAGGAGAACAAAATCCCCTACCTCAAACTCCAAAGGCCGATGTCTCCTATCTGCGTAGCTCTTCTGCCTACTCTGGGCAGCCCTCAACCGATCACGAATCATGGTGACTTTCTCATTGCTATCACGAATATCATCGGGTCCAAGAATAACTCTATCTTCTAGCTCTGCCCAACACACTAGCAAACGACACGGCCGCCCATAAAGTGCTTCAAATGGTGCCAACCCGATGCTTGCCTGATAACTATTATTGTATGCAAATTCTGCTAAATGTAAATATTTCTTCCAATTCCCATCAAAATCTAAGACGCACACACGTAGCATATCCTCAAGGATCTGAATAACCCGCTCAGACTGCCCATCAGTCTAAGGATGAAAGGCCGTGCTGAAGTTCAAGTTTGTGCCCAAAGCCTCCTGAAAACTCCTCCAATACCTGGCATTAAACTGAGTGTCTATATTAGAAGTGATGGCCAAAGGAACTCCATACAACCTCACTATATTCTGCAAATACAGTTCTCCCAGAACACGTCGATTTGAAAGGGATGAAATACGTTGACTTCATCAACCTATCAACGACAACCCAAATCGCGTCATGCCTTTGCTCCGTCCTTGGCAATCCGGTGAGAAAATCCATCGTGACATGCTCCTATTTCCACCTCGGAATAGGAAGCAGCTGAAGTTGACCGGCGGGCTTCTGATGCTCAGACTTCACCCGGAGACAAGTCACACACTTAGCCACGTATTCTTGGACATCCTTCTTCATTCCTCTCCACCAATACTGCCTCTTCAAATCGTGATACATTTTTGTGCTTTTTAGATGAATAGCAAACTGAGACCTATGAGCTTCGTCCATCATGGCTTTCGTTACGTCCTCAATCGCGGGCACTGCTAAGCGTTCCCTAAAGTATAGCAACCCATCTATATGAATCCTCCATTCCTCAAACTGCTCTCCTTTTAGGATCCCAGTCCATATTCCCTGAAGATGTTGGTCCCGTCATTGGTTCTGCTTTATCATCCGAACAAGAGCTAGAGTCGATTCCATGTGGTACATCGAAACCTAATCACTACCGTCGTAGTACTGCAACCCATACTCACTCACTGTGGTGTCTCTCCTCCAATCCTCGAGTGCTAAACTTGCGAGAGATCTCAAAGTCTTCTTGCTGAGCGCATCAGCGACTACGTTGGCCTTACCCGGATGATACTACAATGTGAAATCATAATCTTCCATATATTCCATCCACCTTTGTTGTCTCATATTCAAATCCCTCTGCGTGAACAAATACCTCAAGCTCTTGAGAAAACCTGAAAAGTTGCCCCATACAAGTAGCATCTTTAAATCTTCCAAGCATAAATCACTGCCGCAAGCTCCAAATCGTGAGTGGGATAATTCTATTCATGAGGCCTTAATTGTCGCGATCCATAAGCTACAACTTGTCCATGCTACATCAACACGCACTCGAAGTCCTCATCCCGATGCATCGGTGTAGACCTCATAAGGCTCGTCACTACTCAGAATAATCAATACAGGAGCTATAGTCAACCGATCCTTTAACTCTTGGAAAGCGTATTCACAACCCTCATCTCATTCAAACCTGACATTTTTCCTGATCAACCGTGTCAATGGAGCTGCTATCTTAGAAAAATCCTTCACGAACTTCCTGTAATACTCGACAAGTCCCAAGAAGCTACGGATTTTGGCTATGTTTCTTAGTCGTTCCCACTGTACTATAGCCTCAATCTTGGACGGATCTACTAAAATGCCCTATTCGGAGATGATGTGTCCTATAAACTTAACCTCAGTTAACCAGAACTCACACTTTTCCTTTTTGACGTACAACTGGTGTTCTCGTAGGGTCTGAAGCATGATCCTAAAGTGCTACTCATGCTTCTCCCAGGTCTTGGAATAGATCAGTATGTCATCAATAAACACAATCACGAACTGGTCCAAATAAGGCTTGAAAATCCTATTCATCAAATCCATAAAAGCTGCAGGGGCATTTGTCAATCCAAATGGCATAACCAAAAACTTAAAGTGTCCATACCGAGTCCTAAAGGCAATCTTGGGAATATCCTCCTCCCTAATCTTGAGCTAGTGGTATCGGATCGCAAGTCTATCTTCGAGAAATATCGAGAACCTCTTAACTGGTCAAACAATTAATCTATCTTGGGTAGTGGATGCTTATTCTTCACAGTAACCCTATTTAGCTGCCGATAATCAATACACAACCGGAGAGTACCGTCATGCTTTTTGGCGAACAAAACCGGTGCGCCCCATGGCGACGTACTGTTTCGAATATATCCCTAATATGCTAATTCCTGGAGTTATGCCCTAAGTTCTTTCATTTTTGCAGGCGCCATTCGATACGGTGCCATTGAGATCGGAGCGGTCCTAGGAAATAACTCAATGCTGAACTCAATCTCCTGGTGCATCGATAATCCAGGCAACTCATCGGGGAAGACAACGTCGAATTCATCAACCATTGGTATCGTTACATTCCTCCTTATTGCACTAGACTCTTCTCCAAGATCCAGGAGAAGAGCATAACAAGCCAAATTCCTCTGTCCTCTAAGACACGGTTTCATGAGTCGCTCACTCATTACTCGATCATTACCACTCTGGTAGGTGATCATCATTCCCCTATCAAACACTAGGGTTACTTTCCTAAGTTGACAGTCAACTAAAGCATTGTGTCTGGACAACCAGTCCATTTCTAAGATTACATCATATGATCTCATGGGGATTACAATCAAATCACTTTTCAGAGTCTCACCCCCAATCACTATTTTGTAGGATTTACATATACAGTTTACACACACCCACCCCAAAGGTGAGAAAATCATCAAGGGCTCAATAAATTATTCTATTTCTAAACCCAAGGCATGTGCAAAAGAACTCGAGATGAAGGAATGAGTGGCACTAGTATCAAATAGAACATGAGCTAAAGACTGAGAAACTAAAATCATACCATCAACTACAGCATGGCTGGTTTGAGTGTCCGAGCTTCCAGATGTCATGGTGTGGATCTGTAACACCCGCCTATTTTTATGTAATGAATCATATTAAGTTAGTAACGACGTTAAAAATATTTATTAATAATTTATGTTATATGATATAATATATGATGTTAATGTTACTAACTCTTATGTCAAGTTTTATGACAGGTGACGACCACATGGAACCATTGTGTTCAAGTGTTCATGATTATTTTTAAATGTATGATTAATTATAATGCATGATGAATTGAATGTTTTAATGTATGGCATTTAAGGACAGTTCGGTAGGCCAAACTTTTAAGTTCGGCAGGCCGAACAGTCTGCCAAAGATCGGCAGGCCGATGGGAAGCATCGGCAGGCCGGACTTGGTGGAACCGGCAGGCCGAAGGGAAAAATTGACAGGCCGAACACGGCTGACGAGCAGTCAGCAGAAATCTCTCCAAATTTATGGCTGAGATAATTACGTTAAATGGGTGATTTATTGTGATTAATTGGCACAATAATGGAATGTTTTTATTAGTTAAGGAAATTAAAGGGTTGACTTCGCATTGATTTGTGTCAATTTAAATGGTTTCCCATTTTAAGAGGGCAAAACATGGCAAGTGATGAGTGAGAGTTTTGACTTTCTTTTTCTTCTCTCCTTCCTTCACGCCTTGGGCTGTCAAACAGTCAGAAATTCTGACTTAATGGAGGGCAATGAATGTCCATTATGCTTGTTACGTTAAAAAAAATTTTAACGTGCTTTCCTCATATTTTTTTCTCTCATCCTCTCACTCTTCTCTCAGTTCTGAGACATTATTTTTCATTTCCTCTCTTCCTCTTCTCTTCACCACGCATTTCACTCCTTTTCTCTCAAAAATTCTCTGCAAGAAAGTTGAAAGAAAAAGTCATATTTTGTTGGTTGAATTCAAGGGTTTTGAGAAGAAAATTTTCAAGGTAAGGACTCGTCTCTTGTGTTTTTGAAAAGAAATTCTCCTCCTCAATTCGTCTACAATATCTTTCTTTAGGTATTGTATTTGTTTTAAAATTTTTAATATGTTATGCATGTATGTGTTATGAGATGCTTTCCTAAGTTTCAAGTTGTTTCAACATTTTTATGAAAAATATAATTTTCTACCTTCTACCCCTCACAGTAAAATATTACTATTTAATCTTGATGTATGAAAAATGCAATGATATTCAAGGGGTAAATATGATGTTTTTCATGAAAGTTGTCAAGAATGTGCATGTGTAATGTATGATGAATGTATTTTATGTTATGAAATTTTTATGAGATTATATTAAGAAAATTGTTTTATTAAATGTTATTTTTGGATTTTCATTTTATGAAATGTTATGTATGCTTAAATGATTTTATGATAATGAAATAATTTTATGCATGATAATAGGGTGCTTGTATGAGTTTTAAATTAAAATATATGTATTTTAATTGTTTGAAAATGTTTTATTTAAAAGATAATTATGTTTAAAATGTATGGTTTGTTTTTATATGCTTAAGGTAATCTTTATGATTTAAGAAAAAATCATAATAACATGTTTATGTGATGACAATTTTTATGGTTATCAATTATGTTTGTAATATGAGATGAATGAATGATATATGAATGAATGTTTTGTGATAAGTATTAATTTATTATATTTTAAATGGATAATTGGCATGAACACTCAAGAAGCGAGCACATCGAGACCGCGGGTCATCACCAAAAGTATATTAAGGTTAAGTAAGCTAGTATTAAGGTAAGTACATTCTCACCTACAACATGACACGTTTTGCAAGGATTTGATGATATGTTCACAATGATGTTCATGATGATTTTATGGTTATTTTTCATTAAAGGATTTCTTATGAAAGATTGTCATGATTTAAAGTTATGCATGTATGACGATGACATGTTTCAAAGTATGAAAATTATGTATATATGTATCACCTAATAAGCGTTGCACACCCAATGTTATGAAATGATATGTTATGATGTCATGTTTGGTTTGGGATTAGCTACCCTTCTCCTCTCATGACGGCGCGCCTACAATGACGTTCATGGTACAACACTTGGGCCCTTAAGATAAAATGGAATAAGTTTTTAAATGGTCAATGCAATGAAAGATATGTTTCTATGAAATTGTGCTTAAGGCACTTTTATGATATGATGACAATGATGATGATGATGATGTTTATGTAAAGTTTTTATTTGTGAGATTTATATGTACTTACTAAGCATTAGCTTAATCATGTTTTATGTCATGTTGCAGATAAGGTAAGAGAATCATGGAATAGGTGGAGGACATGGGAAGGCATGTGAGCGCTAAGCATGATGAATTGTGACCGGAAGCACGTCAAGAAGAACGTTTTTATGTTTTAAATCAAGTTTTTATATTTTGAACATATTCTTATGTTAAGTTTTTAAAGAATACATGAACTTGGTTTTATCTTTAATTTCATTATTTTAAGTATTACGATCTTTCGCATTTTTATGAAAGTTTGATTTTGTTTTTAAAATTAAGTTTTCCTAAGGGTTTTTGGCTCAGTCGGCCTGACAATGTCTGAAAGTTCGGCCTGTTGAATGATGACAAGTTTTAAGTTTGTATAGCAAAGCCTCTGCCGGCCTACCGGTTGAGGGAACCCGGCCTACCGATCATGTTTGGCCTGCCGAAGTCCCAAGTTTGGCCTGCCGAACTGTGGGAGTAAGTAAGCTTTAAATGATTTAATGAATAATGAGTTATGTTGTGATGTTTTTATAAGTTCTGATTTTACAACTTGGTATTTCTATTTTATTAATATAAGCTCATGATTAATTTAAAGTATAAATGAATAAGTTATGACATGAAATGAGTTTAGCAATATGATTTAACAATGTTATGTTATTTATAAAAAAAAAAAAAAAAAAAACGTATGAATGGATCCTGGTTAAGTATGTTTAATTGCTTTTACAATTAAAAGTACCGTATAAGTTTGTAATTATGTTTGTGTTTAAGTTTAAACAAGTATGTATGTCTGTATGTAACGACATCTATGATATTCGAAAAAGGGGGCGTTACAGGCTTTGGTATCAGAGAGATTTTTCGATTACAATTCATATCGCCACACATCAATCCAAGTCCCCCAAGTAAGTATGTTATAAAGTTAGATGTATTGATGCAAGTATGATGATAAGATTAAGGTTTAATGTTTAATGATTAATGATCCAGTAGTGAAAACTTGTCTTATAATTGGAAGATTATTTCTAAGTTCCTAATTCCTTTAGGAAATTAACGATGGACGGCCACAGAAGAATGCAGACTCGCACCCAAACCAACGAAAGACTTATGACGATGATCACTGAACTGCAAAGGCAGTTGGAGGATCAACGAAGGGAAATTACTGCTTTAAGGGCCAACGGCCAGAACGATGAACGACGAGGCAATGATGTGCCTCCTCCGCAGCCACAAGTAAACGAAGTCCCAGCTCCTGCTGCAGAACCAAGAGCGTCTATCAGGAACCTCTACTAGTTAGATAGAAGAGGGTTAAGCCAGCGAACTTCGAGGGTTCTAAGGACCCGTTAGTAGCTCAGGGATGGTTAAAAACAATTGAGGCCACCTTACGACTCATAGATTTCACAGACAATGAAAAGGTCCTCTGTGCATCGTACTGCCTCACCATGGAGGCCAGGATATGGTGGGATGGCATCGAATAGAGCAGGGATGTTGAAGAGATGACATGGGCTGACTTCGTTCATGAATTCAACACGAAGTATTTCATATGAATGTCACGAGGAAGCATTATGAGGAGTTTGAGAGCTTACGACAGGGGGATATATCAGTCACTGATGTGGTGACAAAGTTTGACCAACTAGCCCGTTTATGTCCAAGTATGGTTATGGATGAAGGAGAAAGGGCTAGAAGAATGATCGGAGCCCTTAGGCCAGATATTGCTGATATAGTTGATGGAGCTAGTCCACCTAGGACCCAAGAACAGGTTGTCATAAGGGCTCAACGTGCTGAGTTTCATCTGTCAAAGTTAAGAAGGAACCAGCCTCAGCCTGGCCATCAAGCCAACAATGCAAACAACCAGAACTGCCCTCCCCACAGGAACAACAACAACAACAACAGCAGCAACAACAACAACCAGAACTGGAGGAATAATAAGAGGAAGGGCAATCCTCAACAACAGCAGGGCCATGACAACAAGAGGCACAATGACGGTCAGCCTAACAATAATAACAGGCGATTTCAACCGTGTGCTAAATGTGGGAAAAAGCATCCAGGGGAATGCCGCTTGGGAACAAACCAATGTTTCATCTGTGGGCGTGAAGACCACTATGTTAAGAACTGCCCCAAGCTGATGAATGCCAATGCCCCGCAGAGACCTCCTCCTCAAGCCCAGCTACATCAGATACAAGCCTCCCTTGAAGGGCCACTCATTAGTCAAGGGAGAATTGAAGCTCCACCGACGAATGCCCGAATCTATGCCATGACAAAGGAACAAGTGGCTGCAGAAGCCTCCAATGTGGTCACAGGTCAGATAACAAGCTTGTCTAATGATGCTTATGTTCTTTTTGATACGGGTGCCACGCATTCTTTTGTATCTATGTCATATGCTAAGAAGTTAGAAGTACGTTTAGAGCCTATGAGACAGGGATTCACTACGACACTACCCTCTGGGGAAGTGATATTATCCACGCACTGTTTGCGTGCAGGACCCCTATGGATTTCTGATAGGAACTTTTCCTCGACCTCATTGTGATCGATATGCATGACTACGACATGATTCTTGGGATGAATTTCTTAAGCAAGTATAATGCCTCTATCGAATGCCGTAAGCAAAAGGTGATCTTCCACCCTAAAGGTGATCAGAAATTCATTTATGTTGGCGAGTCTAGGAAGAAACCCCACATGTTTCTATCGGCAATGAAAGCAAGGAAGCTATTAGCAAGTGGCTGTATGGGCTATCTGGCAAACATTGTAGACAAAAGCCAAGAAGGAAAGACAAGAATTGAAGATGTGCATGTTGTTCATGAAAATGAAGATGTGTTTCCTGATGATTTGACGAGTCTACCGCCAAAAAGAAGTTGAATTCGAGATTGAGCTCGCTCTAGGCACCGATCCAATCTCAAAAGCACCTTACAGAATGGCCCCGACAGAACTTAAGGAGCTTCACACGCAATTAAAGGAGCTACTTGACCAAGGATTTATCAGGCCAAGTCACTCACCATGGGGTGCTCCAGTCTTGTTTGTGAAAAAAAGGATGGTACTATGAGACTCTACGTTGACTACAGAGAGTTGAACAAGGTGACGATCAAGAACAAGTATCCGTTGCCTCGAATAGATGATTTGTTTGATCAGCTCAAGGGTGCATCGGTGTTCTCAAAGATTGATCTACGATCAGGATATCACCAGTTGAAGGTTAAGAAAGGAGATATCCCCAAGACTGCTTTCAGGTCGAGGTATGGTCACCATGAATTTGTGGTTATGCCTTTCAGTCTGACGAATGCACCTGCTGCCTTTATGGATTTGATGAACCGGGTATTCAAGGATTTCCTTGATAAATTTGTTGTCGTATTTATCGATGATGTTCTTGTTTATTTTAAGAATCAAGAAGAACATGAGGAGCATTTAAGGATTGTGCCGGAAACCACCAGCTATATGCAAAGTTCTCCAAATGCGAGTTTTGGTTTGATAAATTGTCATTCTTGGGGCATGTTATTTCAAAGGATGGGATTATAGTTGACCCTGCTAAAGTAGAAGCTGTACTCAATTGGAAGCAACCGATGAATGCAAGTGAAATAAGGAGCTTCTTGGGTTTAGCAGGTTACTATCGGAGATTCGTAGAAGACTTCTCTAAGATAGCAGCTCCACTTACGAACTTGACTCACAAGGGAAAGAGGTATGAATGGACGGATGCATGTTAAAAGAGTTTTCAAGAACTGAAGAAAAGGCTAACGACGGCTCCAGTATTGGCAATTCCTGAAGGAAATGATGGGTTCGTTATTTATAGTGATGCATCCAAGATAGGCCTCAGAGCTGTATTGATGCAAAATGAAAGGGTGATTGCTTATGCTTCAAGACAACTAAAGGATTATGAAAAGAACTATCATACTCATGACCTCGAGTTAGCAGCAGTCGTTTTTGCGTTGAAGATATGAAGACACTATTTATATGGGGTCTAATGTAAGATCTTCACTGATCATCAAAGTCTGAAGTACTTCTTCACGCAAAGAGACTTGAACATGAGACAACAAAGATGGCTAGAATTGGTGAAGGATTATGATTGTAAAATCTTTTATCATCGTAGAAAAGCTAACCGAGTGGCTGATGCTCTAAGTAGGAAGTCAGTTGCCACGTTGATGTCAATGCAAGCAATGTCTCCACCTATAAGGAAGGAAATTCTAGACTTCAGTTTGGAACTTATAGCAGGCCAGCTATCAGCACTCTCTCTTGCTCCGACGATGTATGATGAAATTCGGAGTAAGCAAGATGACGACGTAAGCCTTGTAAGGATCAAGCAAGAAATGAAAGAAGGTAAATGTCAAGAGTTTCGTATTGTGGATGACGAAACTCTGTATCTCAAGGACCGCTTATGTGTTCCCAATGTTGATGATTTAAGGGAAAAGATCTTGGCAGAAATTCATGACACTCCTTACTCTATTCATCCAGGTGAAACAAAGATGTATAATGATCTAAGGGGTAACTTTTGGTGGTTTGGAATGAAACGTGAAGTTACAAAGTATGTGAAGAAATGTATGACATGTCAGCAAGTAAAGGCTGAACACCAGAGACCTAGTAGTGAACTGCAGTCTATCCAAATACCGAAATGATAATGGGAGGAAATAGCAATGGATTTCATCACCGGTTTACCCAGAACTATGAATGGCTATGATGCAATTTGGGTAGTTGTGGATCGGCTGACGAAGACGGCGTATTTCATTCCTATCAAGATCACTTACTCTATGGAACGGTTAGCGGAACTCTATGTTAAGGAGATTGTATGACTTCATAGGATTCCCAAGTCAATTATCTCAGATCGTGATGGCAGGTTCACATCTAAGTTTTGGAAGAGTGTATAGACTGCAATGGGAACCAGGTTTCATTTCAGTACAGCTTTTCATCCTCAGACTGACTGCCAAACGGAGAGGACGAACTTGATTTTAGAAGATATGCTACGGGCATATTCTCTCGATTTTAAGGCCAGCTGGTGTAAAATGTTGCCGTTAGCAGAGTTTGCTTACAACAACAGCTTCCAGGCGACAATTGGGTTGGCACCATATGAAGCACTATATGGGCAAAAATGCAGGTCGCCTATCTGTTGGCACGACGCTAGTGAAAAGAAGTTGATGGAAAGTGTAGATGCTGAAAGAACCGATTTTGTGAATGAAACTTCTAAGATGATAAAGTTGATAAGAAGAAGAATAGAGACCACTCAAAGCCGTCAGAAGAGCTATGCTGACAAGAGAAGAAGACCCTTAGAGTTCGCCGTGGGCGAATATGTGTTTTTAAAAGTTGCACCAATGAAAGGAGTTATGATGTTTGGGAAGAAAAGCAAGTTAAGTCCAAGATTCATAGGTCCTTATGAAGTTGTGAAACGGATAGGCAAAGTAGCTTATCAGCTGAAGTTGCCTTCAAAAATGTCCGCAATGCACGATGTATTTCATGTCTCTATGCTCAAGAAGTATGTCTCGGACCCTATGCACATGATTGAGCCACAAGTGATCGAGATACGAGAAGATTTAAGTTATGAAGAAAAGCCAATGAAGATACTTGATCGAAAAACCAAGACCTTGAGGAATAAAGAAATTCCATTGGTCAAGGTGTTATGGCGAAATCATCAAGTTGAAGAAGCCACAGGGGAACGTGAAGATGACATGAGAATTATGTATCCGCATTTATTTTAAGTTTCGAGGACGAAACTTTTATAAGGTGGGGAGATTGTAACACCCGCCTATTTTTATGTAATGAATCACGTTAAGTTAGTAACGATGTTAAAAATATTTATTAATAATTTATGTTATATGATATGATATATGATGTTAATGTTACTAACTCTTATGTCAAGTTTTATGACAGGTGACGACCGCATGGAATCGTTGTGCTCAAGTGTTTATGATTATTTTTAAATGTATGATTAATTATGATGCATGATGAATTGAATGTTTTAATGTATGGCATTTAAGGACAGTTCGGCAGGCCGAACTTTTAAGTTCGACAGGCCAAACAATCTGCCAAAGATCGGCAGGCCGATGGGAAGCATCGACAAGCCAGACTTAGTGGAACCGACAAGCCGATGGGAAGCATCGACAGGCCAAAGGGGAAAATCGGCAGGCCGAACACGGCTGATGAGCAGTAAGCAGAAATCTCTCCAAATTTATGGCTGAGATAATTACGTTAAATGGGTGATTTATTGTGATTAATTGGCACAATAATGGAATGTTTTTATTAGTTAAGGAAATTAAAGGGTTGACTTCACATTGATTTGTGTCAATTTAAATGGTTTCCCATTTGAAGAGGGCAAAACATGGCAAGTGATGAGTGAGAGTTTTAACTTTCTTTTTCTTCTCTCCTTCCTTCACGCCTTAGGCTATCAAATAGTTAGAAATTCTGACTTAATGGAGGGCAATGAATGTCCATTATGCTTGTTACGTTAAAAAAAAATTTTAATGTTCTTTCCTCAGATTTTTTTCTCTCATCCTCTCACTCTTCTCTCAGTTCTAAGACATTATTTTTCATTCCTCTCTTCCTCTTCTCTTCTCCATGCATTTCACTCATTTTCTCTCAAAAATTCTCTGCAAGAAAATTGAAAGAAAAAGTCATATTTTGTTGGTTGAATTCAAGGGTTTTGAGAAGAAAATTTTCAAGGTAAGGACTCGTCTCTTGTGTTTTTGAAAAGAAATTCTCCTCCTCAATTTGTCTACAATATCTTTCTTTAGGTATTGTATTTGTTTTAAAATTTTTAATATGTTATGCATGTATGTGTTATGAGATGGTTTCCTAAGTTTCAAGTTGTTTCAACGTTTTTATGAAAAATATGAATTTTCTATCTTCTACCCCTCACAGTAAAATATTACTGTTTAATCTTGATGTATGAAAAATATAATGATATTCAAGGGGTAAATATGATGTTTTTCATGAAAGTTGTCAAGAATGTGCATGTGTAATGTATGATGAATGTATTTTATATATGAAATTTTTATGAGATTATATTAAGAAAATTGTTTTATTAAATGTTATTTTTCGATTTTCATTTTATGAAATGATATGTATGTTTAAATGATTTTATGATAATGGAATAATTTTATGCATGATTATATGGTGTTTGCATGAATTTTAAAATTAAATATATGTATTTTAATTGTTCGAAAATGTTTTATTTAAAAGATAATTATGTTTAAAATGCACGGTTTGTTTTTATATGCTTAAGGTAATTTTTATGATTTAAGAAAAATCATAATAACATGTTTATGTGATTACAATTTTTATGGTTATGAATTATGTTTGTAATATGAGATGAATGAATGATATATGAAAGAATGATATATGAATGAATGTTTTATGATAAGTATTAATTTATTGTATTTTAAATGGATAATTGGCATGAACACTCAAGAAGCGAGCACATCGAGACCGCGGCGTCATCATCAAAAGTATATTAAGGTTAAGTAAGCTAGCGTTAAGGTAAGTACATTCTCACCTGCAACATGACACGTTTTACAAGGATTTGATGATATGTTCACAATGATGTTCATGATGATTTTATGGTTATTTTTCATTAAAGGATTTCTTATGAAAGATTATCATGATTTAAAGCTATGCATGTATGAGGATGACATGTTTCAAAGTATGAAAATTATGTATATATGTATCACCTAATAAGCGTTGTACACCCAATGTTATGAAATGATATGTTATGATGTCATGTTTGGTTTGGGATTAGCTACCCTTCTCCTCTCATGACGGTGCGCCTACAATGATGTTCATGGTGCAACACTTGGGCCCTTAAGATAAAATGGAATAAGTTTTTAAATGGTCAATGCAATGAAAGATATGTTTCTATGAAATTGTGCTTAAGGCACTTTTATGATATGATGACAATGATGATGATGATGTTTATGTAAAGTTTTTATTTGTGAGATTTATATGTACTTACTAAGCATTAGCTTAATCATGTTTTATGTCATGTTGCAGATAAGGGTAAGAGAATCATGGAATAGGCGGAGGACATGGGAAGGCGTGTGAGCGCTAAGCATGATGAATTGTGACCGGAAGCATGCCAAGAAGAACATTTTTATGTTTTAAATCAAGTTTTTATATTTTGAACATATTCTTATGTTAAGTTTTTAAAGAATACATGAACTTGGTTTTATCTTTAATTTCATTATTTTAAGTATTACGATCTTTCGCATTTTTATGAAAGTTTGATTTTGCTTTTAAAATTAAGTTTTCCCAAGGGTTTTTGGCTCGGTCGGCCTGCCGATGTCTGAAAGTTTGGCCTGTCGAACGATAACAAGTTTTAAGTTTGTATTGTAAAGCCTCTACCGGCCTGCCGGTTGAGGGAACCTCGGCCTGCTGATCATGTTCGGCCCGCCGAAGTCCCAAGTTCGGCCTACGGAACTGTGGGAGTAAGTAAGCTTTAAATGATATAATGAATAATGAGTTATGTTGTGATGTTTTTATAAGTTTTGATTTTACAACTTGGTATGTTTATTTTATTAATATAAGTTCATGATTAATTTAAAGTATAAATGAATAAGTTATGACATGAAATAAGTTTAGCAACGTGATTTAACAATGTTATGTTATTTATAAAAAAAAATGTATGAATGGATCCTGGTTAAGTATGTTTAATTACTTTTACAATTAAAAGTACCGTATAAGTTTGTAATTATGTTTGTGTTTAAGTTTAAACAAGTATGTATGTATGTATGTAACGACATCTGTGACGTCCGAAAAAGGGGACGTTACAGGATCTGTGCTGAAGACTTCCTTTTTCCCTTGTTGACATTGCTGTGTCCTGGATTAGTTGGTTGATATTGCTGCGGTGAGGGCGATTGCACACTAGCTGTCCTGGCTGCTGGCAATAATGACAATGAAAGTTATAAGGGTTGCTCGCCTGCTACCTGATGAACTACTACTCCTACTGTTGGCATTTCCTTGCTGGTTTTTCATTTGGGCTTGGCGGCTGCCACTATTTCTTCGATTACTTCTCTGGGGCCCTCCTAACGTCCTTGCTTGATTCTCACTATAAAGAGTATGTTCACTTTCCACAAAAATTGCTGAAGATACCAATTCACCAAAATTCCTGAGTTGCAAAGCCACCACTTGCCATCGGATAGATGCCTTGAGCTCGTCTTGAAACTTAATGCATTTTTCCCGCTCAAAAGCCATAGCAGATGGAGTAAACTTAGCTAACTCATTAAAGTTAGCCTCATACTCTCGAACCGTCATATCACCCTACTCTAATCGATAAAATTCAGTAACCTTCTGATCCATGTATCCTAATGGAAAGTAGCGCTCATAGAAAAGCTCCTCAAATCTGTCCTAACTAATGTTCCCAATGTTTTCTAAATGCTTTGCTTGTTTCCACCATGTGTTGGCGCTGCCTTCCAACTTGTAAGCTGCAAAATCGATGCGGTACTCCATCGATACTCCAAGAGTGTGTAAGTGCTTCACTATTGAATCTAACTAGTATTCAACGATCTGCGGGTCCTCATTCCCATCAAAGTCGGAATAGATGCGCGACAGAACTCTTTAAAGTACGTATGTCGATGACTCGCCTAGGAATCCTCAGGCCTAGCCCTTGTTGCCATTTGCCAAAAGACGGTGAACATGGCTCCCATCAGGCCTTCCTCATCTGCAGGATTCGCATCTACAATAGCTAGAAGACGTCTTGGTGCCATTCCCTTAGTTCTGAAAACAAAATTTAGACTATTAGTGGTTTCTCATTACCATACTTATGTGTGCACAATTCCCAAGGTTTATAAACCTAGGGCTCTGATACCAATCTATCAGGCCCTAAAATCTGGGATGTGACGTGACAGATTAATTAGATTAAATAAATTAAATTTTGTAGAAATCACCATGTTAAAAGATGTTAAAAATCAATTATAAGAATGTGGAATTGTTAAAAATTTCTTGCAATATTTGTTAAACATATGGAAGCGAACGAATATAAGAAAGTATTAAATAGACAAACCCCATTGGGTCCCACCGAACCCACTTTAGTATGCACACATAGTACCAGCAATATTAAATACATAACCACAGTCCAAGGAAAAGTAAATGAATTAGAACATTACATGCCTTGTTTACAAATACCCTAAAGGATAATATCCTAGCCCTGCAGTTCTTCCTGGTTCTTCAGTCTTCCCTAAGCTGAACTCCACCTAAAGGGGGAGAAAGTTTTAAAACAAGAAAATGTGAACAAAATGCGCAGTAGGACTAAGTCTCAAAAACATTTAGTGTAAACACATATATTTCATATTTAGACAAAAGCTATAACACAGAGCAAATAAATAAAACAGATAATAAATTAGAACTTATCAAATTTATTCACACTGATTAATCCTTTACTCATCAATAGACAGTCTCATTATTAGGTTATAAGCAAAGCCATATGAATCACCACCAAAGTGGCCTAGCTAGGTTTCAGGACCTGCCTCCAAGGTCGCGGTCCTTATGACCCGATCTCTGTACATGGCATCATGCTTTATTTTATCCTTTTAGACGGTACTAATCAACACGTCTGGTGTCATATCATTATCATGTTTCTTTTACCGAATGTTTCCATTACGTTCATTATGATCATTCATTATTTAACCAATAATGAAATAATTAATAAACTTCATTTCTTGAAAACATAAAAAGGCTTTATGGTTAAATCCCTTTTAAAAACGTGGCTACCAAGGAGAAGGGATAAAATTCCTACCTCGATGTCCGTACCAAAGTCAAACACCACAGTCCCGATCCGCTATACGTTAGCTCCACGGAACCACAAACAACCTCGAATCAAAACTAAGTTTATCAATTCCTAGCTTAAGGTATTCTACATCCCTAAGCTATCTCATGGTATCTTAGTATGCTTTTAGTATTCACAAGATCATTTTATAAAGTTAAAATCTTGATCTAGGTTTTAAATAGTAAAAACGGGCGAGAAAGGTCATTTTTCACAAAGCTCTGTCGGCCTGCCATAACCCTTGGTCCGGCCTACAGGCCAACCAGGACCGGCCTGTCGAACATTGAGTTCAGCCTGCAGAACTAGAAAAATGTGGGAGGCCTGAGGCCTCAATTCTTGGCCTCCCCAAGCACAAAATCAAATTGAAACCTATTTTTCCAAGTCCCGAAGCATATATAATGATCATAGATGATAAATAAACATATTATGATACATTTAAACACATTTAAACAAGATTTACATGGAAATTTTCAAGGAAATCCAAAAATAGAGAAAAGGGCAAAAACTTGATTTAATCCAAATCTCATGAAATCAAGCCTAGATTTCGAAGGATTTAAGTCCTACCAACTAAGATTAGAGGTTTCCTAAGCTCAAGGAACTCGGATTACAACATTTTAGAGAAATTGAAAATTTAAAAAAAAAATTAAAATTTGAAAAACAATGAAACTAACCTTGAATCAAAGCTTTAAATCGGTTTATGGAAGCCCAAATTGTGTTCCTCACCCCCAATCCAGTTGAGAATCAAGCCCAAACTCAAAGATTTGAAATCAAAATGAAGAGAGGAAGAGAAAGAGAGAAGGTAGCGTGGGAGAAAGGGAAAGAAGAGAGAGAGAGGGGCTGAGAGAATGAGTGAGAGGGAGAGTGAAGGAGGGAAATAAATAGAAAAGTGAGGGAAGCCAAACCGTGTTCCCAGTGCAAGGTTTTGAAATTGGGACATACTGGACATTTGATAAATTATTTTGTTTCAAAATTCAAGATAACACATAGAAATAATAAAAAATGGGATAAATTTAAAATACCATAAAATACTTAAATTAAGCTCAGATTTTCATTAAAGCATACTAATCCACCACCTAAACACCAATTACACCTAATTAAATTTTCTGGGTGTTACATCGCCTCTGCCCACAAAACCATCGCACAGAATCGCAACAGCACTTCACGCCCCATGGTGGTCCCTCACGTTGGTGGTGGTTGTCGGAGATAGCAACGACAACCCTTCGTACCTTCTTGCAATTCACTAGCTCACGAGAACCACGACCTTCGACCACGATTTCAGCCAAGATTCAAAGCATTGTGTGGGGGTTTGTACAAATGTGGGATCGTCGAGATTTGGAGTTTGTACCACCATCAAGATTTAGGGTGGTTGGCGCGCCTCTCTGGATCCATTGGTGTGGTGGTGTTCTCTTTTTTTTTTTTTTTTTTTAGTTTTTGATTTTTATTTAAACAAATTTGGTGTATTTGGTTTATTTTAAGATTAATAAGCTTGTTGGATTTTAAACCATGAGACGTTGATCAAACAAACAAAAAAAAGTCTTGTTGATAAGAATTTTTAAAGGATCTTATCATAGCATTCTCCTAATAATAATAATAATAATAATAATAATAATAATAAAATCAACCCTTGTTGTTTATTATTATTACATGTATATTTTGGTCGCTTGATCAATTTTTTATATGCATATCGATAGGGGAGATCTAGCCAGGTAGGGTATAGCAATTTTTCCCCCTTGAATAATTCCTACGTCTCCTAATATGCATGCATTTTTCGGTTAAAGATGCATCATGTTTTCAATAAATAACTAATCAGTCACATGGGCAATTATTATTTCTTGGTAGATTATAATTAATATGGATACCGCAAAGTGAACCTCAAACTCACATATGTATGACGGATCCAAGTAATGTGCATGCACTTTCCTACATATATTTGTGTATGTGTGTGTGTGTGTATATATATATATATATGCGCGGTTCACATTACATTTTTTTTTATTTTGCATATGTACGTGTGTGTGTACGTATATACGTGGTTATTTTTTTAATCAAATATTGTTGTTAAACATAATTTATAATGTTCCCTTAATTAGAGATGCAATATATCTATATATGTCAAATTTTAGTGCTTGTTTTTATATCTCCTTTGTGAAATTAGAGAGATGGGACCATTGGGTACGTGTGACTTTTTATAAGAATCGCATGACTAATAGCCTTTATCACATGCTCCATCCCATAAAGATCGGTATGAACATTCTCAAAGAGATCACCGCAGCTGGAATTAGATGTACCATTACAAGTATGACGTTACTATTTATAGGAAAAAAAAAAAAATCGCTCGTTTTCCTGACGATGCAGTCTGCCACGTAATTTTTTAGTTTCCTTCCTCATATCAACCCAACAATAATATATTATGATCATCCAGTTTTGGACCTTTCATAGATTATAAAGTAATTGAAGAGATTCTGCGGGAAGTAAAAGAAATGACCTAGTACAACGATGTCGTTTTGATGGCAAAAGTTGCGGAGACAAAAAAACTACTGAATAGAGACGATGTCGTCAAACTTAAATAAAACGACGACTTTCAGTAGTAAAAACAAGGAAAAGACAAGAACCACTCACAACAAGAGAGAGCTTCAGACCAATAGCTTCGTACTAATAAGGTGTTTGAGAGCATTGATTCAAACTAATAGTTTAAACTAATTATGGTTGAAAGCACTGTAACATGCGAGAGCTTTATATTATACAATATTTTTTCTTGACATTGTAAAATATGAAAGCCTTATACTATAGCAATCAAAATTTTTTATTCTAACTCATTGCCAAACACCATGTAATTAACTTAAGTAGACTACCATGCCAGAAGAAAAATCAGATGACTCATAAAGCGCAAGCATATCGAACGGTTTACGATCAAAGAGGAAATTGAATTGTTTCAACGTCGATAAATAGGAGACTTGGTGGGTAAAAAAGGATCTTTTAGCCATTTTAGAGAATTCTAATAAGAGAATGTGGAGAAAGAAATTCCATTGTTATAGAGAATTACATCTTTTAGACCATAGAAAGCTCTGGAATTCAATTCTTGAATTTGTTTGGAAGGACACAAGATCACCCAAACAGGTTCTTTAAAGTTTAAAATCACAAGTATATGCCAGGTAGCAAATTATATTTACCGAAACAGAGGACATAACAGATTTATAAATTTTGAAATATAAACAAAAATATATATAGGGAAAATTCTAAAAATTTCCTTGAGTTTATTGAAAATAGCAGAAAGATAAGTCATGTTTTAGCTAATTACAAAAAGATGCCTCATTTATTCTAAAAAGTCAACAATAGCCTCATTAATAAGCATTTAAGTACTTTTACTTGTGGCCAGCACGCATGTGAAGTTTTGTTATCGTATATATGTATGCTAAATTTTTTATTGGAGTTGCATCGATTGCATGAATCTGTTTGGAATTCAACGTAGGCATTCACAAACAGGATAGAGTCTTTGTGTTAATTTGTTGGGAAGGAAAAAGCATTCAAATTCTCTTGTTCCCTCGTCTATAAACCATCTAGTGGTTTATTGCCAATGATTGAAGACTTGTCTACTTTCTGACTCCATCCTTCTATAATAACACTTGATATATAATATCTTGGATTATCTTGCCAAATTTCACGTATAAAATCAACTGGAATTTTTCATCTCACTACAAGAAATTATTGATTATACGACTTCTATTTCACGACCGTTTCCTAAAAACCGTCGTGGTAAGGTGAAAAAAGCACGACGAGTTACGCCCGCGAAAACGAAGACCGTATTAGGATAGGGCCAGAGCTACCACGACGGTTTTTCAAAAAACTATCGTGGTATCTATTAGCATATTCCACGACGGTCTTCTAATAAAACCGTCGTGGTAGCATACTTAAAACCCCTTTTTCCTACATCGACATTCAGACACAATTCAGAAACACACTTTACAAATACAAACACAGACCTGTCCGAAACAGCTGCCGCCGTCTCTCTCCGCCTCCACACTCCTTAATCTCAGCCCAAATTGTAAGTTTTTGTTAGAATTGATAAATTGTTGTTGATTGTGTTGTATAATTAATCCGAAATTGATAAATAGTTATTGATTTTGTTGTTTATTCTGTGAAATTTGTATTGTGCAACATGGGTATGATTTCTTCGTTTTATAATGAGTATGTGTAACTTATTTTATGATGGGTGATGTTTTTGTTGTAATTATGAGTTATTAATATATATAGGTGGGTATATATATAAATTGTGAAATTAATTTTAATTGAATATTTGCCATTTATTATTTTGCTTTAGGAATTGCAAAATCACTCCATACATCCCCTTCCCGCGCCAATTCTTCTATTACACGACGGTAAAAAACTGTCGTAAAAACTCCATGTTGTATCATGATAGAAGTTTTCACGACGGTTTTTTAATCGTCGTAAAATTTTTTTACGACGGTTTATAAATCCACATTTTGTAGTAGTGTCTATAACTTCCTCTATATGTGTTAAAAAAAAAAAACTATTTCTTAACCTATTGTGCTATACGGCGCTTGCCAACTTGACTGCATGTAAATGGGATACCACAATACGGTTTTGTAAAATTATTGATAACAAACTGGATTAAAAAAACTAGAGAAAGACTATGATAAGACCAACTAAAAGTTCTTATTGATATGATTCAACCAACTAAAAGTTCTTATTGATATGATTCTTTTCTTTTTTTAATGAGGCCTTTTTTAGCCTTTTGATTCAAAATCAAGAATAGAAATCAAATTCTTATAGAAGCAACACTAGATCCAACCATATTTAATAAAAAAATTTCAAATAAAAAATTTAAAAAATTCTTTCAAAAAATTTAAAAAATAATAAAAAAAGAAAAACAGATTGATAAAAAAAACAAAACCAAACTCTGACAATCCCACTTCGTCATCGCCCTCTTGCCCACCGTCGTGACTAAGGGAACCGCAAAGGAGGAGGACCCTTCACAATCCAAGCAACCCAAGCGATCAACATCATGATTGTTGTCCTTGATCACCCCTTGTGAGCCAATGTGGTTGCAATGGCAATCGTCCATGTGACACTTCTGATCACATCTGAGCAAAGGTGATGAAGCTTGGTGAAGTCATGAAAGATGAAGAGGAGCACCCAACGGACCTTCACGTGATTGACCTTCATGACCCATGGTGGTCACGATTGCCACATGGATCACGACGGACCTTCTTGCCTCTTGGTGGTTCCTCAGTCGCGGTCGCAGCCTTTGCTCGACAGACCTTTGCTACATTGGCGTCGGTCTCGTAACCTAGTGACAAAGGATGAAATCGTGACAGAGAGATGGTGGAGGAGCAACAGATCGACTCATGAAGGTTAAGGAGTTCAACAGAATCATGACAGAGAGACAGTGGAGGAGCAGTAGATCATCCTCAACCCACCCGCCAACAACCTAGTCACCGTCACCGGAAAAGAAAGGGGCAGATTGTCACGCCCCAGAGTACGGGAGGTGACGTGGCAGAATATTTATATTAATTAAAAGAGAGTTTAATTGAAATTAAGGGTTTAAAAATCCAATTGAGCAAGAAATTAAGAAGATTTTCCACCACATTTGATAAACGAATTTATAAATATTTAGCAAATAGTAATAATTGGATAAAAATCGCGAATATGGGTTCCACAACCCACAACTTGTGCACACACATGAATCTGACAATATCACAAATACAATTACAGTCCAAGTACAAATAAAGTTAAGTCTTACATGCCTTGATTAATAATACAGGATGTAAATAAATTCTCCTATTGCTCCTGAGTTCGGTCCGAAGAATCTTCTCCAAACCTAAATGGGAAACCACCTAGAAGGGGGGGGGGGGATTTAAAACAGATAAAACGTGAGCGAAAGGCTCAGTAGGACTAAGTTTTATAAAATAATTTAATGCAAAGAAACATAACATTATCAGGAGTTATACAAAAAGGAAACTTGAACAAATAAATAAATAAATTGAGTAGAACCGTTCTGACACAGAACAGTCTACTCGTCAAATCAAAACACCAGTTTACATTTACCTAGGCAAACCATGATATCACCACCGTAGTGGCCCAGCTGGGTTTCGGGACCTGCCCCCAAGGTCGATCACGACCCGATCTCTGATATGGCATCATGCCCATGTGTTTATTATCATTGTCATTCAAAACCCAATTACCGAGTGTTGTCAATTACATTCATTATGAAATTCATTTCATGTCACGGTATATAAAAAATATAACCGATAAAACCATTTTCAAACAACCGTTGAAAACATTTTGATAGAAATCCTTTTCAAAGCCAAATCATTTCAAAACCAGGCTACCAAAGAAATAGGATAGAAGTCCTACCTCAGTACTCGTGCCGGTACCCCACACCGTAATCCCGATCCGCTATACGTTAGCTCCACGGAACCACGAACAATCCTAGATACAAACTAAGTCGATCAATATCTAGTTTCGAAACATTCTATGTTACTAAATCATTTCATGATGTCCTAGTGTGCCATTTGTATCATTAAAATCATCCTATAAGGTTGGGATTTAAATCAGGGTTCAAAACAGTGAAATCGGATAAAAATCACAAAATTTTCCATGCCTCGGTCGGCCTGCCGGACGCCTTGCTTCGGCCTGCCGAACTGCACAGTTCGGCCTGCCGGAAACAAGGTTCGGCCTGCCGAACATTTCCCCAGATTCGGCCTGCCAGTCGAAAGAACACCGGCCTGCCGATCATCACTCCGGCCTGCCGAACATGAACTTCGGCCTGCCGAACTGGGAAGATCCAGAAATCCCAGCCACGGGTTTCTCGATCCCCAAAATCCAAATCTTGTTTCTAACCTGTTTTTCTCAAATCCCAGGCATGAAAAACAACTATAGTTGATAGAAAAACATTCTAGAACATGTTTGGAATCATTTAAACAACATTTGAACTCGAAATCCTCAAAAATCCGAAAATGAGAAAAAGAGGAGAAAAATGAAAATCTTGAATCCAATCCGTTTTTCTTCAATCTAGGCTTAGATTCTAGTTGTTCTAAGCTCATTTAACACAAATCCACGGTTTTCTAAGCTAAAACAAACTTAGATTTCAAAAACACACAAAATCGAAAATTTTGTAAAAAGTTTAGAAATTTCGAATCTAACCTCGAATCGAAGCTTCAATCCACGTTCTCGGTCGCCGAATCACGTCCCCGAGCTTCCTCCTTGCTGTTCCGAAGCTTGGATTCGAATGGAAATCAAAATTTTTGAAAGAGATTGAGAGAGAGAGAGGGGCTGCCGAGAGAGAGAGGAAAGAGAGAGAGAGCTCGTGAGAGTGAAGAGAGAGAGAGAGAAGAGAGAAATAAATAGAGAAAATCGGTGGGCGGTTTTACTGTGCGAAAACCATGTGCCGCCCACGGTTTTGTAAAACGGAGTATTTTTAACATTTTACAAATTGTTGTGTTTTAAAACTCAAAACATCATTTTAAAACAATAAGAAATCATTTAAATGTATCAATTTAACAGAACAACCAAAAACTAAAAATCCAACCAAATAATCTAATTAAAGTTAAAACTTTAATTATGGCACACTAATTCATCATTTACATTACATTAACATTAAATAAATTTCGGGACGTTACAGCTCTCCACCCCTAAAAGAAATTTCGTCCTCGAAATTTACAACTCATCTCAAAAGCAAAACAAATGCGGATATAACTCCCGCATACCCGACTCTAGTTCCCAAGTGGCTTCATCAACCCCGTGATGCTGCCACACGACCTTTACCAACGGTATTTCACGACGACGCAAGCTAATCACTTTCCGGTCGATAATCTGAATCGGCAGTTCTTCGTACGTCGTACCCTCCTGAACCTGCACATCGCGAAACGATACTATCTTACCCTGCTCAGGTGGACACTTCCTAAGCATCGACACATGAAACACATCGTGCACATGAGAAAGTTCGGGCGGAAGATCAAGCCGATAAGCGACCACACCAACACGCTGAGTGATCTCGAACGGCCCAATATACCTCGGCGCGAGTTTCCCACTCACCCCGAACCGCATAGTTCCCTTACGAGGTGACACCCTCAAGAGAACAAAATCTCCAACCGCGAACTCTAAAGGTCTACGTCTCCTATCCGCGTAGCTCTTCTGCCGACTCTGAGCTGCTCTCAACCGATCCCGAATCACCGCGACTTTCTCGTTACTATCACGAATCTCATCCGGCCCAAGAATAACTCTATCCTCCGGTTCGGCCCAACACACAGGTGATCGACACGGCCGCCCATACAACGCCTCAAATGGTGCCATACCGATACTCGCCTGATAACTGTTGTTGTACGAGAACTCCGCCAAATGCAAACACTGCTTCCAATTCCCGCCGAAGTCCAACGCACAAGCACGCAACATATCCTCGAGAACCTGAATAACCCGCTCAGACTGCCCATCAGTCTGAGGATGAAACGTCGTACTGAAGTTCAAATCTGTACCCAAAGCCTCCTGAAAACTCCTCTAGTACTTAGCATTAAACCTGGTGTCTCGATCAGAGGTGATGGACAAAGGAACTCCATGCAACCTCACAATGTTCTGCATATACAACTCCCCGAGAATCTTCCTGGAACACGTCGACCTAAACGGAATGAAATGCGCCGATTTCGTCAACCTGTCGACTACAACCTAAACTGCATCATGCCGCTGCTCCGTCCTCGGCAAACCTGTGAGGAAATCCATCGTCACATGCTCCCATTTCCACCCTGGGATAGGAAGCGGCTGTAGCTGACCTGCAGGCTTCTGGTGCTCGGCTTTCACCTGAAGACACGTCGAACACTTGGCCACGTACTCGCGAACATCTTTCTTCATGCCTCTCCACCAATAGTGCCTCTTCAAATCACGATACATCTTGGTGCTCCCCGGATGAATAGCAAACTGAGACCTATGAGCTTCATCTAGAACGGCTTTTGTCACCTCGGCGATAACTGAAACTGCAAGACGCTCCCGGAAGTACAACGATCCATCTGCATGCACGCTCCATTCCTCGAACTGCTCCCCGTTCTGAATCCGCGACCAAATCCCTTGCAAATGTCGATCTTGCCACTGACCTTGCTTCACCATCCGAACAAGAGCTGGAGTCGCTTCCACATGATACAACAAAACTCGATCACCGTCGTCATGATACTGTAGCCGATACTCACTCACTGTCGCATCCCTGCTCCAGTCCTCAAAAATCAAACAAGCGAGAATCCTTGAAGACTTCCTGCTAAGCGCGTCTGCGACCACATTAGCTTTTCCGGGATGATACTGCAACGCGAAATCATAATCCTCCATGTACTCCACCCATCTGCGCTGTCTCAAGTTGAGATCCCTCTGAGTGAACAAATACCTCAAACTCTTGTGATCGGAGAAGACCTGAAACGATGCTCCATACAAATAGCATCTCCAAATCTTCAGCGCGTAGATCACCGCTGCAAGCTCTAAATCGTGAGTAGGATAATTTCGCTCGTGAGGTCGTAGCTGTCTCGATCCGTACGTAACCACACGTCCATGCTGCATCAACACGCATCCAAGTCCGCGCCCTGAAGCATCAGCATAAACCTCATACGGCTCGTCACTACTAGGAATAACTAATACTGGAGCTGAAGTCAACCGGTTCTTCAATTCCTGAAAAGCAGACTCACAATCTTCATCCCACTCAAACCTGACGTTTTTCCTGATCAACCTCGTCAACGGAGCTACAATCTTCGAAAAGTCCTTTACAAATTTCCTGTAATATCCAGCAAGACCTAAGAAGCTGCGAATCTCTGCTACATTCCTTGGTCGTTCCCACTCCAATATAGCTTCAATCTTGGACGGATCCACTGAAATACCATGCTCCGAGATGACATGACCCAGAAATTTGACCTCAGTCAACCAGAACTCGCACTTTTCCCTCTTAGCATACAACTGGTGCTCCCGCAGAATCTGAAGCACGATCCGAAGATGCTGCTCATGCTCCTCCCAAGTCTTAGAATACACAAGAATATCATCGATGAACACGATCACAAACTGATCCAGATACAGCCTAAATATCCTGTTCATCAAATCCATAAAAGCTGCTGGAGCATTCGTCAACCCGAAAGACATAACCAGAAACTCGAAGTGCCCATACCGAGTCCTAAAAGCTGTCTTGGGAATATCCTCTTCCTTGATCCTGAGCTGATGATAACCTGAACGCAAATCAATCTTCGAGAAGTATCGCGAACCTCCCAACTGATCAAATAGCTCATCAATCCTAGGCAAGGGATACTTGTTCTTCACCGTAACACGATTCAGCTACCGATAATCCACACATAACCTGAGAGTCCCATCGTGCTTCTTAGCGAACAAAACTGGTGCTCCCCACGGAGATGTGCTATTCCGAATATATCCTTTATCAGCGAGCTCCTGAAGTTGCTTCCTCAATTCCTTCATTTCTGCAGGCGCCATCCGATAAGGTGCCATAGAAATCGATGATGTCCCTGGAAACAACTCGATACCGAACTCAATCTCCCGATGCGGTGGTAACCCTGATAACTCATTGGAGAAGACATCCTCAAACTCACCAACCACCGGAATCGCTACACTACTACTCGAAACATAGGGCTCGCAATCTAGATTGGCAAGAAAAGCAAAACAATCTAGATTCCTTCGCCCTCCTAGACATGACTTCATGAGACGCTCACTCATTAGCCAATCACCACCACCCTGGTAAGTGATTACCGTTCCCCTATCAGACACTAGGGTCACTTTTCTAAGTTGGCAGTCCACAACTGCACTATACCTGGACAACCAGTCCATCCCTAAAATCACATCATAGGAACTCATGGGGAGTATAATCAAATCACTTTTCAAAATCTCATCCCCAATCTTTATTTTACAAGATTTACACACACAATTTACACACACCCGCCCCAAGGGAGAAGTTATAACTAGGGGTTCATTAAACTCTTCTACTTCTAATCCCAAGGCATGTACAAAAGAACTCGAAATGAGAGAATGAGAGGCACCGGTATCAAATAAAACGCGAGCTAGAGATCTAGAAACCAAAACCATACCATCGACAACCGCGTTACCAATCTGAGAATCTGACCCTCCAGATGCCATTGCATGAACCTGCACTGGCGCCTTCCCTTTTCCTCTACCGACATTGTTGGGTCCTGCATTACTCGGCCGATACTGCTGAGATGGAGATGACTGCACACTACCTGTACTCGGAGCTCTATACTGAGGAACACTGCGCTGAAAATACTGCAGCTTCTGTCCCCGTACCGGATATGAGAATTGCTGAGGAGAAAACTGCGGATACTGCAACTGCGGGTACTGCGGAGGCGGAGGTAGGGTCTGAGGCTGAGGCTGAGACGAACGACTGGCATCCTCCCCGGTCTGCGATCCAAGACGAGCACTCCTGATCGGGCAATTCCACTGGTCGCACCGCCTTGCTTGCCTTTCCCCGGAGCTGGACGACTACTAATGCTCTTCCTGCCACTCCTCTGCGGTCCTCCTGAAGCCTTGGCTCGATCCTCACAATACTGCACGTAATCATTCTCCATGGAGATCGCCGACGACACAAGCTCTCCGAAACTCCTAAGCCGTAGAGCAACCAACTGCCGCCAAATAGGAGCCTTGAGTCCTTCCTGGAACTTGATGCATTTCTCGCGCTCCGATGCCACAGCTGATGGAGCAAACCTAGCCAACTCGCTAAACTTTGCCTCATACTCCCGAACTGATAGATCACCCTGCTGCAATCTATAAAACTCAGCTGCTTTCTGATCTCTATACCCCTGCGGAAAATACCGATCATAGAACAGATCCTCGAACTTGTCCCAACCGATATCGCCACCGCGCTCCAGACGCTTAGTTTGTTTCCACCAGGTGTTAGCGCCACCCTCGAGCTTATATGCCGCAAACTCCACACGATACTCCTCAGGCACACCAAGAGTATCAAGATGCTTCAAGATCGAACCCAACCAATATTCTGCTAACTGCGGATCCCCATTGCCATCAAAAGTCGGAATAGACGCCCGTCGAAATTCCTTAAAGAAAGCATGCCGACTACCAACACTGGAGTCTTCCGGTCTAGTCCTGGCTGCCATCTGCCGAAAAGCCGCAATCATAGACCTCATCAGGCCCTCATCATTTCCGAACTCGGCGTCAGCTGTCGAACGACGTCTAGGTGCCATTCTCTCACGTCTGAAAACAAAATTTGGACTGTCAGAGGTATTTCATTGTCAAACCTATGTGTGCACAATTCCCAAGGTTCATAACCTGGCTCTGATACCATTCTGTCACGCCCCGGAGTACGGGAGGTGACGTGGCGGAATATTTAGATTAATTAAAAGAGAGTTTAATTGAAATTAAGGGTTTAAAAATCCAATTGAGCAAGAAATTAAGAAGATTTTCCACCACATTTGATAAACGAATTTATAAATATTTAGCAAATAGTAATAATTGGATAAAAACCGCGAATATGGGTTCCACAACCCACAACTTGTGCACACATATGAATCTGACAATATCACAAATACAATTACAGTCCAAGTACAAATAAAGTTAAGTCTTACATGCCTTGATTAATAATACAGGATGTAAATAAATTCTCCTATTGCTCCTGAGTTCGGTCCGAAGAATCTTCTCCAAACCTAAATGGGAAACCACCTAGAAGGGGGGGGGGGATTTAAAACAGATAAAACGTGAGCGAAAGGCTCAGTAGGACTAAGTTTTATAAAATAATTTAATGCAAAGAAACATAACATTATCAGGAGTTATACAAAAAGGAAACTTGAACAAATAAATAAATAAATTGAGTAGAACCGTTCTGACACAGAACAGTCTACTCGTCAAATCAAAACACCAGTTTACATTTACCTAGGCAAACCATGATATCACCACCGTAGTGGCCTAGCTGGGTTTCGGGACCTGCCCCCAAGGTCGATCACGACCCGATCTCTGATATGGCATCATGCCCATGTGTTTATTATCATTGTCATTCAAAACCCAATTATCGAGTGTTGTCAATTACATTCATTATGAAATTCATTTCATGTCACGGTATATAAAAAATATAATCGATAAAACCATTTTCAAACAACCGTTGAAAACATTTTGATAGAAATCCTTTTCAAAGCCAAATCATTTCAAAACCAGGCTACCAAAGAAATAGGATAGAAGTCCTACCTCAGTACTCGTGCCGGTACCCCACACCGTAATCCCGATCCGCTATACGTTAGCTCCACGGAACCACGAACAATCCTAGATACAAACTAAGTCGATCAATATCTAGTTTCGAAACATTCTATGTTACTAAATCATTTCATGATGTCCTAGTGTGCCATTTGTATCATTAAAATCATCCTATAAGGTTGGGATTTAAATCAGGGTTCAAAACAGTGAAATCGGATAAAAATCACAAAATTTTCCATGCCTCGGTCGGCCTGCCGGACGCCCTGCTTCGGCCTGCCGAACTGCACAGTTCGGCCTGCCGGAAACAAGGTTCGGCCTGCCGAACATTTCCCCAGATTCGGCCTGCCGGTCGGAAGAACACCGGCCTGCCAATCATCACTCCGGCCTGCCGAACATGAACTTCGGCCTGCCGAACTGGGAAGATCCAGAAATCCCAGCCACGGGTTTCTCG
This sequence comes from Artocarpus heterophyllus, assembly GCA_025403435.1. Lineage (NCBI taxonomy): Eukaryota > Viridiplantae > Streptophyta > Magnoliopsida > Rosales > Moraceae > Artocarpus > Artocarpus heterophyllus. Next base: position 33,895,654 of record CM046347.1, read on the forward strand.
ATCCCCAAAATCCAAATCTTGTTTCTAACCTATTTTTCTCAAATCCCAGGCATGAAAAACAACTATAGTTGATAGAAAAACATTCTAGAACATGTTTGGAATCATTTAAACAACATTTGAACTCGAAATCCTCAAAAATCCGAAAATGAGAAAAAGAGGAGAAAAATGAAAATCTTGAATCCAATCCGTTTTTCTTCAATCTAGGCTTAGATTCTAGTTGTTCTAAGCTCATTTAACACAAATCCACGGTTTTCTAAGCTAAAACAAACTTAGATTTCAAAAACACACAAAATCGAAAATTTTGTAAAAAGTTTAGAAATTTCGAATCTAACCTCGAATCGAAGCTTCAATCCACGTTCTCGGTCGCCGAATCACGTCCCCGAGCTTCCTCCTTGCTGTTCCGAAGCTTGGATTCGAATGGAAATCAAAATTTTTGAAAGAGATTGAGAGAGAGAGAGGGGCTGCCGAGAGAGAGAGGAAAGAGAGAGAGAGCTCGTGAGAGTGAAGAGAGAGAGAGAGAAGAGAGAAATAAATAGAGAAAATCGGTGGGCGGTTTTACTGTGCGAAAACCATGTGCAGTTTTTGAAATTTCGAATCTAACCTTGAATCGAAGCTTCAATCCACGTTCTCGGTCGCCGAATCACGTCCCCGAGCTTCCTCCTTGCTGTTCCGAAGCTTGGATTCGAATGGAAATCAAAATTTTTGAAAGAGATTGAGAGAGAGAGAGGGGCTGCCGAGAGAGAGAGGAAAGAGAGAGAGAGCTCGTGAGAGTGAAGAGAGAGAGAGAGAAGAGAGAAATAAATAGAGAAAATCGGTGGGCGGTTTTACTGTGCGAAAACCATGTGCCGCCCACGGTTTTGTAAAACGGAGTATTTTTAACATTTTACAAATTGTTGTGTTTTAAAACTCAAAACATCATTTTAAAACAATAAGAAATCATTTAAATGTATCAATTTAACAGAACAACCAAAAACTAAAAATCCAACCAAATAATTTAATTAAAGTTAAAACTTTAATTATGGCACACTAATTCATCATTTACATTACATTAACATTAAATAAATTTCGGGACGTTACACAGATATGCCCTTTAGGCTTTTTTTTTAAGAATTTTTAGTTTTAAGTTCTTATTTTTATTTTTTATTTTATTTTTTTGTTTTGTGATAGATTTAGTATGGGCAGGCTCATTTAACTAAAGATGAGCTTGCTTTTTTTTACCTTTAGATTTAAATCCGATGCTATAAAAAAGTTCTCATCAATAAGAAATAAAAAAGGTCTTATTGAAGAAATTTCCTAAAAATTATTGAATAATTATTTCTTTCTTTCGTTCTCTGTAATGTGTCTATATCCATCTATATGATCTATAATCTGTTACACTCTGAAATTAATTAAGTGTTATTAGTGTATAAACTGGTGGATAACTATGTCATGATGTATTTTTAAACATAATTTGATTATTTTGTGATATTTTCAAATCAATGTTATTTCTAATTATTTTAATCATTTTAATTACTCTTGATTATTTTTAATTGATATTTTTGTTGGAAAAAAGTACACAGTGGAATTTTAAAAATTTTATATTAGAGTATTTTTCAAAGCGCAAGTTTGACATGCTATATGCATAAATTAACCAAATCTTACTAACCTTATAAATGCCGAAAAGCTTCCTCAATCAGTGAAGAGAAGTAACGTTCCAGAATGACCTCAACTAACTGGCCTTCTTTGTTATTCTCTATCCATGATTAGAGTGAGTGTGGGCTCACGCATACAGCTCTTCCACCAGGTGACTCTCCTTCCAACCAATTGAGAAAACCCAAAGCTAGTGTTCGTGATTTGTGAACAAGAGCTCTCAAGGAGTTTTTAAAATCTCACCAGCAGAGTATCACTCTTAATCTCTCAATTGCTCTAAATAATAATGAGACTCACTCCTCTTTTATAGAGGTTAGGCCCAGGAGTCAGTCCTTATCAGATAAGGCTTCAAAAATTCAAATCAGAATCAAATTTGAATTAATATCTGATGAAATATGCGTGATCTTTTTATCGCACGGTTGGCATACCGATATGTCTAATTGGCATACCGAACTTGCCTCATTGGCAGGCCGAACCTGAGGATTGGCATGCCAAACCTGCAATAAAAATCTTAGCGAATCTTTTATTTTCCACCTGAGATTCTATAGGATAAAGTCTCAGTTTTAATTCAAATAACCCAATAGAAAAGTTATCTAATTAAAACAACTTTATCTAGATAATCTCTAAGAAAATAAATGAATTCCTGATAATTCTATAAGTTTATCTTAAATTAATTCAAAATTAATCCAACCGATAAATAGACATGAATGATCCGATCCTGATAATTCAACAAGTTTATCTTGAATTAATTTTGATTAATTTTAGCACAAAATAAATTCAACTAATAAACAAACATGAATTATCTGATTTAACCAAATTTCAACCAATCTGATAAATCTAACATAAGTCACCAATTATTAGAAAAGTATGCCATGTCGTTACAAGATTTTTGTGAGCTAGCAAATGGGACCAAATGGACCTATATAGTTCAAGCTCCCGATAATTATGAAACACAATATCCCAGATATACATTTCATAATTATCAACTCCAATGCTACTCCACTAAAAGCTTGAGCTGCATCCTTGAACTATATAGAATTACGAAGCCCGTATAGCTAAGTCTCAAGACATATCATAATGTATCGTATGCCCATACGATTATCCATAATCAACTTAAAGACAAGTTCTATCTTACTTTTTTAATTATTTTTATCTTATATTCTATTATTTCACCATCAAAAAACTTACCATCCAAAGACGGTATACCATTCGGTTACACCTATGTATCTAAATGGTTGAACGCTCTAGTTTTCTAATTATAGGATAACGTATAAAAGAGGATATCACTACTCCTAAAAAGGAGCTATGGATTCCATATCTATGAATAACAGGTCTACACTATCATAAGTCATGCCTTTAACGTACCGGTATGCATACCACTATTAAAATGTGGGTGTCACCTTTTAGTCCATCAAAAATACAAGTCAAGACAATGAGCCCACTATTCATCTCAGGATTAAGATACAATACAAATGATTGTCTAAAGTGAATTGATTTTTTGAGACAGAATTATTAGTCCAAATCAATTCACTTTATGTCTTGATCCAACACATCGTCACCTATGACAATGTGCCAATGTTTCTATTCACGGAGTCCACCTCCGATGGCCAAGACAAACCATCTCCCAATAAGGATATAGGCAACATAACAATCTTTACATGAATAAAGCACCCAACTTTATTTTTTTGATTTTAAATCTTATGATTTAGACCATCACCTTGAGAATCGTGTCTTTCGCATAATCTGTCCATCATATGCCCAATTCTTAAAGATTTAGACCAACCGTCTCAGACTATTATTTGCTTAACATACATTCAATAAATATGAACGTAAAGAGGACAAGATTCGGTATATAAATAATAAATAAATTCTTTGTTGATAAAAATCTTTCCAAAAACATATTACATTTTTACTCCTTAGGGCATACACATCTAACAATCTCCCACTTGCACTAAGTGAGTAAATATGACAAATCTCACATCCTCATAGCTTCCACAAGCCTCTCGAAGACTCTCCTAGTAAGTGTCTTCATGAATGGATCAGCTAAATTATCATCTGACGTGATTTTGCACACCATGACATGCCCGTCCTCAACGAAGTCCTTTATCACATGATACTTCTGATCAATATGCTTACTCTTCTTGTGAAATCTTAGCTCCTTAGCATTAACTACCGTCGTACTGTTATCACAATAGAGTGATACCGCCTTATCCATACTAGAAACTACCTTAAGATCCCCAAGGAACTTACAGAGCCACACTGCTTCTTTCAAAGCATCACTAGCTACAGCATACTTGGCCTCCATCGTTGAATTCAAAGTGCAATCTTGCTTCACACTTCTCCAACTGATGGCACCACCACCCAAAGTAAACACAAAACCCAAAGTCGATCTCCGAGAATCTATATAGAATTGAAAATCTAAGTCAGTATATCATAGAGGAGTTAAGTCCTCACCCAAATACACAAGCATATACCCTTGAGTCCTTCTCAGGTACTTGAAAATATGCTTTACCGCAACCCCAATGGTTCGGTCCTTGATCCGCCTAAAATCAACTTACAATTCCAACCGCATAAGAAATATCCAGTCGTTTGCAAAGCATGGCATACATGAGACTACCCACTATCGAAGCATAAGGTACCTTCTTCATGTATTATCTTTCTTCCTCAAACTTTGGAGAGTCTTTCTTAGAAAGAGTAATTCTAGACCTAGATGGTTGCCCACCTTTCTTGAAATCCTGCATTGCAAACATCTTAAGAATTTTATCTATGTAGCCAGCTTATGACAAAGCTATTATTTTGTTCTTCCTATCCCAAAAAATCTAGACATCAAGAACAAAATTAGCCTCACTCAAGTCCTTCATGTCAAACTACTTGGTCAACCTTAATTTGACTGATGACAATGCCCCAATGTCATTGCCAATTAGCAGAATGTCATCTACATAGAGCAGTAGAAAAACTACTTTGCCATCCTTAATGTGTTTGTAAACACATGGCTCATCCATATTTTGTGAAAACCCATAAGTCTTGATCACCTAATCAAATCTTATGTTCCAAGAAGGGGAAGCCTGCTTAAGTCCATAAATTGACTTTGGTAGCATACAAACCTTACCCTCCTGACCCTTGACCTTGAACCTGTCTGGTTGTTCCATATAAATGGACTCATCAAGATAGCCATTTAGAAAAGCCATCTTGACATCCATCTATCAAATCTCGTAATCGAGAGTAGCAGCTATGGACAAGAGAATCCGGATGGACTTAAGCATGGCTATAGGCAAAAAGGTTTCCTTGTAATCGATTCCTTCCTTTTGCATATAACCCTTAGCTACCAATCTAGCCTTAAAGGTTTCAACCTTTCCATCCACTCCTCTTTTCCTCTTGTAGATCTATTTAAACCCTATGGGTTTTACCTCTTTGAGAAGATCCATAAGCTCCCAGACCCGATTAGTCTCCATAGACTTCATCTCTGTGTTCATGGCCTTTGTCTAGAGTTTTGAATCAACATACTCTATAGCCTCTATGTAAGTATAAGGATCCCTGTCATGTTCATCCGGTTCAGCCAAGAAGGCCTCCCCATTGAACATATACCTCTCAAGTTAACGCCCGATCCTCCCACGACATCGAAGCCCCTTAGGTTGTTGTTCAAGTTTGTTTGATTTTTCTACGCTGATCGGAACGGTTTCATTCGAAACCTCAAGAGTGATTAGATCACTCTTTAACTCCTCAAGCACCACTTTGCTTCGAGGCTTAAATTCGTCCATGTAACTCTCCCCAAGGAAAATTGCATTACTTGAAACCACGACTTTATTTTTCTTTAGGTTATAGAAATAACCCCCTTTAGTCCCTTTCGGATATCCTACAAACACGCAAACCTTTGAATATGCTTCCAACTTATTCGCATCCTTAAACAGGATATAAGCTGGACATCCCCGTATGTGAATATAGTTTAAGGATGTCTTCTTGCCTGTCCACAACTCGTGAGGAGTTTTAGGGACCGATTTTGAAGGCACATTGTTTAAAAAAAAAACATGTGGTTATCACTACTCCTAAAGAGGAGCTATGGATTCCATATCTATGAATAACAGGTCTACGCTATCATGAGTCATGCCTCCAATGTACCGGCATGCATACCACTATTAAAATGTGGGTGTCACCGTTTGGTACATCAAAAGACACAAGTCAAGACAACGAGCCCACTATTCATCTTAGAATTAAGATACAATACAAATAATTGCCTAAAGTGAATCAATTTGCTGAGATAATTATTAATCCAAATCAATTCACTTGATGTCCCAATCGAACACATCGTCACCTATAACAATGTGCTAATGTTTATATTCACGGAGTCCACCTCTGATGGCGAAGACAAATCATCTTTCAATAGGAATATAGACAACGTAACAATCTTTATATAAATAAAGCGCCTAACTTTAATCCCTCTATTTCAGATCTTATAATTTAGACCGTCGCCTCATGAATTGTGTCTTCCGCATAATTTGTCCATCATATGCACAATTCTTAAAGGTTTAGGCCGACAGTCTCATACTATTGTTTGCTTAACATACATTTGTTAGACATGTATGCCCTAAGGAGTAAAAATGTAATAAGTTTTTGAAGACATTTTTATCAATAAAGAATTTATTCATTACTAATATACCAAATCTTGTCCTCTTTACATTCATATTTGTTGAATGTATGTTAAGCAAACAATAGTTTAAGATTGTCGGTTTAAACCTTTATGAATTGAGCATATGATGGACAGATTATGCGGAAGACACGATTCTTAAGGTGACGGTTTAAATCATAGGATCCGCAATCGAGGGAATAAAGTTGGCCACTTTATTCATGTAAAGATTGTAATATTGTTTATATCCCTATTGAGAGATTATTTGCCTTGACCATCGGAGGTGGACTCCGTGAATAGAAACATTGACACATTGTCATAGATGACGATGTGTTGGATCGGGAAATAAAGTGAATTGATTTGTATTAATAATTCTGTCTCGGCAAATCGATTCACTTTAGAGAATCATTTGTATTGTATCTTAATCCTGAGATTAATAGTGAGCCCGTTGTCTTGACTTGTATCTTTTGATATACCAAAGGGTGACACCCACATCTTAATAGTGGTATACATGCCGGTATGTTGGAGGCATGACTCTTGATAGCGTAGACCTGTTATTCATAGATATGGAATCCATAGCTCCTCTTTAGGAGTAATGATATTCTCTTATATACGTTATCTTGTAATTGAAAAACTAGAGCGCTCAACCATTTGGATACACAGGTGTAAACGAATTGCATACTGGCTTTGGATGGAAAGCTTTCCGATGGTGAGATAATAGAATGTAAGATAAAAATAGTCGGGAAGGTAAGACAGAACTTCTGCTTAAGCCGATTATAGATAATCCTATGGAGATACGATACACTATGATATGTCATGGAGACTTAGCTATATGGGCTTCGTAATTCTATGTAGTTTGAGAGTGCAGCTCCAAGCTTTTAGTGGAGTAGCGTTGGAGTTGATAATTATGAATGTATATCTGGAATATTGGGTTTCAAAATTATCGAAAGCTTGAACTATATAGGTCCATTTGGTCCCCTTTGCTAGCTCACAACATCCTGTAACGATACGGCATACTTTTCCAATAATTGTGGACTTATGTCAGATTTATCAGATTGGTTAAAATTTGGAAGAATCAGATGATTCATGTATGTTTATTGATTTAATTAATTTTTGTGATAAAATTGATTCAAGATAAACTTGTTGAATTATTAGGATTAGATAATTCTTGTCTGTCAATCAGTTGTTTTAATTTTGAATAAATTAGATCAAGATAAACTTATAGAATTATTAGGAATTCATTTATTTTCTTAGAGATTATCTAGATAAAGTTGTTTTGATTAGATAACTTCTCTATTGGGTTATTTGAATTAAAACTGAGACTTTATCTTCTAGAATCTCGGGTGAAAAATAAAAGATTCACTGAGATATTTTTTCGATAGTTTGCCATGCTGATCCTCAAGTTCAGCCTACCGATAGGCAAGTTTGGCTTGCCGATTAGGTAGTTCGGCTTGCCGATGTGCGAAGGATAAGATTACGCATTTTCATGCCGATTTTATCAGATATTGATCCGAACTTGATTCTGATTTGAATTTTTGAAACCTAATCTAATAAGGAATGACCCTAGACCCAACCTCTATAAATAGGGAGTAAGTCACATAAGTTATTTAGATCAATTGAGAGATCAAGAGTGATACTCTGCTGGCGAGAATCGAAAACTCCCTGAGAGCTCTTGTTTACAAATCACGAACACTTGCTTTGGGTTCTCTCAATTGGTTGGAAGAAGAATCACCTGGTGAAAAAGTTGTGCGTATGAGCCCACACTCATTCCAATCATTGATAGAGAATGGAAAAGAAGGCTAGTTGGTTAAGGCTCTTCTGGAACGTTACTTCTCTTCACAGATAGCGGGAGCTTTTCGGTACATAAAGGTTAGTAAGATCTAGTTAATTTATGCATATAGCATGTAAAAACTTGTGTTTTAGAAAATACTCTGATATAAAATTTTTAAAATTCCACTGCGTACTATTTTTCCAACAATTGGTATCAAAGCCAAGGTTTTTACATAAATTTACAAGTTTGTGACATACTATATTTATAAATTTTGTGATCTTAATCTCTCATATTCTTGAATTTAATTTTATAGAGAGGTGGCACTCTAGGTTTCTATATATTTTTATGTTGTCATGGATTATGTGGTGAATGTTCATTAATTAATTATGGTTGATTAAATGGTTATTTAATTAATTATTAATTAATTAATTTATACCGGTTTTGTTTCCTTAGAGGTTAGAATGTGTATCTAAGTTTTTTTTCATGTAAGTAGATGGCGGACTATCATCTTCGTTTAGGAATTATTATTTATTTTTAAATTTGTAAAAATTTTGTAATTAAATAATTATTCAGAGAAGACGGATCTAAAAGATTGATGATGGCACCCTCATGTATCTCCTGAGTATCTAATTTTATGTTTTTGAATTGTTGAAAATAAAATTGATGAATTGCATTAAAAATTATATTTTTTGGAACGAGTGATTTTTGCTCGGTAGGCATGTTGAACCTTTTAGTTCGGCAGGTCGATGGTCGTAGATCGGCAGGCCGGACGTGAGGTTCGGCAGGCTGACAACGGGGCAAAAATCAGAAGGCTCTAGCGGCAGGCCAAACTTTCAGTTTGACAGGCCGATCTATCGTGCATCGACAGGCCGATGGGCCATGGCCGGCAAGCCAATCACCCAGATCGGCTTGCCGGTAGAGAGTTGGAAAATTCTCCAAAAAAGGTGTAGTTTTTCAATGCAGTTTTAATTTCATTTTTGGGACAATTCTGAGAGACATTAAACTTGGATATGACTGGAAATATGAAGTATTCGATTCATACGGGATTGAAGACTTGAAGATGGGCATTACATGAAGAAGGATACAACTTGAGGATTCAAGGATGAAGAATCGATAATATGTTTTGATTGTTCTCTTGTGATTTTTATTTTCTATTCTCTAGGGCGGAACCATAATATTATGGTTATTTATTATTTTGCTTGTAGCTTTGCTTGTCTGCATTATAATATGATTTGTCATGTATATTGATAACATGTTATATAGAATAGGGAGTGCCGCTCATATTAAAATTGTTCATGCATGTCTTCTTAGAATAAAACCTTGATTTCAAAAGATTGAGTGGGAGAAGGTTTTCGAAGAGAGGACCTACGGCCTCCATCGTTGGTCCATAGGAAGAACATGGTGGTCCTGACTCTTAGGAAGGGATTTCTATTATGTACCAGATTGGATCTATGAGAGGATAAGGTATTTTAGCATGATTTATGGTTGCATACCCCTAGGAGGTGATTATAATCATGGATAAAATATTGAAACGATGGTTATACACTCACATTAATTTTATTATTAACCTCCCCTAGGAGCTCTGTTAATAAAATTAATGGCTAAAGAAACGATTATTAATATATGCTGGATCATACGGGTCCTAAATGGCATATATTAATCAGGAGAGGATCTATGTTCCTAATTGAATTTGGCATGACTCCCCTAGGAGCTTGTTGAATTCTGAGTTGGGAATTATCGTTGTAAGGTTGTGACATTTTCAAGGTTTTGACACATAAACACATTTATATGTTTTGACATGATTGTGTTAGCTTACTACATTATTATAATATGTTTGCTTATGTTTGGTATATGATTCTTTATTGTAGATTAAAAATGTCTAAAAATACTTTGTCTTCGATACTTGACAAAAACCTATTAATTGGAGAGAATTAAAATGATTGAAAATGAAACCTGGATATCGTCCTCTCCTTTGAGAAACTGAAATTTGTGCTGACAACCCCTTGTCCTCCTAAGCCTATGGGAGACTCCACTAATGAGCAATTCCAAGCATATGATCGCTGGAAAGATGCAAATGATCAGGCCCGCTACTATGTTATGGCCAGCATGAATAACGTGCTGCAGGTTCAACATCAGGATTATGAGTCTGCAAAGTAGATCTTGGATAATCTTGAAGATATGTTTGGAGGCTAGGTCATAACAAAGCGGCAAGGGGCGCTTCAAAAAGTTCTTAACTGTAAGTAGAGGCCGAGGACATCTGTAAAGGGGCACATGATATTGGTCATGGGTTACCTCGCTGAGGCTCAAACCAATGGAGCCGACATCGATGCTGAAACTCATATAACTATGGTCTTTGAGACTCTATCAAAGGAATTTATTCCATTTAGAGCTACTTTTAATTTAAGCAATAGGCGGGATATGACCTTAACAGACTTGATGAAACAGTTACTGGAGTTCGAACTGTTGATCAGGGAGTCTCCTGTGGGTGGAAAGGCCAACATGGTAGCTGCATTTGGTTCCAATCCCAACTCTGGGAATGGAAAGAAGCAACGGGCCAAGAACAAGAAGTCTTCTATTCCTACTAGCACCAAAAGCAAGAACAAGAAGAAGAAGAACCCTAAGAAGCTTAAGTGCTTCTTCGGTGCAAAAGGTCAGGCACATCAAGAAGCATTGCAAGGCCTTCATTTCCAAAGGAGGTAGGTGTGATCTTCTGTATTTAGAAACTTGTTTGGTTGAGGAATCTAGTGACATTTGGGTCATAGATTCCAGTGCAACTAATCATGTTTGTGTTTCTCTACAGGGGTTCAAAGAGACAAGAAGTCTGCTACATGAAGACTTCACACTTCAGATGGGCGATGGATCCTTGGTCTTAGTGGAAGCAGTGGGAGATGTCCATCTTTATTTTGATAATTATAGAAATTTAATTTTGCAAGATTGTTTTTATGTTCCTAAACTTAAAAGGAATTTAATTTCTATAGCTTGTTTGTTTAAAGACTCCTATTTGGTTTCTTTTAATAATAAAGTGGTGATTCGTAAAAACAAATCTTTTATCTATTCTGGATGGATGTAAAGTAATCTATATTTTATCAAACCTAAGATGGACTACTGCTTAATGCTGAGATGAATGATAATAACTCTAAAAGACTTAAAACTTCTCACTCTAATAAGACTTATCTTTGGCATTTGTACCTTGGTCATATTAACCTGAATAGGATTCAAAGGTTGGTAAGGGATAGACCTTTAAGTCAGTTAAAGATGGAATCTATACCTCAATGTGAATCTTGTTTGGATGTTAAATGACCAAAAGACCATTTGGGTCTAAAGGCAATAGGGTCGAAGGGGTTCTAGAACTTATGTATAGTGATGTTTGCGGACCAATGAACATTCGGGCACGATGAGGGTATGAGCACTTTGTCACTTTTATTGAAGATTACTCAAGATATAGGTATGTGTACCTAATGCATCACAAAAGCAAAACTTTTGACAGGTTTAGGGAGTTTCGGTCTAAAGTGGAAAAACAATTGGGTAGACCAATAAAGGCACTTCGATCTGATCGAGGTGGAGAATACCTTTTTGATGAATTCTTGGTACACTTATTAGAGAATTGGATTTTATCCCTTTTGGGGATATGCACTACAAACCGCATGTTATCTTTTGAACAATGTACCTTCAAAATCGGTCCTTAAAACTCCTCACGAGTTGTGGACGGGTAGGAAGACATCCTTAAACCATATTCGCATATGGGGATGTCCAGCTCATGTCCTGTTTAAGGATCCAAATAAGTTGGAAGCACGTTTGGAAGTCTGTATGCTTGTAGGATATCCAAAAGGGACTAAAGGGGGTTATTTCTATAACCCAAAGGAAAATAAAGTTGTGGTTTTAACTAATGCAACTTTCCTTGGGAAAAGTTACATGGATGACTTTAAACCTCGAAGTAAAGTGCAACTTTCCTTGGGGAAAGTTACATGGACGACTTTAAACCTCAAAGTAAAGTGGTGCTTGAGGAGTTAAGGAGTGATCCGATCACTCTGGAGGTTCTGAATGAAACCGTTTCGATCAGTGTAGAAAAACCAAACAAACCTGAACAACAACCTAATGGGCTTCGGCGTAGTGGGAGAATCGGGGGTCAGCCTGAGAGGTATATGTTCAATGGGGAAGTTTTTTTGGCTAAACCGAATGAACATGACAGGGATCCTTAAACTTACGCAGAGGCTATGGAGGATGTTGATTCAAAACTTTAGACAGAGGCCATGAACACAGAGATGAAGTCTACAGAGACTAATCAGGCCTGAGAGCTTGTGGATCTTCCTGAAGGAGTAAAACCTATAGGGTGTAAATGGATCTACAAGAGGAAAAGAGGAGTGGATGGAAAGGTCGAAACCTTTAAGGCTAGAATAGTAGCTAAGGGTTATACGCAAAAGGAAGGAATCGATTATGAGGAAACCTTTTCGCTTGTAGCCATGCTTAAGTCCACCTGGATTCTCTTGTCCATAGCTGTCGTTCTCGACTATGAGATTTGACAGATGGATGTCAAGACGGCTTTTCTAAATGGCTATCTTGATGAGTCCATTTAAATGGAATAGCCAGATGGGTTCAAGGTCAAGGGTCAAGAGGGTAAGGTTTGTAAGCTGCTAAAGTCAATTTATGGACTTAAGCAGGCTTCCTGTTCTTGGAACATAAGATTTGATCAAGTTATCAAGACTTATGAGTTCTCACAAAATGTGGATGAGCCATGTGCTTATAAACACATTAAGGATGGGAATGTGGTTTTTCTACTACTCTATGAAGATGACATTCTGCTGATTGACAATGACATTGGGGCGTTATCATCAGTCAAATTATAGTTGACCAAGCAGTTTGACATAAAGGACTTGGGTGACGCTAATTTGATTCTCGGTATCTAGATCTTTCGGGATAGGAAGAACAAAATAATAGCTTTGTCCCAGGCCAGCTACATAGATAAAATTCTCAGGAGGTTTACAATGTAAGATTCAAAGAAAGGTGGGCAACCATCTAGGTCTGGAATTACTCTTTCTAAGAAAGACTCTCCAAAGTCTTAAGAAGAAAGAGAATACATGAAGAAGGTGCCTTATGCTTCGGCAGCAGGTAGTCTCATGTATGCCATGCTTTGCACACGACCGGATATTTATTATGCGCTCTGGATTGTAAGTCGATTTCAGGCGGATCTAGGACCAAACCACTAGGTTGCGGTTAAGCATATTTTCAAGTACCTGAGAATGACTCAAGGGTATATGCTTGTATATTCAGATGAGGACTTGACTCATTTAGGATATATTGACTCAGATTTTCAATCCAGTTTGGATTCAAGAAAATCGACTTTAGGTTTTGTGTTTACTCTGGGAAATGGTGCCATCAGTTGGAGAAGTGTGAAGCAAGATTGCACTTTGGATTCAATGATGGAGGCCGAGGATGTGGCAGCTAGTGATGCTTCGAAAGAAGCAGTGTAGCTCCGTAAGTTCCTTGGAGATCTTAAGGTAATTCCTAGGATGGATAAAGCAGTATCATTATACTGTGATAACAGTGCGGTACTAGCTAATGCTAAAGAATCAAGATTTCATAAGAAAAGTAAACATATTGATCAAAAGTATCATGTGATAAAGGACTTCGTTAAGGGCAGGCATGTCACGGTGAGCAAGATCGCGTCAAAAGACAATTTAGCTGATCCATTTATGAAGACACTTACTGGGAGAGTCTTCGAGAGGCATGTGGAAGCTATGGAGAAGCGAGATTTGTCATATTTACTCACTTAGTGTAAGTGTGAGATTGTTAGACATGTTTGCCCTAAGGAGTAAAATGTAATAAGTCTTTGGAAATATTTTTATCAATAAAGAATTTATTCATTATTAATATACAAAATCTTGTCCTTTTTACGTTCATATTTGTTGAATGTATGTTAAGCAAACAATGGTCTGAGATTGTCGGTCTAAACCTTTAAGAATTGGGCATATGATGGATAGATTATGCGGAAGACACGATTCTTAAGGTGACGGTCTAAATCATAAGATCCGTAATCAAGGGAATAAAGTTAGGCACTTTATTCATGTAAAGATTGTTATGTTGTCTATATCCCTATTGGGAGATAGTTTGTCTTGACCATCGGTGGTGGACTCCATAAATAGATACATTGTCACATTGTCATAGGTGACGATGTGTTGGATCGGGACATAAAGTGAATTGATTTGGATTAATAATTCTGTTTCGGCAAATCGATTCATTTTAGACAATCATTTGTATTGTATCTTAATCCTAAGATGAATAGTGGGCCCGTTGTCTTGACTTGTGTCTTTTGATGTACCAAAGGGTGACACCCACATCTTAATAGTGGTATACATGTCGGTACGTTAGAGGCATGAATCTTGATAGCGTAGACCTGTTATTCATAGATATGGAATCCATAGCTCCTCTTTAAGAGTAGTGATATCCTCTTATATACGTTATCCTGTAATTGAAAAACTGGAGCGCTCAACCATTTGGATACATAGGTGTAACCGAATGGTATACTGTCTTTGGATGGTAAGTTTTTTGATGGTAAGATAATGGAACGTAAGATAAAAATAATCGAGAAGGTAAGATAGAACTTGTCCTTAAGCCAATTATGACAATCCTATAGGGATATGATACACTATGATATGTCATGGAGACTTAGCTATACGGGCTTTGTAATTCTATGTAGTTCGAGAGTGCAGCTTCAAGCTTTTAGTGAAGTAGTGTTAGAGTTGATAATTATGACATATATATCTAGGATATTGGGTTTCGTAATTATCGGGAGCTTGAACTATATAGGTCCATTTGGTCCCCTTTGTTAGCTCACAACATCCTGTAACGATACGACGTATTTTTTCAATAATTGGTGACTTATGTCAGATTTACCAGATTGGTTAAAATTTGAAAGAATCAAATAATTCATGTCTGTTTATCGGTTCAATTAATTTTTGTGATAAAATTGATTCAAGGTAAACTTGTTGAATTATTGGGATCAGATAATTCTTGTCTGTTTATCAGTTGATTTAATTTTGAATAAATTAGATCAAGATAAACTTGTAAAATTATTAGGAATTCATTTATTTTCCTAGAGATTATCTAGATAAAGTTGTTTTGGTTAGATAACTTCTCTATTGGGTTATTTGAATTAAAACTGAGACTTTATCATATAGAATCTCAGGTGAAAAATAAAAGATTCACTGAGATATTTTTTGACAGTTCGACATGCCGATCCTCAAGTTCGGTCTGCCAATAGGTAAGTTCGGCCTATCGATTAGGCAGTTCGGCCTGCTGCTGTGCGAATGATAAGATTATGCATTTTTACGTGAATTTTATCAGAAATTGATCTAAACTTGATTCTGATTCGAATTTTGGAGACCTAATCTAATAAGGACTGACCCTAGACCCAACCTTTATAAATATGGAGTAAATCACATAAGTTACTTAGATCAATTGAGAGATCAAAGAGTGATACTCTATTGGCGAGAATCAAAAACTCCATGAGAGCTCTTATTCACAAATCACAAACACTTGCTTTGGGTTCTCTCAATTGGTTGGAATGAGAGTCACCTGGTGGAAGAGTTGTACATGTGAGCCCACACTCATTCCGATCGTGGATAGAGAATAGCAAAGAAGGCCAGTTGGTTGAGGCTCTTTTGGAACGTTACTTCTCTTCACAGATATCGAGAGCTTTTCGGTAGACAAAGGTTAGTAAGATCTGGTTAATTTATGCATATAGCATGTCAAACTTATGTTTTGAAAAATACTCTGATATAAAATTTTTAAAATTCCACTACGTACTATTTTTCCAACAACATTCAACAAATATGAACGTAAAGAGGACAAGATTTGGTATATAAATAATAATAAATTCTTTATTGATAAAAATATATCCAAAAACGTATCACATTTTTACTCCTTAGGGCATCAATGTCTAACAATTTTGAATTTTGAAATAAGATTATCTGTTAAATACCAAATACGCCTCTTTTTGCAAAACCGTGGGCGGCACACGATTTCCACAGAGTGAAACAACCTACCTTTTCCTTTATTTAATCTCTCTCTCCTTCTCTCTTTCCCTCACTTAGCTCACTCTCTCCCCCTCGCTTTCTTTCCCGCATTCTTTCTCTCGTTCCTCTCATTGTCTCTCTCTCTCTTTCTCTTTTCTCTCTGTCTTTTAATTCAAAAACTTTGAGTTCAAACCTCAATCTTCTGTTGAATTGGAAGCTTGGAAATGTGATTGAACAACCACAAACCCGATTCAAAGTTAAATCAAGGTTAGTTTTCAAAATTTCAAACTTTTTCTAATTTTTCTACTTTCTTTGCATTTTGAGATCCGAGCCTTTTTATGCTTAGAAAACCATAAATCTAACTTAGTGGAACTCAAAACACCTAGAATATAAGCTTTGTTTGGTGAAAAATGGATTTGAATTAAGTTTTTCTATTTTTTAGATTTCTTTAATATTTTCTATACAAATCTTGTTTAAACTAGTTTAAAGGTGTTTTATTATGTTTTTCTATCATGTATGAATGTTTTCTATGCTTAGGAATAGAGAAAACATGTTAAAAATGAGGATTTGAGCTCGGGGAGGCCGAGACTCAAATTCTGAAAAATTCTTGAATTTTTCAGTTTGGTAGGCCGGACTTATACCTTCGGCAGGCCGAACTTGGAAACAATTTGGTAGGCCGGTCCTGATTTGTCGACAGGCTGGACTGCACAGTTCGGCAAGCCGGACTAGGGGAACCGGCAGGCTGACCTTGCTTTGCAAAAATTTGTCATTTTTCACTCGTTTTCACTGTTTTGAACCTGATAGAGATTTTAATCTTGCAGTATGATTTTATGGACTTAAATGGCACATAAGGACACCATGGGATAGTTTAGCAACATAGGATATCTTAAGCTAGATATTGATAAACTTAGTTCATATATAAGGTTATTCATGGTTCTATGGAGCTAACGTATAGCAGGTCAAGACTCGGTGTTGGACATCGGCACGGATATTGAGGTAGGGCTTCTGCCCCCTTCCTTGGTAGCCAAGTTTTCAAAATGATTTTTGGCCTCAAAACAATTTCTTTCAAAATATTTTTCAATGATTGATTGAAAAAGGTTTTATCAGTCGTTTTCATAAACAGTAGAATAAGGTGACTGTCATAATGAATCGCATAATAAATGTAAATGAATATACTTGGTAAAATGAGATTTTAGTAACTATAGAAATACATAGACGAGAATGATGTCATATTAAAAAATCAGGTCGTATAACATGCGACCTTAAGGGCAAGTCCCAAAACTCAGTTGGGCCACTACGGTGGTGATAATTATGGTTTATCCAAGAAAGATAAAAGGTACTTTCTAGATGAAGTAATTTTGATAAGGATAATTTAAACAAATTTATTTATTTAATACTGTTTTCTAATTGTTTTTCTTAAATGAAAAATTTTATGTTTAAAATTATTTATCTGCTCTAAAGCATAGTCCTACTGAGCCTTTCGCTTGATTTTTATTTGTTTTCAACCCTTTTCCTCCTCTAGGTAGAATTTAGCTTAAGTTCGACGGAGAGTCCACCAACCGGACTCGTGAGCAGTAGAAGACTCTAAGTAGGTTAATTGTATTAATTAATCCAGGCATGTGTCATATTAATTTCTTTTCCATTGAACCATGGTTGTAAAACTTAATTTATGTCATTGCTACGTGTGTGCACAAGTTATGGGCCCGGTGGGACCCGACACATATCCCCTTTTCTTTATTTTGTTTTATTTCATTTTTTGCCTTTTTTTATTAATAAATTGTCTTAAAAAGTTTTAAATTGTCTCATTTGTCATAATTGATTGAATTCTTTAATTTGTGTTTTTAATTAAAATTTGACTTAATTAACCTAATTAATCCGCCACATCACATCCCGAACTTCGGGGCTTGACATAATCCATATATATGGTTATATCAAAGTGAAAGTTCTTGATGAAACTATTAAAAACATGGCAATTATTTTGTCTTTGTTGTCTTTATTTTCTATTTTTTTTCTTGTTTGCTTTTGTTAATTTTTCTTATTCCTAAGCATTTATATTTTTTTCTTTACTAAAAACACTCTAAACTTTATTCTTTCTATAGTGATCAGCTTTATAAATACTTTAAATTTTGTAACTTCTCTATCGCTATATTTTTAATGTATCCTTAGTACACCCTTATTAAGTTTCTATTAGTATAAAATTTTAGGTGGAAACATACATTTAACCAAAATGTGTATTTTGATGGATCTATATTTTAATCACAAATTCCCTTTTAACTATGTTATTTATATCAATATGCTCCTTAACTTTAAAACGTACCTATTGTACCCCATGAATTATAATATTTCTCCATATTCACCCCCAAAACTTTGAAGCATATTAGTTTTTGGATAGAATTGCTGAATTTTTATTTGATTTAAGATTACATATGATACTTCAGTGTTAGTATAAATGTTCTTTTCACTTTAAATGAACTAGTTGGGCACCAAACTCTCATATATTTGTCTTTAAAAGATCTACTCAAAAGCGACAAAAAGAGGGAGGAAAAGTATAGAGTGTACTATAATTCAAGTTGGTTCTTTAAGGGTTTTAAGTAAACCGATGAATTTATCTATTTACTGAGTGTAACTAGTGTTACTTTGTCGAAAAACAACAAGTTTCAAAGTTAAGGGGATGACTATATAATAGTATTATAGTTCAAAGGGCACAACAAGTACGTTTTAAAGTTCCTGGGATGTATTAACACAAGTGACATAATTTAAGGAGAATTTGTGAAATTTATCCTTTAATTTTCTGTTTAGAAACAATTATTTCATATACAACCAAAGTTCGTCGACTTTTTTCTTAATTATTGTTAACATGACTTTTTTTTTTGAATTTTCTTGTTCTTTAAATCGTTATTTTATTAAACGTGATCTTTGTAAATACTTATTTTTTTCAATACATAAATTAAAGTAGGTTTTTTTAGTATGCCACCAATATTTAAACTTCTTATATTTATGCTCTAACTAGTTTTATATAGGTTTTCCCTCATCAAAATATTTTTTTCTTAAATATGTTACATTTATTTACGTGTGTGTATAATATTTTATACATCTTTATGCTTCTTATATTTAAACTTAAATATTTTTCATTTTCCTCTTGGTCTATCTAGAATGTAGTTGGTGCATGTTATGCTTGTTCTCCTTTATTTCAGGGATTTTTTTCTTTTTCTTTTTTTTTTTTGTTAAAAGGCCAGCGAGCTAGCTAGCGCACAACTTGGCTAAGTGGGTTAATGCTTGTTTCATTTAGGTAAGCATAGCCCTCTTTGTTGTAACGTTCCAAGTTGTATTAAACGGTGAATTCACATAAATGTCACTCTTTTATAATCAATTTTTATTTATGCTATAAAATATAAAAAGTTCTTATATCACATAATGGATTATTAATTCTATAAGTCTAAATAGGACATTTCAACATGTCACGGCAGGACATTCCACCTCCCACATGTCCCATTGGGACATTTCTACATATCTCATTGAGATATTTTCATATATCTTAGCGGGACAATTCCATTTGTCCTAGCAGGACATTTCGACATGTCCCAGTGGGACATTATGAAAACCTCTCATATGTCGCACATGTCTTAGCAGGACATTCCAAAAACCTTCTAAATGTCCTGCTGGGACATTTCCACATGTCCCGACAAGACATTCTAAAAGCCTCCTAAATATCCCGCTATGACATTTCTACATGTCCTCATAGGAGATTCCTTCCCAAAAACCTCCCACATGACATCTAAACAAAAATAACATAAACAAACAGCACCAAAAAAAAAGAAAAAGAAAAAGGTAAAAAAAGGAAACATAACCAAATAACAACACCCTGCCTACTGCCGATTGTAACGACCTACTATTTTGGGCCGTTACTTAGCTTGCCTAAATATAATTTTTAATATTAATCTTACTTCCTCATAAGAAAAACAATGGGTAAAATTTTTTGTTTAAAACATACTTGAAACCGTTGTGATTTTTATTGCAATAGAAATTGAGATATCGGTCAACGCTTAACTTTAAAATCACTCAAAATGTTTCTTAAAACTCATTAAGAAAACATTTACTTTCTTAAAAACTTTTTAAAACATTTTCATTCTTTATTCTTAAACAACAAAAAACTTTTTTTTAAGCAACAAAAAACTATTGTAGTAGTATCCATACCCAACTATCGCATATGTTGCCACAACATCAAGCTCTTCAACTAGTATTACTAGTCTTCTAATGACTACCTACAACATGAAAGAACTTGTAATGAGCTTATGCTCAACAAGCCCAAAAAAATCTCATAAAACATAAAAACATTTATCATAAAACTTTTATCTTAAAACCTTTCTTCTGAACTACTTTTCTTTCTCATAAAATGGCTTTTACAAAAAGTTTTTTATAAAATGTTTTTTTATAAATATTATTCATAAGAATACGTCTTAAAAGGAATGCAAGCAATGTCAAAATACATGATTTCATTTATGCTCATTTATGAACTTTTCATCATCATTCTTAACATTCTTGAACTATGGGTCTGAATGTACATATCAAACTTGCTTAGCCATCGAACACCAAGGCTGTAATATAACTTTAGCATGACACTCCTCTTAAATCGAAAGACTGGTACGACACTTTCTTATCTTAACTTAAGGGTTTAAATTACTTACTGATCTCGTAATCTTAGTGAACATTATGCATGACTTGACTTAATGTCTAAATCATAAACATAGAAATTGTGAACATATTGTAAATCATAACTTGTATTTTCAAAACATGATACATAACAATTGCAAACATACTTTAAACATAGAAAAAGCATTTGAAAATCATTTTCTTTATGCCATAAGTGACATTTGGAACTTACCTGTTAATCGCTCTAGCATTCCCACTTTATCCTTTCCATTCTATTAGTTAGCTTTATGTCCTGTTCAAATGATACCTGATTATTAGCTAACTTTCCTTGTTAACGACCTACTTAATCAATAACATAAATTAAACGTTAAACATTCTTTCTTTTTTACTTAACTTCACTTCTTATCAGTTTACTTTTAACTGCTTAACCTATTCGTTCCTTAATCAAATTTCCCGTCTCCCTTTATGGTTTCAGTACTTAACGTGATATGGAACATTTTCCGTCTAAGGGCCCTTCGCTAATTCAGAGAGCTCAAGTCTATTTTAGCTGTTCCTTAAAAATGACAATTTGATCCTTACAAGTTTTTCATAAGTCTTGTAACTTGAACACTTGAACATTACTTGGCTAAACTTCTTATTTTGATTTGTTGTTCTATCACTTATATGCTATCAAAAATTTCCTGCTGAGGGACGTTTTTCTAAATCAGACGTTTCAGGGTCCGTTTTGACATTTTTAAGAAAAATGATCATTTTGTCATTGATGGGTTTTAGAAATAATCAAAACTGTTTTATACAAAACTTACATTTCCATACTACCTGTAACATTGCAAAAATCAAACATTGATTTTCTTTTCACGAATAACCTTTTTTACCAAAACTTTACAAATTTGACCTTAACACGAAAATCTTGGCGACTACACCCTTAATGTATTTCACTCTCTTTTCTTAGTAAAAATTTTGAATTCTTTCAAACTTAAAATATAGGGTTACTCACTACCCATAGCAGTGTAGAAAACCAACATTTCTCAATGGAAATTTCCATTCATATGGTTTTATAGTTTTTGCTCAAAACGTAAAATCTTTATATTTTTGCTTTCGGGATCAAAATCGACCAATTTATACCAAAACATTCAGCTTTTTTTGCAAGGATTAAAACTTGCAAAAGCTCCTTGGTTAAATTCAACTCATTTCAAACTGTAATCCTTTTTCTGAAATTTTATGCTTAAAATCTCGTAAGATTCATAACTTAAAATTGGTATAGAATTTTCACAAACTGTTTGTGATTTCATACCATTTTAATAATATTTACAACTTTTGTATTTTAACTTTTTCTAAAATCATTCGCCTTCATAGAGTTTTTGGTCAAGCAGAACAAATATCTACTTTTTCTAGCTTATTGTGATTAGAATTCGAGTGGAATTTCTTCATGAAAGTTGTTCGACTCAATATTTCTAATAAATAATGTATTGAACCTAGAAAATAATTCAGCCTCTAAGGGTCTCAGATATTTAATTCTTTCAAAAACGCTCTTAAACACACTTTTTATACCTTAGCGTATCTTGACTTGATTTTCTAAGGTTTAATCTCATTTAAACCTTTCCAATCATTTAATTAAGCACTTATTATATAAACAAAATATGCAATAACATTTTTTCACACCATGACTCAAAATCATTTTATCAAACACCTAGTTTGCTTAAACTTTGGTGTTTATGACAAAGTTTGTAACACTTTGTCATTTTAACCTTAAACCATAGTTTTTCATCTTTCCATCATCATCATCCTCTCAACATAGCATTTAATCATACCATAGAGCCCCTTATACATGCCATAGTCCAAAAAGATTACAAACCATAATCTTAACTCATGAAAACAACATATTTTTCAAGATTTGGGTTTAAGATTTTACCAAGGATTTCTTCAAGCTTTTGATCCTTCTTTGAATGGCTTAAACCTTGATATTCCTTCTTGACATAAACCATAGCAAAACCCCCATCACAATCCATCCATAAACCCAAGAAACCACCAAATTCCATAGAGTAAAGATTGGACTTTTGCCTCTAAATTTGTTGACATGTATGCCCTAAGGAGTAAAGTGTTGTAATATGTTTTTGGAGAAATTTTATCAATAAGAAAGTTATTTATTGTTTATATACCAAATGTTGTCCTCTTCACATTCATATTTGTTAAATGTATGTTAAGCAAACAAAAGTTTGAGACTGTCAGTCTAAATCTTTAAGAATCAGGCATACGATGGATAGATTATGCGGAAGACATGATTCTAAAGGTGATGATTTAAATCATAAGATCTACAATCGAGGGAATAAAGTTGGGTGCTTTATTTATGCTAAGATTGTTATGTTGTCTATATCCCTAACGGGAGACGGCTTGTCTTGGCCATCAGAGTTGGACTTCACGAGTAGAAATAATGGTTCATTGTCATAGGTAATAACGTATTGGATCGGGATATAAAGTGGAATTGATTTAGATTAATAATTTCATCTGTGCAAATCAATTCACTTTAGACAATCATATATGTTGTATCTTAATCCTGTAATGACTAATGGGTTCATTATCTTGTCTTATGTCTTTTAATGTACCAAAGGGTGATATTTTGATTTTGTGATGGTACGCATACCGGTATGTTGGAGACATAACTATTGATAGTGTAGACCTATTATTCATAGATATAGAATCCATAGCTCCATTGGTGAGTCAATGATATTCTCTTATATGCGTTATCTAGTAATTGAAAAATTGAAACACTCAACTATTTGGATGCATAGGTGTAACTGAATGGTATACTATCTTTAGATAGTAAGTTTTCCAATGGTGAGATAACGAAAGGTAACATAAAAATAATTGGAAAGGTAAGATAGAATTTATCCTTAAGCCGATTATAAATATCCTATAGGGATACGACACATTATGATATGTCATAGACACTTAGCTAATTTGGAGCTTCGTAATTTTATATAGTTCAAGAGTGCAGCTCTAAGCTTTTAGTGGAGTAACGTTAGAGTTGATAATTATATGTATCTCAGATATTATATTTAATAATTATTAGAGCTTGAACTATATAGGCGTATCAAGTCCCATTTGCTAGCTCATAATAAATCTTGCAACGATACGATGTGCTTCTTCAATAAATTCGTGACTTATGTTAAATTATTATATTAGATGAAATTTGATAAGATCAGATAATTTATGTTTGTTTATTGATTGATTAATTTTGTAAATTAATTCAAGATAAACTTGTTGAATTATCAAGAATATTTATTTTCCTTGCTATTATCCAAATATGACTGTTTTGATCAGATAACTTTTATATAGGATAATTTTGTAAACATCAAAATTTATTTTAAAGGAGTTGTGATTAGGCATGAAAATTGTTTGAGATTGTCTTGAATCTATATAAACAGTGGTTGGAATGCTGCTTTGAAGCAAATTTTTACAAAACTTAGCCCAGAGACTAAATTGCAAAAAAAATTATTATCCTTAACAGAATTGAAAAAGGGCCAAAAACTCTACTGTATAGTGGGAATTTCAGAAAAGTTAAAACACAAAAGTTGTAGATTTCGATGAAACTTTTAAAAATCATGGACAGTTTGTTAAAAATCACCTTTGTTTGTGAGTTATGAATTTTACAAAATTTGTTTAAGTTGGAAAAAAAAATTAAGGGGCAAAAATGTCTTTTTACAAAAGGAATTTGGGCAAGGTACTTTGAGAAAATATAATTCTCTTGAAAAATAGAGACCAATATTTTAAAAAGATTATTTTTGGCCCCCAGAACAAAATCGCCAAAATTTTCAAAACTAGGGACAAAAATCGCAAAGTTTTTTTAAACTTAGGCTTTTATTGCAAATAAGTAATACGATGCCTTAAACATTTGTCTGTACGCTAATAAGTGATGTTTTGTGCTGTATTAGCCAATCAGGCCTAGGAACTTAAAGTGGCCATCGATGACAAAAACGTCATTTTTCATAAAATGACCAGAACGGACCCCGAAGTGTCCCAGGTAGGGAAAAATGACTTTAATAAGAATTTTGTTCGCTTTATGTTAGAAACAATAAGATAGAAGGGAACGAAAGGAAGGTCAACTTTAAATAATCCAAATAGTAATTCGAATTAATAATCAATAAGTATACGTACTGACGTGTAGCTAAATAATGATAATTTGGTCAATAATGATATAATTGGCCAAACAGGTCGCTAGACGGATAACGAAGGGACCCGAAGATAGTTCTTAGAGCAGTGTAAACAAGTAAGTTTCAAACCTACCTATAGTATGAAATAGTAGGTATAAGGGTATAGAATACTTATGTGAATATATTTGTGTGTGTTACACAATTAAAAAAAAGTGTATATGTTTTGCACTTAGAATGTATGTATTTTGACATGCATGGTATGATAATCAAAATAATTGGACTGGTAAATGAATCACTAGAAGTAAGGAAAGTATCGTACCAGCTCCTGATGCAAATGGGAGTTTAATGTTAAAGGTATGTTATGGTTTCAGTGTTACGAAGACCTATATGCGCATATGGTACGAACACTTGGGTCCTAGTTAAAGACAAGATATGATAAGAATAAAGAATGTTCATAAGAAAGCATAAAAGGATCATACACATTAGCACATGATGCATGTGGGCTATGTTTGAATTTACTGAGCATAAGCTCACTTAATTATTTCGTGCTATAGGAATTTTCACTAAGAGGTCAGAATGATTGTACTGATAGGCAAGCTGTGGAATATGAATGATGTGTAGATCATGGTATGGATACTGCCACGGTTTTCTTCCGTTCACTATGTATAATAAGTTATTTTGGAACTTGTTGTATATAAAGTTATAGTATGGTTTAGTAAGATAAAACCTCTTTTGGGTATGTAAAGTATATGATATTATAAAAAAGAAAGTTTGTTTATGTATACATAATTATGAAAAGAGGTTTGAATATGTATGTGCGCTATATTATTGTTATTTATTTTTTTAAAAAAGTTATTCCCAAGATTTTTATAGACATATAAGTAAGAAAAGTGTTAAAACACGAATTGTAATAAGATGGGTTGTGACATAATAGCTTCATATCTGCAACTTACGAATGAAACCAGCTCCAACAATCGACAATGGCACATCTGAGGCAAGGAAGATGACTTCGAAAATCTGTGGCAACTTGAGGACGAAACCAGCTACGGCAACAACAACAACAAATTTGTAGCAAGAAAGATGACTTCGACAATTTGTAGCGAATCGAGGACGAAACCAGCTCCTGATATTGTACCATAATGCCTTTAGTAGAACTGTTACCACTATGCTTCTTAAATCTGTGAAAAGCCCTAATATGATTCTATTTGTCTTATTCATCAATTTTGTAGCTCTTGTATTGGAGTAAAACATTATTCTGTTTTGTTCAAACTTCAATCCACTTTCTTTCTTGATTTATAATCATTATTTTCACTTAACAACAAGTTCTTTAGGATGTCAATTTGACCGACATTTTGGGCAAGGCTTCCGTTGCAAATCTCGATTCCATTATTCAATGAACAATGACATTGTAAGGTCTAACAACTAAATTATCAATAACAACATTATACACCTCTTTTATATGCACATGTGGAAAAAGTTATGTACCTGTGTTGTGTTATTTAACCTGTCATACTTTTCTTCGTGTGGGTTGCTTCGTGTGAGCGCTCTTACTGTTGCCTGCTTCTTGCTTCCTTGCTTCCCCCTTATCCCAATATTGCACATTTAACAGTTGATGCTTCCTTTATTTTTTTTTATTTTTTATTTTTTCGTTCCCTTGCAAACGAAATGATAACTTTTGTTTTACTACAAGTAGCATGAAAGATGATTAATGTTGTTGTTATTAAGAAGAGTCTACTTTCTAATTCCAAAGTGTTGTGTTTTAATGCAAATTCTACGTGTTGAGAAGCGTAGTTCTCTGTAGTTACATTTGCTTAAGCATTCAACCACCTTTTATTCCTTTCTGAAGAAAAAATACCGCTCATATTCTTTTATGTTAATAAATTATTAAAACAAAACTTTGCCTCATATTGGCAAGTTACTTAGTGAACGTTTGGTAAGTGAATTTGAAATAATAATTTGATTTGAGTTGTGTGATTTGAATTGTTATCCGAATTGACGTTTGAATATGCATTTAAGTTTTAATCTAAATATAGAATAAAATTAGAATTTGTGTTTGGAGAGACAGTGAACATAGTTTTTAATTTATTAACAAATCTAATAAAATTTTAATGTTAATATCCTCAAAAATATATGATATAGATCTTAATTTATTCCTCTTTTCACTAGGAAAAAAGAATCATCTCAATTGGATATTAAATGAAGAAGTTATGGTTTTTTTCTTAAATATAAGAGAGAATTTCAGCTTTTACTGTAGCAAAGATATCCAAGTATCAAAAGTTTAAGGGAATGTCAAAACTCTAAAAACTTGGATTCTTGATGCTCATTTGATTCAGATTTTAGGATAAACAAATACGTATCTAAAAGATTATTGATAGTCGAATCCAAATTTGAGTCTATTGTATCCAACAAATGCATAAACCAAACGGACCCTTAGTGTCTTGTATTTGATTCTTCTGCTTGTGACTGTTGTTAGATTTGTAGGCCTAAGTACTCATCTTTTAAATGCAGGTGGAAGATGTCCATATACATTTTGTAGCGTGTTCTTTTACAAATGATTTCGTGGCATTACCTTTCTAAATAACTTACTTCTACAGCTTTAAAACAACTAGAGGGGGAAATTTAAAACAATAAAACGTGAGCGAAAGGCTTAGTAGGACTAAGTTTTATAAAATAATTTAATTTAAAGAAACAAGTTATTATTCAGGAGTTATGTAAAAGAAACCTTGAATAAATAAATAAATTTGAGTAAAACCATTCTTATCTAAAACAGTTTACCCGTATAACCAATAATATCATTTTCCTTTCCTAGGCAAATCATAATAGTATCACCACCGTAGTGGCCCAGCTGGGTTTCGAGACCTGCCCCCAAGGTCGATCGCTACACGACCCGATCTCTGATATGGCATCATGCCTATATGTTTATTATCATCTTCATTCAAAACCCAATTACCGAGTGTTGTCATTTACATTCATTATGAAGTTCATTTCAGTTCACGGTATATTGAAATATAGTCGATAAAGTCATTTTCAAATAACCGTTGAAAACATTTTAATAGAAATCCTTTTTGAAGCCAAATCATTTCAAAACCAGGCTACAAAAGAAATGGGGTAGAAGTCCTACCTCAATACTCGTGTCGGTGCCCCACACCGAAATCCCGGTCCGCTATACGTTAGCTTCGCAGAACCACAAACGATCCTAGATACAAACTAAGTAGATCAATATCTAGTTCGAGATCTATGTTACTAAACCATTTCATGATGTCCTAGTGTGCCATTTGTATCTTTAAAATCATTCTATAAGGTTGGAATTTAAATCAGGGTTCAAAACAGTGAACACGAGTGAAAATCATAAAATTTTCCATGCCTTGGTTGGCCTGCCGGACTCCCTGCTTCGACCGGCCGAACTGTACAGTTCGGCCTGCCGGAAGCCAGGTCCAGTCGGCTTGCCGGATGGAAGAACACCGGCCTGCCGATCCCTATTTTGGCCTACCAAACACGCAGTTCAGCCTGCCAAATTGGGAAAACCCAGAAATTCCAGCCACGGGTTTCTCGATCCCCAAAATTCAAATCTTGATTCTAACCTGTTTTTCTCAAATCCCAGGCATAGAAAATAATCATAGTTGATAGAAAAACATACTAGAACACATTTGGACTCATTTAAACAAGATTTAAACTCAAAAATCTCAAAAATCCAAAAATGAGAAAATAGGAAGAAAAATGAAAAATCTTGAATCCAATCCATTTTTCTTCAATCTAAGCTTAGATTCTAGTTGTTCTAAGTTCATTTAACTCAAATCCAAGGTTTTCTAAGCTTAAACAAACCTAGATTTCAAAAATGCACAAAATTGAAAATTTTGGAAAAAGTTTAGAAATTTCAAAACTAACCTCGAATCGAAGCTTCAATCTGCGTTCTCGGTTGCCAAATCACGTTCCCGAGCTTCCTCCTTGCTAACCCGAAGCTTGGATTCGAATTTGGTTTCAAAAATTTTTGAGAGAGATAGAGAGAAGAGAGGGTAGCCGAGAGAGATCAAGAGAGAGAGAGTGAGTGAAGAGAG
The DNA here is from genome assembly GCA_025403435.1 of Artocarpus heterophyllus. Classification (NCBI taxonomy): domain Eukaryota; kingdom Viridiplantae; phylum Streptophyta; class Magnoliopsida; order Rosales; family Moraceae; genus Artocarpus; species Artocarpus heterophyllus. The sequence goes on from CM046347.1 coordinate 33,924,540, forward strand.
AGAGAGAAATTTGAGAGTGTGAGGAGAGAGGAGGAGGAGAGAGAACAAATAGAGGGAAACGGTGGGCAGTTTTGCTGTGCGAAAACCATGTGCCGCCCACGATTTTGTAAAACGGAATATTTTTAACATTTTACAAATTGTTGTGTTTTAAAACTCCAAATTGTTGTGTTTTAAAACTCCAAAACATCATTTTAAAACAATAAGAAATCATTTGTATTTACCAAATTAACAAAACAACCAAAAACTCAAAATCCAACCAAATAATCAAATTAATGTTGAAACATTAATTATGGCACACTAATTCATCATTTATATCACATTAACATTAATTAAAATTTGGGGCGTTACAACTCTCTACCCCTAAAAGAAATTTCACCCTCGAAATTTACATCTCATTTCAGAAACAAAACAAATGCGGATACAATTCCCGCATACTCGACTCTAGTTCCCAGGTGGCTTCATCAACCCCATGATGCTGCCACACGACCTTTACCAACGGTATCTCACGACGACGCAAACTAATCACTTTCCGGTCGATAATCTGAATCGGCACTTCTTCGTACGTCATATCCTCCTGAACCTGCACATCGCGAAATGAAACTACCTTACCCTGCTCAGGTGGACACTTCCTAAGCATTGACACATGAAACACATCGTGAACATGAGAAAATTCGGGCGGAAGGTCAAGCCGATAAGCGACCACACCAATACGTTGAGTGACCTTGAACGGCCCAATATACCTCGGCGCGAGCTTCCCACTCACTCTGAACCGCATAGTTCCCTTACGAGGCGATACCCTCAAGAGAACGAAATCTCCAACCGCGAACTCCAAGGGTCTACGTCTCCTATCTGTGTAACTCTTCTGTCGACTCTGAGTTGCCCTCAACCGATCTCGAATCACCGCGACTTTCTTGTTGCTATCACATATTTCATCCAGCCCAAGAATAACCCTATCTTTCGGCTCGGCCCAACACACAGGTGACCGACACGGCCGCCCATACAACGTCTCAAACGGTGCCATGCCAATACTCGCCTAATAACTATTGTTGTATGCAAACTTCGCCAAATGCAAACATTGCTTCCAATTCCCGCTGAAGTCCAACGCACAAGCACGCAACATATCCTCGAGAATCTGAGTAACCCGCTCAGACTGTCCATCAGTCTGAGGATGAAATGCCGTACTGAAGTTCAAATCCGTACCTAAAGCCTCTTGAAAACTCCTCCAGTACTTAGCATTAAACCTGGTGTCTCGATCAGAGGTGATGGACAAAGGAACCCCATGCAACCTCATGATATTCTGTAGATACAACTCCCTGAGAATCCTCCTCGAACATGTCGACCTAAACAGAATGAAATGCGTCGATTTCGTCAACCTGTCGACCACGACCCAAACTGCATCATGCCGCTGCTCCATCCTCGACAAACCTGTGAGAAAGTCCATCGTCACATGCTCCCATTTCCACCTTGGAATAGGAAGCGGCTGAAGCTGACCTGCAGGCTTTTGATGCTCGGCTTTCACCTGAAGACACATCGAACACTTGGCCACGTATTCTCGAACATCTTTCTTCATGCCTCTCCACCAATACTGCCTCTTCAAATCGCGATACATCTTTGTGCTCCCCGGATGAATAACGAACTGAGACCTATGAGCTTCGTCTAAAACGGCTTTCGTCACCTCGACGATAGCTGAAACTGCAAGACGCTCCCGGAAATACAACGATCCATCTGTATGCACACTTCATTCTTCAAACTGCTCCCCGTTTTGAATCCGTGACCAAATCCCCTGCAAATGTCGATCCTGCCATTGACTTTGCTTCACCATCCGAACAAGAGTTGGGGTCGCTTCCACATGATACACCGAAACTCGATCACAGTCTTTATGATACTGTAGCCTATACTCACTCACTGTCGCATCCCTGCTCTAGTCCTCAAAAGCCAAACAAGCAAGAATCCCTGAAGACTTCCTGCTAAGCGCGTCCGCGACCACATTAGCTTTCCCAGGATGATACTGCAACACAAAATCATAATCCTCCATACACTCTATCCATCTACGCTGCCTCAAGTTAAGATCCCTCTGAGTGAACAGATACCTCAAACTCTTGTGATCGGAGAAGACCTGAAACGACGCTCCATACAAGTAACACCTCCAAATCTTCAGCACGTAAATCACCGCTACGAGCTCCAAATCATGAGTAGGATAATTTCGCTCGTGAGGTCGTAGCTGTCTCGATCCATACGCAACCACACGTCCATGCTGCATCAACATGCATCCAAGTCTACGCCCTGAAGCATCTGCATAAACCTCATACAGCTCATCACTGCTAGGAATAACCAACACTGGAGCTGAAGTCAACCGGTTCTTCAATTCCTAAAAAGCAAGCTCACAATCTTCATTCCACTCAAACCTAACATTTTTCTTGATCAATCTCGTCAACGGAGCTGCAATCTTCAAAAAATCCTTTACAAATTTCCTGTAATAACCTGCAAGACCTAAGAAGCTATGAATCTCCGCTACATTCCTTGGTCGTTCCCACTCCAATATAGCCTCAATCTTGGACGGATCCACAAAAATACCATGCTCTGAGATAACATGACCCAGAAACTTGACCTCAGTCAACCAAAACTCACACTTTTTCCTCTTAGCATACAGCTGGTGCTCCCGCAGAGTCTAAAGCACAATCCAAAGATGCTGCTCATGCTCCTCCCAAGTCTTAGAATACACAAGAATATCATCGATGAACACGATCATGAACTGATCCAAATACGGCCTAAATATCCTGTTCATCAAATCCATAAAAGCTGCCAGAGCATTCGTCAACCCAAACGACATAACCAGAAACTCAAAGTGCCCATACCGAGTCCTAAAAGCTATCTTGGGAATATCCTCTTCCTTAATCCTGAGCTGATGATAACCCGACTGCAAATCAATCTTTGAGAAGTACCGCGAACCTCCCAACTGATCAAACAACTCATCAATCCTGGGCAAGGGATACTTGTTCTTCACCATAACACGATTCAACTGCCGATAATCCAAACACAACCTGAAAGTCCCATCATGCTTCTTAGTAAACAAAACCGGTGCTCCCCACGAAGATGTGTTATTCCGAATATACCCTTTATCAGCAAGCTCCTGAAGTTGCTTCCTCAATTCTTTCATTTCTATCGGCGCCATCCGATAAGGTGCCATAGAAATCAGTGTTGTTCCCGGAAACAACTCGATACCAAACCCAATCTCCCGATGCGGTGGTAATCCTGACAATTCATCGGGGAAGACATCCTCAAACTCATCAACCACCGGAATCGCTACACTACTACTCAAAGCATAGGGCTCGCAATCTAGGTTGGCAAGAAAAGCACAGCAACCTAGATTCCTTCGCCCTCCTAGACACGACTTCATAAGACGCTCACTCATTAACCAATCACCACCACCCTGGTAAGTGATCATCGTCCCCCTATCAGACACTAAGGTCACCTTTCTAAGTTGGCAGTCCACGACTGCATTATATCTGGACAACCAGTCCATCCCTAGAATTACATCATAGGAGCTCATGGGGAGTATAATCAAATCACTTTTCAAAATCTCATCCTCAATCTTTATTTTACAAGATTTACACATACAATTTACACACACCCGCCCCAAGGGAGAAGTTATAACTAGGGGTTCATTAAACTCTTCTATCTCTAATCCCAAGGCATGTACAAAAGAACTTGAAATGAGAGAATGAGAGGCACCGGTATCAAATAAAACGCGAGCTAAAGATCTAGAAACCAAGATCATACCATCGACAACCGTGTTACCACCATGAGAATCTGATCCTCCAGATGCCATCGCATAAACCTACACTGGAGCCTTCCCTTTTCCTCTACCAACATTCCTGGGTCCTGGATTACTTTGTCGATGCTGCTGGGATGGAGACAACTGCACACTACCTATACTCGGCACTCGATACTGAGGGACACTGCAATGGAAATGCTGCGGCTACTACCCCCGTGCCGGATATGAGAACTGCTGAGGAGAGAACTAGGAATACTACAACTGTGGGTACTGTTGAGGCGGAGGTAGGGTCTGAGGCTGAGACTGACGACTGGCATCCTCCCTAGTCTGAGATCCAAGATGAGCACTCTTGATTGGGCAATTCCTCTTGATGTGCCCAGGCTGCTAACAGAAATGACAATGGAAGCTGTAGGGATTGCTGCGCCCGCTGCCAAACGAACTGCTGCTACCATTGGTCGCGCCACCTTGCTTGCCCTTCCCCGGAGCTGGACGACTACTGGTGCTCTTCCTGCCACTTCTCTGCGGTCCTCCTAAAGCCTTGGCTCGGTCCTCACAATACTGCACATAATCATTCTCCACAGAGATCGCCGACGACACAAGCTCTCCAAAACTTCTAAGCCGCAGAGCAACCAACTGCCGCCAAATAGGAGCCTTGAGCCCTTCCTGAAACTTAATACACTTTTCACGCTCTGATGCCACCGCAGATGGAGCAAACCTAGTCAACTCATTAAACTTTGCCTCATACTCCCAAACTGATAGATCACCCTGCTGCAACCTGTAGAACTCAGCTGCCTTCTGATCTCTATATCCCTGCGAAAAATACCGATCACAGAACAGCTCCTCAAACCTGTCCCAACTGATTTCGCCACCGCGCTCCAAACGCTTAGCCTGTTTCCACCAAGTGTTAGCGCCACCCTCGAGCTTATACGCAGCAAACTCCACACGATACTCCTCAGGCACACCAAGGGTATCCAAATGCTTCAAGACCGAATCCAGCCAATACTCTGCTAACTGCGGATCCCCATTACCATCAAAAGTCAAAATAGACGCCCGTCGAAATTCCTTAAAGTACGCATGCCGACTACTAACATTAGAATCTTCCAGTCTAGCCCTGGCTTCCATCTGTCGAAAAGCCATAAACATAGACCTCATCATGCTCTCATCATTCTCGAACTCGGCGTCAGCTGTCGAACAACGTCTAGGTGCTATTCTCTCACTTTTGAAAACAAAATTTGGACTGTCAGAGGTATTTCATTGTCAAACCTATGTGTGCACAATTCCCAAGGTTCATAACCTTGAGCTCTGATACCATTCTGTCACGCCCCGGAGTACGGGAGGTGACGTGGCAGATTATTTAAACTAATTAAAAGAGAATTTAATTAAAAATCAAGAGTTTAGGGGTTGGAATAAATATAAAATGTGAGGTTCATTAAAAACGACACCTTATAAAGAGTTCATATACATTAGGCAATTTAAATCATTAAACAAATAATAATAAAATAATAAAGTCACGAGCATGGGTCCCACAGACCCACAACTTGTGCACACACATGGTATTGACAATATCATAAATACAATCACAGTCCAAGTACAAATAAAGTTAAGATCTTACATGCCTTGATTTAAATAATACAAATAAGTTCACTAGTTCCTCTATTACTCCTGGGTCCTGTACGTTGAGTCTTCTCCAAACCTAAACAGAAAACCACCTAGAGGGGAAAATTTAAAACAAATAAAATGTGAGCGAAAGGCTCAGTAGGACTAGGTTTTATAAAATAATTTAATTTAAAGAAACAAGTCATTATTCAGGAGTTATGTAAAAGAAACCTTGAATAAATAAATAAATTTGAGTAAAACCATTCTTATCCAGAACAGTTTACCCGTATAACCAATAATATCATTTTCCTTTCCTAGGCAAACCATAATAGTATCACCACCGTAGTGGCCTAGCTGGGTTTTGGGACCTGCCCCCAAGGTCGATCGCTACACGACCCGATCTTTGATATGGCATCATGCCTATATGTTTATTATCATCATCATTCAAAACCCAATTACCGAGTGTTGTCATTTACATTCATTATGAAGTTCATTTCAGTTCATGGTATATTGAAATATAGCCGATAAATTCATTTTCAAACAACCGTTGAAAACATTTTAATAGAAATCCTTTTTGAAGCCAAATCATTTCAAAACCAGGCTACCAAAGAAATGGGGTAGAAGTCCTACCTCAAAACTCATGCCAGTGCCCCACACTGTAATCCCGGTCCGCTATACGTTAGCTTCGTGGAACCACGAACGATCCTAGATACAAACTAAGTCAATCAATATCTAGTTCGAGACATTCTATGTTACTAAACCATTTCATGTTGTCCTAGAGTGCCATTTGTATCTTTAAAATCATTCTATAAGGTTGGAACTTAAATCAGGGTTCAAAACAGTGAAAACGGGTGAAAATCATAAAATTTTCCATGCCTCGGCTGGCCTACCGGACTCCCTGCTTTGACCGGCCGAACTGTACAGTTCGGCCTGCCGAAAGCCTGGTCCGGTCGGCCGGTCATTTCCCCAGGTTCGGCCTACCGGATGGAAGAACACCGGCCTACCGATCCCTATTCTGGCCTACCAAACACGCAGTTCGGCCTGCCGAACTAGGAAAACTCAGAAATTCCAACCACGGGTTTCTCGATCCCTAAAATTCAAATCTTGATTCTAACCTGTTTTTCTTAAATCTCAGGCATAGAAAACAATCATAGTTGATAGAAAAACATACTAGAACACATTTGGACTCATTTAAACAAGATTTAAACTCAAAAATCCAAAAATGAGAAAATAGGGAGAAAAATGAAAAATCTTGAATCCAATCCGTTTTTCTTCAATCTAAGCTTAGATTCTAGTTGGTCTAAGTTCATTTAACTCAAATCCAAGGTTTTCTAAGCTTAAACAAACCTAGATTTCAAAAATGCACAAAATTGAAAATTTTGGAAAAAGTTTAGAAATTTCAAAACTAACCTTGAATCGAAGCTTCAATCCGCGTTCTCGGTTGCCAAATCACGTTCACGAGCTTCCTCCTTGCTAACCCAAAGCTTGGATTCGAATTTGGTTTCAAAAATTTTTGAGAGAGATAGAGAGAAGAGAGGGTAGCCGAGAGAGATCAAGAGAGAGAGAGTGAGTGAAGAGAGAGAGAGAAATTTGAGAGTGTGAGGAGAGAGGAGGAGGAGAGAGAATAAATAGAGGAAAACGGTGGGTGGTTTTACTATGCAAAAACCATGTGCCGTCCACGGTTTTGTAAAACAGAATATTTTTAACATTTTACAAATTGTTGTGTTTTAAAACTCCAAAACATCATTTTAAAACAATAAGAAATCATTTGTATTCACCAAATTAACAAAACAGCCAAAAACTCAAAATCCAACCAAATAATCAAATTAATGTTGAAACATTAATTATGGCACACTAATTCGTCATTTATATCACATTAACATTAATTAAATTTCGGGGCGTTACATTACCATTGTCGACTATTTCTCTTGAATGGGAATTTTTCTATATATTTATATACATATATATATATATGTCCTTTTTTAGTTGCCCTAATTGCCGATTATTTAAACTGTTCATGATATTCAATATCCCTTTATTCATTTTATGACTTTTTGGGTTAAAAAAATACCCTTTCTTGGTTTTTAATTTTATGTTTAGTATGAATGAAAAGTGAAAAGAAAGAAAATGTTGGAGAGATTTTGAGATAGAAAGTGACTAGTTAAAATGTTTAGTAGGAGGGAAGTTTAAATGATAAGAAAAATAGAGTGAAAAAACTAATGGCTTGGTCCCACCATATTTTCTCATCCTAAAAGTCATGGATTTTAGGATGGAAAATGCAAAGAGTTACATACGAAGGGAAATTACTAAAATGTCCACGCATAAAACTAAAAATTTAAGCACGAATTGGTATTTTTATTTGTTACGTGTGTTCGTAGTTTCTTTTTGTCATCATGTCTCATAATTTATAAGTTGTTTGGTAGTGCTGTTTGAACCAATTTTTATTAAGAACACTGTAATATATGAGAGCTTTACATTGTAGCTTACTTTTTTTGACACTATAGCATGTGAAAATTTTACGTTGTAGCAACTAAAAGTTTTAATTGCAACTGACAATACCATACTTATTAGTTTATTATGAAACATGCTTTTGTTGGTCTCAGTTAAAAAAAAAAAAAAGTGATTTTGTTTTTGTTTTTTCTTTTTCTTTTCTTAGAAGCTCTTTAAACGGAGGTATTTATGTTATTGATGCGTTCCACCTATGTAACTATACAAAGACAGTTATATACATACACATATATAATTTCAAACATACTTATAATAAGTTTCATTTATTTAGTGAATGTAATGTTGACATATGTAACACGCTTCTTGTTTTTGGAAACGAAAACAGGTAACAAAATTTTTGGGTAAAAACATACTTATAATTTACATTTATTTAGTGAATGTAATGTTGACATATGTAATATACTTTTTTTTTTAAACGAAAAAAGGTAACAAAATTTTCAGGTAAAAAGGTATTTGTTCTAATTATAATTTTTCCATCTTTCTGGTTTTCCTTCCAATACTAAACAAGTAAAAAGTAAAAGTAAATTCATTTTCTGTTTTCTCTATTTTACCAAACAACTAAAAGAAAAATTAAAAGCTTTTCTATTTTTCAATTTTCAATCGTTTATAGTTTTTCTTCCTTCTCATTTTCTTTCCATCCTGTCAAACAGAGCATAAAGGATCATTTTTTTCATTATTATACACGACACTAAAATCCAAGTTTTTTTTTTTCTGTATTTCAGTTGTTTGATTAAGAATTAGTCGAATTCCTTATAAGTTCCTTATATATTTTTAACTAAATTTGGATTTTATAGTGGTTTTTATTATTATCCATTTAAAAAATTTCCACTTAAAAAATAACCACGTCACATGCTCACATCACGGGATAAATCACAACCAATTTGTTGTTTTTTTTTTAATCTTTTCCTAATGAAAATATTCAAAAGAACAAATTATCAAAATGAATTTTAAGGAAAACTAAAATTGATGTTTAAACACAAACTTAGGGCAAAGTAAAAATGTATGACCACATTCAATTTAAAGAGGCCTCACACGTGCCAAGCACGTGGCGCCGGCTAGTGCGAATAAAAATCGTTATGATTCCGTGTTCATTTATCGGTACTAAATTTAAGACGCAAATAGAATATAAATTCCATCTTAACCGCTCTTTCTTTGCCACGCGCACTTTTTCTCAAAATAACAATAAATTGTAATTGCAGCGTCTCAACGTTTTCTCAAATGTTGCCTTCATCTTTATCATTTTTGGCCACTAAATTTATGTAGCACTGCCAGCCCCTACACTTAGTTACATTTCCAGCCTAATGTACCCTACAGTAGCATATGGATAAATTAAAAAAAAAAAAGGAAAGAAAATGAATAGATGACTTTTTATCGATTAAACAAAAATGAGTTCGATGACTTTTTTTCCCCCTTGATTACCATAATCTTAATTAAAGCTTGCAAATGCTCAACTATTGGCTGTAATTGCAGCTTATTTATGAGAAAGTAGTTTCATGTGTCTCCCCTGAAATATTGATTTTCGCCAACTATTTATATTACATATTTAAGCCTTCAATTCAGCAATCTTACAGTTTTGTAATTTTTTTTGACGGAATTGTAACTTTTTAGCATAACATAATAGCACCGAAGCAAGTTAAATGTAATATGACAGTAGATTATATTTTATTAAATGTTACACAAATTTCAAAATGATGTCATAACGTAAACAACAAAAATACTTCAAGTGTTAGTATGGCCACTGAATTGGAGACATTTAACACACGCTATAACTCAAACATATATAAAAGTTCAATGTGCACATGATAATTTAGGGGGTGTTTAGTAGTGGTTTTCACCATTCAGTTTCCACCACAAACTCAATTATGAACAGTGTAAAGCTCTCACATGCTACAGTAACAATAAAAAAAAAGTGCTATAGTATAAAACCCTCACATGCTACAGTAAAAGTGGTTCCCACCTCTGGTTCCCACCACCATTCCAAACACCCTTTTAGTGTCCTAGACGTTGTCATTTTGTCAGCGTAAGGGACAAAAAGTTACTTGTATTACCGTTCAAAGAAAGTTACTAGATTACCCTTCATAAAAAATTTATTTTGATAAAATTGATTTTAGTAATTAATTTAATAATTTTTTATAATTTTTACACAATTAAGTTTTTATAATTTTTTCTTAGATCAAAATTTTTACTTCAAGAATATGTTATCAAAAAATTTAACAAACTAAATACACACGTGCTATGCTTTCAACTAGTATACATAAAATTAACAAAACAACACCCTGGAAAAAAAAAAAAAAAAAGGTAACAAAACAACCAAACGTAATACTAATCATTCTAATCCTTTTATTTTTGTTTCTTTTTGAATTTCTAATTTTGGTTTAGTTGGAGAGTATCGATTGCTGGTTGGGGAGAATTTTAGAACCTAACAATTGTTCTTTGTGTCCATGACTAAGTGAAAATTAAGATAAAATAATTATGATATTAAATAAATTTGTATCGAATGAAACTACACCAACCTGTAAATAATGATAAAAATAATAAATAAAATCACCGCCTAAATAGGGCTTGAAAGTCTGCAAGCAGTAATCATGAAGTCCAGTTATAACATATACAAGATAAAATACTGAACCTTACTAAAAATACCAAACAACACAAGACACTGCCTCGATCACAACTGATCCCGCAAAACCTAGGGGGATGGGGAGGAGTTTTAAAATAGGAAAACATGAGCAAATAGCTCAGTAGGATTATATTTTAAAACACAATGTTTAAAAGATTTGCAGAGACAGTTAAAAAGAAATAGTCACAAATACGTTTATTGAAAATGAACTTATAATTTATCGAAAATTATAAAAATTTATTTCAATTACTTTTCAAGAAGTAATATATGTTTTTTCGCAAATCATAAACAAATCATTCAATAAATAACAAGCTTGCTAGTTAAATAACAACATATAATTTAACTCAAATCATAACTAAAGTATTACTCATATTAGACCTCATATATAACACCACCGAAGTGTTGGAAAATGAGTACGTAGCACAGAGTATTTTCCAAAAACACAAGTTAGACATTTTATATACATAAATTAATGACAGTTCTTACTAACCTCTTTTGTATACCGAATTGGACTCGAATCCATGTAGAGATGAACGTTCCAAAAGAGCCTCAACCAACTGGCCTGCTTTGCTATTCTCTATCTACGATCAGAATGTGGATAGTCACACGTCATACAGCTCTTCCTTCAGTGACTTTCTTTCTAACCACTTGAGAAGACATAGGGCCAAACCACTTGAGAAGACCTAGGGCTAAGGTTCTTGATGTCGAACAATAGCTCTCAAGGACTTTCAGAGTTTCTCAAACTAGAGAACTCACTCTATGCTCTCAATTGATCTAAATAACTGAGAAAACTCACCCCTATTTATAGTGGTCGAATCTAGGGTCAAGCCCTATTAGACAAAGCCTCAAAATTCAAATCTGGATTAACTTCTAATGAAAAACACATCAAAAACGCGTATACAAATTATTGCACGATTGACAAGTTGAACTTTCACATCATCCTGTCGATCATACTCCATCGGTAAGCTGAACTAATATATCGGTATACCGAACTTACGATAATTTAGATCCACGAGAATATTTTATTTTCCACTTAAGATTTTTAGATAGAACTTCAGTTTCAATTCAAATAACCCAATAGAAAAGTCCTCTAATCAAAATAGTCTTCTTTGGATAATCTCATAGAAAATAAAATATTATCCAAATAATTCAACATGTTTATCTTGAATTAATTCTCAAAATTAATTCAACCGATAAACTAACATGAATTATTAGATTTGACCTTATCAAATTTCAGCTAATCTAATAATTTAACATAAGTCACCAATATATAGGAAAAACATGTCGTATCGTTATAGGATTTATTATGAGCTAGCAAAAAGGGCTCGATGGACATGTGTAGTTTAAGCTCCTATAATTATAAAATACAATATCCCATATACATATTTTATAATTATCAACTCTAACATTACTCCACTAAAAGCTTAGAGCTACACTCTTGAACTATATAAAATTAGAAAGCTTCAAGTAAGCTAACCGTCCATGACATATCATAATGTGTCACTCTCCATAGAATATTCATAATCAGCTTGAGGATAAATTCTGATTTACCTTCGTGACATACTTAAGTCATGAATACGGGTTCATTAGTCATTTCAGGATTAAGACACAATACATATAATTGTCTATAGTAAATTGACTTGGACAATCGGAATTATTAATTCAAATCAATTTAATTTTTTGCCCCTAATCTGATACATCGTCACATATGACAATGCACCAACGTTTCTACTCATGGAGTCTCACTCCGATGACTAAGACAAGCCTTCTTCCATTAGGGATGTAGATAACATAACAATGTTAGCATGAATAAAGCACCCAACTTTATTTGCTCGATTGTAGATCTTATAATTTAGACCATCATATTTAAGATTCATATCTTCCGCATAATATGTCTACCATATGCACAATTCTTAAAGATTTAAACCAACAGTCTCAGACTTTTGTTTGCTTGTCATACATTCAACAGAAATGAATGTAAAGAGGACAACATTTGATATATAAATAATAAATAAACTCTTTATTGATAAAATATCTTCAAAAACATATTATAATATTTTACTCTTTAGGACACCATGTCTAACACAAAGTGGCTTATATGGGTTTTTAGGACATACCCTTTAAGACACCCTCTTCATGACTTAAACTGTGAAAACTCTAACAATGATCGCTTGGTTAATGCAATAATTGAGGTTTTGAAAACTTGGTTTCAAATTTGGCGTAAACAAACTATAGAAGTTTGGTGAATGCAATAACCGAGGTTCTATTTTTATTATCGAAACTCCTTTTATTTTTAAAGGCAAAATAGCTTGATGAATGTAAGAAAATTGAGGTCTGCTTTATTTTACTATATATATATATATATATATTTAAAATTTGTATTAGAATATAATAAAAAAAATTTCAAATAACTTTGAAAATAATTTAAAATCATATATATTCAATAGCTTTGAAAATATAATGAAAACATTTCTTAAAATTATTTAAGAATATCTTTTAGCCAAATCAACTTTAAAATAAGACTACCAAGGAAAGGTATAGAAAATCCTACCTCAATATTAACATACCGATACTGTAAGCTTCAAACCATTGTTAACCCAATGGAAGCTCCAATACTTTCAAATCTTTAACGTACACTTAAAAAGGTTAGAAGACAAGTTTGAAAATAAATCAAGTATCATTATACCAATTTAATCATTAGTGTGCCACACCTAATATTGAAATAAGAATTATGTATAATCGTCAAAACATGATGCAACTATATTAAAAAAATACAGTTTTGGTCTAAAACATTTTCAAGCAATTTTAAAAAATAACATAATTTAAAAAGGAGATCAAAAATATCATAATCATGAAAATAGAAAAATCCATGGCCTACCGCCTAGAGGTGTTCGGCCTGTCAGTTAGTCAGGATTTAGAAAATTTCCAAATTTTGTTTTTGGTCCTCCTAAGTTTCCAAGCTCGATTTCAACCTGTTTTTGCAAGTCTTAGAGCACAAAAATATTCAAAAATTATAGAAATACAATAGTAAATAGTTTAAAACCAATTTTCCAAAATCTTAAAACACAAATACACTCTAAGATTAAAGTTTTTTTGATAAAAAAAAAAATAAAACATAGAGCATAACCACTCTAAATCTAAACACATGCTCTTAGATTCAAACATGCAATAACCTGAAAACTCAGACTAGCAAATACATATTAAGTCCCATAACTTTATTACATAAAATCATCCATCAATCAGATACTTCCACGTTCAAATCCACATATGCTCAAAAGTTGCAAATGTAACATGCATGTCTCAATGACTTCACAAAATTCGGATTACATTTCAAAGAAACAAAATAAGAAATTCAAGAAGAAATTCGGATAAAGGGACAGCAAGCAAAAATAAGATTTTTGGCTAAAGACCCTACCTCAGATCAGGGAGGAAATTGATGCTAAAGCTTGACCCGAATTGGAGCTTCGTTTAAGAGGAGTTAGTGATCAAGAAGATGTTTTCCTTTGCAAGTTTTTTGATATGTTTGGAGGGTTGGAATTTTCAGAGAAGGATAAAGAAAGGGTGACAAGAATGAGGAAGGAAGAAAGAGAGTCTAGTGTGTTTTTAGGTTTTTATACGTGAATTAGAAGGGAAAATAAGTTATGGTATTTTTGTAAATAAAGAAGAAAGCAGTGGCATGAGGGTAAATAAGTAAAACGGATTTAAAACTAGTATTAGATTGTCTACCAAAATTTTAAACGCCTTTAAAATTAGAGATATTCAAAATACTAATTAAAAGACATGATTAACAATTTAATTAAAACTTTAGCATATTATTTAATTAAATTTAACATAATTAATTTAGTTCAAAATTCACGGCACTAGAAAATAGTTTTAGATATTATTTTATTAATATGACTGTAACGACCCGCCCTTACGTGACCATCACTTAACTTAAACATGCTCATAAACTTAAACTTACTTACAAATAAGGTAGAGAAATTCGTGATAAATTTTTTTTTAAATGGATTCTTACTGTGGAATCCTTAACATGAAACCTTAGAGGAAGTAATAACCATTTTTCAAATCTTAATAACAAACGAATTCTTATTGATAAAGAATTCTTAACATATAACCTTAAAAGACATAATAATCATTTCTCAAAACTTCATTGCGTAAACCTAACGTAATACATAAAATTCTCAAACGTGATAATAACGTAACAATAAGCATTACGTCTTAACATAGTTATAATTTCTAAAAGCATGATCCTTTACATAATTCATAACATTAATTTCTTAAAACATAACCATAGTACTTTTTTGAACTTTTTCCTTTTAAACATAAGAGTAATTATTTAGCAAGTATTACTTTAAAGACATTTCCCAATTTAAATAAAACTATTTTCAAGATAATTTTAGATTAAATATTAAAATAAAATCCCATTTAAATGCTCTCTAAAACTTTCTTAGCAATTATTTATATATTTTACTTATAATTTTAACATCTTAAAAATAACATTGTATTCTCTTAAAAGTTAACCTTTTTAAACTTAACAAAACATAATTTCTTAAAACTTAAACCTTTAAGTTTAAGATACAAATTTCTTAAAGCTTTTCTTTTAGACTTTCATAATAACTTCATAAAAACATATTCGTAAACTTCATTTCTTAACATAATGTAAAACTTCAATAAATCCTTTGTAATTCTAAATGAACTTATAATTTTCTTTCTTACAAATTTTGTGCATTTGTTACATTATCTATTGCAACATTTTTAAACTTTAAAATCCTTTGGACCAAGGTTGCATAATCACAAGCTCAGTTTTTAAAACATAATTACATAAATTATTTACTTATTCATACGCACATAATTTTCGTAAAGTATAAGCATACGAAATTTCGTAAAATAAAACATGCATAAATTCGTAAAATAATAATGCAAAAATATTATATTGCGTGAACGGTATCTATTCCCATCTTCACCATTTGTCTACCGCACACCACTGTCCATCAAGTGCCGCTGACAGGTTTTTCTTACCTACAGCATGAACATACTTAAATGAGCTTTCACTCAGCAAGTAGGAAATTAGCCTCGTAAAACATAATTAAAAATCATTTTAATAAAAATATGCATGAGCATTTTATGCTTGCTTATCAACTTGATTTATGCTTAATTATTTAAGCTGTAACTTATCTTCTTACTTTGGGCCAGAGTGATTGTACCGGTTGCGCACGAGTCTTGGGAAGTTAGGGTTCGCGAGGTCCCAACGACACCAAGATCATTCATTTCTTTAACATGGAGCCTCCCCGTAGGTCGAGAGGTTGGTACGACACCCTTAACTTGTCTCATAAGTTTCACTTGTCTTATTGTGTGTATGCAGCATGACTTAATACTACATGACATCACAATTTCGTAACTCATGAATCGTAAATCATAATCATACTTGACTTGAAGGTGATTAAATAATATAATTTATATATTGCATACCTCACACATTAATCATATCATCAGCATCATAGCATTTCACATCGTGTCATAACATAACATATCACATCATAACATATAACAGTGTAATAAATCACTGATCATGCATCTTCATAAATTTTATGAAAATATTTAAAATTAATTTATTTTTAAACTATTCATACTGTAGGCGAGATTCTTACTTACCTAGACTCTAAGTTGTGCAGGTCCAGTTGTATCTCGTTGTATCCACAGTCTATGCTGCATCCTTAGTAGTGCTCCTCGGACCACTGTGGATGGCTAGGAATGATCCATGGAGATTTCTTATTGTTGAAAACATCATTCTAGACTCCGTTACTACAGTTTGAGTCGCCTCGATCCCCGTGTAGTCGGTACCAGATGATTTTTACCGGAGTGAAATTAGCTTAAACAGAGGTCACCATCGCGTTCAGAGCATTGAAACGAGTCAGGAGGCGGTCTCAGATCATCGATCAGAGGTCTGGATCACAAAAACCCAAAGTGGCCGTTGACCGGCGTAGACCGACGGTTGACCGCCGTTGGCCAGCGTTGACCGCCACCGTTGGGCTTGTTGGTGGCTGGGCTCGAGCCTACCCCTCCTAAGTCGACCCTTCTGAGTCCAATGGTGGTGTCAATTCTACCCAATTTGGCCTCAAACTATGCTAATTGAAGCTCAAAGTCGGCGACAAAAGTGGAGACTTCGATCTCCTATCTCCGGCGGATCTACCATGAAATCGAGTTGGGGTTTTGTTCCCCGTAGCTCTCTGAGCATTTCCCCTCTAATGGTGGGGCTCGACATGGTGGGGAACGACGGCTCCACCTCCTCACGGCGGCGCTCCACGGTGGGTCTTGGATCTCCACCTTCTCGCGGTGTTTCCCTAAAATTGAGGTGTTGGGAAGCTTCATCGTGCAGACCTGGACATTTCCCCTCGTCCAATTTGGGGCCAGGCGACCGAGAACGTCATGATCGGTGTTCCTCGCAGCGGTGGAATTGGAGCCGTTCGAACTCTGGCGACGAGTGAGGTTTTCCAATAATTGATTGGGGCCTTTTGCTCACCGACACCCTCTGATTCTTTTGGTCTGGGCGGTGTCAATCAACAACGTTGGTGACGGCAAGATCGGGTGGTGGCACGGCGACGGGAATGGGGTAGCTCTGCTGTTTTGCTACAGCTAAAATTGAGCTGGGTGATCAGTGCCTTCTTGTTTCTCTCATCAATCTGAGTCTATGGACACCAAGATCGTGTCAATCGGAGGTCGGATGACAGAGAAATCATGTCAGAAAGGTGACGTGTTTTCGCGGCTTCAACCGGCGCGTACGGGCTGCCCCGGTAGAGTTGTGGTCGGCTCAGCATGTCACTGGAACCAACTTGAGGAGAGCTTTCCAATGGTATGGGAGGTGTCGAAAATGGAGGCCGGATTCTTGGACTGAGTTTGAGGAGAGAGAGAGAGTAAAGAGAGAAAGTAGAGAGAGAAAGGAGCTAGTTTGATTGGTCTGATTTTTTTTTTTTGTGTCAAGTACTTATAGGCCCTCTTGTGGTTCACATAGTCAGATACATGTTGTGTCGAGTTGATCAAATTTAATCCGTAAACTTGAAATTTTCATAGACATAACTGTACTTTTTAAAATTGTAATATTCTCATTCTTTAAAATATTACATAAATTCTAATTTTCTTGTTGTATCATTGCCGTATAAACATCTTCATACTGTCATAAAATCATTTTCATAAAATTTATCCATACTATATGGATTTTGTGATTTAAATTTTGGAATAATAAACTTTGATACATTTATTTTCGAAACCGACAGTTAACTTTTTTTCACAACTATATACATATATATGTATATATGTATATGAATTTTAAGAAAAATATTATGTATTTAAAACTTTGTTCAATATAATTATTTTATTATTATAATTATTATTAATTATTATTATTTTTTTTTAACTTTAAAATTTAAAACATATACTTTTCATTAAAATTTTCATATTGTAAACTTCAAATTTCATTATGGAAACAATAGTTGTAATTTTGTAAAAGTTTTGTAAATTAAATTGACTATCTAAGTCAATTTAATTTAAAATTTCAAACTTAGCACAATCTCGTGCTTTATGGATATAACACGAATTACTTCTCGTAAAGATCCATTTATGGGTCCACGTCTTAGCAATAGATCAACATTTGTGGACCCCATCTACGCCCTTCTTCTTCTTTACTATTACTATGACAACTGCTATTATTATTATTGTCATTACAACAATAATAATAAACTTTACGTAATTATTAATGTGTATAATAATTAACTATACACATTCAAAATATTGGAATTCTCGAACTTCCAATAATCTTTATAACTTTCTTAAAATTCTTATCTTACTTTATGATCTCTATAAATTTCGAGATCAATTATAGTAAAACATGTCATAAATCTTGCATACTTGAACTTGGTGCTCACCATTTTCAATTTATGATATGGAGCTCATGATCACTTTTGATCTGGGTTTCTTTTACTGAACTGACATCATATAGGAATTTTCCACATCATCATAGTAAGTTGAAAATTCCACTTTTTGTCAAGTAATCCCAATTTAAACATTCTAATTGAGATTCTTATAACAATCACTTCTTTGGCTCGTACATGAAATCAATAAATCATAAACTTTTAATTTAGCAATTAAATAATTATTTTTAATTATTTTAATGTACTATCATAACATTACATTATTACATGTTTCATAAATAAGGCACATAAATTTGTGCATTCACAACATTATTTATTTTTAAGGTCTTACAACTATTAAGACTTCCAAATTTACGTATTAATAAATGCTCAACTTGTACCTTCTTAAGTACTTAGCTTAGTAATGATGGAAAAATCCTCAATTAATCATACTTATTAATTTTTGGATTTTTTTGGTCATTACAATCTACCCACCTTATAAAATTTTTGTCCTCAAAAATTGAGATAAACTAGGGGTATCTTATGGCTTTGTATCCTAATCTCATAGGGTTTTCTTTCTTTTTGGCAACTTTGCCCCAAAATCTTGATATGGAAATTTGTCCTTGCTTTCTTAAAGCTATTCTTTCTCTTGTTTCACGACTTATACTTATTCTATTTCACATCTTAGGTTGCATATCTACCTCCAGATCATGATCTGGTACATAGGGTCTGGCCTGAAAATTTATCTTTTTATTGCTTAATCTATAGGTCTTTATCACGTAGTCATCTCTGACTAGTGATAATGACTGTCTAAAACATGTTCATCTACTTGTTTTAAAACTTCTAAGGGTTTATAACATTTACGCTTATCCTTTCATATCTCTCGTGAACTTGTCTTGCCTCTCCTCGAGGTGCAAGAAAAAGGAAATTCATTTCCATTTTTCATATTTGTAGGGTTTCTCTTGGTTTTGCTCACGTGACCTTTATATTGGTCATGGGATATTTCTAAGTTATACTTGATTATTTAAATCGTTTTCACAATTTCTAATCAAAACTAGTGTCTTTTAGCAATTTATTCTAGTCTCTTAAAGGCAAATTGGAGATTTTATCTTTCTGCCAATAGAAAATCTCATGGTGATACTATATAATAGGGTGCATTATATCCCCGAACCTATGGAGATCGTACCATAAATTCTCCTTAGACAGGCTTATTCTAGACATTTCAACATACTATCGTGACATATCGGGGTAATAGATTCTCATAGTTTATGAAATCATACTATCAATTCCCTTTTCTTAATACTTACCTTAGAATATAAGACATGCTACTATGGCATATCATGAGAACTTAGGTAGTTTTATGGATTTCCACGACCCATTTACGGGTAAGAAATCATTCTAGGTCTAAATCTCATGCTATTGAGTGAGGTATACCCTTTCTAGAAGAGCAAAACTATATTGTCTCCCTTAACCTGTAAAAAGGTTCATTAGAGTCTGGTATATGTTCTACCCACCTTATGATTGAAATTCTACTCTTTTGAGCACCTATTTTCATAGAAAATCGTGTCATTCTAGCCTTAATTGTCTCAACTTGTTTAATGGCATAATCATGTATATACGTTGTCTTACTGTATTTTAAAATTTGTAAAGCTTATCTCTCATTCGGGGTTCTAATCAACCTTGTTTCTACTATGGAAACATTCATGATGTGTCTTAACTTTCTCTACTTGTGAATTTCGTATCTATAGTTGAGTACGTGTTTCTTC
Source organism: Artocarpus heterophyllus (assembly GCA_025403435.1). NCBI lineage: Eukaryota > Viridiplantae > Streptophyta > Magnoliopsida > Rosales > Moraceae > Artocarpus > Artocarpus heterophyllus. The sequence continues at coordinate 33,944,706 of CM046347.1, forward strand.
TTTTTAGGCTACTTTAGTGTCCTATATCGTTTTAAAGCTTCTTTACTACTTCTATAAAAGTCTCTCTGTGTGTGTATGTATATATATTATTTATAACTTTCTAAAATACGACAGTCTTTTTGTTTTAATAAAAATCATTTTTTTTTGTCTCAACAAAACATTTCATAAACTTCTATTTACTTATTGAAAATAGTAATAATAATTTGTTAAACACATTTTTTTTTTGACAATTTAAATCAAATTTTTAAACTTGACAAAATCTTGTGCTTCATGAGTAAGGACCCAAACATGTTTATAATAAAAGAAAAAGCTGTTTATGGGTCCTATTTAATCCATAGGTACTTTTAGTATAATATTGATCTCAAGCTGTCAGAACCCTTAACTTAACATGGATGGTCCCTATCTTGGAACTTACTTCTTCCTCAAGGATTTGACTATTACATTCTTTAACTTGATTGGTTCATGACAATAAGAGAGTTCATATTATACTCATGAAAGTTTTAAAAATGGCTTATAGTAAATGTATTCATTGGAAAAACGTAAGTTGTAATTTTACATCAAATTAACAGAAAACATCCTTTTAAAATATACTATGTTCATGTGATGTAATAAAGGGTATTCTTATAGGTCATTAGTTTTGATGGCTACAATATTTTATCAGAAAGAAATCTATCATTTTTTTTCATCTATCTTTTAGATGAACAATTTCGACTGGACACCTATTTTCATATGACCTTACTTGAGGTATGTGTCTTACTGTGTCATAATAATTCTAATGTGTTAACCGTATCACTCTAATCTTGGGTTTGGTCAATATAGCTATATATATATATATATTAGCAATATATATTCTAACTCATCAAATGTCAAATCTTGTCGGTTCTATCCTGATTGGAAGGGCGATTAGCCTTACGTGCCTATCATGTAATTTGTAATGTTTAGACGTGCCTATAAATCTATCCTCAGATGCGCAACTTTACTTGGTAGACACTATATGTGTCATCCTCCCCGTATACTAACTCTAATCTTAATATTAACGCACCTTTCTATTTGGCATTGGGAGGGGCGTATAAATGGCCCTTAAACCGCCGCTACGTCCCAAGCCTCGACATCGTACTCTTAAACTTACTAATCATATTGTCCAGACATCATCAGTCCTCTAATTCTTACTATTTATACTCCTATCGAAGAGGTCGCATCAATGCTCTCGAAGGAGACCACTCTGTCATGTCTATCGTTTCTTGAGGGACTTGCTACAACTTTGTAGTCTCAGCTTTGGAGGTCTTTTGCCAAGAGTCCCGGAAAATTTTGCTATTAGGTTGACATCATGGTTGGGCTTATTTTATGTGCCAAGCACACTTATATATATATATATATATTGACGGAAATAACGTAGGATTACGCAGACCATTGGATACATAACTAAGTTTTTCTTATAAGGTTGAGTGATACTCTCATTAGTATGCTCTACCACCAATTCTAGAGGATTTCTCCTCAATATGGCACGTCTTAGCTAGTCAATGGATTTTTTATTATCCCTATACCTATATTCCGTAGCATCAGTTTCTAATGAAGGTTCGGTGTTTGACTCTAGGGTCTTTGATCTTGCTTATTCCAAGTATCTTGTCTGATCTAAAGACTTCGTTAACTAGAGGGGGGACCATTTCTACTTGAGAGGGCCTTCTTAGCTTGGTAGCCTGGATTGTGTAAGCTTACTGCTCTGGCTAAGAATCTTATATTTGCTATCTTAAGCGTACATTTCTGTCTACTTGTTTTAAATTGGTTCTCTACCTGTTGATGACTAAGGGTCATTTAATGACATAGTAGACTATGTTCTTGAAAAAACATATCTACCTACTTATCTTAAACTGGGTTTTATGGTTATTGATGACTAGATGTCATTGAGTCATATGATGGGTTGTATTCTTTTGTTTAGAAATTCCTATTGGTTTCCTTTTGTTATGGTTACTCTATCGGAGCTTTGTAGCTCTATTATAGTGGTTCATATTTTGAACCATCATGTAGTCTTCTCATCTCTTATTTCTTAACCCGATATATTAATGACTGTACTTTGTCATTCTTATTCTTTTCTAATATCCTTGTGATGTTACTTACATCTCTCAGGTATGTGGAAGCAACTTTGCTTCGTCAATCTCTACTTAACGTGATCTTCACTTCTTATAAGATGGTGTTTGACCGATCCACACAACTTATTTATTGTTTATTCTTTTTCCAATATATATATATATATATATATATATATTATTTGTGGGTTGGGGAAGAAATCGTCTCATCTTGAGAACACTATTGTGGAGTCTGTTTGGTCAGATACTAGTTTAGAAGTAACCACCCATAAACAGTATGTGACCTCTGGGAAGTTATTCTCTTATACCTTGAACTTCTGCTTATATCTAATTTCTTATAAGGATCTATGTGTTTATCCTTACCGAAACGATGATTTTTGTAGAATCTATTATTTTATCGTAATCCAATACGCTAAGTCCTTACTGGGTTCCTTATGGGCTTAATCATGCATATTTATTATGCATTTTATGGTACTTATAAACAATATCATGTTTATAATCCAAATAACAAACATCAATCATAACTTCATACACGTATCATACATACATATCATATTTACAAACATATCATGCACATACATGTCATTCATATCATACTTTTACATGCCATGCTTTCACATTTTATTCATATTCATGTCATGCATATTCTTATCATACATATGCATAATGTTCATACACGTATCATGTTTATAATATCATGTTTATAATCCAAATACTTATAAACAATATCATGTTTATAATCCAAATAACAAACATCAATCATAACTTCATACACGTATCATACATACATATCATATTTACAAACATATCATGCACATACATGTCATTCATATCATACTTTTACATGCCATGCTTTCACATTTTATTCATATTCATGTCATGCATATTCTTATCATACATATGCATAATGTTCATACTTTCATTTCATGGAGTTGCTATACATTTCACTTTTGTTGGCAACTATTTCATATCATATTCATGGGTCATAATGCATACAGCAATCATAGTTCGTAACATTCATACATGTGTCAATCATACATTCATATCATGAATTGCTAACCCTTTCTTTGTTAGCAATCTTTGCATATCATAGACCGTTGTTGAGATCGAGACTTGACTCGCCTCTAGTGGGTCACATAACATGAAGTTCTTCTTATCAAAAACTTCTATTGTTCATACATAAATCTTATCTGTATACTATATGTATACTTGATCAATCGTATGGCGTGTCTCACTACTAGCCCCGTAGTGGTACTATGTCTAATTATTCTTTTATGTCATCTCTGAATCAGATATCGATGTCCTTGTTAATGGTCCAAGCTAGAAAATTCTTTCTAACTAAGTAGTCGTTCGTGCTTCAAAGAAATGTCTCGACATCCTCACCTTTGGTGGTAATTCTTTGAGGAAGGCTGCGTTCTTGCGTCCCTTGCATGTCCCATTTGTGACTTCCTTTATTCTCATGGCAAAGTGTAAAGTATTGTCTATCAGCTAGTGGAATCGGCTTTTTGTGAAGATTTGCTTGTATGCTACATGAGGGGCGGCTTTGGTCATGGGTTGGTAATTAAGCTGTGAAGAACTTGCGGCTTCTTTTCCTTTATGAGGCGTAACCATCTTGATCGTAGCTCCATATTTAATATAGTGGAATGAGAGATAAAATACAAATAAAAAGCAAGTCTTGAGAAAGAGAGGAAAGAAGTTTAGAAAATGAATATTTTGTTATTAATTAATTAATTAATTTTTTTTGGTAATATAATAATTGAAAACGTTACATTAAAATTTGTGAGATTTATTAATCATTTTTGAAATTCGGATAAGATTTCGTGGAACCTTTAGATTCTCTATCGACTCATCAATCTATCTCTTCCGTGGTTGTAAATCCAAATATTCTCGCTCGTATTGTACTTTGAGTGTTGACCATATCTAAGCGTTCGTTCGAGCATTCACATGATTCTAGTTGTCCTGCTTGCTTAGGAAGTTGTCACCCAATATTGCTTCTCGTGATTTGAGACATCTTGATGGCTAAGCTTAGCAATGGACCATAAGAGGACATCTAAAATCGTACTTGCATGCCGATAACTTGATTGTCATTACATGAAAAATCGACACCTATCATTTAACGTAACTTGTCTTAACATTTAATTAACATAACTTACTTGGACTAAGGCGAAGTAGGCGTGTGACGATGTGAAGTAGGATGGCAGGATACTGGCTCTGATACCATCTGTAATGACCCGCCCTTACGTGGCCGTCACTTAACTTAAACATACTCATAAACTTAAACTTACTTACAAATAAGGTAGAAAAATTCGTGATAAATTTTTTTTTAAATGGATTCTTACTGTGGAATCCTTAACATGAAACCTTAGAGGAAGTAATAACTATTTTTCAAATCTTAATAACAAACGAATTCTTATTGATAAAGAATTCTTAACATATAACCTTAAAAGACATAATAATTATTTCTCAAAACTTCATTGCCTAAACCTAACGTAATACATAAAATTCTCAAACGTGATAATAACGTAATAATAAGCATTACGTCTTAACATAGTTATAATTTCTAAAAGCATGATCCTTTATATAATTCATAACATTAATTTCTTAAAACATAACCATAGTACTTTTCTTGAACTTTTCCTTTTTAAACATAAGAGTAATTATTTAGCAAGTATTACTTTAAAGACATTTCTCAATTTAAATAAAACTATTTTCAAGATAATTTTAAATTAAATATTAAAATAAAATCCCATTTAAATGCTCTCTAAAACTTTCTTAGCAATTATTTATATATTTTACTTATAATTTTAACATCTTAAAAATAACATTGTATTCTCTTAAAAGTTAACCCTTTTAAACTTAACAAAACATAATTTTTTATAACTTAAACCTTTAAGTTACAAATTTCTTAAAGCTTTTCTTATAGACTTTCATAATAACTTCATAAAAACATATTCGTAAACTTCATTTCTTAACATAACGTAAAACTTCAATAAATCCTTTGTAATTCTAAATGAACTTATAATTTTCTTTCTTACAAATTTTGTGCATTTGTTACATTATCTATTGCAACATTTTTAAACTTTAAAATCCTCTGGACCAAGGTTGCGTAATCATAAGCTTGGTTTTTAAAACATAATTACATAAATTATTTACTTATTCACATGCACATAATTTTCGTAAAGTGTAAGCATACGAAATTTTGTAAAATAAAATATGCATAAATTCATAAAATAATAATGCGGCAATATTACATTGCGTGAGCGGTATCCATTCCCATCTTCACCATTCGTCCACTGCTCACCACTGCCCATCAAGTGCCGCTGACAGGTTTTTCTTACCTACAGCATGAACATACTTAAATGAGATTTCTCTTAGCAAGTAGAAAATTAGCCTCGCAAAACATAATTAAAAATCATTTTAATAAAAATATGCATGAGCATTTTATGCTTGCTTATCAACTTGATTTATGCTTAATTATTTAAGCTGTAACTTATCTTCTTACTTTGGGCCCGAGTGATCGTACCGGTTGCGCGCGAGTCTTCGGAAGTTAGGATTCGCGAGGTCCCAACGACACCAAGATCATTCATTTCTTTAACATAGAGCCTCCCCGTGGGTCGGGAGGTTGGTACAACACCCTTAATTTGTCTCATAAGTTTCACTTGTCTTATTGTGTGTATGCAGCATGACTTAATACTACATAACATCACAATTTCGTAACTCATGAATCGTTAATCATAATCATACATGAATCGTAAATCATAATCATACTTGACTTGAAGGTGATTAAACAATATAATTTATATATTGCATACCTCACACATTAATCATATCATCAGCATCATAGCATTTTATATCATGTCATAACATAGCATATCACATCGTAACATATAACATTGTAATAAATCACTGATCATAAATCTTCCTAAATTTTATGAAAATATTTAAAATTAATTTATTTTTAAACTATTCATACTGTAGGCGAGATTCTTACTTACCTAGACTCCGAGTTGTGCGGGTCCAGTTGCATCTCGTTGTATCCACAGTCTACGCTGCATCCTCAGCAGTGCTCCTCGGACCACTGTGAATGGCTAGGAATGATCTATAGAGATTTCTTATTGTTGAAAGCATCATTCTAGACTCCGTTACTATAGTTTGAGTCGCCTCGATCCGTGTGCAGTTGGTACCAGATTATTTTCACCAGAATGGAATTAGCTTGAACAAAGGTCACCATCGCGTTCAGAGCATCGAAACGAGTCGGGAGGCGGTCTCGGATCATCGATCGGAGATTCAGATCACAAAAACCCAAAGTGGCCGTTGACCGGCCATTGACCGACGGTTGACCTCCGTTGACCAGTGTTGACCGCCACCGTTGGGCTCCGTTGGTGGCTGGGCTTGAGCCTACCCCCCTAAGTCGACCCTTCTGAGTCCAACGGTGGTGTCAATTTTACCCAATTTGGCCTCAAACTATGCTGATCGAAGCTCAAAGTCGGCGGCAAAAGTGGAGACTTCGATCTCCTATCTCCGACGGATCTACCGTGAAATCGAGTCGGAGGTTTTGTTCCCCGTAGCTCTCTGAACATTTCCCCTCTAATGGTGGGGCTCGACATGGCGGGAAACGACGGCTCCACCTCCTCACCGCGGCGCTCCACGGTGGGTCTTAGATCTCCACCTTCTCGCGGCGTTTCCCCAAAATTGAGGTGTTGGGAAGCTTCATCGTGCAGGCCTGGACATTTCCCCTAGTCCAATTTGGGGCGAGGCGGCCGGGAACGTCGTGATCGGTGTTCCTCGCGGCGGTGGAATTGGAGCCGTTCAAACTCTGACGATGGGTGAGGTTTTCCAACAATTGATTGGGGCCTTTTGCTCACCGACACCCTCTGATTCTTTTGGTCCTGGTGGTGTCAATCAACGACGTCGGTGACGACAAGATCGGGTTGTGGCACGGCGACAGGAATGGGGCAGCTCTATCATTTTACTACAGTTGAAATCGAGCTGGGTGATCAGTGCCTTCTTGTTCCTCTTATCAATCTGAGTCTGTGCACACCAAGATCGTGTCAATCGGAGGTCAGATGATAGAGAAATCACGTCGAAAAGGTGATGTGTTTCCGCGGCTTCAATCAGCGCGTACGGGCTACTCCGGTAGAGTTATGGTCGGCTCAGCATGTCGCTAGAACCAACTCGAGGAGGGCTTTCCAATGGTATGGGAGGTGTCAAAAATGGAGGCCAGATTCTTGGACTGAGTTTGAGGAGAGAGAGAGTAGAGAGAGAAAAGAGCTGGTTTGATTGGTCTTTTTTTTTTTTTGTGTCAAGTATTTATAAGCCCTCTTGTGGTCCACATAGTCAAATACATGTTGTGTCGGGTTAATCAAATTTGATCCGTAAACTTGAAATTTTCATAGACATAACTGTGCTTTTTAAAATTGTAATATTTCATTCTTTAAAATATTACATAAATTCTAATTTTCTTATTATATCATTGCCGTATAAACATCTTCATACTTTCATAAAATCATTTTCATAAAATTTATCCATACTATATGGATTTTGTGATTTAAATTTTGGAATAATAAACTTTGATACATTTATTTTCAAAATCGACAGTTAACTTTTTTTCACAACTATATACATATATATGTATATATGTATATGAATTTTAAGAAAAATATTATGTATTTAAAACTTTGTTCAATATAATTATTTTATTATTATAATAATTATTATTAATTATTATTATTATTATTTTAACTTCAAAATTTAAAACATATACTTTTCATTAAAATTTTCATATTGTAAACTTCAAATTTTATTATGAAAACAATAGTTGTAATTTTGCAAAAGTTTTGTAAATTAAATTGACTATCTAAGTTAATTTAATTTAAAATTTCAAACTTAGCACAATCTCATGCTTTATGGATATAACGCGAATTACTTCTCGTAAAGATCCATTTATGGGTCCACGTCTTAGCAATAAATCAACATTTGTGGACCCCATCTACGCCCTTCTTCTTCTTTACTATTATTATGACAACTGCTATTATTATTATTGTCATTACAACAACAATAATAAACTTTACGTAATTATTAATGTGTATAATAATTAACTATACACATTCAAAATATTGGAATTCTCGAACTTCCAATGATCTTTATAACTTTCTTAAAATTCTTATCTTACTTTATGATCTCTATAAATTTCGAGATCAATTATAGTAAAACATGTCATAAATCTTGCATACTTGAACTTGGTGCTCACCATTTTCAATTTATGGTGTTGATGCTTACCGCTGTCCGACGTCGGATCAACACCCACATGTTACTGAACACCTTCTGACCTCCTCTTAAGCTTGCCCCTGGTCGGGAGTGAGTACCTGCGAGAGGGATGATTCGGAGAAATGGGGTTAGCCAATAGACAAGGGCTCTCTGATACTCAAGGCAAGTATTGCTCGGCAGAGGTCGGCAGCTAATTAAGTGTGAAGAGGTCTCTCCCTCTAAAACGTCATAAGTGCATTCTATTTATAGGCCACCAGTTGGATCGGGTGCAAGATGGGTTTTACCCATTTCTCAGGTGTCACATCAAAGTGTATCAAGCAATAAGTGACAAGTGTCGCGTCCATTGTTCAATGGATTGGATTCTATCAGACGGCAGCACGTTTGCCTGGTGTTGGCCTACAAGGATGGGTAGTGATGTATTATGATGAATAACGTGGCCCGGCCCGAGCTACTGTACATCCCCGAGGTAGCAGCCTTCTTGGGGGCGTGCCCTTAGATAAATGGAAGGCACCTCGGGAAGAAGCATAAGTCGTCGGGTCGGGTGGTAGCCTATGTCTGTCGAACTAAGTTGCCGACCACCAAAAGTTAGTGTCCTCGGTGGTGGCGCCGAGCTTACCCTCAACATTAGCCCTCCAGTTCACCTGGTCGGTGTTCGGCCAGGTGGACTATGCCGAGTGGGTGAGGTCGGCTCAAAGGAAGAAGACCAAGCGACACTTAGAAGCGGGGTGAGGTGAAAAGACACGCGGATCAGACGGGGGACGCGTGTCGCGTCGTAGCCGTCTGTGCGGCTGTCAGGTGTATTAATTGCGCCTTTTGGGTTTTTGTGCTCGAATTTCCCGCTTAATATGGCTATAAATAGGGTCCCTCTCCTCTATAATTTGCACTTCATTTTCAGAAATTTTACGAACGAGAAATTTTGGCTGTCGAGCTCAAGTAATAGCCGAGGATTAGATCAACCGAGCTACCAAGAACCTGAGCAGGTAATTTCCCGAATAAAAATGAGCAATTTGTCTGACTCGCAAAACGTGAAGGTTTCATGGTCGGAAAGCAGTGAGGAGAGCAATAGCTCTTCTTCGACTCAATCCGACGCCGAGGTGGCATCCCAAAAACGGGAAGGGGCCAGTCGACTGGAGCAGATCCTAAGGGTCGATTCCCAGACCGTGCCCAAGCAAGAATTTTTAAATTTGTTGGGCGGGCATAAGCTTATCAGGCCATCCAGGGAACAAGACCCTTATACTGGGGCGGCAACAGCAGGCCATTCCCAAGTTTTTCCAAGGGAGAGGACCGAGTTTCAAACCCATGAGGATGCTCCGAGCACCTCTGGTCGGAATGCCGAGGCCCCCGTCCAAGTTGCAAGTGTGATTACGGTTGATGCCTCCGATGAGGAGCATGCAGCCGAGGATATGGGGCAGAGCAGCCAGAAATGGAGCAAGAGGTCTGGGCCACCCGCGTACGAGGCGTTACAGCATATCGGATAAGCCGCCCTGGGCAAACCTCGGCAGCAGGTTATACAAGCGCGATCACGGAGCCGCGGTTAGAGGCCCTACGCGACGAGTATGGCATCCCGGCCGATGTGAATCTCGTCGTCCCCGGAGAGGGAGATTCACCTTTAGAGGCGCCGGAGGGATTTATCACACTTTACGTCGAGTTCTTCAAGGCCGGGCTGCGTCTACCACTGCACCGTTTCCTTCGCCGGGCGCTTAATGACTTTAATGTGTGCTCGGCATAGTTAAACCCGAACAGTTATAGGTTGCCGATGTTAGACATGTATGCTCTAAGGAGTAAAAATGTAATACGTTTTTGGAGACATTTTTTATCAATAAAGAATTTATTCATTTATATATACCAAATATTGTCCTCTTTACGTTCATATTTGTTGAATGTATGATAAGCAAACAGTAGTCTGAGATTGTCAGTCTAAATCTTAAGAGTTGGGCATATGATGGGATGATTATGCGGTAGACACGACTCTTAAGGTGATGGTCTAAAATATATGATCCGCAATCGAGGGAATAAAGTTGGGCGCTTTATTCATGTAAAGATTGTTATGTTGTCTATATCCCTTTAGGGAGATGGTTTGTCTTGGCCATCGGAGTTGGACTCCGTGAATAGAAACATTGGCGCGTTGTCATAGGTGACGATGTGTTGGATCGGGACATAAAGTGAATTGATTTGGATTAATAATTCTGTCTTGGCAAATCGATTCACTTTAGACAATCATTTGTATTGTATCTTAATCCTGAGATGAATAATGGGCCCGTTGTCTCGACTTGTGTCTTTTGATGTACCAATGGGTGACTCCCACATCTCTATAGTGGCATGCATGCCGGTACGTTGGAGGCATGACTCTTGGTAGCGTAGACTTGTTATTCATAGATATGGAATCCATAGCTCCTCTTTAGGAGTAATGATATCCTCTTATATGCGTTGTCCTGTAATTGGAAAACTGGAGCGCTCAACCATTTGGATACATAGGTGTAACCGAATGGTATACTATCTTTAGATGGTAAGTTTTCTAATGGTGAGACAATGGAACGTAAGATAAAAATAATCGGGAAGGTAAGACAGAACTTGTCCTTAAGCCGATTATGGATGATCATATGGGGATGCGATACACTATGATATGTCATGGAGACTTAGCTACACGAGCTTCGTAATTCTATAAAGTTCGAGAGTGCAGCTCCAAGCTTTTAGTGGAGTAGCGTTGGAGTTGATAATTGTGAAATGTATATCTGGGATATTGGGTTTCATAATTATCATGAGCTTGAACTTTATAGGTCCATTTTGGTCCCCTTTGCTAGCTCACAAAATCCTGTAACGACACGGCGTGCTTTTCCAATAATTGGTGACTTATGTCGGATTTATCAGATTGGTTTAAAATTTGTAAGAATCAAATAATTCATGTCTGTTTATCGGTTGAATTAATTATGTAAGAAATTAGTTCAAGATGAACTTGTTGAATTATGGCGTTCGGATAATTCTTGTCTGTTTATCGGTTGTTTTAATTTTGGACAATTAGAACAAGATAAACTTGTAGAATTATTGTGAATTGATTTATTTTCTTAGAGATTATCTTGATAAAGTTTGTTTTGATCAGATATCTTTTCTATTGGGCTATTTGAATCAAAACTGAGACTTTATCCTTTAGAATCTCGGGTGGAAAATAAAAGATTCGCGGAGATTTTTTCTCGGCAGTTCGGCATGCCGGATGACGTGTTCGGCCTGCCATCTCACAGTTCGGCATGCCGACCGCGACAGCTAAGATTACGCGTTTTTCACGCGTATCTTATCAGATGTTGATCCGAACTTGATTCTGTTTCGATTTTTGAGACCTAATCTGATATGGACTGACCCCAAGGACCAATAGGTATAAAAAGTGAGTGAGTCTAATGATTTACTCAGATAAATTTGAGAGATTAAGAGTGATACTCTTCTAGTGAGCATCTAAAAACTCCCTGAGAGCTTTTGTTCACAAATCACGAACACTAGCTTTGGGTTCTCTCTATTGGTTGGAAGGAGAGTCACCGGTGGAAGAGCTGTACGTGTGAGCCCACACTCACTCCGGTTGTGGATAGAGAATAGCAAAGAAGACCAGTTGGTTGAGGCTCTTCTGGAACGTTACTTCTCTACACAGGTCGCGGAGGTTCTTCGGCACACTGAGGTTAGTAAGATCTGTTTAATTTATACATATAACATGTCAAACTTGTGTTTTGGAAAATACTCTGATGAAAAAAATTTTAAAATTTCGCTGCGCACTTTGTTTCCAACAATTGGTATCAGAGACGAGGTTTTTACATAAATTTGCAAGTTTGTGATCATGTTATATGCATAAATTTTGTGATCTTAATCTCTCCAATGCTTGAATTAAATTTTATAGAGAGATGACACTCTAGGTTTCTATATAATATATATGTTGTCATGGATTATATGGTGAATGTTTATTAATTAATTATGGTTGATTAAATTGTTGTTTATAATTTATTAATTAATTAATACCGGTTATGGTTCCTTAGAGGTTAGAATATGTATCTAGGTTTTTCATGTAATTAGATGGCGGACTATCATCTCCGTCTAGGAATTATTATTTAATTTTTAATTTGTAAGAATTTTGTAATTAAATAATTATTCGGAGAAGACGGAACGAGAAGTCGGAACTTAAAGATTGATGATGGCTCCTCCAGGTATTTCCTGAGTCTCTAATTTTATGTTTTTGAATTGTTGAAAATAAAATTGATGAATTGCATTAAAATTGTATTTTCTGGATTGAGGGTTTTCTGCTCGATCGGCATGCCGGACCTCACAGTTCGGCAGGCCGAAGGTCACAGATCGGCAGGCCGGACATACGGTCCGGCAGGCCGACAGTGGGGCAGAAATTTTGGTGCTCTGCCGGTAGGCCGAACCTCCATGATCGGTAGGCCGATCACCAAGATCGGCCTGCCGACCGAGAGCTGCCAGGTGTCCAGAAAAGGTGCGATTTTTCCAGTGCAGTTTTAATTTTATTTTTGGGACGATTCTGAGAAACATTAAATTTGGATATGACCGGAAATATGAAGTGTTCGATTCATACGGGATTGAGGACTTGAAGATGGATATTACATGAAGAAGGATACAGCTTGAGGATTCAAGGATGAAGAATCGATAAATGTCTCGATTATTCTCTTGTAATCTTAGTTTTTTTTCTATTCTCTAGGGTGGAACCATAATATTACGGTTATTATTATTATTATGCTTGTAGCTTTGCTTGATTGCTTTGCTTGTCTGCATTATAATATGATTTACCATGTATATTGATAACATGTCATATAGAATAGGGAGTGCCACTCATATTAAAATTGTTCATGCATAATTTTAAAATAAAACCTTGACTTCAAAAGATTGAGTGGGAGAAGGTTTTCGAAGAGAGAACCTAAGGCCTCCATCGTTGGTCCATAGGAAGAACATGATGGTCCCAACCCCTAGGAAGGGATTTCTATCATGTACCAGATTGGATCTCTGAAAGGATATGGTATTTTAGTATGATTTATGGTTGCACACCCCTAGGTGGTGATTATAAATCATGGATAAAATATTAAAACGGTGGTTATACACTCACGTTAATTTTATTATTAACCTCCCCTAAGAGCTCTGTTAATAAAATTAATGGCCAAAGAAACGATTATTAGTATATGCTGGATCATACGGGTCCTGGATGGCATATATTAATCAGGAGGGGATCCGTGTTCCTGATTGAATTTGGCATGACTCCCCTAGGAGCTTGTTGAATTCTGAGTTGGGAATTATCGTTGTAAGGTTGTGATATTTTCAAGGTTTTGACACATAAACACATTTGTATGATTTTACATGATTGTGTTAACTTACTAAATTATTATATATGTTTGCTTATGTTTGGTATATGATTCTTTATTGTAGATTGAAAATGTCTAAAAACGCTTTATCATCGATACTTGACAAAAACCAATTAACCGGTGAGAACTATAATGATTGGAAACGGAACCTGGACATCGTCCTTTCCTTTGAGAAACTGAAATATGTTCTGACAACTCCTTGTCCTCCCGAGCCTACGGGAGACTCAAGTAATGAGCAATTCCAAGCGTACGACCGCTGGAAAGATGCTAATGATCAGGCCCGCTGCTATGTTATGGCTGGCATGAACAACGTGCTGCAGGCTCAACATCAGGATTATGAGACTGCAAAGCAGATCTTGGATAATCTTGAGGACATGTTTGGAGGCCAGGCCATAACAAAGCGGCAAGGGGCGCTTCGGAAACTCTTAAACTGTAGACAGAGACCGGGGACATCTGTAAAGGAGCACATGATGTTGGTCATGGGTTACCTCGCTGAGGCTCAAACCAATGGAGCCGACATCGATGCTGAAACTCAGATGACTATGGTCTTTGAGACTCTGTCTAAGGAATTTATTCCGTTTAGAGCTACTTTTAATCTAAGCAATAGACGGGATAACTGATGAAACAGTTACAAGAGTTTGAACTGCTGATCAAGGAGTCTCCTGCTGGTGGAGAGGCCAATATGGTAGCTGCTTCTGGTTCCAATCCTAACTCTAGGAATGGAAAGAAGCAACGGGCCAAAACTGGGAAGTCTTCTATTCCTATTGCTACCAAGAGCAAGAAGAAGAAGAAGAAGAACCCAAAGAAGCTTAAGTGCTTCTTTTGTGGTAAGGTCGGGCATATAAAGAAGCATTGCAAGGACTTCCTTTCCAAGGGAGGTAGGTGTGATCTTCTATATTTAGAAACTTGTTTGGTTGAGGAATCCAGTGACATTTGGGTCATAGATTCTGGTGCAACTAATCATGTTTGTGTTTCTCTGCAGGGATTCAAAGAAACGAGAAGTCTACTTCGTGAAGACTTAACGCTTCGGATGGGGCGATGGATCCTTGGTCTCAGCGGAAGCAGTGGGAGATGTCCATCTTTATTTTGATAATTATAGGAGTTTAATTTTGCGAGATTGTTTTTATGTTCCTAAATTTAAAAGGAATTTAATTTATGTATCTTCTTTATTTAAAGACTCCTACGTGGTATCTTTTAATGAAAAGTAGTGATTCGTAAAAACAAATCTTTTATCTGTTCTGGATGGATGCAAAATAATCTATATTTTATCAAACCTAAGATGGACCTATTGCTTAATGCTGAGATAAATGATAATAACTCAAAAAGACTTAAAACTTCTCACTCTAATAAGACTTATCTTTGGCATTTGCGCCTTGGCCATATTAACCTAAATAGGATTCAAAGGTTGGTAAAGGATGGACCTTTAAGTCACTTAAAGGAGGAATCTATACCTCAATGTGAGTCTTGTTTGGAGGGTAAAATGACCAAAAGACCATACGGGTCTAAGGGCAATAGGGCCGAAGGGGTTCTAGAACTTGTGCATAGTGATGTTTGCGGACCGATGAACATCCGGGCACGAGGAAGGTATGAGTACTTCGTTACTTTTATTGACGATTACTCTAGATATGGGTATGTGTACCTAATGCACCACAAAAGCGAAACTTATGATAAGTTCAGGGAGTTTCGGGCTGAAGTGGAAAAGCAATTGGGTAGACCCATAAAGGCACTTCGATCTGATCGAGGTGGGGAATACCTTTCTGATGAGTTCTTGGGACACTTGTTAGAGAATGGGATTTTATCCCATTTGACTGCGCCGGGCACTCCGCAGCAGAATGGCGTAGCAGAGAGAAGGAATAGGACTTTGTTGGACATGATTCGGTCCATGATGAGTTATTCATCATTGCCTTTATCCTTTTGAGGATATGCACTACAAACCGCATGTTATCTTTTGAACAATGTGCCTTCAAAATCGGTCCCTAAAACTCCTCACGAGTTGTGGACAAGACGGAAGACATCCTTAAACCATATTCGCATATGGGGATGTCCAGCTCATGTCCTGTTTAAGGATCCGAATAAGTTGGAAGCACGTTCAGAAGTTTGCGTGTTTGTAGGATATCCAAAAGGGACTAAAGGGGGTTATTTTTATAACCCAAAGGAAAATAAAGTCGTGGTTTCAACTAAGGCAACTTTCCTTGAGGAGAGTTACATGAACGACTTTAAACCTCAAAGCAAAGTGGTGCTTGAGGAGTTGAGGGGTAATCCGTTTACTCCGGAGGTTCCGAACGAAACCATTCCGATCGGTGTAGAAAAACCAAACAAACCTGAACAACAACCTTAGGGGCTTCGGCGTAGTGGGAGGATCGGTCGTCAACCTGAGAGGTATATGTTCAATGGGGAGGTCTTTTTGGCTGAACCGGATGAACATGACAGGGATCCTTATACTTACGCAGAAGCTATGGAGGATGTTGATTCAAGACTCTGGATAGAGGCCATGAACATTGAGATGAAGTCTATGGAGACTAATCGGGTCTGGGAGCTTGTGGATCTTCCCGAAGGGGTAAAACCCATAGGGTGTAAGTGGATCTACAAGAGGAAAAGAGGAGTGGATGGAAAGGTCGAAACCTTTAAGGCTAGACTGGTAGCTAAGGGTTATACGCAAAAGGAAGGAATCGATTATGAGGAAACCTTTTCGCCTGTAGCCATGCTTAAGTCCATCCGGATTCTCTTGTCCATAGCTGCCGCTCTCGACTACGAGATTAGGCAGATGGATGTCAAGACGGCTTTTCTGAATGGCTATCTTGATGAGTCCATTTATATGGAACAACCAGACGGGTTCAAGGTCGCGGGTCAAGAGGGTAAGGTTTGTAAGTTGCTAAAGTCTATTTATGGACTTAAGCAGGCTTCTCGTTCTTGGAACATAAGATTTGATCAAGTGATCAAGACTTATGGGTTCTCACAAAATGTGGATGAACCATGTGTTTACAAACACATTAAGAATGGGAAGGTGGTTTTTCTACTACTCTATGTAGATGACATTCTGCTAATTGGCAATGACGTTGGGGCGTTGTCATCGGTCAAATTATGGTTGACCAAGCAGTTTGACATGAAGGACTTGGGTGAGGCTAATTTTGTTCTCGGTATCCAGATCTTTCGGGATAGGAAGAACAAAATGATAGCTTTGTCACAGGCCAGCTACATAGATAAAATTCTCAGGAGGTTTGCAATGCAGGATTCCAAGAAAGGTGGGCAACCATCTAGGTCTGGAATTACTCTTTCTAAGAAAGACTCTCCAAAGTCTAATGAAGAAAGAGAATACATGAAGAAGGTACCTTATGCTTCGGCAGTGGGTAGTCTCATGTATGCCATGCTTTGCACTCGACCGGATATTAGCTATGCGGTCGGGATTGTGAGTCGATTTCAGGCGGATCCAGGACCGAACCATTGGGTTGCGGTAAAGCATATTTTCAAGTACCTAAGAAGGACTCAAGGGTATATGCTTGTGTATTCAGGTGAGGATTTGACTCCTCTAGGATACACTGATTCGGATTTTCAATCCTGCCTGGATTCTAGGAAATCGACTTCAGGGTTTGTGTTTGCTCTGGGTGGCGGTGCCATCAGTTGGAGAAGTGCGAAGCAAGATTGCACTTCGGATTCAACGATGGAGGCTGAGTATGTGGCGGCAAGTGATGCTTCGAAAGAAGCAGTGTGGCTCCGCAAGTTCCTTGGGGATCTTGAGGTAGTTCCTGATATGGATAAAGCAGTATCACTGTACTGTGATAACAGTGCGGCGGTAGCTAATGCTAAGGAACCAAGATTTCACAAGAAGAGTAAGCATATTGATCGGAAGTATCATGTGATAAAGGACTTCGTTGAGAGCGGGCATGTCACGGTGTGCAAGATCGCGTCAGAGGACAATTTAGCTGATCCATTTACGAAGACACTTTCTGGGAGAGTCTTCGAAAGGCATGTGGAAGCTATGGGGATGCGAAATTTGCAGTATTTACTCACTTAGTGCAAGTGGGAGATTGTTAGACATGTATGCTCTAAGGAGTAAAAATGTAATACGTTTTTGGAGACATTTTTTATCAATAAAGAATTTATTCATTTATATATACCAAATATTGTCCTCTTTACGTTCATATTTGTTGAATGTATGATAAGCAAACAGTAGTCTGAGACTGTCAGTCTAAATCTTAAGAGTTGGGCATATGATGGGATGATTATGCGGTAGACACGACTCTTAAGGTGATGGTCTAAAATATATGATCCGCAATCGAGGGAATAAAGTTGGGCGCTTTATTCATGTAAAGATTGTTATGTTGTCTATATCCCTTTAGGGAGATGGTTTGTCTTGGCCATCGGAGTTGGACTCCGTGAATAGAAACATTGGCGCGTTGTCATAGGTGACGATGTGTTGGATCGGGACATAAAGTGAATTGATTTGGATTAATAATTCTGTCTTGGCAAATCGATTCACTTTAGACAATCATTTGTATTGTATCTTAATCCTGAGATGAATAATGGGCCCGTTGTCTCGACTTGTGTCTTTTGATGTACCAATGGGTGACTCCCACATCTCTATAGTGGCATGCATGCCGGTACGTTGGAGGCATGACTCTTGGTAGCGTAGACTTGTTATTCATAGATATGGAATCCATAGCTCCTCTTTAGGAGTAATGATATCCTCTTATATGCGTTGTCCTGTAATTGGAAAACTGGAGCGCTCAACCATTTGGATACATAGGTGTAACCGAATG
The DNA here is from genome assembly GCA_025403435.1 of Artocarpus heterophyllus. Taxonomy (NCBI): domain Eukaryota; kingdom Viridiplantae; phylum Streptophyta; class Magnoliopsida; order Rosales; family Moraceae; genus Artocarpus; species Artocarpus heterophyllus. The sequence goes on from CM046347.1 coordinate 33,963,159, forward strand.
GTATACTATCTTTAGATGGTAAGTTTTCTAATGGTGAGACAATGGAACGTAAGATAAAAATAATCGGGAAGGTAAGACAGAACTTGTCCTTAAGCCGATTATGGATGATCATATGGGGATGCGATACACTATGATATGTCATGGAGACTTAGCTACACGAGCTTCGTAATTCTATAAAGTTCGAGAGTGCAGCTCCAAGCTTTTAGTGGAGTAGCGTTGGAGTTGATAATTGTGAAATGTATATCTGGGATATTGGGTTTCATAATTATCATGAGCTTGAACTTTATAGGTCCATTTTGGTCCCCTTTGCTCTCACAAAATCCTGTAACGACACGGCGTGCTTTTCCAATAATTGGTGACTTATGTCGGATTTATCAGATTGGTTTAAAATTTGTAAGAATCAAATAATTCATGTCTGTTTATCGGTTGAATTAATTATGTAAGAAATTAGTTCAAGATGAACTTGTTGAATTATGGCGTTCGGATAATTCTTGTCTGTTTATCGGTTGTTTTAATTTTGGACAATTAGAACAAGATAAACTTGTAGAATTATTGTGAATTGATTTATTTTCTTAGAGATTATCTTGATAAAGTTTGTTTTGATCAGATATCTTTTCTATTGGGCTATTTGAATCAAAACTGAGACTTTATCCTTTAGAATCTCGGGTGGAAAATAAAAGATTCGCGGAGATTTTTTCTCGGCAGTTCGGCATGCCGGATGACGTGTTCGGCCTGCCGAACTGGCCAGTTCGGCCTGCCTATCTCACAGTTCGGCATGCCGACCGCGACAGCTAAGATTACGCATTTTTCACACGTATCTTATCAGATATTGATCCGAACTTGATTCTGTTTCGATTTTTGAGACCTAATCTGATATGGACTGACCCCAAGGACCAATAGGTATAAAAAGTGAGTGAGTCTAATGATTTACTCAGATCAATTTGAGAGATTAAGAGTGATACTCTTCTAGTGAGCATCTAAAAACTCCCTGAGAGCTTTTGTTCACAAATCACGAACACTAGCTTTGGGTTCTCTCTATTGGTTGGAAGGAGAGTCACCGGTGGAAGAGCTGTACGTGTGAGCCCACACTCACTCCGGTTGTGGATAGAGAATAGCAAAGAAGACCAGTTGGTTGAGGCTCTTCTGGAACGTTACTTCTCTACACAGGTCGCGGAGGTTCTTCGGCACACTGAGGTTAGTAAGATCTGTTTAATTTATACATATAACATGTCAAACTTGTGTTTTGGAAAATACTCTGATGAAAAAAATTTTAAAATTCCACTGCGCACTTTGTGTCCAACAGCTGATTGGGATGTACATTTTGTGGAAGTACCACCGGAACACCGAGATGCCGTTGGAGGCCTTCAAACAAGTATTCAAGATGAAGAAGCTTCCTCGGCAGTCCGGCTGGTACTACTTCACCGGCTTCAGAAAGGACTTTATTCTGGGTAACCCCGACTCGGACAAGCTGTGGAAGTACGAATGGTTTTATCTCGGGGGGAACTTTTTAGCCCGAGCCGGTGAAGCTGTACCGGAGGATGAACAAGTGCCAGGGTCATTTGAGCTGGGGCACGTCTGGACCAAGCCCCCTTGGGCACCGAGCCATGTAATAAAGGCCGTGGATGAACTGTTTGAAAAGCCCGAGTCATCCAGACAGCAGTCCTTTCTCCTAAGAAAGGACACTCTATCCAGATACGGCTGGTTTGGGGAGTCCAGCAGTCTTTCCCGAGCCGGGCGTCCCGCCTGGGAAACCAGGCAGGTTATAGTTGCCCGCCCGAGTGACGCGGACCTTCCAGGGCCAAGCACTTCCTGGTCCGGGTGGCCGACAAGGGAGCCTTCATCGTCCAATACCGAGGACTCGTCCAGTGGCTCCCTCGATGCGGGACCACCTGTAGCCGACGAGGGCCTCGAGGGCGTGATTAGGCTCCTGTACCCGTCGGGCCAACTCCGGATCGAAGGTCAGCCCGGAAGTTTATTTATAGTCGCCTTTTCCTCTCTTTTTATTCCGTCCTTTGTTTAACTTGGATTTTCTTTGTGCAGAAATGACCGCACCGAGCTCCCGCGCTGGCAGGCTTGCCCAGATGACAACACAGAGGAAGGGCAAGGGCAAGGTCGCCGAGGCCAGCAAAAAGCGTAAGCAGACGCCGGCGCCCGAGCCCCCAACACGTACCGGGCAGACCTCCACATCAGTCCAAGTTCTACCGCCGCCACCACCGAGAAGGACCTCGTCAGAGGTCGACCGAGCAGACGAGGCGTCTAGAGGTTCTTCCGAGGACCAGCAGAGAAGGCGCCCGGACTACCGTGGCATGCTCCTCGAACGTCTCAGGGACGTAGCTCCCCCGGATGACTTCTTTATGAACATCCGGGGCAAGGACTTCCAGGACTTGTGCAACATGACCCTCCGAGCGACTGCCTCAGTAAGTATCCGAGCTGATCAATAGTTCAGGGTCTTGTAATAATATTGTCGAGGACTAACCCCTTGTGTTTCTCACAGTCAAGCGCCATGGTGCATATGGTGCACTCTATCGGGATGAGGGAGATCCACAAGGAGAGAGAAAGGCACAAGAAGACCCTCCTGATGAAGTTGGACTCCGACAGAGAGCTCAACGAGAAGAAGGGTGAACTAGATCAGGCCAAGGAGGAGGCCCAGAAAGCAAAGTCCGAGGCCGAGGACATGTTGAGGCGGCTCAAGGAGGCGGAGGATAAGGCCGCTCGGCAGGAAGAGAAAGCCGCTCGGCTAGAGGGGCGGCTAGCAACTCCACAGGCCGAGCACCACCGATTCGTAGCTGGGCTCCCCGACCAGCTGGCCGCTGCGGTCGAGGAGTTTAAGACATCCCCTGAATATATCGATCTCTACTTTGATGGAATGGCTGATCTCCGTGACCATCTAATCGACAAGCATCCTGAGGCGGCTGCATTCGACTGGTCGGTCATCGCTGAGCCAGACCAGGGTGATGCCAAGCAACAGCGGGACGTTGGAGAAGAGATCGTCGTTGTGGACGGTGATGATGACGGGGATGTGTCGGCTGCCGAGCGAGGCCAAGACGACAACGCGGCCGGGGACGAGACTCAGGCTGGTGATGAGACTCAGGCCGATTGATCCTCTGCTTTTCTTGCTTTTTGTAATTGGGCTTGGGAGGTGCCCGAATTTCTTGTACCTCCCTAGTAAATAAAGTTAAAACATTTTATATTTTCCCGTTTTGCATCCACTTTTTCTTACGTGTAGTTTTATTTTACATCCCACGTAATGTTTAAAGTTAGACACTTCTCAGGGGGGGGGTTCCCAGGCTGGGAAACAATTGACCGAGCAGAGGTAAATGGTACAATTCTTCTCGGTTAAGCCGAGTACCTCTGTCCTCAGTTAATCCGAGGACTTTTGTTCGGTTGTTCCGAGTAGTTATCCATTTCTGCTTAGTTATCCAAGCAAGTTTAGGTTTCTGGTCTCGGTCGGGCAGAATATAAACGGCGTATATCTACCCTTACCCTATTGCCCCCCATAGACTTGTTGAAGTTTTAAAGAAACTTTACAAGTATAGGACTAATCGGGCACATAGATGTGCCGAGCAACTTAAGGGTGTCTGCATGACAGACATGATACATATACTGACTAGCCCCCTTGTCTAGTTTGACGAGGATGACTCCCTTGATGGGGAGTCAACATCCTGTCTTCCGAGCTGGGGTTCTGGCATCTTGGGCGTAGTCCTCCCTTAAAGACATTGCTCAGGTGGAATGAGTTTAGGGAAGTTGTGCTCCATTAATGTAATATTTACATTGATTTTTCCAGCCCTGCTCAGCAGGTCTAGTTACAAAAGAATTGTGGCCAGAGATCAAAAAAGGAATCTGGCTCTGATTTCTGTTCTCCCCCTTTTTTTTAAATATAGAATCTTTTTAAAAGCTCGGCATTCCATGGATGCCCGAGCTGATTCCCCTCCGTATCGGTCAGTCTGTAAGTACCTGGCTGCACGATCCTTCGACTTTAAATGGACCTTCCCATTTCGGACCAAAGGACCCGAGACCGGGTTGTTGAACCGTGACCTTCTTCATCACTAAGTCACCAACTTTAAAGCTTCTCAGCTGAACCCGTTTGTTGTAATACCGAGCTACAACCTGATTCTGGGCTACATTACGAATGGATGCCCGGTTCCTTTTTTCTTCAAGTAGGTCGAGCTCGGTCATCATGAGCTTTTCATTCAGTTTTTCTTCGTATTGCTCAACCCTCAAGCTCGGTAATCTAACCTCAGCTGGGATGACGGCTTCTGCCCCATAAACCAGGGAGAACGGTGTCTCGCTAGTTGCAGCTCGTGTAGTTGTTCGGTATGCCCAGAGCACTTGGGGTAGTTCGTCGATCCACGCACCCTTAAGCCCCTCGAGTTTCTTCTTCAGATTATCTTTAATGGTCTTGTTCATGGCCTCCACTTGGCCGTTACTCTGCGGGTAACTCGAAGAAGAGAAGACTTTTTTAATGCCGAGCTGTTCGCACAGATGTCGTAGACCAGAGGAGTCAAACTGCTTGGCATTGTCGGTCACGATAGTGTGCGGGATTTCGAATCGGCAAAGGATGTTTTTCCATACGAAGTTGGTGCACTTAGCTTTAGTCATGTTGGTGCAGGGCTCGACTTTGATCCATTTCGTCAGAAAGTCTATGGCGACGATACAATATCTGAATTACGAACGAGCCGGAGGGAGTGGTCCGATCAAGTCAATGGCCCATTTTGCAAATGGCCACGCTGAAGTCACCGGATTTAGAGGCTCGGCGTGTGAACCCAGCATCCTAGCAAATTGCTGGTATTTGAAGCATTTCCGTGCAAAGCTCCCGCAGTCTTGCTGCATGGTAGGCCAGTAGTAACCCTGCTGCAGGCATTTCTGGGCCAAGGAGCGTCCACCGGAGTGATTGCCACAAAGGCCTTCATGAATCTCTTTCATTAAGTACTCGGCCTCCTAGGGATCCAAACATCTTAGGCATGGCGTCGTGTAGCCGCGTCGGTACAGTTTTTCCCCAATCACTGAATACCGGGCCGAGCTGTTACGTATCCGACGTGCTTATTCCCGGTCGTCGGGTAATTCGGCTAGGGTCAAGTATCGGATGATCGCATCCATCCACGTGCATTTCATATCGGCTGCCAGGCTCATGACCTCCTTACTGATACTTGGTCCAGAGAGTCTTTCAATAGGAACGGACATCGGGTCTACTCCGTCTATCCCGGAGGGTAGTCGGGCAAGGACATCGGCTTCCACGTTCTCGGACCGGGGATTTGTTTGAAAGTGTAGGACTTGAATTGTCCAAGCAACCATTTCGCTTTTTTTAAATATGTCGTCATCGATTCTGCTCGGGCCTAGAATCCTCCTGTGACTTGCTGCACCACTAGCATTGAGTCACTATAGATGGTCAACCGATCAACTCCGAGGTCTCGGGCAATTCGTAGTCCGGCCAGCAAAGCTTCATACTCCGCTTCGTTATTAGAGGTTTTGAAGTCGAAACGAAGGGCATAAATGACCTTATATCCGTCGGGGCTTGTTAAAATCAAGCCTGCCCTCGACCCATCGATGTAGGTTGAGCCATCGACGTGTAGTTTCCAGTTTAGCTCCGGGGAAAGGCCTCGCTCACTGCAACCAGCTGTATCCGGCTCCTCAACGGGTGATTTCTCCACTAAGGGAGCCACTTTTTCGGCCTCTGTAAACTCAGCAAGGAAATTCGCTAAGACTTGAGCTTTTATTGCTGTTCTCGGCACAAAATGTATATCATACTGGCCCAACTCGATCGACCACTTGGCCATCCGACCTGATATTTTCGGGCTCTGTAAAACTTGCCGGAGAGGAAACTTGGTTGGGATCTTGACGGTATGGCCTTGGTAATACGGCCGTAGCTTCCAGACCGATGTTATTAAGGTGAAGGCTAGCTTTTTCAATGATGAATAGCGCTTCTCGGCACCTTGGAACGCGTGGCTGGTGTAGTAGACGGGTCTCTGAATCCCGTCTTCATCTCGGATTAACACCGAGCTGACAGCCTTCTCCGAGACGGCTAAATAGGCAGTTAAAACCTCACCAGGCGAAGGTTTGGACAGGAGCGGGGGTGTGGCTAGGTAAGTTTTTAAGCCTTGGAAAGCATCCTCACACTCCCTGCTCCACTCAAACCTCCCCTTAAGTGCCTTGAAGAAAGGGTGACACTTGTCGGTAGCCCGGGAGACAAATCTTGAAAAGGCGACCATCATGCCAGTAAGCCTTTGCACGTCTTTCACTGTCCGAGGAGAATGCATGTCTATGATTGCCTGGGCCTTTGCTGGGTTCACCTCAATTCCTCGTCGGTTAACCAAAAATCCAAGGAATTTGCCAGAGCCGACTCCAAAAGCGCATTTTGTCGGGTTGAGTTTCATCCCATACTCTCGGAGAATGTCAAAGCTAGCTCGGAGGTCGGCTATGTGGTCCTTCGCTTGGACAGATTTTACTAACATGTCGTCCACGTAGACCTCCATAGTTTTCCCGATCAGCCGAGCGAACATTTTGTTGACGAGGCGTTGATAGGTAGCTCCGGCGTTCTTGAGACCAAACGGCATTACAACGTAGCAATACAAGCCCTGGTCAGTAACAAATGAGGTTTTGATTTGATCCTCTTCGACCATTCTTATCTGATTATATCCAGAGTATGCGTCCATAAAGCTCAGTAGCTCGTGTCCGGCTGTGGCATCGACGAGCTGGTCTATCCGAGGAAGTGGGAAGCAGTCCTTCGGGCAGGTCTTGTTAAGGTCGGTATAATCGATGCAGATCCGCCACTTGCCATTCGCCTTTTTGACGAGGACGACATTTGCCAACCATTCTGGATATTTGACCTCTCTAATAAACCCAGCCTTTAGTAGTTTCTGGACTTCATCATTTATCGCGGCATATCTCTCAGGGTTGAAGGCTCTTCCTTTTTGTATCACCGGCCTATGACCAGGCTGGACGTTAAGCCGATGGCTGATGACGCTTGGATCTATGCCGGGCATGTCCTCATGAGACCATGCAAAAACGTCGCAGTACTCGGAAAGAAGGGATTCCAGGTCGGCCCGGATCTCAGGTTGTAACTGTGACCCGAGTTGGACAGTGCGTTCCGGCCTTTCGGGGTCCAGGGAGAACGGCACCAAGTCTTCGACCGGGGTACCCCTTACCTCTTCCTCGGGAAACCTGGGGTCTAGGTCCGCGAGCATCTTTGGCGTCGGATCGGTTGGGAGGTCGGTCTCGTCGACCGAATACACGGCCAGGATTCCTTATTGCTGGGCTGAGGCTGCTCGGACTGCGTTTGCATAGCAAGCCCGAGAGTCCGCCTGAGACGAGCGGATTACTCCGACACCACCATCGGTCGGGAACTTCATTGCCAAGTGATATGTCGAAACCACGGCCTTTAATCCATTCAGCGTCGGCCGGCCGATGATGATGTTATACTGAGAGGGTCTATCGACGACTAAAAAGTCGACCACCCGAGTGACCCTGGCAGCGCCTTCTCCAAAAGTTACCGGGAGACTAACCTTCCCGATTGCTCGGACACACTCACCCGCAAAGCCAAAAAGTGGGGTCCGGACCGAGACTAAAGGCGCGTTGCTGATCTTCAGCTTGTTGAATGCCTGCTTAAAAAGGATGTCCGCCGAACTGCCATTGTCAATTAAGACACGCCGTACAACATTGTTAGCGATAGGCAGTTCGTAAACCAAGGCATCATTGTGGGGATGCATTAGTCGGTCTGCTTCCTCCTCAGTGAAGGTGATCGGGGTGTCCTCTTGGCGGCATATCTTATTGATGTGCTCGGACACATTCGTGAAGTCATCCCGTTCGACCCACCGAGCTTCTCTGACGTAAGATCGCCGCCCACTCGATGTGTCCCTGGCGACAGGCCCGCCAAATATCGTATGTACGATATTTAGGGGTTCTGGGGCGTTCCCACTATCGGTCTTGGGTCGGCTTTGTACGTCTCGGCTTGACGAGTCATTCCTTATAGACATCGCCCTCAGGTTTATGGCCTTCTCCACAAACTCCTGCAATAGACCTTCTCGGACCAACCTTTCTATTTGGTCCTTAAGCTGGATGCATTCTCGGGTAGTATGGCCCACATCTTGGTGGAATTTACAAAACTTTGACTGGTCACGCTTCGCCCTAAAGCCTCGAAGCTTGGGCGACAGTGTCAACAGATTCTTGTCGCCGACCTGGGCGAGCACCTCATCGATAGTTACCACCAGGGGCGTGTAGTTTTGGAACTTGCCGGTCGGCCCCTTCGGCTTATCAGCTCTCTCTTTCTTCTGCTTCTTCGCATGCTCGGCGCTGCCCTGCTCCGGCCCTTTTTTCTGCTTCTTTTCCTTTTTTGTCCCGCTCGGGCCGGCCTCCTCCCGGCGGCTTTTCATGTACTCGGCAGCGTCCGGATGTCTTTTGACGTACCCGAGCATTTGTGAAAACGTATTTGGCTGCTCAAAGGCCAGAGACCAAGTCAGCTTCTCGTCTCGGAGGCCCCCTACAAAAATATGTTTGAGGGTCTCGTCTTCGACGTGCTTGACCTCAAGAGCAGCCCGGGTAAATCGGTTGACATAGTCCCTGACACTACCGTCTCCCTGTTTGACAGCGTACAAGGAAGTTATTTCTTTCCTCCGCGTCCTGGTTGTAGAGAATGCAGCGGAGAAGGCGTCAGTTAAATGCCCAAAAGAAGAAATCGACCCTGGTTCGAGTCGTCGGAACCACTGCCGAGCAGGGCCTGTAAGGGTGAGCGAGAAAGCTTTGCACATTGCAGCATCACTGGCATTCTACAACAGCATGTGCCCGCGAAAGAGTTCGGCATGCTCATCTGCGTCGGTGGCCCCATCGTAAGACTTGATTTGTGGGACCTTAAACTTCGACTGCATGGGTGCTCGCATTATGTGATCTGGGAAGGGCGGATCCTAAGCCCCGATCTCATCCAAACCGAACCTGCAATTGCGGATCTCATCGATCTGTCGCTGCAGCACCCGAAACTGGCGACTATTCGTGTCTTCGGGCAGTTCGACCCGATAGGGTACTCCGCCCTCAGCACGGCCTCCAGCTCCGCCTTGGCGATTTCTGTTTATCCCTCGGTGCCCGAGCCGATTAAACACCGAGGCTCTGGAACCTTGTGGTGAAGGGACACGGGGCGGTTGACGTCCCATCTGGTGTTCATGAACTAGTCTATTGTCAAGCAGGGGCCCTCTGGTGGATCCCAGAGACTGCTCTGATCGATCCTCCCAATTGGTGGCGCTCTGCTCATGCCAACCCCCTGCCTGGTCAACTTGGGCCGGGGGTGGGGGTTCCGGTGCAGCTCACTGTTGAGCTTGTACAAGCTGCCGAGTTAAGATCCGAACTGCATCTGTGAGCTCCCGGATCGGATCTTGTGCAGCTCGGGCCTGCATCAACTCGGCTCTTGCCGTGCTTCCTTGCCCTCCGAACTGAGACCTGGCGGTCCGAGGACGACCGCTGGGTCGTTCTGCAGCCGGTTGCCTATGCCTGGCATCACCCGACTCCTAATGTCGGGCGGTACTATCTCTTGCGTTACCTCGTGTTGTCATTTCAGAAATCCGAGGTATAATAACTTTGGATTAGGGCGCGTTCGGCCCTCCTTCTAGCGTCAAAATGTTGATGCTTACCGCTGTCTGGCGTCGGATCAACACCCACGTGTGACTGAACACCTTCTGACCTCCTCTTAAGCTTGCCCCTGGTCGGGAGTGAGTACCTGTGAGAGGGATGATTCGAAGAAATAGGGTTAGCCAATAGACAAGGGCTCTCCGATGCTCAAGGCAAGTATTGCTCGACAGAGGTCGGCAGCTAATTAAGTGTGAAGAGGTCTCTCCCTCTAAAACGTCATAAGTGCATCCTATTTATAGGCCACCAGCTGGATCGGGTGCAAGATGGGTTTTACCCATTACTCAGGTGTCACATCAAAGTGTATCAAGCAATAAGTGACAAGTGTCGCGTCCATTGTCCAATGGATTGGACTCTATCGGACGGCAGCACGTTTGCCTGGTGTTGGCCTACAAGGATGGGTAGCGACGTATTATGATGAATAACGTGGCCCGGGCCGAGCTACTGTACATCCCCGAGGTGGCAGCCTTCTTGGGGGCGTGCCCTTAGATAAATGGAAGGCACCTCGGGAAGAAGCATAAGTCGTCGGGTCGGGCGGTAGCCTATGTCTGCCGAACTGAGTTGCCGACCACCAAAAGTTAGTGTCCTCGGTGGTGGCGCCGAGCTTACCCTCAACATATGGTATGGAGCTCATGATCACTTTTGATCTGGGTTTCTTTTACTGAACTGACATCATATAGGAATTTTTCACATCATCATAGTAAGTTGAAAATTTCACTTTTTGTCAAGTAATCCCAATTTAAACATTCTAATTGAGATTCTTATAACAATCACTTCTTTGGCTCGTACATGAAATCAATAAATCATAAACTTTTAATTTTGCACATTAAATAATTATTTTTAATTATTTTAATGTACTATCATAACATTATATTGTTACATATTTCATAAATAAGGCACGTAAATTTGTGCATTCACAACATTATTTATTTTTAAGGTCTTACAACTATTAAGACTTTCAAATTTACGTATTAATAAATGCTCGACCTGTACCTTCTCAAGTACTTAGCTTAGTAATGATAGAAAAATCCTCAATTAATCATACTTATTAATTTTTAGATTTTTTCGGTCATTACAATAACAATGTTTTAAATAACTATCGATAAAAGAATGACAACTCAAAATTTTTACAAAAGTTAAGATTAGAGTTAGACGTCTTTGGTAATTTTATTAAATTTTATTATACCTTAATTTCAAAATGTTACCTCTATAAGACTTGTACACATATGTGTTTTAAGATTTGCACTGTAACAGATATCTTATAAATAATTTATTCTTTTTCTCAAGCGGCAATAAAAAACCCATAAATTCTAAAGGTGTAAATAAATTCAATGTGCGACTCAAATTCAAAATGCTTCAAATTTCAACCAATAAATAGTGAGATGAGTACTAACGATGATGAACAGTTTTCAACCATTAAATCAATTTAAAAAAAAAATCAAAACCATAAAAGAGAAATTGAAAAAGAGGGATGTGTATATATAATAAATTATTTAAACATAAAAATGGGGTTAAAGATGACAAAATGAAAAAAACGATGGGAAAGAAAGGCATGAAATTATTATTAAGTGACACACACCTCCCTAACCCCACGCCACAAACCCTTGGTCTTTTTCTTTTGCTCTCTGATTCCATTGTTGCTTCAAGCCAACCCCACCTTGCCACCTCCTTCTCTCTCTCTTTCTGTTTTTTCTTTCTCTTCAATATCATATCATCATATAATACAATAATAAAATCATAAATAAATCCCACGCCCAGGTTTTCCTTCTCTCTGATCCTCTTCTCTCCTCTCTCAAAGTTGGAGCCCAACCACCAACTCCCTCTTCCTTCTCCTTCTCCCTTCTTCCTTCTCAAAACTGAGCCGTGGTGATTCCAATTCCATGGACCAGTACAGCTCGTCCTCCTCTTCCTCTTCCTCTTCCTCTTCCTCCTCTTTGGAGGGCCAAGCCATGGCCACTGCCACCACCGACACAAATTCCAGGGCTGAAACGACGTCGTCACCGGCATCAATATCGGCTGTACGGCGGGCCCTACTCCTCGTCCAATCCGACGATCTCGATTCGAAACTGGAGGGCGCCAAAGATATCAGACGCCTCACCAAGACCTCTCAGAAGTGCCGTCGGTTGCTCGCCGACTCGGTTATTCAACTCACCTCCATGCTCCGAGTCCCCGACTCGCCCGAGTCCAACGAGTCTGCTCTCCTTGCTCTCCTCAATCTCGCCGTTAGAGACGAAATGTACGCTCCTCTCTTTTCTCTTTCTCTGTTTCTTTTTCTTTGGATTTTGTGTTTCTAAGAATCTGAATCGATTTCCCTCTTCTATTTTTGTTTTCCTTCTTTTTAAAAAAATTTCATGGCGTTGTTGGTTGATATGTCAAGTTTCTTGGAAAGTTCTTCTTGGAGTCTGTGGATTACTTTTTTATTTTTCGAACACGGAGAATTGTTTTAGTTACCTTTTTTTTTTAATATTTCTTCTTGGATTCCTCAAATTATAGAAAAATTAATTTAAATTTAATTAATTAAACTTTATCAGCAAAATAATAATAATAATAAAGCTGGGTGTAGTGCTCGCAGATTCTCTTCTTTATTCTCCGACTTTCTTCCATTTTCCTTTCTCCTTTATTCTTTTTTATTTAATTGGCTAACGAGAAATTTCGGATGCTCAAAAAGCAAAATAAAAGGACTTCTGAATTCTTCTTCGGAGGATTTTAGTATTTACTAATTCAATTATGAGTAAGACGAGATATTTTTAATTTATTTTTTTATTCCTCGAATTGTCCTTCACCAACAAAAAAAAAAAAGTGTTAATTTTCGAGGATGATTAGTTGATTACATAGGTGTGCTTTATTTTGAACAGATTATTTGTTAATTTTGGGTGTAGACTAGAAAATTCGTGATAAGAAGGGGTTTAGTTTATAAGAAAAGTTTGGCTGCTGAGAATAATATCAAAGTTTAGGTAAAATTTGACCTTGGCTCCGCTCCCTAAGAAAGTTAGGCCTTTGGTTTTCGGTTGCTCTGACTGGAACGAACCTTGACTTTCTCTTTTTTAAAAATTACCCAAGAATGAAACTGTGGGTTTTTTTTTTTTTTTTTTAAAAAGACTGATTTATGGGTTATTGATTGTGGTGGAGGTGTTTACTATATTGTTTGGTTTCATTACTTTAGTCTTTCTTTAATCGTGTTTTTGAAGTAAAGCATTCTGATTCGGGAAGCAATCTAGATTCTAGACCTTGCCTTGTTGCCTTGTAGAAGAAGAATTGTTTCTTCTAAATTCCAATTTTTCTTTTTTCTTTTTTTTTTTTTATAGCTTGTTTCAGAATTCATATGTTAGTTATCTAAGCTGTCAAGTTTAATACGAACTGGGACAATCATAATTATTGTGCTTTAATTTAAGAATGAAATAATTGGAATCCTGTTTCGTTTTTGTGAAACAACACGACTTTATGAGAGATGTATATTTATTTTTACTTTTGCTTGGAATGAAAGAATTAATAAGTGTGAGGGAGCCGTGTCATTGTCTAGTTCAGTGCGCAGCTCAATGTAAACTTAGAAAGAATACAACACTTTACTTGTCACTTCTGTTTCTTCTTGGTGCTCCGTTGGGTTTTATTATTTATGGGATCCACAATTGGGAAACAGCCCACATCTTTAGTGCACGAGGATTCAATTCCAAATTTCTGATCTGACGACCAAAAATCTTTTAGTGAACCTGGTTATCTGTGGGTTTTGTTTTTCTTGTTCATCCGAGGATTTTTTTTCTTTTTCTGTTTTTTTTTTTTTTTTTTTGGCTTCTAACAGCTTTTCGAGTCCTGTGTTCTCTGTCTATTGGACTTGTTTAGTGGTATTTCCTTAAACTCTGATTTTCTCTCGCTTAACTATTTTAGGAACAAGGCCAAGATTGTGGAGACCGGTGCTTTAGAACCGATAATTAGTTTCCTTACATCCGAGAATTCAAATCTACAGGAGTATGCAACTGCTGCTTTACTTACTCTATCTGCTTCCACCAACAACAAGCCAATCATAGGCGCTTCCTGTGCTATTCCTCTCCTTGTTGAAACCCTTAAACATGGGAGCTCACAAGCCAAGTTTGATGCTGCAATGGCTCTTTCAAATCTCTCAACGTATCCCAAAAATCTTAGCATCATTCTTGAATCGAAACCAATTGCTTCTATCGTTGATTTGCTTATAAACTGTAAGAAATCTTCAAAGACAGCTGAAAAGTGCTGCGCTTTGATAGAATCCCTTGTGGAGTTTGATGAGGGCAGAACTGCCTTAACGTCCAAAGATGGTGGGGTGCTTGCAGTAGTTGAAGCGCTAGAAAATGGCTCTCTCCAGAGCCGGGAACATGCTGTTGGCGCGCTTCTGACAATGTGTGAGAGTGACCGTTGCAGGTATCGAGAACCAATTCTTAAAGAAGGCGTAATCCCGGGACTTCTTGAGCTAACTGTGCAAGGAACGCCAAAGTCTCAGGCAAAATCACAAACACTTCTACGGCTGCTGAGGGACTCTCCGTACCCACGATCTGAGCTGGAACCAGACACACTAGAAAATATAGTCTGCAACATTATCTCACAGATTGATGGAGATGAGCAATCAAGTAAAGCAAAGAAGATGCTTGCAGACATGGTGCAAGTTAGCATGGAGCAGAGTTTGAGACATCTACAGCAAAGGGCTCTGGTATGCACACCGTCTGATTTGCCAATCAGTAGTAGCTGTACTTCTGAAGTTTCTTCAAAGTGACTCTTTTGTTTTATTATTAGCTCTGTCTTCCTTCCCTTACATGTTGTTTTGTGAGATAAAAGTGTTTCATGGTAGAATCCAGGTAAAAAAAAAAAAAAGGATATAATGAAAGACATGCCAGTCCAGGCCTGTGTGGTGGTGTCGAGTGACTGGTAAGCGTCAATAAACTGGAACTTGTAGGAAGTGGAATGTATTGTATTAGTTGTTTTGTAAAGAAACTGTTGTATCAAATTGTGAAAATGAAATGAGGGTAGATATTCCCCCTTTCATAGATTGTTTCAATGTCGCCTTTTGGATTGAAATTGTAATTGTACAAAGCAAATAGTAATTCCCCTAATAATATGAGCATTTTGAAGATTAATAGTCAGAGACTACCTCTGGACTCGTTATGATCATTGATGGAGAAATTTAGTTGCTTTTATTCTGTTTCTCTATGAAGAATCACTTTGTGAGACACTTGATTTGCAGAAAATGCAGCTATTGACCTCATTCAATACTATTTTGCACTGTTGTTAAAAGATTTTGATCGGATAAAACAACGTCAAAAGGGAATTTGTGGATCAATTCACCAACTATAAGTCAAATTATTCGATGTTCAGTTAAACTGAATGTTAATTTGACTATAAACGAGTAGAAAACGGAAATGCAGGTCCATAGTGAAACAGTCTTTTTCTTCATATTCTTATCCTAAACAATGGTCAATTGTTGTGTTTCACCCAATCTGCAAATATATTGACAATTAGTAATGTGAACCCTTCTGTCAAAATGCCACAAACTGAATCAGATTTACTGGTTGTCAATATATATTTGATCGACATTTTGGATTATCCCTGGTGTTTATGAATGAGGATTTTTACATAAAAATTTGGGTTGTTTTTCTTAATCTTTTGGGGGAAAAAAACTTTTTAAAGACGTGTATTGTGTTGTGAAGAAATTTTTGGTTATGTATATCTAAACACAATTCAATAATGCAGATGGTCGCCAATAATGGCTTGATCTACGTGGCTGCTTTTTCAGTAGTGTTAGAGAAATTGTACCAACAAAGAAAGTGAATTGTGCAAAACAGTGATTAACTAAATTCAATTCCCCAGCAGATTGGTAAGTGGTGATTTGACATTTGCCTACATTTTGGTATCCAAAATTCTGTTGTTGTCGGCTGACGAATCGTACTTGTGTTTGGGAAGTTTTGGTTTTGTCAAAAGTAAGAAATACAAAAAGAAAAAAGCCATTAAAAAAATGGAATCTTGTGAACAAGTTTGGTGGCCGGCTGGCCCCAACCCATGGGCGTCTGTTTTTCGGCTGCCCAAACTCATGCAATATTACAAATGCCTTGAAAATCAATTGGTTTCGTCTATTTTGTCGATGCAATTTCTTTTTTCTTTTTTGTTGTTTTTTTTTTTAATCTGCCAAGGGAAAAATGATTAGTTATTGGCAAAATACATACATATATTTTTCATTTTTGTATGTATTATATTATATATATGAAAAAGTCAAGTAAGGAACTTATATGAGAAAAAAGGAGAGTGAGTATAATCATCTTAATTGATGCTTTTTTGGTAGAAAGCATAATCGTCTTGAACTGCAATCTAATTCATGCCCCTCAAACTATGTATCTTAGACTCGGAATCAAACTTCCAAAGCCCCTACTTTCATGGGATTAGTTTTGCTTTTTGGATATATTAATTTGACAATTGTGATAATCACATCTTACAAGTTACAACTATTCAAATTCTAGTCGTGATGGTTTTATTATTTTGTTGTGTTATCGTCAATTATTCTAGATAATAGCAGAGGCGATTGGTACATACTTTGTGGTATTTGGTGGGTGCAAACAAAATCTACGGGAGCATGTGTGACATGGGGTGGGGTCTTATTGTCACAGTTATGATTTACTCTGTTGGCCGTATTTCCGGTGCACGCTTTAACCCCGCTGTCACCATCACTCGGAGAACTTTAATACCATCTCAAAAATTGTCTAAATATTACCGATGGTTAAGAGCTCTACACTGTAGCTCCTTAGTGCTAATCGCTAAGAAATGTAAAATGAAAATATAATTGCAGGCCTACTTCAGGAGCATCCAAGTATAGGGCCAGCTGTTGTGAAGCATGTTTACAAAGGATTGTGGCTTTACATAGTCGGACCAATCATTGGGACCCCATCAGGAGGATTTGCCTCTAACTTGGAGATTTGATTGGAACTGGTTCATTCTTCAAGGCTATTGCCAGTTTTAATTAGTTTTTACAGTTTCATTGAGTTCAAATTATTAAAGAAGCACTTAACCAATTGCTCAAAGGCCCGATCCTATTTTGTGATTTGTGGTTCTCCACCCTGTTTAGTTGTCGTTAACTTATTTATTTATTCATTCTATTATATTTTTGTTTTATTGGTGAATGCACTTGTTAATTACTTCTACGTAGTAATGAATCAAGGATCATAAAATTTGCGCTCATGGTAACTCGATACTCTTTTACTAATATTTTAGCCTCCTCTTTAATATTTATACCTAAAATCAATTTCATTTATGTTTTCACACACATCGTTTATTTTCATTTTTCCATTGTTATTTACTTAGGATTATTGTTTTGGTTGTGAATTGGATTATATTGATTTCATTTAGATGATTTTAGGGTTTTTCATCTCTTAAATAATGATTTTTGTTAGTAGTAGTAATTTCACGATTTGATATTTTAGAAACATGTGTAAGATTGGCTGTTATGTTTATGTGAATTATGCATATGGTTAGTGTTTATTCGATTTTTTTTTTTTATGAATATATTTCTTAGAATTTTCGTCCCATAGTTGAGGCTGGAAATTTTCCAGGTTTTATATTCAAAATTCAATACTCTGGTTGAAAGTCCAAATGGACTCCATTTTTAATAAATCAGATATCATTAGAAAGCTATGGATGTCTACTTTCTTTTAAAATTGTTTTAGGCCATTTGGATTATTTTGTTAATTGTTATGAATTTTTAAAGCAGTGAAGGTCTGGCTGTTAGTTTTTTTAAAGTTTTCTTATCAGAATTCAAAACTATTTTTGAGTATCCAAATGAACTTCATTTTTAACGAATTAGGTATCAATAGAAAGGTTTAATGTCTATTTTTATTTGACACTAGTTTCAAGTATTTGAGAATTCTGTGTGAATTGTTTTGATTTTTGAAATATGTAAAGGTCTAGCTGTCAGTTTTTTTTTTTTTTAGTTTTGTGATTAGAATTCAAACTGTTTTTGAGTGTACAAATTGACTTCATTTTTAACAAATTAGGTGTCACTAGAAAGCTCTAGATGTCTATTTTTATATGACATTGGTTTCAGGTCGTTTAGAATTTTGTGTGAATTGTTATGATTTTTGAAACATACAAAGGTCTGGCTGATAGTTTTGTAAAGTCTTGTAATCTTATGTAATTGTTTGTTTTGTTTTGTGTTTTGATATTATATGAGGATGAAATCAGCTATTTAGGTATTGTTTTAATGAGATGGATCTATTTGATAGATTATTATAACCTTTTAATAATTTTATTATATTATGGCATGAACGGTTCAAAAAGCGAGCATCCGAGACCTCAATCGCACGTCACTGTTGAAAAAGTTTATAAAGGTTAAGTAAGGCATTTATGTAAGTACATTCTCACCTACAACATGAATAAAAAAAAATGATAAAGAGAAATATATGATTTTGATGTTGATGATGGTGTTATAATGTTTTAATATTTCTCTTATGATGATGTTTTGATGAAGAATATGTGTATATAAGTATGTATACATATATATATATATATATATTATGTTTTAAATTGGCGTTGTACACCCTTGATGTTGATGGTGACTGGTGAACGGTCTTTTGTCCGGTGAGCGGACTTTTTGTCACGGTAGGTTTGGGATTAGCTACCTCACTCTTTCTGTGACTAGTGCACTATGATGGTACAACGTCGGGCCCACTATACGATGGTTTTTAAATGTTAAAATGTTTTCAAGGATGTTTATATTTATGATGATTTTTGTTATATGACCCAAAAAAAAAAATATTTTGTGAGATACAAGTGTCTTACTAAGCTTTACTTATATAAGTTAATTCATGTTGCAGATAAGGGAAAAGGAAAGATGTAAAAACGGAGAAGCTTGGAGCGGATGTGGGACGATGTGCGATATGAAAACGGGAATAATGATCCTGAAATGAAAATATATTTATTTTAAATAAATTTCAAGGCTATGTTTGATGGTGATTTTTGATTGGTTTATTTTGGAACTCATATGTATTTCGCAATATGGATTTTAGACTTTTATCAATTATTAAAATTATTTTTGTTCAGATAAAAATTAAAATTAATAATAAAAAGATAATAATAATAATAATGATAATATGAATATTAAAAAAAAGATTCCTAAAATTTATCGAAGTTTAAAGAAAAATCATTCCTGACAAATTACGAATATTATTTCAGAGTATTATTTTCCGCACTTTAACAAGATAGAAAGATAAGAACAATAAGTTTAACTGTAACGGTCCGTGAGGGGTCCTTATAGTTATGGTATCAGAGCGGTTTCCTATTTCCTATCATATATCGCCACGTATCCACTTTAAACTTCTCCAAATAATTAATTAATTAATTTTTTTAATAAATTGATGAAAATATAAGACTTTATGAGATGGTGTTCTAATTATGGAAAGTTTGATCCTGACTCGATATCCTAAAATAAAAATTGACTTATTAATAAAAATTTCCTATCCAACAAACGACTAAGAAAGATGGTGCACGGACAACGAGTACGCGATGTTCGTGGTCGCGATAATGGCCAAATGCAAGCTGAAACTGAGAATGGTGCAGAACCCAATTTGGCAACAGTAGTGGCACAATTGCGTCGAGACCAACAAAGAGGTGGTGGGCAAGTTGAAACTGAGACTGCGGTGCAGCCTAATCTGGTAGAAATGGTGGCACAACTTCAGAGACAAGTTCAAGAACAACAGACACTTATTAATAATTTACAAGCTAGAAACAGAGTTGAAGTTCCTGTTGATCCATTAGCTCCACAACCAGAGCAGTATCGAGGAGTTTAGGCCCGACAAATCTCGAACCCTTGTATCTTAGGTTCAAGAGGATGAAGCCAAAGGAGTTCAACGGTTCAACAGACCCTTTAGTGGCACAAGGGTGGTTAAAGTCTATTGAATTGGTTCTAAACTTTATGGGCTTGACTGAGAATGAAAAGGTGAAGTGTGCTTCCTACTGTTTGACGAATGATGCTAGGATTTGGTGGGAAGGAGTTGAGCTGAGCAAGGATGTAAATCCGATGACATGGCAAGATTTCCTCCAGGTGTTTAACGAGCAATATTTCAACATGTCCGTGACGAAAGAACACTATGATGAGTTTAATAATTTTCGTCAGGGAAATTTGTCTATGACTGAAGCTGTTAAGCGGTTCAACCAACTGGCACGTCTTTGTCCTAACATGATGCCAACTAAGGAGGAACGCCTGAGAAGGATGATTGGGATGCTAAAGCCTGAAATTGCAGTGATTGTCGACAGTGGAACTGCTCCACCAAAGACCATAGTTGAGTGTGTAAATTGTGCCCTTTGTGCTGAGTATCACCTGAACAAAAGGAATGAAGGCCAGACTCGTCAAAGTGAGGCTTCTAAGAACAATAATAACCACCATAACCGTGGGAACTTTGGAAGTCAAGGCAAGTCCCAAGGAGGCCATTGGAACAATAACAAGAGAAAAGGGAACTTTCCTAATCAGAAGAACCAAAATAACCGCCAGGGAGGTCAACCAGCCAAGCAAGCCAGATATATTCCACCTTGTTCTAAATGTGGGAAGATGCACTTAGGAGAATGTCGTCAGGGCACGAACCTATGTTATAGTTGTGGACGTGAGGGTCAACAGTCCAAGAATTATCCAAACAAGACCTACCAGCCCTTCTAGTAGAGCCAACAAAGGAACCAATCTACTCAGCTTCACAATATGCAGGCTGCCCTTGATGGTCCTCATATTTCTCAAGGACGACTTGAGGCCCCTCCACTCTCTACCAATGCCAGAATTTTTACCATGACAAAAGATGAAGCTGCTGTTGAGACTTCTAATGTTGTTACAGGTCAGATACCTATTATTAATCAATATGCTAACGTTCTTTTCGACACTGGAGCCACACACTCCTTTGTATCTTCTTCTTTTGCAAAAAGAATAGGAAGAAATCAGGATGTCTTGAGTCAACGATTCACTACAATACTACCCTCTGGGGAAGTAATGATATCCACTCATTGGTTATGAGCTATTTCGATGATGATTGTTGATAGGGAGCTCTACAGTGATCTAATAGTGCTCGAAATGAATGACTATGACCTAATCTTAGGTATGGATTTTTTGAGTAAATACAATGCGTCTATTGAATGTCAAAGACGTAAGGTCGTGTTCAATCCTGAAGGAGAAGCCCGGTTTGAATTTGTTGGTGAGCCGAGAAAGAAGACAAAGTTATTCCTGTCAACGATGAAGGCCTGGAAGATGCTAGCCAATGGTTGTACCGGCTTCTTAGCTAATGTCATCAACAAGAAGAAAGAAGATAAGATGGAAATTAAAGATGTGCCTATTGTACGAGATTTTAAGGATGTGTTTCCTGATGACTTGCCGGGTTTACCACCAGATAGAGAAGTTGAGTTTGAGATTGAGTTAGTACCTGGAACAAGGCCAATTTCTAAGACACCATATCACATGGCACCTGCTGAACTGAAAGAATTGTATGAGCAACTACAAGAGATGTTGAATAAGGGTTTCATCCGAGCTAGTCATTCACTGTGGGGAGCTCCAATTCTATTTGTGAAGAAGAGAAATGGATCAATGAGACTTTGCATCGACTATAGAGAGCTAAACAAGGTGACCATAAGAAACAAATACCCGTTACCTAGAATTGATAATTTGTTCGGCCAGCTGCAAGGTGCGACTGTGTTTTCAAAGGTTGATTTGCGATCTGGGTATCACCAATTAAAGATTAAGGAGGAAGATATCCCTAAGTCAACCTTCAGAACTCGTTACGACCACTATGAGTTTGTGGTCATGCCATTTGGGTTGACCAATGCCCCTGCTGCTTTCATGGACTTAATGAATAGAGTGTTCAAGGAGTTTTTGGATAAGTTTGTGATAGTATTCATCGATGATATCCTCATTTATTCAAAGACTCAAGAGGAACACGAGGAGCATTTAAGGATAGTGTTGCAGACATTGAAGAGGCACCAATTGTATGCCAAGTTCTCCAATGTGAATTTTGGTTAGATCGTGTGGCATTCCTTGGTCATGTAATTTCTAAGGATGGGGTGATGGTTGATCCTATGAAAATTGAGGCTATCAATAATTGGAAGAGGCCATCCAATGCAATTGAGATCAGAAGTTTCCTTGGTTTAGCAAGATATTATAGGAAATTTGTGGCTAATTTTTCAAAGCTTGCCATGCCGCTTACGACGCTTACCCAAAAAGGAAAGAAGTTTAAATGGACTGAAGACTGCGAGAAAAGCTACCAAGAGCTGAAAAGACGACTCACAAGTGCCCCAATCTTGACGATTTCAGAAGGGAATGAAGGGTTCGTGATTTATAGCGATGCTTCCAAAATAGGTCTTGGTGCAGTGTTAATGCAGAATGGGAAGGTGATTGCCTATGCCTCTAGGCAATTAAAAGACTATGAGAAAAACTATCCTATTCATGACTTAGAGTTGGCTGCTATGGTTTTTGCATTGAAAATATGGAGGCATTATCTGTATGGGGTTCGATGCCAAATATTCACCGATCACCAAAGTTTGAAGTATATCTTCACACAGAAGGAACTAAATATGAGGCAAAGGAGGTGGCTTGAGCTAGTAAAAGATTATGATTGTGAAATGCTTTACCAACCGGGGAAGGCAAATACGGTTGCAGATGCATTGAGTCGAAAATCCCCTGCTGCATTAATGTCCTTGCATACGATATCCAAGCCCCTTTAGGAGGAGATTTGTGGTTTTGAATTAGAATTAGTAGTTGGGTGATTATCAGCAATGACCTTGTCTCTGACTATTCTAGATGATATTCAGAGTAAGCACGACCTTGATCCAAGTCTTGTGAGGATTAAGAGGGAAATGCTCGAAGGGAAATGTGAAGGTTTTAGTTTGTCTGACGATGGAGTGCTAAAGTTTAACGGACGGATATGTGTTCCTAAGGATGAGGAATTGAGGAAAAAGATTCTTGCAGAAGCGCACGACATGCCATATACTCTTCATCCTGGTGCAACCAAGATGTATGTGGATCTTAAGAATAGTTTCTGGTGGTTCGAAATGAAGAAGGACGTAGTTCACTATGTCAAGCAATGTTCGACTTGTCAGCAAGTTAAGGCAGAGCACCAAAGGCCATAAGGTGTACTCCAATCGATTCAGATTCCAGAGTGGAAATGGGAGGATATTTCAATGGCTTTCATTACTGGACTACCGAGGACTATGAATGGACATGATGCTATATGGGTGATTGTTGACAGATTAACAAAGTCAGCGCACTTTCTTCCTATTCGGAAGACATTCTCTATGGAACAATTGGCAGAACTATATGTGAAGGAAGTTATGAGACTCCATGGTGTTCCTAAATCTATTATTTCAGATCGAGATAGTAGGTTCACCTCTCATTTTTGGAAGAGCATTCAGGCGGCTATGGGTACGAAATTGAATTTTAGCACAGCATTTCACCCTCAAACAGATGGTCAAACAGAGAGAACCAATCAGACGCTTAAGGATATGCTCCGAGCCTGTGTCTTAGACTTCAAAGGGAGTTGGTGCAAGTTTCTACCGTTAGCTGAGTTCGCTTATAATAATAGTTATCAAGCGACAATTGGAATGGCCCCCTATGAGGCACTTTATAGGAGACATTGTAGAACCCCAATTTATTGGCATGAGGCCGGGGAGAAGAAGCTAGCGGAGTCAGAACTTAAGGAGAAAACTGATTTTTTTAGTAAGACAACCGAAGCAATAAAAGTGATTCAACAAAGGATTGCAACAGCTCAGAGTAGGCAAAAGAGTTATGCGGATATACGACGGAGGCCCTTAGAGTTTGAGGTTGGTGACTTGGTTTTCATCAAGGTTGCTCCGATAAAAGGTGTGATGCGATTTGGGAAGAAGGGCAAGCTTAGTCCCAGATATGTGGGACCATATATGGTGATTGAACGTATCGGCAACGTGGCCTACAAGTTAGAATTACCTCAAGAGATGGCATCCATTCATAATGTATTTCATGTATCGATGTTGAAAAAGTACATACCGGATCCATCCCACGTCATCCAACCACTAGCGATTCAGATTAAAGAGAATATGAGTTACGAAGAGAAACCGATTCAGATTCTGGATCGAAAGACGAAGACCTTAAGAAACAAAGAGATTCCTTTAGTGAAAGTTCTCTGGCGTAATCATAAGATAGAAGAAGCCACATGGGAGCGAGAGGACACTATTAGAGGAAATTACCAAGAATTATTCTAAGTTTCGAGGACGAGACTTTTATAAGGTATGAGGCATTGTAACACCCCAAAAAAAAAATTTATGCTAGAAAATAAACATAGATAATATGACAATATCATATACAAATAACTATAATGTTATATTAAGTTATTTTTCAGGTGATGTGACGAGGACTCGAGGTGCTAGAATAAAATTCATGCCAAATTAATGACTTTTTGTTTATGATGATTTGATGAATTTGCGTTATGGTTTAATTATGTGAATAAGATATATTTGTATGTAAGTAGTCTCATATATATACTAATATGTTTATATATATATATATATTATTAATGCGTTTATATATATATATATATATCTTATTATTACGTTTATATATATTTAGATATATATATATATTTATGATTAAATGGGGCCTTATAAACGTAAAGTAAAAAAAAAAGGAAAGTTTATAAATGGGGTTTATAAATGTATTAGTTATATATACATTTATATATGTTGACTATCGGTTAAAAAAAAAGGAAAGTTTGTAATTTATTAAGGTTTTAATTATGATATATATTAATTGATTGGTTATTCATATAACGTATAGTGTGGAAGGAATTAAAAAAAAAAGGAAAGAATTGAGATTGAAACGTGAGGTTACAAAAAATTAAAGACTAGCCTTTTTAATTTGCATTGAAACCTTATTCAATTTCATAGTTGTCTTTTCTAAATAGACTCTTGACAACTTAGAATTTCTTTAAAATTTAAGTAAACAATTTCAATTACTCAAAACTTCACGTACAATATTTTTGAGCTCTCCCTTATTCTCTTTTCCTCTCTTTCTAGTTATTTCAATTTCTCTCTCTTTTTCCAATCATGAACGCTTATGCAACAAATATAAATCTCTCCACAAAATAGCCATAAACTCCACTCTCAATTCCCTTGGTAGTTTTCAATCCTTAAAGCTGAGATTAAATATTTGGTTGAGGTATGATTTCATCTTTTCTTTGTTATATATTTTCTTCTGGATTTAAAGAGGGATTGAGAATTTTCTTGATGGTTGTTTTATGTTAGATGCAAAATAGTAATAGGGGAGGGCATGAATATGTATTTCGGGGATGTTGTATTGTTATTTACTTAGGATTATTGTTTTGGTTGTGAATTGGACTATATTGATTTCATTTAGATGATTTTAGGGTTTTTCATCTCTTAAATAATGATTTTTGTTAGTAGTAGTAATTTCACGATTTGATATTTTAGAAACATGTGTAAGGATTGGTTGTTATGTTTATGTGATTTATGCATATGGTTAGTGTTTATTCGATTTTTTTTTATGAATATTTTTTTTAGAATTTTCGTCCCATAGTTGAGGCTGGAAATTTTTCAGGTTTTATATTCAAAATTCAATACTCTGGTTGAAAGTCCAAATGGACTCCGTTTTTAATAAATCAGATATCATTAGAAAGCTATGGATGTCTACTTTCTTTTAAAATTGGTTTCGGGCCATTTGGATTATTTTGTTAATTGTTATGATTTTTTAAAGCAGTGAAGGTCTGGTTGTCAGTTTTTTTAAAAGTTTTCTTATCAGAATTCAAAACTATTTTTGAGTATCCAAATGAACTTCATTTTTAACGAATTAGGTATCAATAGAAAGGTTTAGATGTCTATTTTTATTTGACACTAGTTTCAGGTATTTGAGAATTCTGTGTGAATTGTTCTGATTTTTGAAATATGTAAAGGTCTGGCTGTCAGTTTTTTTTTTTAGTTTTGTGATCAGAATTCAAACTATTTTTTAGTATACAAATGGACTTCATTTTTAACAAATTAGGTGTCAGTAGAAAGCTCTAGATGTCTATTTTTATATGACACTGGTTTCAGGTCGTTTAGAATTTTGTGTGAATTGTTATGATTTTTGAAACATACAAAGGTCTGGCTGTCAGTTTTGTAAAGTCTTGTAATCTTATGTAATTGTTTGTTTTGTTTTGTGTTTTGATATTATATGAGGATGAAATCAGCTATTTAGGTGTTTTTTTAATGAGATGGATCTATTTGATAGATTATTATAACCTTTTAATAATTTTATTATATTATGGCATGAACAGTTCAAAAGGTGAGCACCCAAGACCTCAATCACACGTCACCGTTGAAAAAGTTTATAAAGGTTAAGTAAGGCATTTATATAAGTACACTCTCACCTGCAACATGAATAAAAAAAATGATGGAGAGAAATATATGATTTTGATGTTGATGATGGTGTTATAATGTTTTAATATTTCTCTTATGATGATGTTTTGATGAAGAATATGTGTATATAAGTATGTATACATATATATATATATATATATTATGTTTTAAATTGGCGTTGTACACCCTTGATGTTGATGGTGACTGGTGAACAGTCTTTTGTCCGGTGAGCGGACTTTTTGTCACAGTAGGTTTGGGATTAGCTACCTCACTCTTTTTGTGACTAGCGCGCTATGATGGTACAACGTTGGGCCCACTATACGATGGTTTTTAAATGTTAAAATGTTTTCAAGGATGTTTATATTTATGATGATGTTTGTTATATGACCCAAAAAAAAATATTTTGTGAGATACAAGTATCTTACTAAGCTTTACTTATATAAGTTAATTCATGTTGCAGATAAGGGAAAAGGAAAGATGTAAAAACGGAGAAGCTTGGAGCGGATGCGGGACGATGTGCGATATGAAAACGGGAATAATGATCCTGGAATGAAAATATATTTATTTTAAATAAATTTCAAGGCTATGTTTGATGGTGATTTTTGATTGGTGGTTTATTTTGGAACTCATATGTATTTCGCAATATGAATTTTAGACTTTTATTAGTTATTAAAATTATTTTTGTTCAGATAAAAATTAAAATTAATAATAAAAAGATAATAATAATAATAATAATGATAATATGAATATTAA
Source organism: Artocarpus heterophyllus (assembly GCA_025403435.1). Taxonomy (NCBI): domain Eukaryota; kingdom Viridiplantae; phylum Streptophyta; class Magnoliopsida; order Rosales; family Moraceae; genus Artocarpus; species Artocarpus heterophyllus. The sequence continues at coordinate 33,989,874 of CM046347.1, forward strand.
AAAAAAGATTCCTAAAATTTATCGAAGTTTAAAGAAAAATCATTCCTGACAAATTACGAATATTATTTCAGAGTATTATTTTTCGCACTTTAACAAGATAGAAAGATAAGAACAATAAGTTTAACTGTAACGGTCCGTGAAGGGTCGTTACACCTTCCCTCACACACTCTTTCTCTCTACTCTCCCTTTCTCTCTCTCATTTTTTATTTCAAAAATTTTAAGCCAAGCTTCCGTTCTTAGCGGATTGGAAGCTCGGGAACACAATCGCACGCCCACAAACTCGGGTTCAAGCTCAAATTTCAATGTTAATTTAACTTTTTTTCAAATTTCAAACTTTTTTCATGAACTCTCAATTTCTTCAAAATGTTGTAATCCGAGTTATGTGAGTTTAGGAAACCCTTAATCTAAGTTAGTGAGACTCAAATCATTTAGAATCTAGGTTTGATTTGATGAAAATGGATTAAATCAAGTTTTTCCTTTTTCTCTCATTTTTTGTTTCTCTTTGAAATTTCCCTTGTTAATCTTGTTCAAAATTGTTTAAATGTGTTTTATTATGTTTTTCTACCATTTATGAACATTAACCATGCTTAAGAATTGAGAAAAACAAGTTTAGATTGAGATTTTGATCTCAAGGAGGCCGAGACTTGAAGTCTTAGGTCCCCAGATTTTTCCAATTCTGCAGGGCGGACTCATGAGTTCGACATGCTGAATTCATATTATCAGCAGGCCAAACCTGGAAAAGTTCGGTAGGCCGGTCCAACATGGCATGTAGGCTGAACTGTGTAGTTCAGTAGATCAGACCAAGGAGTTTGGTAGGCCGACTGGCCATAGGAAAAATGGCTATTTTTCACCCGTTTTTACTGTTTTAAACCTAGATTGAGAATTTAAACTTTATAGTATGATTTTAAGACATAAAGGACACACTAGGACACCATACGATAACTTAATAGTGTAGAATATCTTAAGCTAGATGTTGATAAGCTTAGTTTACATTTACAATCGTTCGTGATTCTGTGGAGCTAACATATAGCGGGTCGGGACTGCGATGCTGAGTCATGATGTAGGATATCGAGGTAGGACTTCTATCCCCTTTCTTTGGTGGCCAGGTTTTTAAGTGATTTTGGCCTCAAAAGATTCTTTCAAAAGGTTTTCAATGAATTTTTTTTTAAGTGATAAGTTAATTCATGTTTAGGTTATTTCTTTATTTAAATCAAGGCATGTATTTTTTTTAAATTTTTATCTTTCGTATTAGACTGTGATTGTAATATTTTTATTATCGATCCCATGTGTGCGCACTAATGTGGGTCCCGGACCCGGCTCATGTTTATCTGTCTTTAATATTTTATTTCATGATTAACTGTTTCAAAATAATGATAATTATTTTTAAGAAGTTTTCAAATTATCTTGTTTTTCAAAATACCCCAAAACATTTAATTGGTAATTTTAATTAAAAATCTAGTTTAATTAGCTTAATTAATTGACCACGTCATTATTCGTACTTTGGAGCATGACTGAATGGTATCAGAGCCCTAGGTTATGAACTTTGAAAATTGTGCACACATAGGTGTGGCAATATAAAACCTCTGGTAGTCCAATTTTGTTTTTAGAAATCGAGAGAATGGCACCTAGGCGTCATCCAACTGTGGCTGACGCGGATTCTACGAATGAGGAAAGCATGATAGAGGCTACATTTGTCGCTCTTCGATAGATGGTAGCAAGGGCTAGACCTAGAAGTTCTAAGGCAGGTGGCCGGCATAAGTGCTCTAGGGAGCTTCATTGTGCATCTATCCCAACTTTCGATAGAAATAGGGATCCGTAGGTAGCTGAATATCGATTAAACTTAGCAGTATATTTGGTGGAATTCGTGACTTATAAGTGGCAGGTAGTGCTGACACCTGGTAAAGCAAGTAAAGCATCTGGAGAATGATAGGAATATCAGCGGGAAAAGATTAAAGGAATTGTTCTATGAGCATTGTTTTTCACAAGGATACAGAGACTAAAAGACCGTCGAATTCTACCAGATGGGATAGGGCGACATGACGGTTTAGGAACATGAGGTAAAGTTTAATGAGTTAGCCAAGTTTGCTCCATTTGTCGTGGCTTCTAAATGTGAAAAGTGTATCAAGTTCCAAGAAGGGTTTAAGATATCCACTCGATGGCAACTGGTGGCCTTGTGACTTTGGAGTTTTGGTAAGTTAAAGTCGTCAGCTTTATCGGTAGGAAGAGATTATGCTCTCTACTGCAAGGATCGGGCGAGAACATCAGGAAAACCCCAGAGGAGCAATAGGAGAAATAGCGATCACTAAGCTCGAGTGAAGAATCAGCATGGTAACGTTAGCAATGGAAGCAGCAGTTCATTCAACAATGGACATCTCTGCCAACAGGCAAGATGCATTGGGAGGAGCTACCCAATAAGGAATGCTCGACAAGGATCTTAAACCAGAGACAGTGCAAGCTGTCAGCCTCAACCTCAATCCTTACCTCCACCTCAACAACTTTCTCAGTTTCAGCTTCATCAGTTTTCTTAGTAGCAGTATCGGCCGATGAACCCAGGACGTAGCAGCGCTAGCAGACTCTCGTTCGAGTTCATGCCATGACTTCAGGAAGTTCGAATGCTCAGACCAACAACATGAGAGTCGATGGTATGGTTTTCGTTTCTTAGTCTTTAGTTTTGGTTCTCTTTGATATTGGTGCCATTCATTCTCTCGTTTTGAGTTCATTTGTGCATGCCTTGGAATTAGGGATAGAAGAATTTGATGAACCCTTGGTAGATACCTCATCCTGGGGCAGGTGTGTGTGTGAACCATATATATATAAACCTTGTAAGATAATGATTGAGGATGAGACTCTGGGAAGTACTTTGATTATGATCCCCATGAGTACTTATAATCGATCTTAGGGATGGACGGGTTGTCCAAGTGAGGTGCAGGTATAGATTATCACATTATGAAGGTAACTATAGTAGTTGATAGGGGAACGATGATCGTTTACCGAAGTGGTAATGATCGAGTAATGAGTGAGTGACTCATAGAAATGTGTCTAGGTGGATGAAGAAACTTAGCATGCTTATATATACTTCTTTAGGATCTAGGAGAGGAATCTAATGTCGTAGGAAGAAATGCAGAAACTTTGGTGGCTAATGGGAATGATGGAGTCTTCCTGCCGAGTAATCTAGACTAACATCGCATCGGAAGAGTGAGTTTAGCATCGAGTCATACCTGGGGACCGCTTCGATTTCGGTAGCACCGCATCGATTGGCGTTGGTAGAAATGAAGAAAATGAAGAAACGACCTTAGAAATTTGTGGATAAAGGATACATTCAGGATAGCATAAGATGCGGTAGTTTTGTTTGCCAAAGGACATGATGGTGCGCTTGGGTTGTGCGTTGATATCGACAAATGAACCAGGTCACCGTGAAGGATAAGTATCCACTACTCAGGATCGATGGGTTGTCTGACTGGTTAGGAGGTTCTCGATATTTCTCAAAGACAAATTTGTGATCCAAAAAGCACCGGTTGCATGCCAGAGAGGATAAGTTTCTAGGGCATATCATCACTGTACAAGGTATTTCAGTGGATTCTTCTAAGGTAGAGATGATGGTACAATGAGAACGACCAAAGGACGTGGCAAGGTTTGCAACTTTTTAGGCCTCGCGGAGTACTATAGGAAGTTCGTGAAGGATTTCTCGAAGATAGCGGCTCTATTGACGTGGATGATTAGAAAAAGTGTCAGGTTTGAATAAGATGAGAAATATGGATGTGCTTTCTAAAAGTTGAGGAATTGGTTAACTACCGCTTCTGTGTTAACTATATTGAGCACTAACGAGTTTTATGAGGCCTACATTGATGCAGTAAGACGAGGACTCAGATGTGTGTTGATGCAATAAGGATAAGTTGTGGCTTATGGTACGGGATAATTGAGGCCTCACGAGCAAGACTATCCTACATATAATTTAGAGCTTGCCGTAGTGATTCACGCTTTGGGGATCTAGAGACACTACTTGAATGGAGCAATATTTTAGGTTTTCTTAGATCATGAGAGCTTAACGTATTTGTTCACTAGAGGGATTTGAATTTGAGGCAATCGAGATAGATAGGATACATGGAGGACTAGGATTTCTCATTATAGTATCATCCCAGTAGGACCAACGTGGTTATGGGCGCACTCAGTAGAAAGTCTTCGAGGATTCTCGCATGCCTGGCACTAGAAGAATAGAGGAAAGATGCTATCGTGAACGGGTATAGGCTGTAGTACCATGAAGACCTCGATCAGGTACTGGTGTATCATGTGGGATCGGCTTTAGCGCTTGTTCAAGTGAAAAGGCAAACTTAATGGCAGGACTAGCACCTTAGAGGATGTGGACATGAATACAGAATAGGGAGCAGTTTGAAGAATAAAGGATCATGAAGATGGATCATTGCAATCTCAAGGGACATCAGGCAATGTCTACGATCGAGGGAGTGGCGAAGGCTTTGATGGACGAAACCCTTAAGTCTCAGTTCACTATTCATCCAAGGAGCACGAAGATGTATCGCGATTTGTAGGGGCAAGACTAGTGGAGAAATATGAAGAAAGGTATTCAAGAGTACGTGGTCAAGTACATGACTTGTCTCCAAGTAGCAGCTAAACATTAGAAGCCCGTTGGTCAACTTCAGCCATTTCCTATTCCAAGGCAGAATGGGAGCTTGTCGTGATGGATTTCCTCACCAGAATGCCGAGGACGGAGCAAAGGCATGATGTGTCATTGACAGTTGACGAAATCAGTGCATTTCATTTCCTACCTTAGGGTTGTCGTGTTCGAGATGAGTATTTGGAGGAGTTTTGAGGAAGCTTTAGAAACAAACTTGGATTTTAGCATGGCTTTTTCATCCTTAGGCCGATAGACAGTCTGCACGAGTTATTTAGATTCTTGGGGACACATTACATGCATGCGTGTTGGATTTTGGTAGGAATTGAAAGAGATATTTGCGTCTGGTGGAGTTGCGTACAACAACAGTTATCAAGTAAGCATTAGGATGAAACTGTTCGAAGCATCATATAGGCGGCCGTGTCGATTGCCAGTGATTCAGGTTAGATCGAAAGGCAAGATCGTTATTGGACTTGAAGAAACCATGAAAGCAATAAAAAGGTTACCGTGATTCGTGATTGGTTGAGGGCTGCTTAGAGTAGGCGAAAGAGTTTTTGCGAGTAAAAGACGCCGACCTCTAGAACTCAAGGTAGGGGATTCCGTTTTCTTAAAGGTTCGCCATGTAGGTGAGTTTCGCGTTTCGGTATGAACGAGATTTTGCATCGAGGTGTGTCGGTTCATTTGAGATTTCTCAACGTGTTGAAGTGACCACTTATCACCTTGATCTTCCTTCCAAACTCTCATATTCATGTTGTATTTCGTGTGTGTCGATGCTTTGGAATGTCCGCCCGAGCCAAGCAAGATTTAGGAAGACGCGATCTATGAAGAAGTGTTGGTTTAGATTATCGATCGACAAGTGGTAGGTCTGTGATGCCGTGAAGTTCCATTAGTGAAAGTGGTGTGGCAACACCACAAGGCTAATAAGGCAACATGAGAATTAGAATCAACTATGCGGGAGTTGTATCCGCATCTATTTTTTTTCTAAGTTATATTCCAATTTTGAGGACGAAATTTCTTTCAAGGGTGGAGAGCTGTAACGCCTTGATTTTTAATTCAGTATAATTAGTGTGAAAATGGTGAATTAGTGTGCCATAGTGTAAATTTGAACTTAAATTTACTATTTTGTAATATTTCCAAATTAGTATTCTTTTAATTATTTTTAATCACTCTTTATTATTTTAATTGTTATTTTAAGTTTTTGAAACAAAATAATTTGTCAAATGCCTGATATATCCTTCTTTGAAAACCATGTGCTGAGGACAGGGTTTTATTTGAGGAAAGCTATCCCTTCTTCCTCTATTTATTTCCTTTCCCTCTCCTTCCCTCACACACTCTCTCAACACTCTCTCTCTCTCTGCTCTCCCTTTCTCTCTCTTGTTCCCTCTCACGTTCTCTCTCTCATTTTTTATTTCAAAAATTTTTAAGCCAAGCTTCGATTCTTAGCAGATTGAAAGCTCGAGAATGCAATCACATGCCCATAAACTTGGATTCAAGCTCAAATTTAAAGGTTAGTTTAACTTTTTTTCAAATTTCAAACTTTTTCCGTAAACTCTCAATTTCTTCAAACTATTGTAATCCGAGTTATGTGAGCTTAAAAAACCCTTAATCTAAGTTAGTAAGACTTAAATCTTCTAGAATCTAGGTTTGATTTGATGAAAAATGGATTAAATCAAGTTTTTTCTTTTTCTCTCGTTTTTAGTTTTCTTTGAAATTTCCCTTGTAAATCTTGATCAAAATTGTTTAAATGTGTTTTATTATGTTTTTCTATCATTTATGAACATTAACCATGCTTGACAATTGAGAAAACAAGTTTAGATTAAGATTTTGATTTCAGAGAGGCCAAGACTCGAAGTCTCAGGTCTCTAGATTTTTTTAATTCGGCAGACCGATCTTGAACATCGACAGGCCGAACTCATGAGTTTGGCATGTCGGATTTATATCATCGGCAGGCCAAATCTAGGGAAAGTTCGATAGGCTGGTAGGCCAAATTGTGTAGTTTGACAGGCCAGACTAGAAGTTCGACAGGCCAACCGGCCATAGGACAAATGGTTGTTTTTCACCTGTTTTTACTGTTTTAAACCCAGATTGAGAATTTAAACTTTATAGAATGATTTTACAGACATAAATGATACACTAGGCCACCATGAGATAACTTAGTAGTGTAAAATATCTTAAGCTAGATGTTGATGAGCTTAGTTTACATTTAAGGTCGTTCGTGGTTCCGTAGAGCTAACGTATAGCGGGTCGAGACTATGGTGCTGAGTCACTATACAGGATATCGAGGTAGGACTTCTACCCTTTTTTTTTGATAGCCAGGTTTTTAAGTGATTTTGGCCTCAAAAGATTCTTTCAAAAGGTTTTCAATGAATGACAAAATGTTTTAAATATTTTCAAAGGGGGCCTTTGGCCACAAAATGATTTCTTCCAATTTGATTTTTTTAAGTAATGATTAAAATAAATTTCTCAGTATTTTTCATTACTTGCCTAAGAATGAATGTTCATAATGAATCAAATAATGAATGTAATTGAGAATACTTAGGTAACATAGGATTTAAATAATGATAAATACACATAAGAGCATGATGTCATATTCAGAGATCGGGTGGTGTAGAGCGTAACCTTGGGGGCAGGTCCCGCAACCCAATTGGGCCACTACGGTGGTGACTTATATAATTTGTCTGAGAAAGACAATAAGGTTCTTTTTGGACGAAAAAAGAACCATTTTGATAAGAATAATTTAAATGAATTATTTGTTCATTTATTTATCAAATTTTGTTTTCTAAATACTTTTCGGAATGCAAAATCTTATATTCAAATTAATGTCTTTTAAATCTAGTCCTACTTAGCCTTCCACTCACATTTTTTTATTTGTTTTAAAACCTTTTCCCTCGAGGTGGATTGCAGCTTAAGACCAACTATGAGGCAATAGAGTAAACTCGTGAGTTGTAAGAATTCTGTTAGGTTATTTCTTTATTTAAATCAATGCATGGATTTTTTAAGATTTTTATCTCTCGTATTAGACTATGATTGTAATATTTTTATTATCGATCCCATGTGTGTGCACTAATGTGGATCCAGTGGGACCCGACTCATGTTTATCTATCTTTAATATTTTATTTCATGATTAACTATTTCAAAATAACGATAATTATTTTTAAGAAGTTTTCAAATTATTACGTTTTCAAAATACCCTAAAACATTTAATTAGTAATTTTAATAAAAAATCTGGTTTAATTAGCATAATTAATCCACCACGTTATTACCCGCACTTTAGAGAGTAACATAAAATCAATCATTTTGTATTAATATTTCTTGTTAAATTTCATAATTATAGCAATTTAGTGACAAACAGTGCTTTCATAATATAAAAATATGTTGAAATGTGTGTTTTTGGTATGTTTTTTAGTTTAATAATATTTTTGGTAATTTTTTGAATCAATTTTGTATGTTAAATTTTAGTTTAGTTTGAAATTAATTAAAACCGTAAAAATAATGAGTAATAATTTTATTTTGAGTCTTATTATGTTTGATATTGTGTTTTAAGTTTGTAAATAAGTTCTATAATTTTTTTAGTAATTTCTAAAAATATTTTTAAGTCTGAAAAATTATATCTGTAACAAACCGAAAGAGACTAGAATTTAGAAGTTTATAATTATTTTTTTGTATTTTAATGTAAAATAAATAATTTGAATATTATTGTAAATATTATGTTTATAAAATAATTAATTTTTTTTTAATTTTCTATCTTTAGATTTGAAATATGGTAGAAAAACGGAGCAATATGACACCAAAATGAGCAAAATCGGACAACAAATTGATCAAAAAGCACAAAATATTCGAATTTGAATCTAGAAAGGACACGTGGCTTTTTATTGGCCATTGGATCGTGCTGCTAGAGCTTCAAAGCTATTGGATCTATGCCACATGTCAGCCGTAGATAAATCGCCGACAGCTAGGCCCTGCGTGTGTCAGTGGAATCTCGAGCAGTGTCTGAGCTGCTGCGGTCGTGCTCACATGAAGTTGCTTTCTTAGCCATTAGATTTGCGTACTTTGGCAAATAAAACGGTCATGGATCTTGGTCCCAAGGACCCACCTTGTCCCGCTTTTCTCCTCAAACTTTGATCGTTGGGTCACGAATTTGTTAAAATTATTTTTAATTAATTGTACTTATTGCTAAAGTTCCATTTTGATTTAAGCTACATTTCTTATTATTGAAGTTTCAAAATAATGAAATTCTAAAAATGAAAAATATTGTAAAAATGTGTAAAATATTATGAATATATTTTGTAGATAATAAATATTTTCCTTATATTTTTTCAGTTTTAAAATAAATGAAAAATATAATAAGGATACTGAAACTAAATAAATTCATTCCTTATGGGTTCAACCTCGGATTCACCGAGTATTTATTACTTGAGAGAACCTTATACTTAAGGTTATATCGAATTGTATACTATTAGACTGAGTTAAGTTTTTGGCGCTGTTGTCGAGGAACAGAACTATTTTCAGTGCAATATATTTTGTATATTATATTTCTTTTTCCTTTTATTTTCTATTTTACTAACTCTTTTTCTGTTTTATTTGTTTTCTTTTTAATATTTGCTATTTTGTAGGAGTTAAATACTGTCCACGTAAATCTGCATGCGCTTTCTATAAGTTACTATTTATGTAGTTATTATTCATGTCAGATGTTATTTACTTTACTATTCATAATTTAAAAAAATTAAAATTCTAAAAGTCATAAAAATTTTATTTTCTTTTCATTTCTTTGTAATATATTTATTTTGCTAGTTTTAGGTTTAGTGTTATGTTTTTGACTTAGAAATAAAACTTAATAAATTTTAGATTAGGTTTTTCATAATACTTAATAATAAATTATGTTTTTATGAAAAGTATACCTTGAGAAAATTCTATTTAGAGGTTCTTCCAATACTAATCATTTCAAAAACGTTATTCTGACTAGGAGGTTGTCTTTAAGGAGCCTTTGCCCTACCAATCTTTCTTGGGAACATTCTTGAAAGATATAATTCTCAAAATCAACAAAATAAATAGGCCGGATGCTTTACATTCACTACTTTATTCTTTCCAAATAAAGAAAAGTTTAGTATCTCATCTCTACAATTCTATAAATATTTTAAATAATTTGTATGTCGGTTTGGTCTTAAGTTTCTAAAACTTATAGATTGATTAGGAAAAGTTTAAGACCATCTTTAGTCTTTGTTGTGTCTTCACATTCACCTAAAATAGCTGATGATTGAAGTGTTCATAATGAAAACATTGTTAATCAACAATTCATTAATCTTGTTCGTTCAATGTGAGATAATTTGCAACTACCCCGAGAATCTACTCCATCATGTCTGGTTTTTCCTCTTAATGCGCATAACTTTATGTTTAAACTAGGAAAGATCAATTTGCTCCCAAATTTTCATTGTTTAGAATCTGAAAATCCTTACTTATATCTTAGAGAGTTTGAAAATATTTACGCTGCCTTCATTGATCAAGATATCTCAAAGGAAATTGTTAAACTAAAGCTTTTATCTTTTTCTTTAAAAGACAAGGCTAAAACTTGGCTTACATCTTTAAAACCTAGGTCAATTGGTACATGGTAAGAAGTGCAAACTCAGTTTTTGATGAAATTCTTTTCAACTCATTAAACCAATGCTTTGAAGAAACAAATTCAAATTTTTCCTAGAATACAAAGGAAGTTTATTTTCAGAGTTGGGAACGTTTTAAGAATTTGTTGAACTCTTGCCGCATCATGGTTTTGAAAAATGGCGTTATATTAGTTTGTTTTATGAAGGTTTAACTTGTGAAACCTATCAATTCATTGAAACAATGTGTAATGAAGAATTCCTTGATAAAGAACCTGATAAAGCATAAGATTTTTTGGATAACTTAGCTGAAAACTCTCAATACTGGTAACATGTTAATTCTAAAGGCTTAGTTAGGTCTAATCTTGCCAATGCTTAAGAGGTGTTAATCAACTTAGTCAAGAAATTGATCTACATGCTAGGTTTGCTAGTTTATGAAGAAAGATTGAAGCTATGGAATATAGGAATGTTTAGGAACCTAAGATTGAAACTTTGTGTAGTGTTTGCCAAACTCTAGGCCACTTAATTTACGAATGTCCAGTTTTTAAGGAAGAGTTCCATAAACAGGTGAATTATACAAATCAAATGAATTAAGTTAGGAAATCTTTTTCCATCTCCACATTCGGACACATTTAATCCGCAATAGAGAAATCATCACAATTTCAGTTGAAGCAATGATCAACCACAACAACCATTACCGCCGCCACCTCAAAATTTTCAAAATCATCCACCATTTCTACAACAACCTCAAAATCTACAATTTCCATCAAATTCACAAAATATTCAAAGGTCTCTTCAAATTTTTCTACCTTCTAAAAATCTTCATTCTAGAGTTAAAACTCTTGAAGACACTTTGCAATTATTTATGCAAGCTCAAAAAACATTTATTCAAAAACAAGAAGTTCACAATACTCGCACTTCACAAGACATTCTGCTAATGAAATTGTCTCCTTAAATTCTTCATCACAACAAAAAATTATTAATTTTCTTGTAACTCTTCAAAGTGGTAAATCTGTTGATAAAACTATTAAGTTATCTTTGAAAAGTGATGATAAAGTTAATAGTAATGAGGAAGTTCTAGGAAAGAAAATGTTGTTTCCAAAGAGAAATTTGTTCCTTTTCCACAAGTTTTGCCTGCAAAAGTGAAGTTTAGCAAAAATGCTGAAATTTTTAAAATTTTCAAGCAAGTTGAGATTAACATTTTACTTTTAGATGCAATTAAACAAATTTCATCCTATGCTAAATTTTTGAAAGATTGTTGTACAAATAAAAGGAAGCCTAATGTGACTAAAACTGCATTATTAGATGAGAATGTTAGTTTTATCATTTAACATGATTCACCATTGTTAGATCTTGGTGCTAATATCAACCTTTTGCCTTATTCTATCTATCAGCAATTAGGTTTCGGTAAACTTAAGCCAACTTCTATTTCTCTTCAGTTAGTTGATTGTTCTATGAAAATTCCAAGAGGAATGGTTGAGGATGTGTTAGTTCAAATTGATAAGTTTTACTTCCCAGTAGACTTTCTTTTTTGGATACACAACCTGTTTTCGCTTCAAATTTTCAAGTCCTTGTTATTTTAGATCGTCCATTTTTTGTAACTTCAAATGCCTTGATTAATTGTAGAAATAGTATCCTAAAATTGTCTTTTGGAGACATGACTTTAGAGTTCAACGTTTTCAACATGCCGTAACCTACGGGTAGACAGTGTGAAGTCAACTTTGTTGAAGGAAGTACCTCTGCTGGACATTAAAACTTGTTCCATGATGCCTTTAATTGATGAAAATACATAAAGTTGAGAATTCCATGGTAATACAAAGCAACATTGAAAAACTTGATATAGGAAAGGAAATTCTTAATCTAGGAAAGGAAGTTGTTGCTGAAAATGAACCTATTAAAAAAAAAGAGTTTGATTATGTAAAAGAACTTCTGAAAGTTAGAAGTAACTTAGGTTGGTGGGAGGTATTAACTCTTAGTCATTTTGGACCCAGTTAAGTTCCACCATTAGTGATTTATTGTGCTGTGAATGATTTTGATAAGCAATACCAAGAAGCATTAAATGATGAGAGTTTTTGGGGACTTTCCTTTTGTTATAAACCAACTTCAAATGATGGTTTAACTCCCTCTGTTGACTTTATTTATATAGACTTAGACTCAGATGAAGAATATGTAAATATTAAAAAGTAATAGCACTTTCTTTTGTTTTTGTTTTAAATATGTAATTTTTATTTTTATTTTGTGTGTTGTTTTCCTTAAAATTCAGCAAAATGATTTTTGAAAAAATTTGTTAAAATAGCCAAGATTATGGAGGATATAATCAGGTTTGATTAGTTGGTATTTTTGTTAGATATGTATGCCCTAAGGTGTAAAAATGTAATACGTTTTTGGAGACATTTTTATCAATAAAGAATTTATTCATTTATATATACCAAATCTTGTCCTCTTTACGTTCATATTTGTTGAATGTATGTTAAGCAAATAGTAGTCTAAGACTGTCGGTCTAAACCTTTAAGAATTGAGCATATTATGGACTGATTATGCGGAAGACACGATTCTTAAGGTGACGATCTAAAACATATGATCTGCAATCAAGGGAATAAAGTTGGGTGCTTTGTTCATGCAAAGATTGTTATGTTGTCTATATCCCTATTGGGAGATGGTTTGTCTTGACCATCGGAGTTGGACTCCATGAATAGAAACATTGGCACGTTGTCATAGGTGACGATGTGTTGGATTGGGATACAAAGTGATTTGATTTGGATTAATAATTCTGTCTTGGCAAATCGATTCACTTTAGACAATCATTTGTATTGTATCTTAATCCTGAGATGGATAGTGGGTCCCGTTGTCTCGACTTGTATCTTTTGATGTACCACAGGGTGACTCCCACATCTCAATAGTGGTATGCATGCCGGTACGTTGGAGGCATGACTCTTGATGGCGTAGACTTGTTATTCATAGATATAGAATCCATAGCTCCTCTTTAGGAGTAATGATATCCTCTTATCTGCGTTATCCTGTAATTGAAAAACTAGAGCGCTCAACCATTTGGATACATAGGTGTAACCGAATGGTATACTATCTTTGGATGGTAAGTTTTCTAATGGTGAGATAATGGAATGTAAGATAAAAATAATCGGGAAGGTAAGACAGAACTTGTCCTTAAGCCGATTATGGATTATCATATGGGGGTACAATACACCATGATATGTCATGGAGACTTAGCTATACGGGCTTCGTAATTCTATAAAGTTCGAGAGTGTAGCTCCAAGCTTATACTGGAGTAGCATTGGAGTTGATAATTGTGAAATGTATATCTGGGATATTGGGTTTCATAATTATCGAGAGCTTGAATTTTATAGGTCCATTTTGGTCCCCTTTGCTAGCTCACAAAATCCTTTAACGATACAGCGTGTTTTTTCAATAATTGGTGACTTATGTCGGATTTATCAAATTGGTTTAAAATTTGAAAGAATCAAATAATTCATGTCTGTTTATTGGTTGAATTAATTTTGTAATAAATTAATTTAAGATAAACTTGTTGAATTATTGAGATCGGATAATTCTTGTCTGTTTATCGATTGATTTAATTGGATAATTTAAATCAAGATAAACTTGTAGAATTATTGTGAATTGATTTATTTTCTTAGAGATTATCTTGATAAAGTTTGTTTTGATCAGATAACTTCTCTATTGGGTTATTTGAATCAAAACTTTGACTTTATCCTATAGAATCTCAGGTAGAAAATAAAAGATTCATGGAGATATTTACATGGCAGTTCGGCCTGCCGATCTACATGTTCGGCCTGTCGATCAGGCTGTTCAGCCTGCCGATCAGTGAGAGATAAGATTACGTTTTTTCATGCGGATCTTATCAGATTTTGATCCGAACTTGATTATGTTTCGAGTTTTTGAGACCTAATCTGATAAGGACTGACCCTAGGACCAATCGCTATATAAAGAGAGTAAGTCTCATGAGTTACTCAAATTAGTTGAGAGATTAAGAGTGATACTCTATTGGTGAGCATATGAAAACTCCCTGAGAGCTTTTGTTCATAAATCACGAACACTTGCTTTGGGTTCTCTCGATTGGTTGGAAGGAGAGTCACCAGTGGAAGAGCTGTACGTGTGAGCCCACACTCACTCCGATCGTGGATAGAGCATAGCAAAGAAGACCAGTTGGTTGAGGCTCTTCTGGAACATTACTTCTCTTCACAGGTTGCAGAGGTTCTTCGGCACACAAAGGTTAGTGAGATCTGTTTAATTTACACATATAGCATGTCAAACTTGTGTTTTGAAAAATACTCTGATATTAAAGTTTTTAAAATTCCCGCTACACACCTAACACCTTTTTTTTCAACAATTTTTGTATTAGCAGCCTCTAGAAATACATTTTAATGAAATGGTTATGAATGATTTTTTTTGAATTTTAAACTTTTGCAAATTTTAATTTAAATCAAAGCACAAAAAATTGGAAATTTTAAAAGTTCATAAAATTTAAAAAAAATTAAAAAGCACAAAAATATTTTAAGTAAGTTTGTTAATAAATGCTAATAGTTTTTAGTAATCCGTTAGGTTACTTTTACTTAACTCATATTAGTTTAGCCCACCACTGTTTAGAATAATGTTACACGTATTTGTACAGTTTTCCTCGTGTTTAAACAGTAACATAACTTTTGTCGATATATCCCTTCATTGTGCATCTAGGCTTAAAACTCTTTGTTCTTTCTCTCTTTAGATTTCTAATTCTCTCTCTAAACTCTCGAATTCTCTTTGTCTTCTCTCTAGGATTCTTAGAAATTTTCCAAAAATCCTTCAATCTCTTCTCTCTTACTCCCACAAAATCTTCCTAACACTTTCACATCGACTTAAAGCTTTTAAATCTCTTGAAAATCTCACAGTTTCTCAATTCACTCTCAAGAATCTCATTTTTTATCTTTCTTTCATCACAGATCCTAAGAACGAGCACCTTAAGAAACATTTTCCTTCTCTTTCTAAAAAAGAAATCAGTAAGAAGCACAAAACTAAAATCACTCGTCTTTGGATACTTTCTCATTTTAAACTTCTTACGGATATCAAAGTATATATAGAAGGTCTTGTTCGTCCTAGTGATGTAAATAATATAGGTCTGTTTAGGATGGATACGAGTTTTTGTGCTCGGAAAAGAAGAGCCCATTATATGGAATCAAAATGTCCTAAGTGTTCTCGTCAAAACTATTTTGGTAAGTGTCCCTCACCTGGTTATGTGTGCACAAACAAAGAAGATAAGATTGAGTTCTATGAAAATAATCTTAGGAAAGAGAACTTGGAAGATCTCTGAGCCTCTATCAAGTCACATCCAAGTAGATACATTTGGAGGGGCTATGTCAAAACTCTGGCCTCAATTTCATGCTGAGAAAGAACGTTTGTAAGAATCTGATGTTAAAACACCTAATTGTTTAGTTTGTGAGAATATTAGAAGGAAAGCTGACTTTAGATCCCACTAGTTTGGAGTAAAAATTTGTAAAAAATCTATAAAATTTTTCTTTATTTTTATGTATCTTTCTTTTAAAAAACTACTAAAAATTTATTTGAAAAATGTTCTTAGTTTTAATGGAAAAAATCGTTAGAATGGTTGAGTGACGGAATTTCTAGAGACGCGTTCTGATGAACATAAGTTTTCTTCAATTCATTTTTGAATAAAATTTCATAAAAAAAAAAGATTTTTGTTTTTGTATGATCTTTACAATAGTTGTTTTATAATCGTAACTGTATAATTTATCTTTTAATAATAATATTTTGACTTTTTCTGTCAAATACGTTATTTTCTTTGATAGGTGTTTTGTGTGTTGTGTAATATAATTTTTGTCTCGATTTTTAAAATTATGTCCCATGTTATCAAAGGTTGTACAATAGTGTCTTATTTGTCAAAAGTTAAATAGTTTGTCGTGTGAAAATTTTTAAAAGTTATACAGTTGAGTCACATTTATTCACCTGTTCATACATGTCCTAACAACTGTCTTTAATCAATTTTATCCAACGTTTTATTTAGATGAGTATAAAATCCCTTTTATTTTTAGTTTTACTCATATTCTATTTATACTTGATTTCTTAACAGATAATTGACGACAATCATTTGATTTTGACATGTCATATTCTCTTTTAGGCCTATGATTTCCTTTGATTTTCTTCCTTAGACAAGGGTCCATCAGGAATATTCATAATTTTTTCTTTTTGTTATCTTCCTAGGGATTCGTGTGCATTCATGTGTTTTTCTTCTTGTATTGCAAGTTTAGTGAACACGTGTTGTTTAGGTAATTGCCCTGACACCTTCATGCGTATACTATTATAAATGGTTACCCTGGCACCAAAACACTCATCATGCCTCAAGTGGTCACCCTGACGCTATGATGTGCGACTTGAGTGGGTTAGTTGTTATGACGTCTCGAGATGCCATCTTCGAGACATTGGTCAATTAGGTCTCTTCAAGATGTCAGAGTTCCCTAACATTGGTCATTTTGGTCGATGTCACTCGTTTGTGGGTTGAGGGTTATCGACCTTACTCTTGTATTTAACAATTTGAGTATGTTTAGGGTTTATTGGACATTCTAAGTGGGTCTTTCATTTGATATTGATCGTTATGAAAGTCTCTTTGATAAGTGTCACAACTCACACCATTGTTGGCTTGGTGAAAAATCCCCTAAAACTTGCTACTCTAAACTTTAAATTTCTTGTAATTTGTTCTCTCTATTTCAATTCAAGTGATACTCCCCCACTTTATTTTCTTAATTTACTTTTAAATGTACTAAAATTTAAGTCCTTTTTTAATTTACTTTTTGAGTCTTCTGAAACTATATAAAAAAGTGTTCAAATTTCGTCTTTGTAGTAATATTTTTAAGAGGGTTTTCACTGAAATTCTTTATTTTATGTCAATTTCTACCGATGTCTATATTTTCACAAAACTTTGACACCTATATTTTCATGAATATCAATATTTGTATTCTAGATTTCAACTTACATTTAAATAGGAATACTTTATGATTTTTCCAGTTTGTAAGAATTTGGAAATTAAGTGAGTACCAATTATGATAGCTGGAATGCAATGTAATTTTGTCCAATTTGTCAGAAATTAGAAATTAGATGAGTACCAATCATGGTAGCATAAAAAGGAAAGACAATAAAGCTAATATATAAAGCACACAGAGGAGAAGTGTTTTCTGCTGATCAGAGGCCTTTATATAGGCTGTAGTATAACGAGCAAAAATCTAAGAACTAGGAACCACTAAGACTCGTTTAATAGCCAATGATCTACTAACATCACTTAAAAACAACTCCCACAAACTAGCTAAATAATAGGACCAATAAAACAAAAACCTCCACTACCTTAACAAATAACAAAAGACACGTACTCCACTAACAATAAAACAAATTGAAACTATCCTAAAGATTAAGAAAACACAATGGATACTTTAAATAAAATATCTTTGGCTTATTTAACAATCCCTCCCTTAAAATGATATTTTCCAAACATTCAATTTAATGGGTTCTTCAACGTGTAAACACCAAGCAGCTTCCTTAACCTCTTAAATGCAGCCAACTTGAGAGGCTTGGTAAAAATATCAGCAACTTGATCTTCACTTTTGCAGTAGATAAGATCAATGACTCCTTCCTTTCTGAGGTCCCTTTAGAAGTGAAACTTCACATTTATATGCTTGCTTATTCCACATAGAACAAGATATTTGGAGAGTTTTATTGGTAAACTGTTGTTGCAATAAATTGTTGTGGCTTCCTTTTGCTTGAAATGTAGCTCTTCAAGAATTTTCCTCAGCCAAATAGCTTGAAAAGTACAAGCTGTTGCAGCTACAAATTCTACTTCAGTTGTTGACAAAGTGACAATTGCTTGCTTTCTCGAAGACCAAGAAACAACAACCGAGCCTAACATAAAAACATATCTAGATGTGCTTCTTCTATCATTTGAATCTCCAGCATAGTCGCTATCAATAAAGTCAAAAAATTTTGATTTTTCTTTGCTCTAGTAGAACAATCCAAAATCAGTTGTACCATGCAAGTACTGAAAAAATTCTCTTCGTAGCAAGAAGATGCATCTCTATAAGATTCTCTATGTATCTGCTAATGAGACTTACAACATACATTATGTTCAATCTTATTGTAGTTAAGTACATCAAGCTTTTGACAATTTGCTTGTACATGGTATTGTCAACCTTCTTTCCTCCAGAATCTTTTACGAGGTTCGAGCCTGGCTCAGTTAGTGTGCTAGCAGGATTACAATTCTTTATTTGGAACCTGTCTAAAATTTCTTGCACATTTTTCTTTGAGAAATAAAAATTCTGCTAGCAGATTGAGCACGTCTATTACAAGAAAATAATGCATCTTTCAAAGATCAGACATCTCAAATTCAAGCATAATGGACTGCTTAAATTTTTCAAACATGGTACTATCATTGCCAGTATAAATTAAATCATCCACATGTAAGCACACAATAAGCATCTTCCCTCCATCTCCAATTTTTTGTACAAAGTGTATGCAAATATGGACTTTTTTTAAAAAATCCTCCTTAGAAAAATAAGCCTTTACATGACTATACCAAACTCCTAGAGCTTGCTTTAATCTATTTAGTATTTCTTTTTATTATTATTTTTAATTTATACACCTTGTGCTCACTTCCAAACTTCATATATCCAGGAGGTTGATCAATAAATACCTATTTTCTAAGTCGCCATGTAAAAATATTGACTTCATATCCAACTGGAAAATAGGCCACGAGTTTTGTGCCACCAAAGCAGTCATCAATCAGATTATGTCATGCCTTGTAACTAGAGCGAAGGCTTCTCTATAGTCAATGTGGAACTCTTGCTTATAGCGTTTAGTGACTAATCTTGCCTTGCACTTATTAACTACACCATTCTCCTTCAGTTTTATCTTGTAGACTTGCTTCACACTAATGGACTTGTCCCTTTTTGGATAGCTCTATCAACTCCTAAGTATTGTTTCTTTCAAGGGTAGCAATTTTAGTGTCCATAGCCTTTTGCCATTTAGATTCTTTAACAGTATCTTCAAAAGCTATTAGATCACAATCTAAAAATAGATCAAAATGTGTAAGTGGGTCCTTAGATTGATTAATCTCAGTCACCTCATAATCCTTTATCCATACAGGCCCTTTTCAAACACGTTGAGATCTTTATTCACCATCTTCTTCACTTACTAGCATGCTTTGATTAACTAGTGGTTGTTGCATGTTCTCCATAGGCTGCTGTTGTCTAGCTTCATTTTCTTCATCAAAATCAACTTGTATTTGTTGTTTGGCATGATTTTCATTCCAAATCCATAACCTTCTTCATCAAAAATAATGCGACGACTAATAACAATTTGCTTGGTGATAGGATGGTACAATATGTACACTTTTGAATGATCACTAACACCAAGAAAAATACATTTTTTACCTTTGTTATCAAGCTTGCTTCTCTTCTAAATTAGAATGTGGGCATATGCTATACAACCAAAATTCTAAAATGCTCGACACTTGGTCAACGTCCACTCTAAGCTTTTTTAGGCATTACATTTTGAACAAGGGTGGGGCTTTTTTTAAATACATGAATGCTCTAATTGACAGCTTCAGGTCAAACTTCTTGGAATCCTGCTTCTTGCCAAAATAGACCACATCATGTTTAGAATTGTACGGTTCTTCCTCTTCGAAATGTCATTCTGTTGCGACATATAAGCTATTGTAAGTTGGTTTTGGATCCCATGCTCTTCACAAAAATTTACAAATTCATTTACAAATTCTTATGGGTTGTCTTCTCCACCACGATCAATGCGAAGAATCTTTGTAGGCTTGCCAGTTTCTTTTTCGACTAGTGCCTGAAAGCTTTTTGCAAGCTAAATATGCTTTAGCCTTCTCCTACAAAAAATAAACCCAAGTTTTCCAACTATAATCATTAATGAGTTTTATAAAATAACATTTACCGCCACGCGAACTTGGATTAATAGGTCTATATAAATCTAAATGAATGAGCTCCAATACCTTCTTTGCTTTCCATGATCTTTCTTTCAGAAAATGGTCTCAGTGTTGTTGCCACCAACACATTCTTCACAAATTTGAGAAGGAACTTGAATTTGTAGAAGACCTGTCGCCATGTTCTCTTGATACAGTATTTTTAGACCACCAAAATTCAAATGTCTATAGTGAAAATGCCACTACCATGCCCGGTTCTTCAATCTTATAGAGAAACATGATTGAGCAGTGTTATTGAGATACAACAAGAACATCCAGTTTATCATCAAATTGACTTGAGCAATCAAACCCAATTTTTCATCTTGAATACAAAAAACTCCATCTCTAATAGAAATCTTATATCACTTCTCCTTGAGCTGACCAACACTAAGTAAGTTGGTTTTCAAATCTTGAACAAATAAAATGTTAGAAGTAATCCAAGTGGCGTTCTCCTTGGTGTGGACTTTTATGTTTCCTTTGCCCATGACAGAAACTAAAGAATTGTCACCAAAAGTCACAGTATTGCAGAATGATTCATCCAAGTCTGAAAAATACTGACTTATCTCCACGCATATGACTGTTGCAATTGGTATCTAAATACCACAAGTTTTGACGTCTTTTTTCGCATGACAAGCCATCAAGAGAGAAACTTCTTCTTTCTTAATAAAATTTGATTTCGCACGATAACCTCTGTTGAGATTATTTCTATATTCAGACTTGTAACGGCCATACTTGTGACATCAAAAGCATTTTGACATTCAACTTGTCACAAAACTTTCCTTTCGACTTGGAGTCAGTTGTATGATCCTCGTCTGATTTCTGATGTGTACTTTTGTCCTTTCATTTTCCTTTTCCACGGCCAGGACCTTTTGGATTGGGTGCTACCTTCAAAGCTTGTTCATCTTGGTCCTTCTCAAAAACTTTTTGCTCATGAACCAAGAAAGAGCTTTATAATTCGTCAAGTGAAAGCATGTCTACATCTTTAGATTCTTCTATGGAACAAAAAATAAAATTAACTTTCGGTAACATCAATAGAAGAATTTCTCAACAATGGTGATGTCGTCCATCTTCTTTACATGGATCCGTATCCTGTTAGCAATTGTCATAGTTCTTGAGAAGAAATCTACAACCGACTTCCCCAGCTTCATGTGTAAATTTTCAAATTCGGTCTAAAGTCCTTGGAGTTGCCCCCGCTTTACCTTCATGTTTCCTTGGCACTTCTTCTTCGTGGAGTCTCAAAACTGCTTGGAGGTGACTTTGCTAAGAATTGTGTTGATGCTTGTCATGTTCTGGCATCGGATCAACACCACATGCGGTTGTGCACGATGTCGAGCTCTTCCTGGTTCGCCTCTACCCAGTCGGGTTCACCTGCAATAAGAGGAGGGACGCCTCAGAGGTGAGAGTAAGGTGTCAGTCAAAGGACAAGGGTTCTCTGATGCTCAAGGCATGGGTTGCTCGGCAGAAGACGAGAGCTTTTTAGGTGGGAAGGAGTCTCTCTCTCTAGAATACAATAAATGCATCCTATTTATAGGCCACGACTTGGACCGGGTGTTAGGTGGGTTTTGACCACAACCTGGGTGTCACATCAAGGCATGTCAGGCAGTAGGCGACAAGTGTCATGGCCCCCGGTCGATGGATTGGGTCTTATCGGACGGTGAGTTATTTGGTGTTTGTTGGCCTGCGGTAACGAGTAGCATTATGCCTGTGAATGAGGTCAATTCGACGCGAGCAAGTACATGGTCTAAGGTGGCAACCTGCCTAGGGTGCGGCCTTGGGGGCCTTGAGAAGCACCTCGGACAGGTCGCACATCGCCAATGGGGTCTAGTAGCTTGCTCCTTGGAAGGTCTGCCAAGCTGTTTAGCCAACCACCGAAGTTTATCTCCTCGACGGTGGCATCGAGCTCACCCTCAACATTAGCCCCCCAGTTCACCTGGTCGGTGTCCGGCCGGGTGGACTACGCTGAATGGGTGAGGTCGGCTGAAAGAAAGAAGACCAAACGACGCTCCAAAGAGGGGTGAGATGAGAGGTCGCGTGGATTAACTAGGGAACACGTGTAGCTCCGCGGTCGACTGCACCGCCTCACAGGTGTAATGATCACGCCTCTTCGTTTTTCATGCCTAGATTTCCCACCTGAAATGGCTATAAATAGGGCCTTCCTTTCTGTTAATTTCACGCAACTGAAGTCAAATTTCACACTCGAAGAGTTCTTAGCTGCGGAGCTATAGTTACTTACCCGAAGACTTTACGTTCCCCAAGCTACCATAGCCAAAACAAGTAAATTCCTAAGGAGTGAAAAATGAGTGACGTCACTGATTCCCAAAATATAGACGTTTTCTAGTCGAAAAGCAGTCTAGAGGGTAGCTCGTCTACCATTCAAGTCGACATAAAAAATGTGTCCCCTAAATGAGATGGGGCTGACCGACTTAAACAGATATTGAGGGTCGACTCCCAGACAGTACTTGAGCAGAAGTTTCTCAACCTGTTAGATGGGGAGATGCCGATCAGACTGTGCAGGGACGAGGACCCATACATCAGGGCGGCAATTGCAGGCTCCTCTCGAGTTACTGCCTGGGAAAGAGCCAAGCTCCAGACGACCGGGGATGCTTCGAGCACATCTGGCAGGAATTTTGAGGTCCCAGTTCAAGTCAAGGGCATAATCACTATGGACATCTCCGATGAAGAGCAGGTGGCCGAGGAGGTGGTGGAGGCAGAGCAGCCCAAGATAGAAGAGAATGGGTAGGTTCGGCTTACCAGCGTTCGCGGTGTGACGGCGTATAGGGTGACCTAGCTTGGGCAGACCTTAGCTATGGCTTATACCAATGCCATAACGGAGTCTCAACTGAAGGATTTGCATGTCGAGTTCAGCATTTCGAATGACGTGATCCTTATCATGCCCGAGGAGAACGATTCGCCACTAGAGGCGCTAGAAGGATGCATTATGCTCTACATCGAGTTTTTTAGGGTTGGGCTGCACCTCCTATTCCTCTATCGGGCACTTAATGATTTCAACATGTGCCTGGCTCAGTTAATGATTTCAAGTCACTAATCGGGATATACATATTATGAAAGTACCAACGAGCGACCGAGATGCCGCTGGAAGCATTTAAACAAGTGTATAAGATGAAGAACCATCCTCGACAATCCGGGTGGTATTACGTCACCAGCGTTAGGAAGGATTTTGTTTTGGGCAACCTCGACTCAGACAAACTTTGGAAATACGAGTGGTTCTACGTCGGGGGCAATTACCTAGCTTGAACTGGTGAAGTCGTTCCTGTCGATCAGCACGTGTCGATGACGTTTGAACAAGAGCACGTGTGGTCTAAGAGGCCCTGGGCACCGAGCCATATAATTAGGGCGGTTGAAGACCTGTTCGAGAAGTCAGAGGTGACCAGGCAGCAATCCTTCCTGCTCGGGAAGGAAACTCTTTCCGGATATGGCTGGTTTAGGGAACCCAGTAGAACAAATCCCCCATCGGTCTGTCCTACCCGGTCTACCGGGCAGGTTACAGTCGCCAGGCCTAGTGCCATGGACGTCCTGGGGCCGAGCACTTCCTAATCCGGGTGGCCGATGAGAGAGCCATTATCGTCCAGTTTCGAGGACTCGTCAAGTGTCTTCTTCGATGGAGATGCTTAAAAAGACCTTCCTTAAAAAGTTAGAGGTCGATAAGAAGCTCGGTGCTAAGAACATCGAGCTAGACCAAATCAAGAACTCTCTTTCTCAAGCTCGGAAGGCCAAGGAGGACGCCATCGAGGCTAAGGCGGAGGCCGAGGAGGCTCGGAGGCAAGCCAGAGAGGCTAAGGATGAGGCTGCTCGGCTCCAAGGGCAACTGGTGGCTCTGTAGGCCGACCACCAATGATTTTTAGATGACCTCCCCGGCCGTCTAACACAAGCCGTGGATAAATTCAAGACGTCTTCGGAGTACACCGATTACTACTACTTCGGCATGACAGACTTCCAGGATCATCTGATCCGGCAGCAGCCCGAGGTTGAAGGCTTGGACTGGTCGCTCATAGTCGAGTCTGAGCAAGGCACTACTCAGCAATAGCAAGGCGAGGAGGTTGTCATGGTAGACGGCGACGGCGACGGCGACGGAGATGAGCAAAGCACTACCGGAGGTGGAGGCGAGGAAGGCGTTGTCGGGGATGAAACCCAAGTCTAGGTCACTTTTTCGTTTTTGTTGCTTGTCCAGGCTCAGGAGATGCCCGGTTAATTATACCTCCCCCATACTATGAATAAAATTTTTCATGTTCTTCGCTTCTCGAATTTTTGTGTCTATGAATAAAATTTTTCAAGTACGAATATTCTCAGGAAAATGTGTCCATATTTCGGTTAGAGATTTCTCAGGAACGTAGTTAGATCTTCGTCTCACCGAGTTACTGCAAACCTCGGTCTCAGAATTGAATAAGAGTTCGTGCTAAGTTGGATGCTCCTTGGGAGGGGCATTCCTAAACCATGGTTTTTCGAGCTTCTATTTTTGCAATTTTAAATAGAGACCGAGTATATTATCTTGTTTATTATCAAGTTCATCCAAGTAGGGATCGTATCCTTTTTTACTCAGTTGATCTAAGCGGTCGTCCCTATTTACTCAATTAATCGAGCAGGGATGGTGTTCCCATTTTCTCGATCAGGTAGAGCACAACAGCGTATGAATAACCTTACCCTATTGCCCCCCTAGACTTGTCTAAGTTTAAGGAAACTTTGCAAGTGTAGGACTCGTCAGACACATTATTTTGCCGAGCAACTTACTGGGTGGTCTGTACGGCGACAGACTTAGGATCGGTAAGGTGCCAATCAGGCCCCTAGTCTGGTAAGATAGAATGACTCTCCCTTGTCGGGAGTTGTTGTCTAGTCCTCCGAACTAGAGTTATGGCATCCCTCTTCGGGTCTGTTTATTTCCCTTAAACACATTACTCAATGGAATGGTGTAGGAAATTTGCATTTCATTGATGTGTAGTATTTACATCCCTGCCCTATTCAATAGGCCTAGTTACAAAAGAATTTGGGCCAGAAGTCAAAAAAGGGGTTTCTGGCCTCGATGTTAACAAAAGAATTTTTTTAAGAGCTCGGCGTTCCAAGGATGACTGAGCTGGTTTCCCTCCAAGTCAGATAATTTGTACGTGCCCAGTCGAATGATGCCGATGGCCTTATATGGCCCATCCCACTTCGGACCAAAGGAACCGAGGCTGGGCTGCTGAACCATGACTTTCTTTAGTGCCAAATCCTCGATCTTGAAGCTCCTCAATTGGACACGCTTGTTATAATACCGAGCTACCACTTGATTTCGGGTTACGTTACGGATCACTGCCTGGTTTCTTTTTTCTTCAAGCAAGTCAAGCTCGGACATCAGTATCTCAGCATTCTGAACCTCCTTGTAGTGTTCGATTATGAAGCTAGGCAACCCCACTTCAGCTGGGATGACGACTTCTGCCCTAAACACGAGGGAGAACAGGGTCTCCCCGGTAGCCGTCTGGACAGTTGTGCGGTGAGCCCAGAGCATTTGTGGAAGCTCATCGATCCATGCTCCCTTAAGGCCCTTGAGCTTTTTCTTCAGGTTATCGTTGATTGTTTTGTTCACTGCCTCTACCTGGTCATTGCTCTAGGTATAGCTCGGGGAGGAGAAAACCTTCTTGATGCTGAGTTGTTCGCATAGGTTGAGGAGACTGGAGGATTCAAACTGTTTAGCATTGTCAGTCACGATCGTGTAGGGGATTCTGAACCGATAAATGATGTTCTTCCATATGAAGTTGGTGCATTTGGCTTCGGTCATGTTGGTACACGGTTCAACCTAGACCCACTTTGTGAGATAGTCAATTGCCACGATGCAGTATTTGAAATATGATCGGGCCAGAGAAAGGTGTCCGATCAGATTAATGGCCCACTTGGCAAATGGCCATGCTGAGGTTACTGAAGTGAGGGGCTCAGCATGATAGCCAGGCATCCTTGTGAATTGCTGACATTTGAGGCACTTTCGTGCAAAATCTTTGTAGTCCTACTCCATGGTCGGCCAATAGTAGCCCTGTCGAAGGCACTTTTGGGCCAACGATCGCCCCCCAAAATGGTTGCCACATAAACCTTTGTGGATCTCCTTCATTAGATACTAGGCTTCTTTAGGGCTCAAGTACTTTAAGCATGGCGTGGTATAGTCTCGCCAGTATAATTTGCCTCCGATCATCGAATACCGGACTGAGCTGTTGCATATTCAACGTGCATCTTCTCAGTCGCCGGGCAATTCAGTTGTGGTCAGGTATCAGATGATCGGGTCCATCCATGTGGTCTCGAGTTCCTCGGCTACATTTGCTACTTCCTTGACAATGCTTGGCTCGGCAAGTCTTTCAATGGGGACCGAGGTAAGGTCGCTACCGTTGAGGCCTAAAGCTAGTCGAGCAAGGGCGTCGGCTTCCGAGTTACCCGAGCTTACTCCGAACGCACACTTCGCTGGTGATGAGATTGTAAAAGTGTACATTTTCTAAGGCTTAAATCATTTATTTATGCTTTTATTTCTCATAAAATCCTCTAATTAATAGCATTTTGTGTTAATAAGTATTTTTGTGTCTTAGTGTGTAAATATGTTTAAAAATGTGTTTTTAGTGTGTTTTTATGTTTAATAAAATTGTTAGTAATTTTTAGAGTTATTTTGGTGTGTTAAATAAGTGTCTAGTCTGTAAATAGTTAAAACTATAAAAGTAATGCGGTTATTTTATTTTGAATCCTAAAGTATTTGATAGTGAGTTTTAAGTTTGTAAACATTTTTAGTAATTTTTAAAAATATTTTCAAGTCATAAAAATTATATCTATGCTAAACCGTAAGAGATTGGAAATTTTTAGAGTTTTTCTTTATTTTTATGTGTTTTAATGTAAAATAAATATTTTTAATATTTTTGTAAATATTATGTTGTAAAATAATTAATATTAGTGTGTTTGTGATTTTTAAAATTTGAAATCTAGAGGAAAAACGAAACAAAACAAAACAATACTAAAACGGACAAAAACGGACATCAAATGCATAAAAAATCTTTGAAAAATTAGAAATTTAAAAGGAAGAGGACACGTGGCATCATGGGACCCGTCGGATTCACTGCCAAATTAATCTCAGCCGTCAGAGGAACAGACGCGTGTCAATGAGTCATCCGGTGCGTCAGCGGAATCTCATAGTATTGTCCACGTGTCAAAGAACGATTGGCGCGTATGATTCACAGGCTGACAAGCTGCAGACGCGTCAGAGGCGAATCGTAGACAGCTTCGAATCCTGTGCGGGCCAGTTCACAAGCAACTGTTCTCTCAACCGTTTGATGAGATGACGAAGACCAATCTGACGGTCATCAAGCTCGGTCCCACTGGTCCCACATGGGCCCATCTCGCCCGCATCTGACAGCCATTGGATCTCGTTTTGAACGGTTCAGATCGTGCCTGTTTTGTGCTGGTCTGGTCTGCGTCACACTAGATTACAAACTCAAACTCGCATATCAAAGAGCAAATCTCAGCATGGAAACGGAGATAAGATCGGATCATTTTCATCCGATTCTTCAACAATAATGAAAAAATAATAATAATTAAATATTAATAAAATAATAAAAAATAATAAAATAATATGTAAATAGTGAAAAATTTTCACTATCAATACCTTGCTCCCCCCTCATTCACACCACCCCTCTCCGGGCCTTTTGGCCCTCTCCTTTTCCTCTTCTCTCCCCCTTTTTCTTATTTTTCCTTTTATTTTTACTTAGGTAAAAGTCAAAAATAAAAAAATAAAAAATGTTTACATTAGAGTAGAGAGTTTGGTGAGGCAGAGAGATGATCTTGTATACGTAGTACTCTGGTATGGGTTTTAACTCTATATTTGTGTTGTAATGCTTATATTTTTGTAGAATAAATTATACGTTTATGTTTTCAATAATTATTGTTATTGTTGTTATGCTGCCAATTTTTACATAAATTCAGTCGTGCTTTCTTTATGTAATTAAATTGTGTTGCATAATTAATATTAATAATACTAAAGTCATGCTCATTTATTAAGTTGAGTTTATGCTGCATTATAGATATAGACTGGCACAGTAAATGCTTAGTTATTCTTGATTTATTGTAGACAGAGAATGGCATAGTGTATTCTTAAACCAATTAATAAGTCGAGGTGCTACCGAAATTAACGCAATAATTTATTCCATAAAAATATATTAATTTTGATTTGTTATTATCTTTTTTTTCTTAAAATTATGTTAATTATAATTGAGTGACAGCGGTTATAATTGTTAGACATGTATGCCCTAAGGAGTAAAAATGTAATACGTTTTTGGAGACATTTTTATCAATAAAGAATTTATTCATTTATATATACCAAATCTTGTCCTCTTTACGTTCATACTTGTTGAATGTATGATAAGCAAACAGTAGTCCGAGACTGTCAGTCTAAACCTTAAGAATTGGGCATATGATGGACTGATTATGCGGAAGACACGATTCTTAAGGTGATGGTCTAAAACATATGATCCGCAATCGAAGGAATAAAGTTGGGCGCTTTATTCATGTAAAGATTGTTATGTTGTCTATATCCCTTTTGGGAGATGGTTTGTCTCAACCATTGGAGTTGGACTCCGTGAATATAAACATTGGCACGTTGTCATAGGTGACGATGTGTTGGATCAGGACATAAAGTGAATTGATTTGGATTAATAATTCTGTCTTGGCAAATCGATTCACTTTAGACAGTCATTTGTATTGTATCGTAATCCCGAGATGAATAGTGGGCTCGTTGTCTCGACTTGTGTCTTTTGATGTACCAATGGATGACTCCCACATCTCTATAGTGGTATGCATGCCGATACGTTGGAGGCATGACTCTTGATAGCGTAGACTTGTTATTCATAGATATGGAATCCATAGCTCCTCTTTAGGAGTAATGATATCCTCTTATATGCGTTGTCTTGTAATTGGAAAACTGGAGCGCTCAACCATTTGGATACATAGGTGTAACCGAATGGTATACTATATTTGGATGGTAAGTTTTCTAGTGGTGAGACAATGGAACGTAAGATAAAAATAATCGGAAAGGTAAGACATAACTTGTCCTTAAGCCGATTATGGATGATCATATGGGGATACGATACACTATGATATGTCATGGAGACTTAGCTACACAAGCTTCGTAATTCTATAAAGTTTGAGAGTGCAGCTCCAAGCTTTTAGTGGAGTAGCGTTGGAGTTGATAATTGTAAAATGTATATCTGGGATATTGGGTTTCATAATTATCATGAGCTTGAACTTTATAGGTCCATTTTGGTCCCCTTTGCTAGCTCACAAAATCCTGTAACGACACGACGTACTTTTCCAATAATTGGTGACTTATGTCAGATTTATCAGATTGGTTTAAAATTTGTAAGAATCAAATAATTCATGTCTGTTTATCGGTTGAATTAATTTTGTAAGAAATTAGTTCAAGATAAACTTGTTGAATTATTGCGATATGATAATTCTTGTCTGTTTATCGGTTGTTTTAATTTTGGACAAATTAGAACAAGATAAACTTGTAGAATTATTGTGAATTGATTTATTTTCCTAGAGATTATCTTGATAAAGTTTGTTTTGATCAGATAACTTCTCTATTGGGTTATTTGAATCAAAACTGAGACTTTATCCTTTAGAATCTCGGGTGGAAAATAAAAGATTCGCGGAGATTTTTTCTCGGGAGTTCGGCTTGCCGGATGAAGTGGTCGGCCTGCCGAATTGGCCTGTTCGGCCTACCGATCAGATTGTTCGCCCTGCCGATCAGCAGAGATAAGATTACGCGTTTTCACACGGATCTTATCAGATATTGATCCGAACTTGATTATGTTTCGAGTTTTTGAGACCTAATCTGATATGGACTGACCCCGAGACCAATAGGTATAAAAAGGGAGTGAGTCTCATGATTTACTCAGATCAATTTGAGAGATTAAGAGTGATACTCTTTTAGTGAGCATCTGAAAACTCCCTGAGAGCTTTTGTTCACAAATCACGAGCACTAGCTTTGGGTTCTCTCTATTGGTTGGAAGGAGAGTCACCAGTGGAAGAGCTGTACGTATGAGCCCACACTCACTCCGGTTGTGGATAGAGAGTAGCAAAGAAGACCAGTTGGTTGAGGCTCTTCTGGAACGTTACTTCTCTACACAAGTTGTGGAGGTTCTTCGGCATACCGAGGTTAGTAAGATCTATCTAATTTATACATATAACATGTCAAACTTGTGTTTTGGAAATAACTCTGATGAAAAATTTTTAAAAATTCCACTGCGCACTTTGTTTCCAACAATAATTTTCATACTTAGTGCACCAAATCATTAGTGAGAGATGATTATTTTGCTAATTTTTATAAGAAAACCCTTACTGCATTATGGCTTGCTATATTGTCGCTCTCGGTCGACCTATATAATTAGTAAAAAGTGCTTGCAATTAATGAGAAAATATATAATAAATCAAATGCTTTAGATAATTATTAATTGGAGTTAAAATTTCATATCAGTTGCAAAACATACAAGGGATTCTCAAAACTTCACCGTTTTAACTTTATGCTTTAAATTTTGAATTAAAAAAATCACAAAAATATTTATTTCATTTTAAAATTTGTTTTGAACAACCCCTTGCCTTTTTGACCGTTTATTTTTAACAATCTCTCGAGTTATAAATTTTCACCTCCCTGTGGATACGATAACTTTTCTATACTACAAACGTCCGCTGTTTATAGAAAGAATAAACATTTTTTTGGGCGTTACCAGCTGGGTTGAGTTTCATCCCATATTCTTAGAGAATGTCGAAACTTGCTCGGAGATCAGCCATGTGGTCCTCTGCTCGGATGGACTTTACTAGCATGTCGTCCATGTAGACCTCCATTGTTTTGCCGATCAACTGCGTAAACATCTGATTGACGAGGCGTTGGTATGTAGCCCCGGCATTCTTCAGTCCGAAGGGAATCACCACATAGCAGTATAAGACCTGGTCGGTAACAAAAGCTGTCTTTGCTTGATCATCCTTGGCCATTCTTATCTAGTTGCACCCGGAATAGGCATCCATAAAGCTCAAGAGATCGCGGCCGGTAGTGGCATTGACGAGCTGGTCTATCCGGGGAAGCAGAAAACAATCCTTTGGGCAGGCCTTGTTCAGGTCGGTGTAATCAATGTAGACCTGCCATTTTCCATTCGCCTTTTTGACGAGAACAACATTTGCCAACCACTCTAGGTATTTAACCTCTTTGATGAAACCCGCCTTAAGGAGCTTTTGGACTTTTTCGTTTATCGCAGCATACCTTTCCGGGTTAAAAGCTCTTCTCTTTTATAACACTGGCCTGTGGTCGGGTTGGACGTTTAGCCGATGACAGATCATGCTCGGGTCGATCCTGGGCATATCTTCATGGGACCACATGAACACATCCTGATATTCGGTAAGAAGCCCCTCTAGGTCTGCCCGGATCTTGGGCTTTAGCTGGGATCCTAGTTGGACAGTGCGTTTCGGCCTCACAGAGTCTAGAGGGAACAGCATTAAGTCTTCGAATAGAGTGGCTCTTACCTCTTCCTTGGGCAGTCTAGGGTCAAGATCAGACAGCATTTTAGGCATCGGGTCGACAGATCTGCCTCGTCGACCGTAAAGATGGCCAAGATGCCTAGATGCTGAGCTGTAGCTGCTTTTACAGCATTGGCGTAACAAGCTCGAGAATCCATTTGGGATGAGTGAATCACTCTAACCCCATCTTCTGTTGGGAATTTCATGGCTAGGTGGTACGTGGAGACTATGGCTTTCAACGCGTTCAGTGTCGGGCTGTCGATGTGATGTTGTATTGGGAAGGCTTGTCGATGACTAAAAACTCAATAACTCGAGTGGTCCAAGCAGCTCCTTCTCTGAAAGTCACAAGCAGACTGACCTTCCCCACTGCTTGGACGCATTCTCCCATGAAGTCGTAGAGTGGAGTCCAGATCGGAGCCAGGGTGGCGTTGCTGATCTTCAGCTTATCAAAGGCTTGTTTGAAGAGGATGTCAGTTAAGCTACCATTATCGATTAGAACTCGCCGCACTACGTTGTTGCTGATATGCAGCTCGCACACAAGGGCGTCGTTGTGCGGATGGATTAGCCAGTCCACTTCCTCCTCATTGAATGTGATTGGGACATCTTGTTGGTGGCATATCTTGTTAACATGCTCGGAAATGTTTATGAATTCGCCTCGCTCGATCAGCCGAGCTTCTCTGACGTACGACCGCCGCCCACTCAACGTGTCCCTAGTTACAGCATCGGTTTTTAAGCGGTTCGGTACATCTCGGCTCGACGGATCGTTTCTCTCTGAGGTCGAGCCTAGGGTTATGACTCGTTCAACAAATTCTCGTAAATGTCCTTCTCGGGCCAACCTTTCAATCTGGTCCTTCAGTTTGATGCATTCACGGGTGTTGTGCCCCACATCCTTGTAGAATTCGCAATACCTCGCTTGATGTTGCTTCACCTTGCTACCCCTAAGCTTGGGTGGTGGTACCAGTAGGTTCCTGCTACCTACCTGGGCAAGTACCTCGTCGATGGTCGCTACCAGTGGCGTGTAGCTTTGAAACTTACCGGTCGGCACCTTTGGCTTCTCGAATTTCTTTTCCTTCTTCTGCTTCTTGCTCTGCTCAACATTGTTCTGCTCTGGCGCCTTTTTTTGCTTCTTATCCTTCTTTGTTTTGCTTAGGCCGGTCTCCTCCTTGCGGCTTTTCATGTACTCTGTAGCGTCGACGTACCTCGGGCGTAGCCGAGATCTATGAAAATGTACTCGGCTGCTCGAAGGCCAATGACCAAGTAAGTTTTTCATCTCGGAGACCCCCTACAAAAATATGCCTGAGGGTCTCGTCTTCGACTTGTTTGACCTCCAGTGCTGTCCAGGTAAACCAGTTGATATAGTCTCGGACATTGTCGTCCCCCTGTTTGACGGCATATAGATATGTAATCTCTTTTCTCTGCGTTTTTGTCATAGAAAATGTCGACAAGAAGGCATTGGCCAGCTACCAAAAGGAAGAGATGGAGGATGGTTCGAGCCTCTGGAACCATTGCCGAGCAGGTCCGGTTAGGGTCAACGAAAAGGCTTTGCACATCGCCACGTCGCTGGCGTTCTAGAGGAGCAAGTGTCCTAGGAAGAGTTCGACATGCTCATCCGCATCTGTTGTCTCGTCGTAGGATTTGATCTATGGAACTTTGAATTTAGGCGGCATAGGGGCTCGCATTATGATGTTCAGAAATGTGGATCTAAGGCCTTTGTCTAGTCCAGGCCAAAGCGGTTGTTTCAAATTTCATCAATCTGGCGCTGTAGCGCCCAGAACTAGCGATTGTTTGTGTATTCAGACAGTTCAACCCTGTAAGGTATTCCACCCTTGACGCGGTCAACGGCCTTGGGCTGGTGATTTCGGGGTGCTTCCCCTTGGTGTTCGAGCCGATCAAACACTGAAGCTCTGGAACCTTGAGGAGATAGAGCCCGTGCTACTTGCGGACCAAGACAACCTTCTTGGATTAATCGATTGTTGGTTGAGGCACCGCACATGGATCCTCTCGAGTGCTCGAAATCGGCTTCTTCGAGGTCGACTGCATCCTGTTCTACCCGACCTCTAGCCTGGTCAACCGGGGCTAGAGGTGGCAGAGCAGGTGCAACCTGAAGCTGAGCCTGTTGCTCGAGCTGCTGAGTTAGGATCCAGACTGCATTTGTGAGCTCTCGGATTAGATCCTTAGCAATAAGGTCTTCCACCTGTTTGGCCCTGGCTGTGCTTCCTTGCCCCCCAGACCGGGATCTCGTGGCCCGGGGGCGGCACCGAGGCCTACCTGTGTTCGGTTGTCGATGTCTTGCATCTCCCAACCCCTCCTGTAGGGCAACATTGTCTCTAGCATTGCCTCGAGTCACCATCATGGGTCTCAGGGGCAAGGTGGCTAGTGTTTGAGCGAAGGCGTAGGTGCCTTCCTTTTAGCACCAAAATGTTGATGCTTACCGTGTTCCGACATCGGTCAACACCACGTGCGGCTGCGCACGGTGTCGAGCTTTTCTCGGCTCACCTCTGTCTAGTCGGGTTCACCTACAACAAGAGGAGGGACGCCTCGGAGGTGAGAGTAAGGTGTCACTCAAAGGACAAGGGCTCTTCGATGCTCAAGGCAGGGGTTGCTTGGTAGAAGACGGGAGCTTGTTAGGTGGGAAGGAGTCTCTCTCTCTAGAATGCAATAAATGCATTCTATTTATAAGCCACTACTTGGATCAGGTGTCAGGTGGGTTTTGCCCACAACCTGGGTGTCACCTCAAGGCGTGTCAGGCAGTAGGTGACAAGTGTCATGTCGCTCCGTCGATAGATTGGGTCCCATTGGACGGTGAGTTATTTGCCGTTTGTTGGCTTGTGGTGGCGAGTAGCAGTTTGCCTGTGAATGAGGTCAATCCGACCCGAGCCAGTATACGGTCCGAGGGGGCAGTCTGCCTAGGGTGCGGCCTCGGGGGCCCTGAGAAGCACCTCAGACAAGTCGCATGTCGCCAACAGGGTCCGTAGCTTGCTCCCTGGAAGGTCTGCCAAGCTGTTTAGCCGACCACTGAAGTTTGTCTCCTCGGCGGTGGCGCCAAGCTCACCCTCAACAAATTGTCTCCAAGGTTGCTTGATCAATGGCTTGAAAAAATGTAGTACTTGGCCTTTTAGGTCCTTCAGCTTTAACGCTTCCAACTTTGCTCTCTGCATTTCCGATAACACAACTCCAACTGCTGGTTTTGCTACTCTAGATTTAACAACACGCCAATACTCCTCAAATCTCAAGAAGTTCTCCTTCAACATGCTCCAATGATCATAGTGACCATTAAAGCGGGGAATTGCTGGTTGCACGAATGTTGTTTCAGACGCCATTTGCTACTACAAAAAAATAATTTAAGTTAAATAAAAAGCTACAGCTAAGGCCCTCTTTTCACTCCTTTTTTACTACCTAAACCGAACTTTTTTTAACACTCACTTTTCCAAGCTCTAGTCTCACTTTTCACTTTGTAACTCTCTCCTTGGTGTTATAAAGAAAAGCTACAGCTTTTTCTCCACTAACTTCACTCACTAACAAGCTCTAATACCACAGTTTGACATTAAAAGTA
This sequence comes from Artocarpus heterophyllus, assembly GCA_025403435.1. Taxonomy (NCBI): domain Eukaryota; kingdom Viridiplantae; phylum Streptophyta; class Magnoliopsida; order Rosales; family Moraceae; genus Artocarpus; species Artocarpus heterophyllus. The sequence continues at coordinate 34,025,159 of CM046347.1, forward strand.
AAGACAATAAAGCTGATAAACAACGCACAGAAAGGAGAAGTATTTTCTGCTGTTTGCAGTTTCATTGATCAGAGGCCTTTATGTAGGTTGAAGGGTAAAAGCTAAAAACTGGGAACTATTAAGACTCGTTTGATAAATCAATGGTCCACTAATATCACTTAAAAACCAACTTCCACAAACTAGCTAAATAATTGGACCAGTACAACAAAAACTCCACTACCTCGACAGTTAACCAAAGACACGTACTCCACTAACAATAAAACAAACTGAACTTATCCTAAAGACTGAGAAACAAAACAGATACTTTAAATAAAATATCTTGTGCTTATTCAACAAGAATGCTATGTGATTTTGTCCAGTTTGTAAGAATTTGGAAATTAGATGAGTAGCAATCGTGATAACAAGAAATGCTATGTGATTTTATCCACAGTTTGTAAGCATTTGAAAATTAGATAAGTATCAATCATTATACGTGTAAATATGATTTGTTTAAAATACCTTTTTGTTGAATTATGTACCATAATCTATTATTTAACAGAATGCTAAGTACCAATCGCGATGACATAGTTGTGCCATTTTATGCAAATATACAAATATATTTCGTTTGGCGTAAAGGAAAACTTTTGAGTTAATTTCACTTTTAGCTTTTAGACTATATAATTTGTCTTATTTTGATCCTTAAACTTTAAAACGTAACAAATTGCACCCCTTAATTATTCATCTTGTTCCAATTTAACCCTTTTGTCAATAAGTCCATTAAATAACGGATTGTAGCACATGATTCTCACATGCTTGTCCAATAAAAGATGTTATAGACAAATCATATTTATGAGTATTTGGCACTTGAATCCTACGCTTATTCTTTTAAACCCTAAAAATGACTCTTCCTCGAGTATTTCATTGCCGCTTTACATGGGGCTAAGCCTCTGCGGCATGCAAAAGCTATCTTTGCTGTGATTCTTTCTTGACAAGTGCATTAAACTTGCTGCAAAAACCTCTTTGTTTTTTTGTTTTATTTATTTTTGATTAAAAAATTCATGGTTGGAAGACTTGCACGTTTTGTGTCAAATCTGTCTTTTTCAGACAATTTGTTCATATTTCTATATATATTTATTTCACAAGAATATAAACCCAATATATATGATAGAGAAAATTTGAGAAAAAAAGAAAAAATGGCAAAACTTATATAAAAAAATATGAAAAAAGTTAAAAAACTTATTAAACTCATACAACGGAGAAATTTTGTTTTCAAAATATATGTTAAAAACATATATAGAGTCGAAAGATTAAAATGGTCATTTTTTGTAATCGTTTATTTAATGAGTTTAGTAACGGAGGGACTAAGATAAGATAAGTTATATAATTTAAGGGTGTCATTGTTATGTTTTTTAAGTTTGGGGATGAAAATACGGCAAAATGCATAATTTAAGGATTAAAAGTGAAATTAACCAAAACCATCTTTTTTTTTTTTTTTTTTTTTGTGCTATCGTGCTATAAAAGAGAACTGAAAAGTGCGTATAATAAAATAATATTTGGCACCACGACTGTGAGCAATTAGATAGCAGGACCTCGCTTGGCTTGACTTGGCTGGTCGGCTTTAAACAAGAACGCATAGTTTTCCTCTCTATTCTCTATTCAATATTCATTGAACCTCAAACAAAACACCAAAAACCTGTTAACAAGTAAAAGTAGACTCTTCTTCTCCACTTTTCCCTCATTCATTGACTAAAAATCAGTAGAAAATCAACTGGAAAAGATGGGGGATCAGCTGGAGAGACTGGGGTCGGAGGCAGCCATGGAATCCCCTTTGGTGAAGGAGGATCTTTGCATGGACATCGATCCTCCCTTGGCATTGGCCGACAGGGAAAGCGTCGCCACCGCCGAGGATTGGCGAAAAGCTCTCAACAACGTCGTTCCCGCCGTCGTCGTCCTTCGGACCACCGCCTGCCGAGCTTTCGACACCGAGTTCGCCGCCGCCAGTTACGCCACCGGCTTCGTCGTCGACAAGCGCCGTGGGATTATCCTCACCAATCGCCACGTCGTCAAGCCTGGTTTGTAACTATCCTTTTCTTTTGCCTGATATATTATTGGAATCTTAGTCATCAGAGCATTTATTGGAGTATGGAAAGTGAAGAATCATTTTACTAGAGACTAGTGTAAGACGTTCATTTCTGTTATGTGCCTTGTTATCTTCAAATGCGGAAATATGTGTGTGTTTATGTTGAATTTCATTTCCATCACACTACTTCTTGTTGATACAAATGTTTAATTGCAATTAGTTGAAACTTGAAGAGAATAATAGCCTCTTTGGTAAAATTGGTTCTAACCAATTTTTCAGTTAATAATAGTGTAAAGCTCTCGTATGTCATAATAAAAAAAAAAGTTGTTACATTGTAAAGCTTTCATATACTACAGTGTTTATAGTTCTAACCATGGTGCCAAAAATCCTATAAAAGTGTGGGTTATTCTATGCTGTCTTATCTTTAAAAGTTGTAAATTTTTTCATTTTCAAATTTGGAAATGGAGTAGTTCCCCCGCTCCTTGTATTGCTTGGTGATCAAATAAGGTAGCATATTTCTCATTGGGTGGGTCTTTACTATTTGAAACTTGTATAAACGGTTTTCCTTTATTCAGCTGTTTCTAACGCAAGGCACTTAAGCTTACACTCCAATATGCAGTCATTTTTATTTCCCTCTTGATTTTTGTTTTCTTTATGTGGTTTTGTAGGTCCTGTAGTAGCAGAAGCTATGTTTGTAAATCGTGAAGAAATCCCGGTTTATCCTATATACAGGGATCCAGTGAGTCAACTCTTTCTAATTCCAACTTTTAGTCTCACAGCTGTTACTATTGTTGACCTCTTTCGTTATTTCCTTTCATTTGTTGTTTTATTGGTAACAAAACTTCCTTTCTTTAATAATATGTTTTCTAGTCAAATACAAAGGAAAGAGGATCTGAAATCCTCGAAGAACAAAAAGAAAGCTAAAATGAAAATAATAAAGAAAAACGTAAAGGGACAAAATAATTAGAATGGCATGTATCTACCTTTTATTTTGTTAGGTGCCAAAAGACCCACATGAGATGATTATGAAATAACTAGCGGATTTATAAGTCCCTTCCCTTGCAAGCCGGTTTTGCAAGGAAGAGTTCTACTCAATGGGTTTGTAACAATTAATATCAAAGCCAACTGGCTCAAGCTGAAGTGGTTGTGTTATAGGTTGGATTAAGATGCATTGATGAAACTGTTAAAGCGTTAAATGCTGATTGCTGACTGAAGCCGCCAGAGGGGAAAGGACTCTCATCAAGTCAGTGCTGATAATGTAGAATGTTGTTGAATTGGAAGCAAATGTGGTGTACTATTACAAACCACCTTGTTAAGTATGAGATCATACAGATTATGGGCTATGGTTTTGTAACAGTTGTCTACGAATGGGAGGACCTAGGCAGGGTTGCTACTCTATAGAAGCCTGGATCTACAAAGTCATCTAGCTAGGAAGATGGGCCACTGTGGATGACGGTTGTAGTGCATGGTGGAATATTAGATACCAAAAGTTCCAAGTGGAATTAAGTCCTCTCCCTTTACAAACTAGTTTTGAAGGGATGAGTTATACCCAGTGGGTTTGTAACATATTTTTTGTTTTTGTATATTTTACTCGTTAGCTAACAATTGTTGTAACTTTACTTAGACTCTTAGAAAACCATCACCAAGGTGCAGAAGAAGTTTCCTTTACAGATTCTCTATTGGAAAAATGACTTATAGTAGTCACTGATGCTACTAGAGATGCCTTGCATGTCATTATTTGATCCATAGGTGACAAGTATTTATTAATACGTCAAGGTGAAGCAAAGATTCTTATTTGCAAAGTGATATTCTCTTTACGAATGTGTCAACTTTGAAATATAAAATGCAAAGAAAGCAAAAAAAAGCTAAAACCTAAAAGTAAGTTAACTGTCTACTCGGCTTATCTTATTGAGTTCCAAGTAACAAAAAAAAAAAAAAGGGTGCTTTGCATAGTTCTAGATTTATCAAAAGGTCCCTAGACATAGAAGACCCCGAAGCACTAGAAGAAACTAACATTTGTCTCTATGTAATTTTAGGGCATGTTTGTTTTAGGTATTCTTTGGACCCAATGAACTCAAATTTGGATTTGAGTATCAAGAATTATTTGGATACGTGTTTGTTTTCCTCAAAATTCAAATCAAATGAGTATCAAGAATCCAAATTTTTAGAGTTTTGACCCCCTTAAACTCTTGATACTCAGATATTTTTGTTACAGTAAAAGCTAAAATTCTCTCTCTTATATTTGAGGAAAAAAATCATAACTTCTTCATTTGATATCCAATTGAGATGATTTTTTTTATTGTGTTTCTAGTGAAGAGAGGAATAAATTAAGACCTATATTGTATATTATTTTAGGATCATTAACATTAAGATTTTATTAGATTTGTTAATAAATCAAAAACTATTTTCACTACTTTTTCAAACATAAATTTTAATTTTATTTCATATTCAGATTAAAACTTAAATGTACATCCAAATGTCAATTTGGATAACAATTCAAATCACTAATTCAATCTTAATCAAAATCACACAACTCAAATTAATTGGGTGTTTGGAAGAGTAGAGGGAACCATTGGTTAGAACTACTTTTACTGTAGCATGTGAGAGCTTTACATTGTAGCGATTTTTTTATTGTTAGTGTAGCATGTAAGAGCTTTACACTGTTTATAACTAAAAAGTGGTTGACCACTTTTATCAAACAAGGTATAAATCACTAATTCGAATCCATTTACCAAATGGATCCTTAGTATTTATAGCGTGATATGATTCTAATAAAATTAGATAAAGATAGAGTCTTGAAATATTTCTCGGTACGGATGAATAGTAGAGGGATTCTTCAGGGTATTGATGCCAAATTCTTTTTTGCCACCTTTTGCGAGTTAAGGCTATATCTCATATATCTTTCTGGATCATAGTATTCCATCCTGCTTTTGCCCATCCTGTTAGTGTCTTTATCTGTTTTGCACTGCTAACCTTTTCATGTATGTGTGTAAAATTCTGCATTTTAGTGTGTTCTTTCTCAAGTCCAATTATTTATTTTATATAGACAAAGCCTCCTTCATATCTTTAGAATGTATAAAAGCAACCCAATAAGATAAAAACTATTTGCACGTCCCTAACTTAATGTGCACGTTTTCTTAGGTCCATGATTTTGGCTTCTTCCGTTATGATCCTGGGGCAATACAATTTCTCAACTATGAACAGATTCCTCTTGCCCCTGAGGCTGCATGTGTTGGACTGGAAATCAGAGTTGTTGGTAATGATAGTGGTGAGAAGGTATACATGGCATATGTATGCATATATGCATCACACACACATTTTGTATTATGAATGTATTTGTGAACATAAACTTTTTCTTCCTTACTGCTTTCGGTTACATTCTATTAGCATCTCTTTTTGTCTATGATTTTCTTTTTGGAAGTATTAGGTTGTATGGACATTCTTTTGAAATTGGAAAGATAAACTACAGCCAGAGAAAAATATTAGAAGAAATTACGTCTAAAGTTGTCTTGAAACCATCAGCTTTTTAGACGGGAGTAGGGATGTATTCTTTTTAAAATATGTTTCTTTCTAGTGGACTAGAACAGAATACAAAAAAAAGGCTATTGGGTTTGGACCGATTTCTTTTTAGTAGGTTACATTATGATGGCAATTTTCTCTGTACAATCTAAAATCCAATGGTATGCAAGTCTTGGTTGTTGTTTAGAGTTCTAACCCTGGTCCAATTAAATACACACACATACATAATTATTTATATATATTATACAATGCTAATTGTTTCTAGGATTTGAACCTGGATCTCCCCTTTAAGCCCCAGCCTTGCCAACTGGGCTAGCACCTGTTGGCAAACCTTGTCCAATTGATAACAAACCTTTTGGTTATAAGACCCATATTGGTTCCTTTTTATTTTTGTTTTTTCTTACGCCTTTATAATTGCTCTTTAGTGGATTCATGTATGCTTTTCAGGTATCTATCTTGGCTGGTACACTTGCTCGTTTGGATAGAGATGCTCCTCATTACAAAAAGTATGCATTTAGCTTCACCAAAATGAACGTTTGTTTGCAATTCCCTTTGTGACCTTATTTTCGTATATCTATGACGCCTAGTGATGATTACTAATTGTTTCTTTTAAAATAGTATTGATTTGCTTTAAATCCTGAAAAAAACTTTGGAGTGATTGGAAGGAGCATGATCCTATCCCTACGGTAATGGCTTTCTGTTGTTCTTTCGTTTGTGCACTGAGTGGCCCAAGCTTCCTTATATGATTATTAGTTAGTTTGGAACGTGTATATATTCATGTATATTGTATTTTTTTTGATAAATTCTGTAACATGTATAATTGATCTAGTCTTGTTCTTCTGACATTTTTTTCACTACTGTAGCGTTAATGATGACGGTGTTGTGTTTGATGTAGGGATGGCTATAACGACTTCAATACGTTCTATATGCAAGTGAGTGTCTTTACTACTAGCGTTTACAGGAGTTTAACTTATATATTATACACAGACACAGACACAGACACAGACACACACACACACACACACATATTAGCTTCTAGTTGTTTTGAGATGTAGCTTTCTGTGGCGGTGTTGTTGTTGATCATGACCCCCCTGCCCTCTCTCTCTCTCCTTGAAAACTATTTTTCTTATGCAAGAAAGAATACCTAATCGAGTCAAATTATACTTCAATATCATCATGTCTGTTAGTTAATAATCGGCCATGTAACAAATTTTTCCTTTCAATTTTCATTTAATGATTTTGATTATAGGCTGCATCTGGGACCAAAGGCGGTTCAAGTGGTTCCCCTGTGATTGATTGGCTTGGGAGGGCAGTGGCTTTGAATGCTGGTGGCAAGTCATTGACAGCATCAGCATTCTTTTTACCGTTAGAACGAGTGTGTACATTCTTATTTTATTGCTTGTCTGACCTTTTGTTTTCTTTCTTTTGGTTGGGAATTGGTTAAATTCAGTTTTAACTAACACGGAGAATGAGTGCAACTAATCTGCAGGTTGTAAGGGCGTTGAAGTTTCTACAGAAAGGCAGAGATTTTTCTGGTAACAAATGGGAGGCAGTTTCCATACCTCGTGGTACACTTCAGGTTTGTTGTTCTCATTATTCCTTTATGCTTTAAAGCTTTCTACAAATTTTGACCTTGAGGAGAACAGAAGAGTAAGTCCTGTTATGGTGGGCAGTTGATCTGATTCTCTTATCAAGGTTTAATTACTGTAAATCATTGAGTTTTTTCTTGCCTTGTAAAGCATGCCACAGATGTTTCTAAAGTTAACAGAGACCTAAACATGCCTTGGTAGGCGTGAGAAGAGTTCAGAGATTTGGGAATTCTGGTTCTGGGGTTAGAAAGAAAAGAGAACATATTTGTAGACTAATTTGTTTCTTGTATTACTTTGTAGAACCAGGTATTTTTATTGGTGTGATGACATGGAGAAAAATACAAAAAATACTTCCCCTGGAGTAATACAATATAACAGAACAAGCTAATCTAATGGGAAGAATGAATTGTGAATAGACAAATAAATTGACGTGATTGAACTCTTGATTTAAGGACGGTGCTACATTTCTTCTGGGTGGTTCATTTTTTTATTTTTTCTTTCTTATTCTGTATGGTTCATGATTCCAACTACTTACTCAGTGAAGTCAATAGGCTGATGATTTTTCATCTGGATAGTCATGATGGGGTGAATTTATATCATAACTAACAAAATCAGTATGGAAGTTATTAGTTGTGATGTGGAAATGAGAATATTTACCTTTTGAATTCTAAATGGTTGTAGTAACAAATGGTCTTGCTCAATGAAGTCGTGAAGTGCAATTATTATGTCTTTTTTGACAAGTAGTATGACATCCACGTCTTGTGAATTTAATAGGGTGTTTGGAACAATGGTTCAAACCATTGGTTTGAACTGTGAACCGTGTAAAGCCCTCACATACTATAGTAAAAAGTTACAATCTAAAGCTTATCATATGCTATAATTCTCAAGCCTAAACTGAAGGTTTAAACTACTCTCCCAAACAACCTATAAGTTTTATTTTTATATTTAGACTTTTCAGTTTTTTGATGGGGCATTTTTATTACACACGATTTGATTGTTTTAAAACACATGAAATAGGTGACCTTTTTACACAAGGGATTTGATGAGACACGTCGACTTGGTCTTCAAAATGAAACCGAACAGGTCTCTATGTGTATTATTATTATTATTATTATTTTTACTTTCTTTCATTCATTTGAAATTATTATAATAATTTGGAATAATTTGGGCTCCTTGGTAACTTTTTTTTATTGGTTTGTTTAGATGGTACGGCATGCATCACCATCCAGTGAAACCGGAATGCTCGTTGTTGATTCTATTGTGAGTATTGTTCTGCATAGAGGTCTCTATTTTATAATAATGCCGTTTCTTTATTCTTTTGTATATTTCTATGACTCTTATAATGAAGCACTTTGTTTCAGGTGCCTGGCGGCCCTGCTCATAACTGTTTGGAGCCTGGTGATGTTCTTGTTCGCATGAATGGGGAAGTATGTTATGTTCTGTTGATCTCATGGAATTTAGTCATTGTGAATTGTTGGGATAGCTTAAGGATAAAGATTGCTATTGTTGTCGGTATTATTATTATTTTTTTTAATTTGTGTTTTTGTTCTTTTGCGTATTTGTTCGCGAGTAAATTTCTTTTATGTTCAGCTGCTATAATGACGTTAGTATTTCATTGTTGACAAATATTGTCGGACATCATTGTGAAATATAAGAATGCTTTTTTTTGTAGTTATTTTTTTGTGGTCCGAACTGAAGTGTAAACTTCAGTTGAGTGCAAAATTGTAAACCTATCTTGATGATCTTGTTTGTAAAGTGTATGGATTAAATAACACATTCATATATATGTTTACTTGTCTTTACTAGGACTTTTATCCTTTTCAAAATTTGTATAGCCCTTTGTCTTCATGTTGTTTTAACCATAAATCCTTATGACATGATAGTGTTGGCTCCTAAATGTGTAAGAAATTTGAGGAAATATAGATGTAGCTTTTCTTGTTTGGACTTTGGTCGTTCAAAAGTGACAAGTCTTATGATCTTTTAATCAATATTACAAATTACGTACATCAAAGGTTTTTCCTTAAGAAAGTACTTCCCCTTTTTTTATTAGGAGGCTTGGAAAGTACTTACGCTTATCCTGAAGAAAGGTTTTTCTTGTTTGGTCAGTCAAAAAGGACAAGACTTTGATTTCTTTGTAAAGATTCTGTGTTTTTATGTGTTGGATTCCTAATGTCCTGTTGCAGGTGATTACCCAATTCCTGAAAATGGAGACGTTACTTGATGACAGTGTAAACCAGAAGGTTGAGTTACAAATTGAGCGGGGTGGTATGTTGCTGACTGTGAACCTAACGGTGGGAGTTGCTCTTGTTTGATGTGTTTTAGTTTTGTTTTATCTTTGTAGTTTGGGCTACCATTCAACTTCTTGCTTTGTGGCTCTTGCTTTTCCACACCTTGGAAAGAGTGTGCTTATATGCTGTCAATTTTATGCTGTTTATTGGATGCCACCCTTTGCTCTGCTATATTAGATTATTAGTTGAAGCATACCACGTTTCCTTTCTTCATGAAGTCTATATATATATATATATAGCATAGTTCCTAGCGTTGTTTTCTTGGTCATTTTATTTGTTCTTGTTAGATAATTTCATCATTGAAGATTTTGTTTTGTTTCGGCTTCAGGTGCAGGATCTACACTCAGTAACCCCTGATCACTTCTTGGAAGTAAGTGGTGCAGTAATACACCCTCTTTCATACCAACAGGTTGGTTGAAATTTTCTTTGTATTGAGAGAGACAACTTCTTTCTCCCTTATATTATCTCTGTTGGGTTGAACCTGAATTCCCTAGTTGTAAAGTCAACACGTAAGAGGGTGACTTAATTCTGCACATTTCATTTTTGCACCCTTTGTTTTGTTTATGTATTTGACTATTTGCTTTACTGCTGCACAAAGATTGGTGGAATTAATTGGGACTGTCCAGCTCATATTCTATTTCTATGTGTGCTTCATTTAGAGTCATGTTTTTAATTCCTCAGACGTTTGGTTAATATTGGTCTTCTGTTTCTTATTTACTGCATTGGGTCATCTGTTTCTTTTCTTTTCTTTTCTTTTTTTTTTTCCTGACCCTGATATTTTTTACGTGGTAAAAAACATTTGATAGGAGAGTTTCTAAGTTTTTCTAGAATATGTTACCATTTTTAAATGTATATAATTGAAAGAAAATACGCTTTACATTCTATCCTTTCTTGTCAGCATGAAAATTGAAATGGTGTTTGTTTGAAGGTCTGTTTAGTTAAATTTAAAACAAAATTCTGTAACTACTTTCTTTATTGACTCGATCCATTATTGGTGTTCACTATTGCTTCAGTAAATGCAGTTTCCTTTCTTTTGGTAGATAGTTATATCGTTGATTTTGAGCATGAATATATTTACTGAGTCAACTTTTTCTTTTTTCCTCATACAGGCTAGAAATTTTCGCTTCAATTGTGGCCTTGTATATGTTACAGAACCAGGGTATGTTATATTTTCATATAAATGTACAGCATATGTTTGTTTCAGGTGGCTTTATTTGGCAGGTTCCTTGCAATGATTTATAACAATACTGGGATTTGATACTTTATCTTAAAGAATCAAATGAATTTATCTTCAATAGCTAAGTAAACATACATGTAATTCGTTTCAAATCAAAATTAAGGTAGATCCTTAGATCTACTGTGTCAAGAAAGTCCAGGAATGAAGCAATAACCATGTAAAGTTTGATGTGTTCAGAATGGCACAACTCGGTCATTTTCCAGATGGGGAGGCTCTTAAGCACCATTTAATGGCCTCTAAGTTCCATATTAAAAATTGATATATTATATATATATATTATATTACTCCAGTTTTATAGACATCTTTGGACTATGCGGCTGTTTTTTTTTTGAAGATATATATATATATATATATATATGTATGTATGTATGTATGTATGTATATTTATATGGATGGTATATTTTAATTTTTTGATAAGGAACAAAAACTTTCATAATAATGAGTAGAATAGGCAAAGATTTTTTGTAGAACGGGTTTTTCTTTATTCTCGGTATTGTTTCGAGAGCATAACACTTTCTTTCTCCGTGATTAATTTTCATAATTAATAACTAGTTTTTTTAGGAGAACTTTTACGATAATGATGCAAATGAAATAAATACATGTAAAGGAGGACGGTTCTACCAAGACTTTAGCTCATCTCTCTCTCCTTTTCTCTCTCAATAAAAGCGCAAGCTTTATTAATTACAGTAGAAAAGGTACAGACACCAAAGGGAAAAAGCAAATACAGTGACAAAAATAAAACCGAGAAACTAGAATTACAAAGGCCATAGACTCCTGATCATTGTAATATTAATTCCCAGCCGCTAAAGAAATCAGAGAATGATAACACAACAAGGCCTTTAGCTTGAGCAGACCATAATGCTACCCAATACTTAATTCTGTCCCAAACTTCACTGCAATCTCTCTCAACACCCGCAAAGATTTAATTATTTCTTTCTAACCTCAAAGCCCAAGTGACGGCTAATGCAGGCTTTTAACTTATCTCTTGCATCTTCCATTCCGTACTATTATCATAAAATCAGCTGTCATAAATATTAGTAGAAGTGTTTCTGTTAGAACAAAACCTCATCTGTGCTAAGTTTTAATGCCAATAAGTTACTGTGATTTGATGAACTGAATCCTTGGAGATTTTGTGTGCAAGATCTCCATAAACTAATGATTTTAGAGATTGATTTTGGAAAATAGCATAAACGTGGCTTTTTCCCCTCTCTCTATGCTTTAAATGCTCCAAGCTCTCTGGTGGATTTCAGCTTTTAATATAAACTATTGCAGATACATGCTGTTTAGAGCTGGAGTCCCACGCCATGCCATCATTAAGAAATTTGCAGGTGAAGAAATATCACGACTAGAGGAGCTAATCTCAGTTCTATCCAAGTTATCTAGGGGTGCTCGGGTGCCATTGGAGTATGTCAGCTATACAGATCGTCACCGTAGGAAGGTCTGTTACAATATTTAGCATCTTTCAATTTTCCGTTCCTATTTGGCATGAGGGAAATGGGAATTATTTTGCATGTTGTACTATGTGGACTCTGGGTTTGAATTTTGGATTATCAGAGTTGTCATTTAAGGATGAATTGATATTTGTAAATGTGTGTGTGTATTTCCAAAATGGAAAAAAAATTCTCTGTTCTTTTAAAGGAAGATAATACTAAATGAAGGGAACCAGTCAATCAAGGTACTAGGTAAACAAAGATTTAGATATGTATGAAGCATGAAATTCCCTCCAATTGATCATGACACTAGGTAAATGAAGATTTAGACATGTATGAAGCATGAAAAATGAAAAAATTGTGTTAATGCTACCTTGGACCTGTTTCTTTCCAAACAATATGGTTTTTTCCCAATACAGATTTAGGAATGATCTTCAGTAATGTTCTGCAGATTCTTTTCAGTGCTGGTATACTCTTCTAAATTTATATCTAAGAAGATTTCCTCTCCTTTTTCCTTTGTTGTGTAAAAGGTAGTATTGAATACCTCAAAATGCAGTCTTGTTTTGTTTGCCGATAATTTCCACACACAAACACAGAGGTAAGCACACCGGTATGTATTTGTATGTATGTAAAGATGTGTGTCAGTCTGTGATACTTGTTTATATCTTCATGTCCTTGCTCATATGTCTTACCTTACGTCTTTACCTTTGCCTTTTTCTTTTTTACACGTGCGCACACACACACACAGAGGTAAGCACACCGGTATGTATTTGTATGTATGTAGAGATGTGTGTCCGTCTGTGATACTTGTTTATATCTTCATGTCCTTGCTCATACGTCTTTACCTTTGCCTTTTTCTTTTTTACACGTGCGCACACACACACACAGAGGTAAGCACACCGGTATGTATTTGTATGTATGTAGAGATGTGTGTCCGTCTGTGATACTTGTTTATATCTTCATGTCCTTGCTCATATGTCTTTACCTTTGCCTTTTTCTTTTTTGCTCATCTTACGTATAGAAAACTGATCATCTGTTCTTCTTCTGATGGATGCAGTCAGTCCTGGTGACAGTTGATCGACAAGAATGGTATGCTTCTCCACAGATCTATACTCGTGATGATAGTACCGGTCTGTGGAGTGCTAAGCCTGCTTTTCAATCCAGTTCTCTTTTATCATCAACTACTATCAAGGACCTTGGAGTTCTAGCAGGTGAAGCAGTCCAACTGAGTACTGAAGCGACTTGTATGGGACACAAGTGTCATGATAGCCTTGAATTGACTGATGGCCACGGTGTTACTAGCATGGAAACAAGTTGTGAACATGTATCAGGGGAAGCACATTCTCAGGATGAAGTTGATGTTGAAGTGAAGAAACGTGTGAAAGAGGATTTATCTGCTGATGGAAATCTTGTTTCTGACTATACCTTGCATGGAACAAGTGAAGCTAAAGTGGAGGATTCAATTACTTTGGAAGATGCTGTAATGAGTGACTATCAAGGTGCACCTGCTGTGGCAGCTAATGCTTCATTTGCTGAACGCGTGATAGAGCCTACTTTGGTAATGTGTGAGGTAAGCTCAATAATTATTCTACTATTTTTTTATTGTTGTAGGATCTCTCTCCAACTTTAGTATTTCAAAAAATTAGCTGCATTGAGTATATTTGTTTAAATTGATCATGTTTTGTACTGTTTATTAACATATATCACATTCTAGAAGCAGTCTGGTTAATCTGAACAAATATGATCTTATAAACATGCAGGTTTATGTGCCACCTTCGTGTATGCTCGACAGTGTCCATTTACAACATTTTTTTGGCACTGGTGTAGTAGTATACCATTCGGAGAACATGGGATTAGTTGCAGTAGACAAGAATACAGTTGCAATATCTGCATCAGATGTGATGCTGTCATTTGTGGCTTTTCCTATTGAAATTCCAGGCGAGGTAAATCTTTTAATATCGATGCAATCAACATGACTTCCTATTTCCATTTGTGAACTTCTAGTTGTCTTTTTCTTTTGTTCTAATTCTCTCTATATATATATATGTATATATACCAGAAAAAAGAAGTAACTAGCATGTTTTCGTATTCTACGTAAGTTGTCTATTTACTTTCCCTGGCTGAAAGTTGCCTGGTACAATTGCAGGTAGTTTTTCTCCATCCAGTTCACAACTATGCGCTTATTTCCTATGACCCCTCTGCTCTTGGAGCTGTTGGTGCCTCATCTGTCCGTGCTGCTGAATTACTTCCTGGTTTGATTTGCTCTTAGCAGTACTTCATCACTTTCTTTCTTTGATTTATACCTAGTTGGCCTAAATTTACAGTTTGTCTTTCTGATTAGCTCTACACATTCCCTTCATCCACATCTCATCTTGACGTACATGTCATTGGTCATTTTTTCTAAAATTTGATTAGTAAAAACCGTTTTATAATTAACCCCCCCAATCTATATCTATATATGTAGACACACAAACACATTTTTTATGTGCTTAAATTTTTTCTCAGAAGCAGATCTCGATGACTTTCTACTGACAGATTAATCACCTTGTAAATATCCATTGAAAGATTAATAGGTTCTAGGTAGCATTCTTGGGTGGAAAGAAATTGTTTTGCATTTTAGACGGTTGAGTAGCAGACATGACAACTTTCAAATTCTGCATAAACATTGATGTCTTTGTAGCTATGTTTTTTATATAATCTCTATATATAGTGTTAGATTTTGCATCTCTCTATGCTAGTAATAATATCTAGTGTCAGCTTTTTATTGGCGAATTTTGTCCTGTCAATTATAATATCTTTACTTTGTGTTTAGTTTCTACTTTTTACTTAAAACTGTGAAACAAAGCAAGAAATGTGTTGTGTTTAGTTAATTAATTTGTTGTTTAACTGTGAGTAGAGCCAGCATTGTGCCGTGGAGACTCGGTATATCTTGTGGGTTTGAGTAGGAGCCTGCGAGCAACATCCAGGAAATCCATTGTGACCAACCCATGTGCTGCATTGAATATTGGCTCAGCTGATTGCCCACGTTATAGAGCAACCAATATGGAAGTCATTGAGCTTGATACTGGTGATTGGAATTTCTACAATCAAAATTATATTTTAAAATTATTGTTTATTTCAAAGCGTCATGGATTACATTGTTTCACTTTCAGATTTTGGTAGTACGTTTTCTGGTGTTCTCACCAATGAGCATGGAAAGGTTCAGGCTCTGTGGGGAAGCTTTTCAACCCAGGTCTCCTTTTTTAACTTTAGTTATGTCAATTGTCATGTCATATTTTCATCATAAAAATCATGGGTGTCAAATGATGAATTTTGTGTATTTTCTTTCCCGAGAAATTTTGTGTTATCATTAGATAGGTTTATGGGTTCCTTTTTTTTTTTTCTTTTCTTTTTTCCCTTAAAGTGGTGATTTGTGTATGTATGTTCTTGTATTATACACGTGCATATATCCCTCTAAAGAGGATACTATATAGATTATATAGGATGGACTATGGAACATTCACAATGCTTATGTTTGAAACTTTTTTGCTGCTGTGGGTGATTGGGTTAAATTTTCTTTGTCTTAAAGACTTGCTTCCAGCTTAGTCCTGCTTTCTTAAATTTGAGGGAACTACTTTTGTTTTTTGAAGTGGAGAATCTAGATTTTATCATTTAAGACTCGAGACTTTCAGACAGTCTGAGTCTTATTCTACACCTCCACCCCCCACCACTACAGCACACACATCCACGCCCCTGTTCTCCCTTGCCTACTATTATCATTACGCCATCTCTTTTTAATTGAAAGATCCTATCTACTTAACGTAGTTTCAACGATGTTCTCTTCTGGTCTGCCCCTAATCTACTCTTTCTTTTCGAATTCCCAATTTCCATGCAGCACGTAAAATAACGTGTCTGATCCTCCATTCTTTACTGATGCAGAGAAGAAATCGCCTAAGGAAACATACGGTGAGTTCACAAACCCAAGGAGCCATCTTTAAACCTTTCACACTTCAGCTGTGCAGATTCTCTCTCCTGTCGGAGATTTCCGTCTTTCGTGCTCTGTTTCGGTTTCTTCTGTTGTTTTTTTTCCCTTTTCTGTGGGTGGGGGACGGTGGGATTTGTTATGCTGAACTTCTTTGGCTGGATGTTTGTTGCTCTGGTGTTTCTTGTAACCAGCAATTAGTTTTTCTGCCTGCCACAGCACCCTAGATTGCAACATGCACCTATTTTCATATTTCAGTTTACTTGTGTTGTGTTGACCACCGTCCATTACGATTTAAACTGTGCAATTAGTTTTGTGAAATAAATAACAATGCTTGGTAGTATGATAATTTATTCTCATGGTTATATTCGCATTTGCAGTTGAAATTTGGTTGCAACAGTTCAGAAGGTCATCATTTTGTCCGAGGCATCCCAATTTATGCAATTAGTCAAGTTCTTGACAAAATTATATCCGGTGCAAATGGGCCTCCTCTTCTCATAAATGGTGTCAAAAGGCCAATGCCACTCGTAAGAATTTTAGAGGTTGAACTGTATCCTAGATTGCTTTCAAAAGCAAGGAGTTTTGGATTGAGCGATGATTGGGTCCAGGTTTGTATTCATTGTTGCAATTCTTCCTTTTCTACTTGTGCCATACGTATGAAATTCACTATAATATTTCTCTTTAAAAGATCTGATAAGACTCTAATCACAAACTTAGAAATTGAACAAAGAACAAGAGTTTATTGAAGAAGTAATTGAAAGATTACAAAGAAATTCTAGTTTAGATAGTATTTGAGAGACTGTCCAACTCTCCCCTTGCTTGGAATCACCATGACTTTTCCCCAAATTCCCATAAACCAGACCTCCCCCCACTGAACACTAACAAACTAATATTTACCTGTACTGATCAGCAACTAACCAATCTAATTTTCGTATTACCCCTTAACTAACTCATTACAGAAGTCTATCAAGATCTTGAGCTATTGTATCTAGACGTTATGATGATTCTTGATGTGCCCGTCAATGTTTTTTATTTTTTATTTTTACTTTTGATGTTCCAATTTGTTGAAGAAATTTTAAGAGGACAAGCTATCCTCTACAAGAAGGTAAAAACAAAACTTTTACAGTAGACAAAGAATCTCACCTCCCCAACAACACAAGGGATTGAGAAAGTTCTCCTAGCTCCTTTGAAATGGCATATATTGAATCCCATTATTAGCTCTGCTATGACCTTCTGAGCTTTCACAAGAGACCTTCTATTCTACTCGGTCAGAATGAACCGAAACTACAACCAAGATTGCATACTATTTCAATTGCTGTGGCATAATCTTCGCGACCTCCTTAAAACCTTTCCAGAAAGTAATTTACACATAAATCCCTATCCTAAATTAGTGCTTCTTTCCAAGATTCTCTCTGCAGAATTTGAGGGACAAGGGAATGTAGATTGTGTACGTTCTTAGGGAGCTTTTCATCATGTTGGTGGCCAATTATAGCCATCTTTCTTGGAGTTTTGGGTGGTGATTGACATTAGCATGTGCAGGTCTTTTGGTTAGGAATCGGTACTCCTAATGTAGTTTTTTTTTTAGTTTGTTTTGTTTGTTGGAGTTCCTATCTATATTGTACTTCATTTTTTTTTGTTTAGTGGAGTTCTGTTTCTTTTCTAATAAATATATATATATATATATATATTCTGGTCTTTTTAATTCCCTTGCTTCTGGGTATTTTATTTTGCACAAATTATTTGTACTTTCTAGTCTTCATACAACATTTTATAAAATGTTCATTTTTTGTTGACTAGACTAGCGCTGGATGATAGCTGAAACTTAATTTAGATTAGTCTCATATTATGCGAATTGTTAGAGCGCTATAAGATTGATCATGTTGTAATTAAACCTTGGTAAACTCTTTTCATAGGCTTTGGTCAAGAAAGATCCAATCAGACGACAAGTTTTGCGAGTGAAAGGATGTTTGGCTGGATCAAAAGCTGAGAACCTATTAGAACAAGGAGACATGGTGTTGGCAATCAATAAAGAGCCAGTTACATGCTTCCGTGACATTGAAAATGCTTGTCAAGCATTGGACATATCTGATAACAATGAGGGGAGGCTTAACATGACCATTTTCCGACAGGTGAAAAATACAGATTTGAACTCTAAATTTCATTCAGTTGTTTATAATATTATTCTTTAGTAAAAGAAGCTGGGTGCTTTGAAGAAGTTACTGCATAATCTATCATGCGGTACATTACAGGCACTGATAGTATTTTTTTAGTTGTTTATTTATTTATTTATTTTTATTTTTTGAAGTTGTAGCAATCCTTTTTTCATACCTTGATCTGCATGATATTTCAGGGACGTGAAATCGATCTTCTTGTGGGAACGGATGTTAGGGATGGAAGTGGCACTACCCGTGCAATAAACTGGTGTGGGTGTGTTCTTCAAGATCCTCATCCAGCAGTGCGCGCTCTCGGATTTCTTCCCGAGGAAGGTCACGGTGTATATGTGGCAAGGTAAGAGTTTTTGTGTTTACTTGCAAATACTTCAGAGTATTGTCAACACTTTTCATTTAGAACGTTGGAGCAAGATTGCTGACTATTATCAAGTTTAATTGGAATGTAATAATTTTGCTTCTGTATTCTTATCCCCAACTATGAAGAAGATTGTATGGATTGTGTAGCTTAAAACTGTTTTCAACATTTGTTGGGGCTGGCCCTTATTTGGAGGAAAGCTAAGCTATAAAGCTGGCTACTTGTGGTAGTACATGTTTTTTGGGTGTTTTGATTAGAGATGTCAATACTGTTTTGCTTATGTTGTATTTTGTAGTTTGCATCTTTTAAGTTGGTTTTCGTTTTTGTTCTTGTTGAAAAACAGGAAAATTAGTTTCTTGATTTCTCTGTGATTTGTTTCCTTATTTGCTAGGATATTATGTGAATAGGGAGAATATTGGATTAGGAGAAATTCTTGGTATTATTGCTGTAAATTATGATTGTAATTAGTTTCTTTGTTTATAACTCTCTTCTCTACTATTAGAAGAGATGTTAGTCATTTTATTGTAATATACCATCGAAAAGATACAGAAAACTTTGTCCATCTTTTTTCTTGTCTCAAGTTTATATGGTATCAGAGCAGGAAATTTTTTTCCCTAGAAACACCCTAGGCAGCCCCTTAGTTAGCCATCGCCAGGAGTTTCTACCATGTAGTCGGAAATATCGTTGGAGGCTGCCTCAGTTCCACAGCCACCTGCTGTAACCTATACACCCTAAATTCCTACTTCCGATTCTCACCTAGTTCAAATTATGACCACCTAACTCGATAGTGATAATTTTTTACGCTGGTCTCAGTCTGTTCGATTGTACATCAGGGGGAGAGGAAAAAATGGGTTACTTGACCGCAGATGCTTGGGAGCCACAAAGGATGGATCCGTCTCTCTCAACCTGGGATGCTGAGAATTCTATGGTCATGACATGGTTAGTAAATTCAATCGAGGAGGATATCAGTTCTAATTATTTGTGTTACTCCACAGCAAAAGAACTACAGGATAACGTTCCACGTATTCTAATTTGGGTAATCAATCCCAAATTTATGAACTCACATTGAATCTTGGTGACATTCGTCAAGGTAATGATTCTATTACGAAGTACTTTAATTCTCTCAAACGTGTTTGGCAAGACTTGGACCTCTTCAATGATTTCGAGTGGAAGTGCCCCTATGATTGTAGTAGTTACCGAGACATTGTCAACTCTAATCGAGTCTTCAAATTCCTTGCTGACCTCAATGTGGAGTTTACTGAGGTAAAAGGGCGCATCATTGGACGAAATGCTTTACCTTCCATTAATGAAGTTTTCTCTGAAGTGCGTCGTGAAGAAACCCAACGGAGTGTCATGCTTGGTAAAACAGGCCGCTCAAATGGCACAACTAAAGGCTTGGCTCTGATTACTTCCGAGGCCCATGTTGTGGTGCAAAACAGTCTAACTCCACAAAAGAGAGAGAGGAAAAGCCTCGAGTGTGGTGCG
Organism: Artocarpus heterophyllus; assembly: GCA_025403435.1. Taxonomy (NCBI): domain Eukaryota; kingdom Viridiplantae; phylum Streptophyta; class Magnoliopsida; order Rosales; family Moraceae; genus Artocarpus; species Artocarpus heterophyllus. The sequence goes on from CM046347.1 coordinate 34,045,253, forward strand.
ATCATTGCAACAAACCTCGCCACACTAGGGAGATTTGCTAGCATGTTCATGGAAAACCTGCTGATTGGAAGCCAAAACACAAGCGGCAGCTGTCCACTGCCAATGTTACCGAGCAGCCCATTTTTTTCAACAAGGAGTGGCAGCAATCCACTGCCAATGCCGCCGAGTAGTCCACTTTTTTCAACACGGGGCAGTTCGATCAACTTCTGAAACTCCTAAAGTTCAACCCGAATACTGGTACTCCTAATTGTTCTATGGCTCATATAGGTAGAAATTCTTTTGCTTTTTTAACAACTCTTAATTCTTCTCCTTGGATCATTGATTCGGGAGCCTTTGATCATATGACTAGCTTGTCTCATTTATTTCATTCATATACTCCATGTTTTGGTCATGAAAAAATCGAATCGCCGATGGTAGTGTCTCTCCTATTACTGGAAAAGGCACTATTAAACTTTTTGAGAGTATAGATCTTAAATTAGTACTCCATGTTGTCTGTCAGCAAATTATCAAAGGATTGTAATTGTTGTGTTATCTTTGTTGATTCTCATTGTGTTTTTTAGGACCAGAACTTGGGGATAACGATTGGCAATGCTAGAGAGATAGATGGACTTTACTATTTTGATGAGACTTCTTTTAGTAATAAAAAGTCGCAAGACTATAGCAGTATGCGCTCAAACTCTGCTCTAGAACAAATAATGCAATGGCATTTTAGATTAGGACATCCTAGTTTCACTTATTCAAAACATTTATTTCCCTTTCTGTTTAAGGGTTTGGATTGTTCTTTACTTCAATGTGAATCTTGTCATTTTTAAAAAAATCATCGAGTAAAGTTTGTTTCAAAACCTTATTATTCTTCAAAACCGTTTAATCTAATACACAACGATGTTTGGGGACCTTCTAAGATTACTGCTTTGTCTAAGGTGGTTTGTAACCTTTATCGATGATCATACTAGATTATGTTGGGTCTATCTTGTGAACAAAAAATTGAAGTTGAAAAAATTTTTAAGGATCTTTACAATGTGATCGAAACTCAATTTAAAATAAATATTTGCATCCTTAGAGCTGATAATGGAACTGAGTATTTCAATGAATGTTTAGGAGAGTTTTTAACAAATAAAGGCATTGTTCATCAATCTACTTGCCGTGAAACCTTTCAACAAAATGGGATAGCCGAAATAAAAAAATAGACATTTGCTAAAAGTGGCTAAGGCTATCATGTTTTCAATGAATGTTCCAAAATATATGTGGGGGGACGTAGCTTTGACAGCATCTTATTTGATAAATCGAATGCTCACTCGAGTTTTGAATTTTACAACTCCTCTAAACAAACTGAAAGAATATTTTCCATTTTTTCGGTTACACTCAGATCTTCCTTTATAGGTTTTCGGATGCACTTGTTTTGTTCATATACTTCATCATTTTTGATTAAAGCTAGACCCTAAATTTGAAAAATGCATTTTCATTGGTTATGCTCCAAACAAAAAGGGATATAAGTGCTTTAATCTTGTTACGAAGGAAATTCATATCAGTATGGATGTATCTTTCAAGGAAAAATCACCTTATTTTAGAACAAAACATCTTCAAGGGGAGAATGATGTAGGTGAAGATGAGTTTTGGCCAATTTCAGAACCCTCACTAAAAGTGATTTTATCACCTTTCATTGAACAAGAACAAAAAATTACCCAAAATTCTATGAACAAGAGCGAGAAATTATTCAAAATAATGGGAATCAGGAAAATCTTTGTCAACAGATGCCAACCATTGATGTGTCTAATCCATGGGTAGAAATACTGCAACAAAATCAAAGAAACTCTGAGCTTTTGGTTTATACTAGGAGAAAATCTCATAAGATTGCTACTGATTCATCTATTCCTCCCGCTACTAATCAATCTCATAATCCAAGGGGTGGCCTTCCAAGGACTCAGGTACAATCCAGACTTGATCCTATTTTTTCTTCTACAGAGTCATAAAACTTAGAGTTTCCTGATTTGAACATTCCTATTGCCACACAAAAAGGAGTTAGATCCTGCACCAATCACCCCATTGCAAAATATTTGTCTTATCGAAAAACCTCTAACAAGCATAAAGCCTTTCTTTTGAAAATTTCCAGTATGTTTGTGCCTAGAATGATTCAGGAAGCACTTAGTAAACCAGATTGGAAGTTAGCAGTCAAGGAAGAGATGAATGCTCTTGAAAAAAAGTGGAACGTCGAAAATTGTTGATTTGCCAAGAGATAAGACTACTGTGGGTTGTAAATGGGTCTTCACCATAAAATGCAAGGCTGATGGAAGTGTAGAGAGGTACAAGGCAAGACTTAAGGCAAAAGGATTCACTTAAACTTTCAGGATAGATTATTAGGAGACCTTTGCTTCGGTTGCCAAGATCAACTCTATTTGGGTGCTCCTATCCTTAGCCGTAAACAACAATTGGCCATTACACCAACTTGATGTAAAAAATGCTTTTTTAAATGGCGATGTGGAAAAGGAAGTATTTATGGATCTTCCACGTAGCTTTGAAAAAGACTTGGGTGTGATCAAAGTTTGTAGATTAAAAAAGTCTTTGTACAGCCTTAAGTAATCCCCAAGAGCTTGGTTTGAGAAATTTGGGAGAGCTGTGAAAGGCTATGGATATTCTCAGAGTTAAGCCGATCACACCATGTTCTATAAGCACACAAGAATTGGTAAAGTAACCATTCTTATTTCTTATGTTGATGACATAGTCCTGACAGGAGATGATAACATGGAGATCGAGACTCTAAAGAAGAAACTAGCAGGAGATTTCAAGATAAAGATTTGGGAGCACTAAAGTACTTTCTTGGTATGGAATTTGCTAGATCTAAGCAAGGAATATTTGTGAATTAGCTCAAGTATGTACCTTGACTTGCTTGGCGAAATGGGAATGCTTAGCTACAAGGTAGTTGAGACACCAATTGAGCCCAACGCAAAGCTACAAGCAGTTGAAGCAAAGAATGTTGTAAAAAAAGAACAATATTAGAGACTTGTGGGAAGGTTAATTTATTTGTCACATACCTGACCCCGATATTGCTTTCGCTGTAAGTATGGTAAGCCAATTCATGTACTCTCCAGGCTTAGAACACTTCAAAGCTGTCTATCGGATTCTCAGATATTTGAAGGGGACTCGAAGAAAACGATTACTCTTTAGGAATCATGGTCATCTACAGATAGAGGCTTACATTGATGCATATTGGGTAGGTAGTGTTGTGGATAGAAGATCAACGTTGGGATACTACACCTTTGTTGGAGGGAATTTGGTAACCTGGAGAAGTAAGAAACAGAATGTCATGGCTAGAAGTAGTGCTGAAGCTGAATTTAGGTTAGTTGCTCATGGAATTTGTGAAGTTTTATGGTTAAAAAGGATTCTCGAAGAGTTGAAAATACCTTTGGTAGGGGACCCTTATCCAAGGAATTTTGGAACCCGGTGCTGGAGAAAATTTTAAAAAGATTGGAGGGGTGGAAAAAAGGGTTTCTGTCTAGGGGTGGTAGACTCATTCTTTTTCAATCAGTTCTGTCGAGCATCCTGATCTATTTCCTCACTATTTTTAAGATTTCGGTAGGGGTGGCTAAGGAGATTGAAGCTTGTATGAGATGGTTTTTATGGGATGGACTGGAGAGGGAGTCGATTTACAATTTGGTGGCTTGGAAGGTCGTCTCCCTTAGCAAAGATGATGGGGGTTTAGGAATCGGGAATTTGGTGAAGAAAAATCAAGCTCTTTTGGGTACATGGTTGTGGCGTTTCCCCCTGGAACAAGATGCGCTTTGGGCCATTGTTATCGGGAGCAAATACGGTTTGCAACCCAACGGCTGGGATTCTAACCTTGTTAATAGAGGTTCCCAAAGGAACCCTTGGAAATTCATCTCTCAGGGCCTAAATCCTTTCCTTGAAAGAGTGAGGTGGAAAATAGAAGATGGAAGTATAGTGAGGTTTTGGAAAGACAAATGGTGTGGTGACCGACCTTTAGCAATCGCCTTTCCTGGATTATATAGGTTGGTGAGGGAGAAAGAGTTGAAAATTAAGGAGATAGTAGTGGGCGAGGAGGGCTCCATTCCTAACTGGAATTGTAGATTTAGATGGAATTTGAATGATCGAGAATGTGAGGACTTCATAGATTTACTGAGCTCCTTACAAAATTTTTCATTAGATAGCTGGCTTCCTGACTCAAGAGTTTGGACTGTAGGTTCTTTGGGGTTTTCTTGTAACTATTTCTTTCGATCTTTGAGTTGGTGCCTGAACTGTCTTCTTGTTGTTTTGAATTCATTTGGAAATCTTGTGCTCCCATTCGGATTAAGGTGTTTGCTTGGTTATTTTTCCATAAGAAATTGAACACCTGTGATTTAGTGCAGAGAAAACACCCTTTCATTGCTTTGTCTCCCAGCTGGTGTGTCATGTGTAGGGAAAACGAAGAATTGGTGGATCATTTATTCCTCCACTGTAAGATGGCCGGAATGCTATGGTCTAAGGTTTTTGGGGTAGCTTCGCTTTCTTGGGCAAGCCCTGCTCAAAGCAACTTCTTGTTGATAGAAGAGTTATTTGGGTTTGGAAAAGGAAGGAGAGGCAAAACAATGTGGCGAGCAATGGTTCTAGCTAAATTATGAGTTCTATCTTTGAAGAGAAGGAGATGAGTAGTGAAGATTTGTTTGAGAAGGCCAAGTTTCTGGCCTCTCTTTGGGCATCCATAGATACGTCTTTTAACGATTTCCCCTTATTCTTGATTTTGTTAAGTTGGAGAGACATTTTGGTTTAATTGTATTAGCTTGTGTTTTCATGTGTTTTGTGTATTAGCTTCCATCCCTTTTTTGTACAAATTTTATTCATTCAATGAAGACCATTTATCATAAAAAAAAAAAAAAAGACTCCATCATCGATCAAGGTCTACTGCGACAACAAAGCTGCAATTGCTATGGCTCATGCCCCGGTTCTTCATGATAGGACAAAGCATGTGGAAGTCGATAAGTACTTTATCAAGGAAAAAATTGATTGTGGGGTCATTTGTATGCCGTATATTCCTACCATCAACCAAGGTGCTGATGTCCTAACTAACGGTTTGCACAAGAAACAGTTTGACTGTTTAGTTTGCAAGCTGTCCATGGAGGATATTTTTTATGCCAGCTTGAGGGGGAGTGTTCTGTGATTTGTTTCCTTATTTGTTAGGATATTATGTGAATAGGGAGAATATTTGATTGGGAGAGATTCTTGGTATTATTGCTGTAACTTATGATTGTAATTAGTTTCTTTATTTATCACTCTCTTCTGTGATATAAGGAGAGACGTTAGTCATTGTATTGTAATATACCAGAGAAAAAATACAGAAAACTTTCTCCATCTGTTTCTTGTCTCAAGTTTATAGTCCTATAAGAGGATTCCTAAACCTCTTTTCTTTTTATTTGATTCGTTAATCAATAAAGGAGTTTTCTTATCTAAAAAAATAAAGCTGCATACTTAGGATATAACTTCAGAGTTATTCTTGTTTGTACCGGATACACCTGACCCATTATTTTTTTTTTCACCTTACTCCTTAAAGATCATGTTTGTCAATTCATGTGTAACCATTTTGCATTTTTTTTTTCAAGATTTTTTTTTTTTTTTGTAAGTTACCCCTCTAAAGTTCAATTTATTTAATATGGTGATGACACAATAAAGAAATTACCAGGTGGTGTCATGGTAGTCCAGTGCATAGATATGGTCTATATGCTCTGCAATGGATTGTTGAAGTTAATGGGAAGCCAACTCCAAATTTAGACGCGTTTGTGAATGTGGCAAAGGTACGTACTACTTCTCCTCTATTTGTTTGTGTGCATGTCGCGGTCCAACCCAAAGAAAACCTGCTGAATTTTTTTACGCCCCCCTGAAAATCTGGTGATCTCGTACTTTTTTCATTACACACTACGGAAAATTGAATTATTTATTTTTTGGTTTTTTGAATATATTAGATAGAGTGAAATGCAACTTATGAGCTGGCTGTGTAGCAGAATTTTTAATGTTTATGTGAAACGTGGAAACTTAGAGAAAAAGAACCAAACTGCCATTGAAAATTCCAATGTCTACTTCCCGTTAAGTTAGGATATCATGCATAAAAATAAGTGGAATTGTGAGCAGGAAAAGTCCGACCCCATGGCCCCGTGTCGTGTTTCTAGAATTTTAACTTCATATGGTCTTCTGGATAAGTTATGGCTTCAAAAGTCTTCAAAAGTCTTTGATGCTAACCCCAAAAGTTTGATTTCCTATTCTGAAGAATTAAATGGAGTTTAACGGCCTGCTTCACCCCCCACCCTCACACACTTGCACACAAAGACGACCTAGTCCAATTTGTGCAACTAAAATTCTGGTAGGCTGCTGAGAATACCTTTGTGTAATTTATCAGTGATTCTTGAGCGCAAGCACAAAGCATGTTGTGTATTCTTTTATGATTAAAGTTGGCTTTATCGTCGCGTGTTTGTTATTGTTTTTTATTCTTAAACACAGCTTGCAGTATCCAATACATTCATGAATTTGAAAAATGTTTTCAATTTTTAAAATTTTTTTAATGGTCTTTTAATCGAATCAGGGATTAGAACATGGAGACTTTGTTCGTGTAAGGACGGTGCACCTCAACGGAAAACCTAGAGTCCTAACGTTGAAGCAGGATTTACATTATTGGCCTACATGGGAGTTGAGATTTGATGCGGAGACTGCAACCTGGCGTCGAACAACAATCAAGGCCCTAGACCGCACCAGCAGATAAGCTGAAGGGGCAGAATTTGTTTTGGAAGCAGCATTATATAGAAATAGTAAAGTACCCTATCTTTGTCATAGTTGGTTCTACCTTGCAGGTTCGGGTAATGAAATGGTGTATACATTATGAAAATTGAGCTCAGTAGTAGTGATTGAGCTCAGTAGTAGTGATTTTGATATTCAAAATGTTGGAGGGATGCTGCATGGTATCTTATCATTTTTAGCAGTCAGCAAACAGCTATCTTCACGGTGTATCCGATGATTGTCGTCAGAGGCTCATTACTATAGTGGAAAAACATCTATACATGCCAAACTTCAGATATAATAAACATGCAGCCATTTTGTTGTGAGATCAATTGTCTTTTAAATAAAGTGATTGTATATTATATTATGGCTCCTCTTCATTGCCCCTCGCTCAGAAGTTCCTATTCCTTTACTGCAAGTGGGCGCTGTACTTTTATTTATTACCATTACCTTTTGATTAAAGAACTCTGACATGCTGTATTGCTAGAATAGAATGTTGTGCTCATGTTATATTTTTAGTTATTTTAAATTTTCGGATTTATTACATGTCAGATTTAGATAATTCTAAAGATTAGGTTGATGAACAAATTTTATTTCATTTAAATTGCTGTAGTTACCGATTTACCAAATTTCTTTACTGCTTATTGTCTTGTTCTTCTATCAAGAGACTTGATAAATGAGAATATTGAGGTGCCTTGCTGCTTCCTAAAGCCATTACTACTAGAACCGGACTAGGAGAGTAGTAAATTTTAAGCTACTGAGACGTCTTCAAGGGGACAAGAAATAAAAAAGAGAACAAATAATTGTTTATGGTTGAGGTTCTAGGATGAAAACATAATGAATTGGAGTAGCTGATATTACCTATTACTTTTTTTTTTCCCATTTTCCAATTAACAAAAGGCATTATAAAGTATTTATAAAAAAGTTGGAAGTCTAATAACTATATATTCTCTTCCCTTCCTACAAGAATTGTACCAGTATTCGGAAATTAGCGATAGCTGGAACCGTGGAATACCATTGAATTTGTCAAGCTCGGAGGTTATTTGAGAATATAGTTCAAACTTCAAACCATATTTGTTTGGCTATATATGCAAGCGCAAGCTGCCAAAAAATAATAATATAATTTATAGCCATATTTTTTTGCATTGAACGTGCGAAGAGCAAGATGGCGCCTTCCATACCAATTATTGTGGCAGTAAGATAATATTGTACGGAATAATATTAAAGAAGAGGAGACGCCTCTCTCCTCAGTCAGTGATGCAGAGTGTAGCCAGGCAGCGCTTCGTTTAAGGCTCTTGTGCTTATGACTCTTGGCAAAGCAAACCATACCCACTCATTCACCGACAGCTTAGAAGCAAAGTGCAAAAACGTTGGTTGAGCATATTAAATATGCTTCAACTTTGAATGAGCATCATACATCAAATGACAAAACTCACTAGAATCTTATTCACCAAGAACAAAAACAAAAGAAAACACTAGCATCTATTAGAGCAAAAAAAAAAAAAAAAAAGAAGAAGTCACTAGCTAGCATCTGTACATGTGGGACATGCAGCAGCAGGTTCTGGATGAAAGTTTTGGGTCAGTGGGCTAATATGTTAAAAAAAAAAAAAAAAAGACTTTCATTGGACAATAGCTAAAATTTTCAGCGAAATGAGAATTGAAAAAGAAAAGAAAAAAAAAATCAGCTCTTATATTTGCTAAAATGTCTTCTTCTATATGTACGAGTATGAGGAGTACAATATGAGGAAAAGAAGATAAGGATGAACAGGAGAAGAGGCTTTATTTCAAAGTCGGCTCATGGTTGCGCGCATTAAATATTAATATTAATTATGGGAAAGACATGACGACTATACTATTACCATTAGTGAGTGTCCACAGAAAAAGTCAAGAATAAACTCGATAGCGTAGTATAGGCCCGCCAAAAGGATCAGCTAACCTTGTGGCGCATTTAAATTTTCCAAGGGAAAAACTTTTATTAGCTCCTTTGCCTGTCTTTGACAGCACGGATCAAACAACAGTTTATGGTTCTAACCGAGGTTTTTACTACACTTTTTTTAATGTTACAATATTTTTAATTCTAATTTGTTGTTTCAACTACATCCTCAACCATCTAGCAGTTTTATGGCTGCTTTCTTGAAACTAAAAAAAGGTACGATTTCCCAAGCTAATTTGTCGTGAACCTGTCCTTTAGGTCAAATTATGCAGTAACAAAAAACATTTATTTTTGTAAGCGCTAATACATTTTAGAAGGTCCGGTGAAAGGGATAAAAGATTATTCACATGCCAAGTCTCATCACTAATAGATTAGTAAAATGATAGTGATGGACCGGTAAAATATTAGTCTAATGACCACTAATTAATCAGTACTATTGGACCATCAAGTTAATTACTGATTAGAAAGTAGTCTCATCACTGATTAATCATTTTTCAAAAACTGTAATTTTTCTAGCGGGTCATTTTATTAACAAAATGCTTAAAATTAAGAGACCAAATATCACGTGGACCATTTTTAAATTACAAATTAATTTCATTTTCTAAGAATTAGAAGATAAATGGGATCGAGTCTCCTTAAATCAAAACAATTTTAACGATTCAAACTGGACTTTATACGTCATAATTAATCGATATGTATATGCTTGTTTGTGCATGGAGTTCGATGTAGACTTGATGCAATGCCACCCCATATATAAGTATGAGAGAAAATTAGGCAATACATATTTTTGATCATCTTTTTAAATAATTCACTGACCTTTTTAAAAAAATAAACGAAATGACCGAATTTTTGAAAATAAGAAAAATGTTTTTTTTTTTTTACTGTAGTACATCATTGATAAACACCATTATATCATTAATGTACATTACTGACTAACGTTAGTGAATCACTTATTATGTATAATTTATATTAATAAATTGATTTATTATTAATCTATTAATAATTTATCATTAGGAAACAAATAAATTAATGAGAAAATAAATAACCAAGTTAATCAATGATAAACAAGAAATCAATACATTATTGGCGTATTGTAATTTATCAATGATATACTAATTACCATCGGTATATTTACTTCAATATATTATTGATATACAAAATGGCCATTTTCCAAATTTTTAACATGAAAAGGAGGCATTTACCTCCAAATCCCAAAGTATAATACAATCCAAAGCTGCCATGTCATCTCAGGAATTGGTCTTTTCCTCGACTTCACACCCTTAAACGGTCCAAATCCTACCGACAGCAATGATAACTTGAATTGTACAATAATGATACGAGATAAATTATAAATTCCTCGTTATTATATTTTTGCAAAGTCATTTTTTTCTTTTATAAATAAGTGCCTTTTATTACGTCTTAATTATAATTACATGTTACACCTGAAAGACCAGTACGGTCACATTATTTTGCCTATTTGTACTTGTAGTTGTAATCACTTTTATATATATGGCGGAAAACTTAATCAGGCCTGACCATAGCTAACAGAAGAAGCTTTTTTTTATTTCATTTTTATTTTTTTTAATTTTTAAAGGCACAAAATAAGAGTGAAGATGAATTAAAACATGATAACAATTTGGACCACGTCTGTTTTTCATGTTATATTATTGCGCACGGTACTTTTAAATGCAGCAGTACCTGGCAAGATGAGATAGACATAACATATAACATATATAAGAATATATATGTATTGAATAAGTTGTTCACTGTCATTTTGCAGCCTTCCACATTAAATATGTAAACATGAGTACTGACTCCAACTCCATCAAGAAAGTACAATGAATAATTACCCTGATCGGATCATCTAGCTATAACACAATATATATATATATATATATATATGTATGTATTTATATAGAGTTAAACAGACGTCAATAGTTGAAGGAGAAGAATCCCAGAAAAAAAGAGGAAATTGAACGCTGACGCCATGTTTCTTTTAGCATTGGAGTAAAAGTACTGCCAGTTATTACTTGGAATGATATTTGCTTGGTAAGGCTGTTCCGGTAAACTCGTGACGTAGACGAACCTCGGAGGTGGTGGCGGCATCACCACCGGGCTGCAATACGGAGTTTTTGGAGGTGGAGGCGGAGGCGGCAGCTGTTGAACGCAGGGGTTGACGCAAGGGCATGTTCCACACTTTATTCCTGTGTTGTATTCATGCTTAGCCTTTTCAACATCATGATGAGGTACCACTAGTTTTTGCTCAACCTTTTCAGCCCCAGAAGACGCAGTAGCAATGATGAAAGTAAGGGGAAAAAGTAGTACAAATAATATTATTGCTTTGGGGATTTGGCTTTGAGGGAACGACATTGTTTCTGCTTCCTAATGGAATTATTGGGTTTTGTTTTCTGTGAGTTTAGAGAGAGAGAGAGAGGAATTAAAATGGAAGTTTAAAGACGTACTATTAGGAACAATGTGTGTGTGTATATATATGAGGTACATTACGTTATGTGCATGGAAAGAGTGAATATAAAGTGGGGAAGGTTAGAGAATGGGGGGGTTATGTTAGGTAAATTTAGTTAATTCGGGGAAGAAATAATACTTAAATGATGAAAGAGAATCGGCACTTACAATATGGGCCTCTTTATTATGATTTCAAAAGGCCTTACAAATGGCTTTGATAGCGATTCGCATGTGATTGTTGTTATTGTGGGGGACCTCATCTATTCTTCTTTAATATTACCTTTTCTTTGTCTCAACTCAATGGTTCTTATTTTTTTTTTTAAAAAAAAAATAATATGCGTTTATCTGGGTGTGATCATATCATGTCATGGTTTTCTTTTCCCCTCTACATATGTTAGTGCTGAAACGAATATGTTTTTGTTCTCTCTGTAGTGGCTATTTCGCTTTGATTTCCTTAGCTTTTGATCTTGTAAACCTTTTGTTATGTTATTCCAGTTTTGAGAATATTCGTGCCGCAGCTAGCACTTTTCTAAATGATAGGATATGATTTGATTACTTTTGTAAACGGTGTTTGAAACTCACGGTTTAAAGCGCAGTGACGTCCTTGTAGCCTTACTTTAATTATCAATATATACACGTCTCTACGTATACAATACATATTAATTTACTATGATTGCCCTGGTTATCAGTTTAGAATAATTATTAAAAGCTGTTTTCAAAAGTGCATAAAGGAAATGATATGACATTAAACATTAAAAATCAAATCAGTTGGACTAACACGTATTTTTGTTTTCTGTATGAGGTTTTAATTTCAATCTCAGGGCTCTCGTTTAGGTGCTAGCTAGCTACGGCCTCTTCTAGTCTCAGGATGGATTCAAGGCTAGTTATTTTAGAACCTTATAATATATGGTAAACCCTTGGATATATTTCTAATTCATATATAGTGGGGAGAGATGGGGAGTAAAATAATATTAATGATATATATATATATATATATTTTAAGAAAAATATATATAATAAGGTCTCTTTAGTTTCGCTCCACCAAGGGAATGCCCTCCTTTTACATAAAAGTCTACGGCTGGAATTATTCCTCCATACATACACACAAACACGCACACACGACAAGCGGTCTCAAGACCACAATTCAGTATAGCGGGTATAGGAAAAATGTTTTTTTGATGCCTTCGTTAAACTTCTTCTTGTAATATACGATTGTAGTTTTATTGTTATTTTTATAGGGTGTTTGTCACATTAATTTAAACCAAAACTCTTGATTTAAATAACATAACATGTGAGAAGTTTACATGATAATTGTTTTTTTTTTCTTTATATTATAATATGTAAAAGCTTTGCACTTTTTTTAGTTCAAACTGATAAGGTTGATTTATTTGAATCAATATACCAAACACTCTATTATTTGCCAATACATTTAAATGCATATCAAAAACACGAGACGATGGAACGTTCCTCGGAACATTTTATCGTGTGGAAGTAAATGCAAATTAATTGGCACTTTAATTGTGAGTTATGGTGTTCTTATATTAGTTGCTTGCCATCCTCTTACAAATTATGCTTGGCAAATTAATTTATTCCTTCATAGGACGAATACGTCTATCAAAATCTGCAGGGGACAAAATGTGGAGATGCATTGGGTAGCAGCAGTTGACAGACTTCTAGTCTAGTACAAATTTAAAGCCCCACCCAAGAGATATTTTATTTGTGCAAGAGGCCAAAATAAATAAAGAACAAGGGAGCAACCCATGCAAATGCAAGGGCAAGGTAGTACCACCGAGCCACAAGGTGAGGAATATGCTGCTCTGATGGTTGAACAATGCCATAGTGTCAAGCCAAGTTGCAAAATTCATATAATATAAATACAATTGGAAAGACTCATGCAAATGCAAGGGCAAGATAGTACCATCGAGCCACAAGCTGAGGGATTCACTGCTCTGATGGTTGAACAATACCATAGTGTCAAGCCAGGTTATACAATTCATACAATGTCAACACAATTAGAGCATGATATCAACCGCTCTCATTAATCTCAATGAAGGCATCAATTGCTATTTTTTAACTGTAGTGCCAAATAGAACCTTCTATTGGAATAAGATACCTACAAAGCAATTTATGTAAATTCTTATTATGAAGTTGGGAGAGCAACATGTTGGAAAATGGTTTAATAAACCATTGTCAAGAACCATTTTGAGACCCAAATTAGAGTGGCACTTACTTTGTATATGTGACGGGTCTTGGTAGATTTGTGTTTTTCGTCATGAGGAGATAGAAATCATATATTCACAAGCTTAAAATAGTTAATAGAAGAATAAGAAATTGATGTTCAAAGTATGCCCATTGAAATTAGTTTATTGGAAAGAATGCTAATGCTTGGAGTCCCACATTGCTTAGGTATATTGCTTTGGTGGTGTTAAAATGAGTTTGCACTTATGCTCCTGGGTAAGGCTATTGGATTTCTTGTACATTAGTGCACAAATCTAGACAAAAAAAAAGGGTAGATTAAACCTAAATTAGGTGTTCTGGTAATAGATGGAAGACACGGTTCATTAATTGCGAAAACACGATTCTAGTTCCGTCAAAATGGTACTTTTGGTGCTGAAGAGGAAGACACGGTTTTAGTTCGTCGGAATAGTACTTTTGGTGCCGAGGTCCTACTCAATCGTCGTTGTACATTGGGAGACAAACGCTTAACGTATTCTCAAGCATTTGGTTGAAGGTTTTTTGTTGTACTTGTTTTTCTTTTCTTTTTTTTAATATTTTGTTAATAGCAATTTGTTCTTTTATTCTCTTTATTACATGCAATTCTGCTAACACAAAGATGGAAGAATATGTGCTCGTGATAATTGCTTCATGTTATGCAAAGGACTTGCTGCTACCATAGTGAGGGCGCATGTAGTAAGAGGATTGGTTTCTCGCTGGACTCCTTGGACAATCTAGGATCGTTAAGTAAGAACGACAACGCTTTAACTAGTCTACATAAAAAAAGAATCTCTGATGGACGACTCGGTTGATCCAATCAAGGAAAATCTTGTAACAAAAAAGAAAGGGAAAAAAACACAAGCTACCTCAGCAACACTGATGATGGATGAACAGCGAATTGAATGCAATAGAGTTAGGTTTTAAAATTTTTTCTGAAAAAAGTTGGAATGACTCATGTTATTATATAAATTAATCAATCATGATATTTATTTACACTTATTTAGCAATTAATGTCTAGCTATTGGATCTTTTATAGCTTCTTGACATTTTGATCTTTCGTGCCATGAATCCTCTTCTTAGAATCAATAGATATGTTGGTAACTACGACTTTTCTCTACTTGAATTATTCTTTTCAATTCTCCTTACCTATGATTTCTTTTTCTCTAAAGGTAAGAAAGTAAGAAGTCTAGTGAGGAGGGCAAAAAGAATTTACCTCAGAAAGATGTGCTTAGAGGCTTATTTATACTATAAAGTGGGTATATAAATTTCATCCCTTACTTGATATAGCATAAGCATAACAGAGTAGAACAAAAATGTTACACCTATTTAAAAATCCGTTGATTGAATTAGAATACTAAAAAATATGGTATCTATAAACCTATTGATTGACGATGAAGATTTAGAAAATAAGCATCAATTAGTCATTGAACCTAAAAAATATAAGCGGAGAATAATGTTGGAAAACAAGTATGCAGCGAAATTTTAAAATTTTAAATTAGAGTATTTTTTAAAACACAAGTTTTGACATGCTAAATACGTAAATAAATCAGATCTTACTAATCTTTATATGTCGAAGAGCTCCTGCAATCTATGATGAGAATAACGTTCCAGAAAGACCTTAATCAACTGGCCTTCTTTACTATTCTCTATCCACGATCGTAGTGTGTGTGGGCACACATCGTACAGCTCTTCCTCGATGAGTCTCCTTCCAACCAATTGAGAAGACCTAGAGCCAAGGTTCGTGATTGTGAACAATAGCCCTCAAGGAGTTTCAGAGTTTCTCATGGTAGAGTACTCATTCTTAACTTCTCAACTGATCTAAATAACTGAAAAAACTCACTACCTATTTAGAGAGTTCAGACTCAGGGTTAGTTATTATTAGATAAGACCTTAAAAATTTGAATATGGATCAACTTTTGATAAAAATCACACCAAAAATGCGTAATCAGATAATCGCTGGATCAGCAGGCTGAACTAGTAGATCGGCCTGACGAACTTACTCCATCGGCAGGCCGAACTAGCAGATCAGCTTGCCGAACTTGTGATAATCTAATCCCTGAGAATCTTTTATTTGCCATATGAGATTCTCAGATAAAGCCTTAGTTTTAATTCAAATAACCCAATAGAGAAGTTATCTGATCAAAACAACCATATCTGGATAATCTCAAAGAAAGTAAAATATTCCTGATAATTCAACAAGTTTATCTTGAATTAATTATAAAATTAATTCAACCGATAAACAGACACCAATTATCTGATTCTATTCAATTCTAGCCAATCTAATAATTTAACATAAGTCACAATTTATTAGAAAAGCATGTCGTATCATTACAGGATTTATTATGAGCTAGCAAAAGGGACCTGATGGACCTATATAATTCAAGCTTCGATAATTAGAAAATATAATATCTTAGATACATATTTTATAATTACCAACTATAACACTACTCCACTAAAAGCTTAGAGCTGTACTCTCAAGCTATATAAAATTACGAAGTTAAATTTAGCTAAGTGTCCATGACATATCATGATGTGCCGTATCCCCATAAGATATTCATAATCAGCTTAAGGATAAATTCTATCTTACCTTCCCGATTATTTTTATCTTACATTCCGTTATCTCACCATTGGAAAACTTACTATCCAAAGACAGTATACTATTTGGTTACACCTATGCATCTAAATGGTTGAGCGCTTTAGTCTTCTAATTACAGGATAACGCATGTAAGAGAATATCATTGACTCTACCAATGGAGCTATAGATTCCATATCTATGAATAAACAGTCTAAGTTATCAAGAGTCTTGTCTCTAATATACCGATATGCGAACCATCGTAAAGTCAGGATGCCACCCTTTGACATATAAAAAAAAAGTCAAGTTAACGGGCCCATTAGTCATTTCAAGATTAAGATACAACACATATAATTGTCTAAAGTGAATTGATTTGTATAGACAAAATTATTAATCCAAATCAATTCCACTTTATATCCCGATCCAATACATTGTCACCTATGACAATGTACCAATGTTTATACTCATGGAGTCCAACTCCGATAGCCAAGACAAGCCATCTCCCATTAGGGATATAGACAACATAACAATTTTAGCTTGAATAAAGCGCCTAACTTTATTCCCTCGATTATGGATCTTAAGATTTAGACCGTCACCTTTAGAATTATATCTTCTGCATATAATCTCTCCATCATATGCTTGATTTTTAAAGGTTTTGACCGACAGTCTCAAACTTTTGTTTGTTTATCATTCATTCAAAGAGGACAACATTTGGTATATGAACAATAAATAAACTCTTTATTGATAAAATGTCTCCAAAAATATATTGCAACATTTTACTCCTTGGGGCATACATGTTTAACAATCACCCACTTGCACTAAGTGAGTAAATATGACATATCACGCATCCCCATAGCTTCCACATGCTTCTCGAAAATCCTTATAGTTAGTGTCTTCGTGAATGGATAAGCTAAATTGTCCTCATATATAATTTTGCATACAGCAACATGCCCGCTCTCAATGAAGTCCTTTATCACATGATACTTCTAATGAATATGCTTACTCTTTTTGTGAAATATCCCTAAGGAACTTGCAGAGCCACACTGCTTCTTTCGAACAATCACTAGCTACCACATAGTCGGCTTCCATTGTAAAATTTGAAGTGCAATCTTGCTTGACACTTCTTCAAATAACGACACCGTCGCCCAGAGTAAACACAAAACCAGAAGTCGATCTCCTTGAATTTAGACAGGATTGAAAATCTAAACCAGTATATCATAGAGGTGTTAGATCCTCACCTGAATACACAAGCATATACCCTCGAGTCTTTTTCAGGTACTTGAAAATATGCTTGGCCACAACCTAATGGTTTGGTCTCGGATCTGACTAAAATCGACTTACTATCCTGACTGCATAACAAATATTTGGTCGTGTGCAAAGCATGACATACATGAGACTACCCACTGCCGAAGCATAAGGCATCTTCTTCATATATTCTCTTTCTTCATCAGACTCTGGTGAGTCTTTCTTAGAAAGAATACTTCCAAACCTAGATGGTTGCCCACCTCTCTTAGAATCCTACATTGTAAACCTCTTGAGAATTTTATCTATGTAGGCTGCTTGGGACAAGGCTATCATTTTGTTCTTCCTCTCTGAAGGATCTAGATACTGATAACATAATTAGCCTCACCCAAGTCTTTCATGTCAAACTGCTTAGTCAACCATAATTTGACCAATGCCAACGCCCCAACGTCATTGCCAATCAGCAAAATGTCATTCACAAAGAGCAGTAGAAAAACCACCTTCCTATCCTTAATGTGTTTGTAAACACATGGTTTGTCCACATTTTGTTCGAACCCATAAGTTTTGATCACCTGATCAAATCTTGTGTTCTAAGAACAGGAAGCTTGCTTAAGTCCATAAATTGACTTTGGCAGCTTACGAACCTTACCCTTCTAACCCTTTGCCTTGAACCCGTCTGGTTGTACCATATATATGGACTCATCAAGATAACCATTCAGAAAGGTCATCTTGACATCGATCCATCAAATCTCGTAGTTGAGAGTGATAGCTATGGATAAGAGAATACAGATGGATTTAAGCATGGCTACAGGTGAAGAGGTTTCCTCGTAATCAATTCCTTCCTTTTGTGTGTATCCCTTAGCTACCAGTGTAGCCTTATAGGTTTTGAATTTTCCATCTGCTCCTCCCTTTCTCTTATAGATCCACTTATACCCTATGGGTTTTACCCCTTCAAGAAGATCCACAAGTTTCTAGACCTGATTAGTCTTCATAGACTTTATCTTAATGTTCATGACTTCTATTCAAAGTTTTGAGTCAACATCATCAATAGCCTCTTCGAAAGTGTAAGGATCCCTATCATGTTCAACCAGTTCAACCAAGTAGGCTTCACCATTGAACATATACCTCTCAGGTTAATGCCCGATCCTCCCATTACGCCAAAGCCCCTTAGGTTGTTGTTCAGTTGGTTTTTCTACATTGATTGGATTGGTTTCTACTGGAACCATCAGAGTGACTGAATCATTAGCCAACTCCTCAAGTACAACTTTACTTCGAGGCTTAAAGTTGTTCATGTAACTTTCCTCAAGGAATGTTGCATTTGATGAAACCATGACTTTATTTTCTTTTGGGGTTATAGAAATAACCCCCTTTTGTCCTTTTTGGATATCCTATAAATACACAAACTTCCGAACGTGTTTCTAACTTATTCGCTTCCTTATATAGGACATGAGCTGGACATCTTTATATGCAAATATGGTTTAAAGATCTCTTTTTCCCCATCTACAACTTGTGAGGAGTTTTAGGAATCGATTTTGAAGGCATATTGTTCAAAAGATAACATGAGGTTTGCAGTGCATATCCCCAAAAGGATAAAGATAATGATGAATAACTCATCATGGACCTGACCATGTCCAATAAAGTCCTATTCCTTCTCTCAGCTATGCCATTCTACTACAGTGTGCCTGGCGTAGTCAAAAGAGATAAAATCCCCTTCTCTAATAAGTGTTCCAAGAACTCATCAAAGAGGTATTCACCACCTTAATCGAATCGAAGTGCCTTTATGGGTTTACCCAATTTTTTTTTTGCTTCATCCCGAAACTCCCTAAAGTTGTCAAAAGTTTCGCTTTTATGATGCATTAGATAGACATACCCATACCTTGAGTAAATAAAAGTGACGAAGTACTCATACCCTCCTCTTGCTTGGATGTTCATGGGACCACAAACATCACTATGCACAAGTTCTAGAACCCCTTAGGCCTTATTGCCCTTAGAACTAAATGGTCTTTGGGTCCATTTTCCCTTCAAACAAGATTCATATTGTGGTATAGATTCCACCTTTAAGTGACTTAAAGGTCTATCCCTTACTAACTTTTGAATTTTATTTAGGCTAATATGACCTACTTGTAAATGTCAAAGATAGGTCTTATTAGAGTGAGAAGTCTTAAGTCTTTTAGTGTTAGTATCATTAACTTCAATGATAAGCAGTAAGTCTATCTTAGGTTTGATAAAATATAGATTGCTTTGCGTCCATCCATCACAGATAAAAGATTTGTTTTTACGAATCACCACTTTATTATTAAAATAAACTAAATGAGAATCTTTAAATAAATAAGCTACAGATTTTAAATTCTTTTTAAGTTTAGAAACATAAAAACAATCTCGTAAAACCAAAATCCTATAATTATCAAAATAAAGATAGATGTCTCCCACTACTTTAGCTAACACCAAGGATCCATCGCCCATCTAAAGCATGAAGTTCTCATGCAGCAGACTTCTCGTTTCTTTGAAACCCTATAGAGAAACACAAACATCATTACTTGCTCCGGAATCTATGACACAAGTGTCACTTGATTTCTCAACTAAACAAGTTTCAATAACTAGAAGATCACACCTACCTCCCTAGAAAGAAAGTCCTTGCAATTCTTCTTGATGTGCTCGACCTTTCCATAGTAAAAGCACTTAAGCTTCTTTGGGTTTTTCTTATTCTTATTCTTATTCTTACTATTTACAGGAATACAAGATTTCTCATTCTTAGCCTTCTGCTTCCTTCCATTTTCAGGGTCAAAATTGTAACCGGATGTAGCTGCCAAGTTTGCCTCGCCACCTGTAGGAGATTCTTTGATCAGATTTTTGAACTCCTATAACTGCTTCATTAGCACCGATAAGGTTACATCTTGTCTATTGTGCAAATTGTATGAAGCTCTAAATGGGATGAACTCCTTTGACAAAGTCTCAAAAACCATAGTCATCTATGACTCGGCATCAATGTCAACTCCATGGGCTTGAGCCTCAGTGAGGTAGCCCATGACTAACATCATATGCTCCTTCACAGGAGTTCCCAGCTTTTGTTTGCTATTTAAAAGTTTCTGAAGTGACCTTTGCTGTTTTGTTATGGCTTGGCCTCCAAACATGTCTTCAAGATTATCCATGATCTGCTTTGCAGTCTCATAATCTTTATGTTGAGCCTGTAGCATATTATTCATGCTAGCCAGAACATAACAGCGAGCCTAATTGTTAGCATCTTTACAGTGATCCTACATTTGGATCTTCTCATTAGTGGATTCCCTAGTAGGTTCGGGAGGACACGGTGTTGTAAGCACAAATTTCAGTTTCTTAAAGAAAAGGATGATGTTCAAGTTCCTTTTCCAATCATTGTAATTCTCACTAGTTAATTAGTTTTTATCAAGTATTAAAGATAAAGCGTTTTTAGACATTTTGATCTACAATAAAGATTCATATACCAAATATAAGCATACAATCCATAATAGTTTAGTAAGATAACACAATCAAGTAAACATACAATTGTGTTTATGTGTCAAAACCTTGAAAATATCACATCCCTACAATGATAATTCCTACCTCAGAATTTAACAAGCCATCTAAGGTAGACTCGCTAAATTCAATTAGGAACATAAATCCCCTCTGATTAATATATACCATCCAGGACCCGTCTGATTTAGTATATATTAATAATCTTTTTCTTTGGCCATTAATTTTATTAACAGAGCTCTTAGGGAATGTTAATAAAAAAACTAACTTGAGTGTATAACTATTGTTTCAACTATTTTTTCCATGATCTATAATCACCACCTAGGGGTGTGCAATGATAGATTATGCTAAAATAAATTATCCTTTTGGAGATCCAACTTATACATAATGAAATCCCTTTTTAGTGGTCGGGACCACCATGTGCTACTTATGGAGCAACGATAGATACCGTAGGTCCTTTCTTCGAAAACCTTCTCTTACTCAATCTTTTGAAACCAAGGTTTTATTTTAAACATGCATGAAAAATTTTTAATGAGTGGCATTCCCTACTCTATATGACATGTTATCAACATACATGACAAATCATATTATAATGTAGACAAGCAAAGCAATTATGCAAGCCACAAGCAAAATAAAAATAAATAGCCATAATATTATGGTTCCACCATAAAGAAAAGAAACTAAAGATTACAATAGATCAATCGAAACACATTATCGATTCTTCATCCTTGTATCTTTAAGTTGTATCCGTCTTTATGTCGCATCCATCTTCAAGTCATCAATCCCGCATAGATCAAATGCTTCATTTTTCTGGTCATTACAAAATTTTATGTTTATCAGAATTGTCTCAAAAGTAAAATAAAAACTACATCAAAAAATAAACCTTTTCTAAAAACCCATAGCTTTTTGCTGGCCTGTCGATCTGTGTCATCGGCCTGCTAGTTATAACTCATCGGCTTGTTAAACTTGACAGTTCGGCCTGCTGCCAGAGCTGGTTGAATCCTGCCTCATGCACGGCCTACCCAACTCGAAGTTCAGCCTACCAATCTATGAACATCAGGCTGTTGAACCTGAGGGTTCAGCCTGTTGACCGAGCAGATCTCGCGGTTTTCCTAAAAATAGTTTTTATGTAGTTTTTCAATCTTATTTTTAAAAATTCAAAAACATAAAAACTTAGAGACCCAGGAAAAACTAGTGGAACTGCTATCATTTGTCTTCACTCCGAATGATTATTTAATTACAGATTTAAAATTAAACAATAATTCTGAGACGGTAATGACAGACTGCCATCTAATTACATGAAAAATGTAGATACACATTCTAACCTCTAAGGAACCATAAGTGGCATTAATTAATTAATTAATTAATAATTTAATCAACTATAATAAATTAATAAACATTCATCATATAATTTCATGACAACATTAAATATATAGAAATCCTAGAGTACTAACTCTCTGAAAAATTAAATTCAAGCCTATGAGAGAATAAGATTACATAATTTATACATATAGCATGATTACAAACTCGTAAATTTACGTAAAAACTATGCTCTGATACCAGTTGTTGGAAAACAAGTATGTTGTGGAATTTTAAAAATTTTAATCAGAGTATTTTTCAAAACACAAGTTTGACATGCTATATACATAAATTAATCAAATATTACTAACCTTTTGTATGTCGAAGAGCTCTTGCAGTCAGTGAAGAGAAGACTGTTCCAAAATGGCCTCAATCAACTGGCCTTATTTGTTATTCTCTATCCATGATCGGAGTCTATGTGGGCACACATCGTATAGATCTTCCTCGGTGATTCTTCTTCCAACCAATTGAGAAGACCTAGAGCTAAGTTTCTTGATTGTGAACAATAGCCCTCAAGGAGTTTTAGAGTTTCTCATAGTAGAGTAGTCATTCTTAACTTCTCAAGTGATCTAAATAACTAAGAAAACTCACTCCCTACTTATAAAGGTCAAACCCAGGTTAGTCATTATTAGATAAGGCCTCAAATTCGAATCTAGATTAACTTCTGATAAAAGCGCATCTAAAAAACATGATTAGATCATCATTAGATCGGTAGTCCAAACTAACAGATCTGCTTATCGAACTTACTCCATCGGTAGGCCGAATTAGCAGATCAGCCTGTTGAACTTGTGATAATATGATCCCTAAGAACCTTTTATTTTTCACCTGAGATTCTTTAGATAAAGCCTCAATTTTAATTTTAATTTTAATTTTAATAATCCAATAGAGATAAAGCCTCAATTTTAATTTTAATAACCCAATTGAGAAGTTATTTGATTAAAACAGCCATATTCGGATAATCTCATAGAAAATAAAATATTCCTAATAATTTAACTAGTTTATCTCAAATTAATTTACAAAATTAATTTAGCCGATAAATGGACATGAATTATTTGATCCTATCAAATTTTAGCCAATCTAATAATTTAACATAAGTCACCAATTCATTAGAAAAGCACACCGTATCATTACATGATTTATTATAAGCTAGCAAAGGGGACCTGATGGACCTATATAGTTCAAGTTTCAATAATTATAAATTGTAGTATCCTAGATACATATTTTATAATTATCAACTATAGCGCTACTCCACTAAAAGCTTAAAGCTACACTCTCGAACTATATAAAATTACGAAGCTCTAAATTTGCTAAGTGTCCATGACATATCATAATGTGCCGTATCCCTATAGGATATTCATAATTGGCTTAAGGATAAATTTCATCTTATCTTCCCAATTATTTTTATCTTACATTCCATTATCTCACCATTGGAAAACTTACTATCCAAAGACAGTATACCATCGGTTACACCTATGCATCCAAATGGTTGAGCGCTCCAGTGTTTCAATTATAGGATAACATATATAAGAGAATATCATTGACTCCACCAATGAAGCTATGGATTTCATATCTATGAATAACAAGTCTACACTATCAAGAATCATGTCTGCAACATACCAGTATATGTACTATCATAAAGTCAGGATGTCACCCTTTGGTACATCAAAAGGCAAAAGTCAAGATAATGGGCCCATTAGTCATTTCAGGATTAACATAAAACACATGTGATTGTCTAAAGTGAATTAATTTGCACAGATGGAATTATTAATTCAAATCAATTCCACTTCATGTCCTGATTTAATACATCATCACCTATGACAGCGTACCAATGTTTCTCCTCGTGGAGTCCAACTTTGAGGGCCAAAACAAGCCATCGCCGGTTAGGGATCTAGACAACATAACAATCTTAGCATGAATAAAGTGCCCAACTTTATTCCCTCGATTGTAGATCTTAAGATTTAGACTGTCACCTTTAGAATCATGTCTTCTGCATAATCTGTCCATCATATGCTTGATTCTTAAAGGTTTTAACTAACAATCTCATACTTTTATTTGCTTAACATACATTTAACAAATATGAATATAAAGAGGGCAACATTTAGTATATGAATAATAAATAAATTTTTTATTGATATAATGTCTCCTTAAACATATTACAACATTTTACTCCTTAGGGTATACATGTCTAACAATCGTTTTAGTTAGTGTTCAATAATCTGTGTCTATCTCTTCGGCAAAAAATATTTGTATTTAGAATATTTACTTTTGTGTTAAGAATAGTTGTCGTTTTTAGATTGATATAGTAATTGTTAGTGTCTCATTTAATTTATGGTTGTCTTTTAATAATAATAATAATACTAATAAAATATATTATCTATCAGACACATCACATGCGATACTATAGCATGTTTGAAATTTTCAAAACTTATCTAGAAGTTCCAAGACTTGTGCCTCAAATTTGAAAAGTTCTACAGTAGTCGGTCGTTTATATTGTTTTTCTAGATTTGGTGTACATTTTTCAAAAGGTCTACAATTGTGTCAGAGTTTTGTCAAACTATTCCCAATTGTCAAAAGTTATACAGCTCAAGTTTAAATTTTTCAAAAATAGATCAAGCTTTCCATAACTGTCAATACTTTTTTCTTGCTTTATTACCTATACAATGTTTTGTTCAGATCTTTGGATTGCCGGTTTGTTAGCTACTCGTCTGCCTCCTTAGTTCTTTTGCGTATTCGTCATATTTAAAATCTTATGTAGAAACCCAAGTGTAAAGAGATCAGACATAAATGAACCAATCATACAAACCAAATATGTTTACCTTCCAGTCAACCAGGAAAATAAAGAATATCTGTGTCTTTTGTGGTTCCAGCTTTGGAAAGGATAAAGTCTAGCTTGAAGCCGCAAGACACTTAGGACAAGCCTTAGCATATACAAAGATTAACCTAATCTATGGGGGTGATAGTTTAGGAATGATGGGAAATGTAACAACAACATCTAAGTCTAGTGGTGTTGAAGTTATGAGAATTATCCCTCATCTCCTAGTTGAAAGGAATCTTTATGGGAAAACTATAGGTAAGAAAAATAGAGTTTTGGACATCCTTGAGCGTCTTAAAACCATGATCGATAGTTTTGATGCTTTTATAGCACCACCTGGTGGTCTAGGCACCCTTGAGGAAATATTCGTGGCTACTAGTAGGAATTTATTAGGTATTCACTCCAAACCCTTGGGACTTGTAAATGTAAATGGTTTTTATGATGGTTTGTTAAAATTTTTAGATTATACTGTGGAAGAAAACTTCATTGTAGAGTTGGGGAGACAAATCTTTGCTACCGCTTCAATAGCCGAGGAATTGCTAGATAAAATACAAATCATACATCTAGAATCTAACACTGCAATGTCCAAACTTGATTGGGAGAAAGGAAGCCAGAAGCAGCCATTTGATTTGAATCTCCATTTGTAATCTTTTAGTTAAACCCATGGCATGTACGTCTACATTTCATGTGTCACGAATAATTAGTCTCTTTCACACTCTGTAGTTCTTGTGGCATGCTGTTGCTAAAACTTTTAGATTCATGGACTCTAATGTTAAGATGGCTGGTGATACAGAGTAATTAATACGCTCGAAATGTATCCCATTTAAGGTCCGATCTTTTGTTTATTTATGCTTTTGCATTCTCTAAGCATGCATGATTTGGATAGCTAGATATACGTATCTACATCATGTTTGTAATGTATGGTATTTTGTTAATGTTTTGTGGAAGTACCAAAGTTAATTTTGGGAATACTCCATAGAAAAATATAAGTATATTATTTAGGTTGAATGTTTGTGTCATGAGAGTAGCCATTTATTGAAGAATCCATCGAGTTTGCTTGCAACTATGAAATTCCTTCTAATATCTTTATGTATGATTTTAATAGAAGCGCTTGTGTTATATATTTTATGATTATGTTTTAGCTTATTAGTTGGAATATGAAATCAACCATCTATGACTTCTTACTCAGAAAGGAAAAAGAACCCAAAGATAAAGTACACAAGAATTTCTTTGGCAACCTCCTTAATATAATTGTAAACCACGGTCCAAAGACAGTGAAGGACTGGAAAAATAGTATGATCGGCTATGTACTTCTCTGATCAGATTCCTAAACCATAATATGGTGATGTAAATTTGGAACCTCTTAGAAATACTTTTGTTAAGGGAGTTAGTATTTAAAGTAAGATTGATATTTCAAGTAAATATATGGAGATATGGTAACCGACATTTGGAGACAAATAACATTGATGGTGTAGAGTCGAAGGCAGAATCATAATGAATTTGTGATTCTTACTAGTGTCATTAGATTTAAAATTTTAAGGACGAAATTTCTTTAAGGAAGGTAGAGCTATGACACCCGTTGTTTTTCTAATAGGTATCATTATAATTAAATTAATTATTAGTGTGTCAATTAAAATCTTTATTTCATCTAAAATCTATTCCACATTATTTATTTCTGCCTGTTTTCAAATTTTCTAAAATTTTTTATACCTATTTAGCATATTTACCGAAATATCCTAGGAGCTTATAATTACAAAAATGCCATTTAGCATTTTGTGCACCAAAGTCTCCGATGGAGACCACCCTTTACCTACCTGTCCTCCAATTATTTTGACCTTATTTGAGTGTCCTCCCTTCACCTCTCTCACATATCTCTCTCTCTTTCCTTCTTTTCTTCTTCATCTTCCATGACACTAAGGCAGAGAGCATCCAAGGAAGAACCCAAACAACATTTTCAAGACATCTCTCACAAAGCTCACAAAACAACCTCCTACAAACTCATAGATCAAGGAAACTTGAAGATTTCAAGATTTAAACAACATTTTTGGTCAAAGATTGAGGTAAGGTTTTTAAACTTAAAACTTAGTTTTGATTACGTTTTAAATATATAAATCCGTGGAAATAAGTTCTTATTGTATAGATATGATTATATATTGGTTATGTATTATTTTTATGCTTAGAAAGCTATTAGAAAACCAAGATTTGAAGGAAAACTCAAAAATTTAGATTTTTGGTTTTCTAGGGGAATTTTTCCAAGTGAAAACGACGTGCCATTTTTTACAAAAACTTCATGTCATTTTTCCTAGAAAAGTACGTGTCGTTTGCTTAAAAACGACATGTCATTTTCTTAAAAATGACATCATTTTTCTGAAGGGAGATTAAATAAAAACAAAGGCTAGATTTTATGCTTTAGGTGGGGTTTAAAACCCCTAACCTCAAGGAGAAATAAGGAAGACTAAACCAGTAGGACAAGGGTAGTTATGAGACAACTTATGTTTTAGAAATAATAAATATTTTTCTATAAAGTTTATAATTTTAAATAATTTTATTTTAAAAATATCAAACTTTTTAATTGTTTTATTTCTAAATATTTAAAAATCATATTATTTATTTTAAAAATCTGTTATAACATATTTTATACCAAAATAAAATTCATATGTTTTTATTTTATTGTTACTTTATTTATTTCATAATTTACTAAAATTAAGTTGGAAAAATTGATGTTCATATTTTTAGCATATTAATGATTATGGCACACTAATAAAATAAATGATAAATAGACATAATTATAGATTAGGATTTAAGTTAAAGTATAATTATTTTATACATCTTAGGATAACGACATACTTGGAACTTGGTTTCGTGAGCTGAAAATTATCAGTAGTGTATTCGTCCTAAAGGTAGAGAATCTATTACTCATCTTTTGTGAGGTTTTGTAGAATTAAAATTGGTTCTTTACATTGCAAGATATGTATATATATGTTGAATTGTTATAATATGAATATCGGTTATGAGACATAAAATGAACTCGTCCTATAATGTACAACTGAGGAATAAATTGATTTGACATGTATTGAATAAATTGAGAAGCATGGTTAGGAAATACACTCTATACATAACAGTAGTGGTTATGAGAGGAATGATAAGATGTGAAGAGGGCGGTGGTTACGTCCTTAGACACAAATACCCTAAAAGGTAAAATAGGGGGAGGTGATGACGCTCTCTAAGTCAAAAGTCCCAGAACGTATTATACAAGAATCGACTTGGTGAAGATTCGGGGCTTATTGTCCTCTCACCGAACCACTCTTGGAATGATTGTAGAGTGGTCAAGTGTGCCCATTTGGGTTTCGTTGAGTTGAGTGATATGATACTTTATTGCACAGTAGATACAGATGAGCATTATTAAATCTTGAATTAATATGCATATTTATATGTTTGGAACTTGGTAAGAATAATCATAGGGTATCCACCGAAAATGAACATGATGATATTGATGAATAATGCTGAGAAGTAACTAACCATGCAGGCATTAATGTGGCAATAATAAAAACCTAAAGGTAAGTAATGGTTTTTTCTACTGAGAATGTTGTCGCTCATGCCCCTATATTTTTCATCTTTTTAGGACTCACAAAGTGTGAGGTGGTAACGAGAAACAAAGTTGAGGAAGTTATGCAACCATACGAAGTTGGAATCTCTTTGTTTATTAAGAATGTTCTTTATGATAATGTAAGTATCGTATATTACTATAAATGACTGTATTAAGATATATTAAGGGTCGAAATGATGATGATGATAGTTTCATATTATTAAATTAAATGTGTTACATTAAACTGTAGGTTATTTGTTGTTTATATTTTTATTTTGATTTGAGACTTTTCATTTAAGTTTTGGGAAAATTTGTTTTCAAGATTTTTTTTTCTATTCTTTATTTAAGTTATTAAAAACTATTAACCTCCACTTAGGGACGTTACAATTATTATTGTTATTTTAGCATTCAATTAAATTACTAATTATTAACCACTTAAGCAATTAATTATTATTATTCAATTATTACTTAACAACGATTAACTATTATTACTTTTAATATGCATTGTGTTAGACGTGTATGCCCTAAGGAGTAAAAATGTAATATGTTTTTGGAGATATTTTTATCAATAAAAAATTTATTTATTATTTATATACCAAATCTTGTCCTCTTTACGTTCATATTTGTTAAATGTATGTTAAGCAAACAAAAGTCTAAGGCTGTCGATCTAAACTTTAAGAATTGGGCATGTGATGGACAGATTATGCGGAAGACACGATTCTTAAGGTGACGGTCTAAATTATGAGATCGGCAATCGAGCGAATAAAGTTGGGCACTTTATTCATGCAAAGATTGTTATGTTGTCTATATCCCTAATAGGAGATGGTTTGTCTTGACCATCGGAGGTGGACTCCATGAATAGAAACATTAGCACATTGTCATAGGTGACGATGTATTGGATCGAGACATAAAGTGAATTGATTTAGATTAATAATTCTGTCTTGGCAAATCGATTCACTTTAGACAATCATATGTATTGCATCTTAATCTTGAGATGAATGTTGAGCCTGTTGTCTTGACTTGTGTCTTTTGATGTACCAAAGGGTAACATCCATATTTTAATAGTGGTACCGATGCCGGTATGTTGGAGGCATGACTCTTGATAGCGTAGACCTGTTATTCATAGATATGGAATCCATAGCTCCTCTTTAGGAGTAGTTGATATCCTCTTACATGCGTTATCCTATAATTGAAAAATTGGAGCACTCAATCACTTGGATACATAGGTGTAACCGAGTGATATACCCTCTGTGGATGGTAAGTTTTCTGATGGTGAGATAATGGAACATAAGATAAAAATAATTGGGAAGGTAAGATAAAACTTTTCCTTAAGTCGATTATGGATAATTGTCACACCCTAGGGTACGGGAGGTGACGTGGTGGATTATTTAAGTTAATTAAAAGAGAATTTAATTAAAATCCAGAGTTTAAGGGGTTGAATTAAGTATAAAATGTGGGGTTCATTAAAACACTTTATAAAGAGTTCATATTCACTAAGCAATTTAAAACATTAAACTAATAATAATTAAACAATAAAGCCGCGAGTATGGGTCCCACAGACCCACAACTTGTGCATACACATGGTACTGACAATATCATAAATACAATCACAGTCCATGTACAAATAAAGTTAAGATCTTACATGCCTTGATTAAATGATACAAAAGATAAATTAATTCTTCTATTGCTCCTGAGTCCTGTCTGAAGATTCCTCTCCAAACCTAAATGGAAAACCACCTAGAGAAGGGGGGGGGGGGGGGGGGGGGGGGTGGGGGGGAATTTAAAACAAATAAAACGTGAGCGAAAGGCTCAGTAGGACTAAGTTTTATAAAATAATTTAATTTAAAGAAACATGCCATTATTCAGGAGTTATCTAAAAGAAACCTTGAATAAATAAATAGATAAATAAATAAACAATTTTAAGTAAAATCATTCTTACCCAGAACAGTTTACTTGGATAACCAGAAATATCATTTTCTTTTCCTAGGCAAACCATAATAATATCACCACCGTAGTGGCCCAGCTGGGTTTTGGGACCTGCCCCCAAGATCGATCGCTACACGACCCGATCTCTGATATGGCATCATGCCTATGTGTCTATTATCATTATCATTCAAACCCAATTATCGAGTGTTGTCATTTACATTCATTATGAAGTTCATTTCAGTTCACGGTATATTAAAACATAACCGATAAATTCATTTTTCAAACAACCGTTGAAAACATTTTAATAGAAATCCTTTTTAAAGCCAAATCATTTCAAAACCAGGCTACCAAAGAAATGGGGTAGAAGTCCTACCTCGATACTCGTGCTGGTGCCCCACACCGTAATCCCGGTCCGCTATACGTTAGCTCCGCGGAACCACGAACGATCCTAGATACAAACTAAGTCGATCAATATCTAGTTCGAGACATTTTATGTTACTAAACCATTTCATGATGTCCTAGTGTGCCATTTGTACCTTTAAAATCATTCTATAAGATTGGAATCTAAATTCGGGTTCAAAATAGTGAAAACAGGTGAAAAATCACAAAATTTTTCTTGCCTCGGCCAGCCTGTCGAACTCCCTGCTTCGGCCTGCCGAACTGTACAGTTTGGCCTGCCGGAAGCCAGGTCCGGTCGGCCGGTCATTTCTCCAAGTTCAGCCTGCCGGACGGAAGAACACCGGCCTGTCGATCCCTATTTCGGCCTACTGAACACGTGATCCAGCCTGCCGAACTGGGAAAACCCAGAAATCCAGCCACGGGTTTCTCGATCCCCAAAACACAAATCTTGATTTTAACTTGTTTTTCTCAAATCCCAGGCATAGAAAACAATCATAGTTGATTGAAAAACATAGTAGAACACATTTGGACTCATTTAAACAAGTTTTAAACTCAAAAATCCAAAAATGAGAAAATAGGGAGAAAAATAAAAAATCTTGAATTCAATCCGTTTTTCTTCAATATAAGCTTAGATTCTAGTTGTTCTAAGTTCATTTAACTCAAACCAAGGGTTTTCTAGGCTTAAACTAACCTAGATTTCAAAAATACACAAAATTGAAAATTTTGAAAAAGTTTAGAAATTTCAAAAACTAACATCGAATCGAAGCTTCAATTTGCATCCTCGGTTGCTAAATCACGTCCCCGAGCTTCCTCCTTGCTAACCCAAAGCTTGGATTCGAATTTGATTTCAAAAATTTTTGAGAGAGAAGTAAAGAGAGAGGAGAGATGGCTCACGGGTGAAAGAGAGAAAGAGAGAGAGAGAGAGAGTGAAATCAGGGAGAGTGAGGAGAGAGGAGGAAGAGAGAGAATAAATAGAGAAAATCGGTGGACGGTTTTACTATGCGAAAACCATGTGCCGCCTACGGTTTTGTAAAACGGAGTATTTTTAACATTTTACAAATTGTTATGTTTTTAAAACTCAAAACATCATTTTAAAAAAATAAGAAATCATTTGGATTCATCAAATTAACAAAACAACCAAAAATTAAAAATCCAACCAAGTAATCAAATAAATGTTAAAACATTAATTATGGCACACTAATTGACCATTTATATTACATTAACATTAAATAAATTTTGGGGTGTTACAATAATCCTATAGGGATACGATACATTATGATATGTCATGGAGACTTAACTATGCGGGCTTCGTAATTCTATATAGTTCGAGAGTGCAGCTCCAAACTTTTAGGGAAGTAGCGTTGGAGTTGATAGTTGTGAAATGCATATATCGGGAGCTTGAACTATATAGGTCCATTTGGTCCCCTTTATTAGCTCACAAAAATCCTGTAACGATACGGCTTACTTTTTCAATAATCGGTGACTTGTGTCATTTTATCAGATTGGCTAAAAATTTGATAGGATTAAATAATTCATGTTTGTTTATCGGTTGAATTAATTTTGTGAAAATTAATTCAAGATAAACCTGTTGAATTATCGAGAATAGATAATTCATGTCTGTTTATCAGTTGAATTAATTTTGAATAAATTAATTCAAAATAAACTTGTTGAATTATCAGGAATATTTATTTTCTTAGAGATTATCTAGATATGACTGTTTGATCAGATAACTTCTTTATTGGCTTATTTGAATTAAAACTAAGGCTCTATCCCCAGAATCTCGGGTGGAAAATAATCGCAAGTTTGGCAGGCTGATCTTTAAGTTTGGCCTGCCGACTGGGCGATAAAAGGATCACGTGTTTTCATGCAAAATTTTATCAAATATTGATTCTGATTCAAATTTTTGAGGCCTTATCTAATAAGGACAAACTTTTGGGCCCAACCTCTATAAAGGGGAATGAGTCTCATTATTATTCAGATCAGTTGAGAAATCTAGATTGAGACTCTTCTAGTGAGACTCTGTAACTCCCCAAAAAGCTGTTATTCATAAATCACGAACTATAGCTTTAGGTATTTCTCAATTGGTTGGAAAGAGAGCCATCTCGTGGAAAAGCTAAACGACGTGAGCCCGCACTCACTCTGATCGTGGATAGAGAATAGCAAAAAAAGCCAGTTGGTTGAGGTCCTTCTAGAACGTTACTTCTCTGCACTTATTACAAGAGCTTTTCGGCACACAAAAGTTAGTAAGATTTGGTTAATTTATGCATATAATGTGTCAAACTTATGTTTTGAAAAATACTTTGATATAAAAATTTTTAAAATTCCACTACGTATTATTTTTTCCAACACATTGTTCATTTTACTTATTATGTAATTCATACTTAATTAATTAAGATCATCATTATGATTATTAATTAATCATTAGTTAATTCTTAACTTTAATTATTATTATTTTTATACTATTAATTATTATTTTATTATTTTTATTAATTTACTATATATTATTAATTTTGAATTATGAAGATTCGAATCACCAGAATCAAATGGAGAATAAAACTACCGATGAGTGAGAGATATTTTAAGCAACAAGATCGAAGCAACAAAAGTGAAGAAGAGGGGAGAACAGAGAGCACAGTTTGAAGAGAGAGAAAGAAAAAGAAAGAGAAAGAAGAGGGAAGATCAAACCAAAATCCCCAAACTAACAAAATAAGGGCAAGATAGTAAACATAAAAATAGAACTATAAAAAATAAGAAAGAAAAAGCACAATTACAAAAACACAACGGAGAGAATACAGTTTTCATAAGGCGTGCCATTTAAGGAGCATTTTATATAAATTTCTCTAATTTTAAATATTTTTTTTTCACTTTTTAATTAAAAACATATGACATTATTTACAAATGAACTTATAAAATATGTTATTAAGTAGAATTTCTTTGTATAAAAGGTTAGATATATATATATATATAATTTAAAAAAGATTGTATACATGCATTGTTAAATGATATGCAAACGTTATATGAATAAACGTATAACGTTAAGTTTATATATACACATAAACTTATGTATGTATTATTATATAAAATGTTTATATGTATTTAACGTTCATATATATAATGTATATACTGTTAAATCTTTTGTACATAAAAAATACATATGCACGCGTACATGCACAAACGTATGAGGTATAAGTCCACTGTTTGATTAATAAAATGAATTTATACCTTCTCCTAAAGAGTGACAGGGTTGTGATAAAATAATTGTACATTTCCCCTCCAATTACCCCATCCGCTTTGGCCTTTTCTTTATTAAAAGCTTCGCTCACTCGAATTGTTGTAAAAAATAACATCAATTCAGTGAATGTCTTACATCTATCTAGACCCTTCTTAGAACACATGCACAAGTACACAACATACTCTCTAACTGACACATAGCGCCGTCTTCATACCCTCCTCCAAGCTAGTGATCTTTCTGATAAAATCAGCACCACTGCACTCTGATAAACAACAATCACACATACGAATAAATATTCCTCATCTTATTTGTATTATTTAGTGTGCACAAGGAACAATGCCAACGGGCATTGGGATACCGATATGCGTGCAATGCGGGACGACCAGCAACCCATGCCGATGCACGGTGGTGGGGCCGACGCTTGGGTTCTTGGCGTTTGCGGCGGCGGCGATCATGGAGTGGCCTGTTGGAGCCCTTGTCTTCTGATTTAAGCACATGAAAGGTCGATGAATCATGGCTCATCCTTCCACCGTCGTCTACCCAACAGTCACCAATGCCATTCCTATCTGAATCTCAACATTATCACTAGACGCTGGTTCATGTATGTTGTGTTTATCACTAAAAATGCCACGCCTTTTTGTGTGTTTATTACCATAGTATAATAGCAAAAAGGTTTTTGATTTTGTGTTTGGCCCTATTTAATTAATAGAGCATATGACTAAATCATGTGCGTGTTATTAGAGAACATCCGCCCCAATTTGTATATGTTTCTTTCTTTTTTTTATTTTGCAAGCATAACGCTTTGTGAAATATCTCCTACGTTTTAAACTAAAATGATCCGTCTTGCTCGTGGTTTTTGCAACAGTACTTATTTAATTTAGAGGTGGTTCGGACTTCAAGTCCACTGTCCTTGCATTGGTCCCTGGATTTTTTACCCATATTCGGTCAGATCAAAATTTATCAACTTTAAGTTTCAAGACTAACTATTAACATTCGAAAATTTTATGCGACATTCATCTGGCTAATTCCTTCCCAGAGATTATTATGAGAATTTTGCCACTTTTCTTGTTATAATATGCAAATCTATTGGTCATTTAATAAAGGGAATTTGCACTATTAAACAAAGAGAGAAAGGTAGCGTTTCTAACGCCGCTAAACCTCCCAATTCATGACCAAAAAAACAAAAAGAACTTCTGAGTTGATTAACAAAATAAATAAATTAAAAAAAAAACAAAAACAAAACAAACAAAGAAACTTGGGCTCTTATACAGAGAGTGATTTGAAAGAATGCTTCAAAAGAGCTTTCTTAGATATTGATGCTTCCTATTCATTTATCAATAGTCAATATAATATATGTCTTACTAAAACTGATCATGTCGGTCAAAAGGGTAATCTCTATGATTACCGCTGGTAATTGTTGATTGTTGGAGAGTAATTTAGAATATTGTTTTCTGTTAAGCCGCCAGATTATTTTCCTCCTCGTTCATCGCCTGCTTCGATTGACAATATAATCTATCTGATTATTTTAGCATATTGTTTTCTATAATCTTCATTCTGACATCGATTGTAGATCGTGTGAGAGCAATTCAGAATATTATTTTCTATAATCTACTGGATTAATTAATTTCCTTCTCTGAAAATATGGTTGTTCATTGCCTGTTTCGATCGTTGGAGTTAACCAAAGACTAATCTGATAGATTTTCTTTGATAATTTACAAGATTATTTCTCATTTTTCAATAGATATCACGATAGCTAGGACAAATTATATAAAAATTACACAAAAATATGTTAGGGAATTAGGCGCCTCCTAATTCTAAGAACACTAAGAACGAATGATTGCAGAAAAAAGAAAAGAAGAAAAGAACACCAAAATTTTTATACAGGTTTGTCCAAATTTGAGACTATATCCTATTTCTGATGCTTGTAGATTCCACTATGATGAAGGAGATGATTACAGATTACAAGAGAAATTTCTATCACAAACACTCAATTGTGTTTCCTAAATCTCTCTTCTACCTAGCACCCTCAGTGGGAATTTTTTTTTTCAACTCACTCAACAATAGAGCTCTCACACTCACAAAATAATGCCATACATAACCCTAGCCGTCTTATCTCTATTTAAATACCCTAAAAGAAGAGTGAAAATAGCAACTATTGAGAAACCCTAGCAGTCACACGTTTCCCTTTTGTGTTGTTGCCCAAAAATACTGATTGGAAGCTTTAAAAAATCGTGCATAACAGCTCCTTAGCACCGCAGCACTTGAAATCAGCGCTGCGGCGCCTGGGCTCTGCCGTTTCTCTCTTTTTCCTTCTTCTACTAGGTTTTGATTTGGCTTCACTTCCAACAATCTCCCACTTGAAGACTAATCAATCACCATGTCTCTAACTGCAGCGGCTAACAACTTTTCACAGCCTCAAGGAGAAGTCTAACTGAAGTCGTGCACAACTTCAGTTTCTCAATCGAAACAGTTTTGGTATGCATATCTACTGGATTCTGACTCCCAAGAATCTTCTAAAGCTTTAACACCCATCTTCTGAAGCCGATCTAATGAAGTGATAACGCAACTGTATATGCTTCATCCTAGCATGAAATACAGGATTTTCTCACCAAGTGAATGGCGCTCTAACTGTCACTATGTAGCATACTCCTTTCCTGCTTGTGATCCAGTTCTTCTAGAAACGACTGCAACTAAATTATCTCCTTGCTTGCTTCTGTCATTGCCACATACTTGTTCAGTTATAGAGAGTGCAACTATCTTTTGCAACTTTAAGACCCAACTAACTGCTATGCCACCTATAGTATAAACATAACTGGTGGTACTCTTTCTGCCATCAATGTCTCCAACCATATAAGCATCTACATAACCTTGTAATCCCAAGTCTGACTTCTTGAAACACAGAGCTAAACTTACAGTACCTGTTAGATATCTGAAATTTCATTTCATTGCCTCCCAATGTTGTTTGCCTGGATTGTTCATGTACCTGCTTACAACTCCTACTACATGTGTAATGCCTAGTCTAGTACAAACCATGGCATACATGAGATTGCCTATTACGGAAGCATAAGGCACCTTGGCCATGTGGTCTCGCTCCTGCTTCGTGGTCGATGATTGCTCCTTTGACAACTTGAAGTGACTAGCCAAAGGAATACTCACAGGCTTCACATTACTAATGTGTCTGAGTCTATGATGCCATAGCTTAGTATTAGCAGTAGAGTCAGCAAGTGCTATGGTATCTTTGTAACTGGAAATTAATGTAGAGAGTTCTAGCTATACGTCCCTGAGCAACGACCATGCTCCCTTTGTGACTTTCCAACCTCCATAATTGAAGGTCACATTATGTCCTTCAGTCGTCAAGTTGCCCTAATCGAAATCAAGTTGCGCTTTAATTTGTGTACATGTCTCACCTTATGAATTTTCCACACAGAGCCATTAGGCATTTTCAAACTGACATCTCCAATGCCAACGATATCCAAAGGTTCATCATTAGCAAGGTAAACTTTACCATGATTTTTGACAACATAATTCTCCAAGACTTCACGATGTGCAGTAGTGTGAAATGATGCTCCTGAGTCTATCACCCATGAATCAAGGGAATTATCAATAGACAAGAGTAAGGCATCCTGTGCCTCTTCAGTGGCAGCATTTGCAGTTTCATTGTTCTTGTCTTCGTTCTTCTTTAGAGCCGTACAATTCTTTTTCAAGTGGCTTGTCTTTCCATAGTTCAAACACTCCATATTCCTACCGTTCCTTGACTTGCTTCTCTTATTCCTCAACTTACCTCTTTTGCCATTGTCCTTGTTGGAATGCCTCTCAGGTTTTTTACCCCTATTCTAAGGGCCGAGTTTGACATTGAAGCTTCACCAAAATCCTTTCTACGAACTTCTTCTACCAAGATAGAATTTCTGACATCAACAAACTTTAGTTTCACATTCCCAATCAAACCACCCTCATGGGTTCTCAACTATTCGATAGCGAGGCCAAAAGGATTAGGGCATTGATCTCATCATCAAATTTAATCTCCACCAAGACCAATTGATTCATAACGGTATTGAAATTATTCAGATGCTCTACCATTGAAGGACCTTCAGGCATTTTTAAATTAAAAAGCTTCTTCATGAGGTGTACCTTGTTATTGGCCAAGGGCTTCTCAAACATGTCTGACAAAGCCTTTATCATCCCTGTTGTGTTCCTCTCCTATGCTACATTGTGGACCACATTCTTTTACAAGGTCAAATGGATTACACCCAATACCTGTCTGTCAAGAAGAATTCACTCCTCATCTTTCATGCCTTCAGGCTTATCACCCAAGGATAAGTCTAGTTTTTTGCTGTAAAGGTAGTCTTCCACTTCATCCTCTAATAGGAAAAATCCAAACCATCAAATTTGATGATACAGGCAGCCGGCCCTTCTTCTCCCGTCATCGTTCTTAACCTGAACCTTCGCTCTGATACCAGTTATTGGGAATTAGGTGCCTCCTAATTCTAAGAACACCAAGAATGAATGATTGTAGAAAAAAGAAAAGAAGGAAAGAACACCAAAATTTTATACAAGTTCGTCCAAATTTGAGACTACGCCTATTTCTGCCGCAGTAGATTCCACTATAATGAAGAAGATGATTACAGATTACAAGAGAAATTTCTATCACACACACTCAATTGTGTTTTCCAAATCTCTCTTCTACCTGGCACCCTTCTGTGGGAATTTTTTTTCAACTCACTCAACAATAGAGCTCTCACACTCACAAAATAATGCCACACACAACCCTAGCCATCTTATCCCTATTTAAATACCCTTAAAGAAGAGTGAAAAATATCAACTATTGAAAAACCCTAGCAGTCACACATTTCCCTTTTGTGTTGTTGCCCAAAAATACTGATTGGAAGCTTTAAAAAATTGCGTAGAACAACGTCTTAGCGCTGCAGCGATTGAAACCAGTGCTGTCGGCATCGGATTGATTTGGTCAAGCGCTGCGGCGACCAGGCTCTACTAGTTTCTCTTGTTTTCCTTCTTCTGTTAGGTTTTGATTTGGCTCCACCTCCAACAAAATACTCGCCAAGAACATCACCACCACAACATAAAAGACCAAAAAAAAAAAAAACTAACATTGCAGCTCCATAACAAATGTTGATAGGACTAGACTACAAAATACGTACAAAATTATATTATAATTTGACATCATCACCAATGTACCATCGATCACAAGATCATATTATAATTCAGCATTATCACTAATCTACCATCGCCCTTCGTCCCTCACCTACCCTAGACAAAAATGTCATCAAAATTACAAAATCTTTAATCACTGTCCCTAATTGCCAATCATCAGAGAGTTGGAAAATTATTATCTATGATCTATTATATTATTTTCCTTGTTGGTAAAGATGGCCGTGTTAAGATAGATTTTCTCAAAGCATATGATATTTTATAATGGACATATTTATAAATACATAAATAAAATGATTTTTTTCATTACATTAGTTTATATGTATTTTGAATACTTTATGAACATTATTAAAATTCTTTAATTATTTAGGTGATTGTATATAAGTGTTATATACAAGATAATAATATTTAAGGATGGTGATTAAAATGGTCAGTAACATAAAATTAATTACTATAATTAATTATTCAATTAAAGTATAAAATTTTTAATTGAGTGTTACTAGATAATGCAGGTCATTTCTATTAAGAATGGGACGGTCTTATCCAAATTGTTAATGTAGTGAGTCATTAATAAATGCATTGTAGATAATGAGAATATGTTAGACTAGGACATGATGTGATACGAACAGCTATAAAGATGATTACATCGACCGATAGTCATATATAAGATGATCTTAATCCTAAGTTATTAGCAGACTTCTATTTATAGATTTCTGTTTTTTTTTTATTTACTCGATACGGATTTGAGAACTTAATCATATCCCTTGTATTTTGAAAGCATAATGAAGTAAGTGGACAAGAATATTAAAATTAAAAGATGGAATCCATTCTTTCTCTAAGGAAAAGTATACAAATAATTCTCTTGAGTATTAATCCAGGAATTGAATAATATGAGCACTCAAGTCGTGATTAAGTTCATGAAGTTATTATTCATTAAAGAATTAATGGCACTTAAGAATAAAGAGGTAATTAGAAAGGTTAACAGGTTTTAATATCTATTATTATAAACTATTTATTGAGAATCGACTAATATTCAATGGCTATCAAATGGATGCCTTTCATAAATTAGTAATAATAACTATAATTTCATGAGTGCAATTTCAAATATTTAGTAGAGTTACATTGAAATTAATAAAAGAGTAATATATTAATTAAAGAGTTTGATTAATATATTGATTTTATTGGGGCTTGAAATTATGGGTCCATTAGTCCTCTATCCTTATGAATACTGTTTGAACAAGGGGAACTATTGGTTTAATTAATTAATTGAGAATTATGGAATTCTAAATTAAATATCACTCAAAATAAATTAATTTGTGAATTTATTTACAATTATTAAATACTAAGATTATTTCACATTTAATTAATTAATTTTGGAAGGCACACAATGAGTGGGACCCATTACAATTGGCACCTATTGCTTGTGGGAAAGGTTCCCTTTGTAGTCCAAAACTTGTTCATCAAGTTACCATATTTAGAATTCTATTTTTGGATAGATATGATTTAATTCAAATTTAGAAAGTTAAATTTGTAGACAAATCAGATTGGGCAATAAGTAAACTTTCTATTCTTCCTCCTTGGACTGCCACCTTATAGATTAGGAAGGAGAGGATATCTTCTTTATTTTAATTAAATATTTGATATTTAAATTAAAATAAAGGAAGCTTTCAGAATTAATTTTGGGTCACTCATTTTATATAAATATACGCATTTTGTATTCATTCTACACACAATTAAGAGTCCTGGTTAAATTGTTTAAAATCTGTCAGAAAGTCTAGACGTGTAGAAAGAGAGAACAAGAGTTCTTTATTCCTAGTCCTACTTTGCTCATGTGCTCATGAGATTAGTAGGAGACTAAAGTAAGAAGAATGATCCTTAGAAACCTTAATTCCTTCTCTACCCACTCATTTGTCCATCCGGTGCCGCGAACTAGTCGAGGAAGTTGGTGGTCTCAAACTAAGAATGTCCCTTTCTCCACTAGAAGTGTTTCGGCCTCTTGTCTTCATCTGGGTAAGTAAAGGTTTATATATATTTATTTAGCTTAAAATTAATAGAAAATTTGTGTTACACACATTCCGCACCTTCACCATGTTTTCGCTATTTTTGTGAAAATCATTTTTCAAAACCAACAGGTTGTTCATGACCTACTTCGATCAGTAGAGCTGGTCACCAAGAACCAATCTGGTGGATTATCTTTAATAATCTAGACAATTATTTTACTTTTTCAACAAATATCCCCATAGCTAGATTATCACAAACATTACTACACAAGCCTAACTATAGTAACCAAAAAAATAAATAAATACATCAACCAAGAAGTTCCAAAAGAATCATAGAAGAGTGCTCACCAACTCCGAGAACATCACCACGAGAACAAAAAAGAAAGAGAAACAAACAAAATCCACAATCAACAATCAACAATTCACTCCATAGTGTACTTGATGGAACTTGATTGGAAAACACAAAATCATAATAATTCAAATCACCAAATCCTCACAAAATCATATGACGAAATTGAAGTTTGTCACCAATCAACACAAAGCTGTCGTCCTTCCTCCCTCATCTAGTGGACACAAAACCGTTGTCATAAGAACCTCACAATGTGATCATGGTATGTTGACATTAATAGGGTGTTTGGCTTTTGGGTAGAACCAAGTAGTCCTAACCAAACACACAGTATAAAGCTCTCAATAACTACAGTAAAAAACAAAAAGTTGTAATAGTGTTTACTCACACATGCTACAATGGTTGTAACTAAAATTGGTTCTAACTATTGATTCCAATCACAATTTTCAAATATCATATAAGTGGTACTAATTTAACATTTGTGAATAAATATACGAGTTTTAAAGTTTAATTGGAAAATTGAGCTTGAGGGGGGGACAATTGAGGGTGGGACAAATAAGAATAATCTTAAACAAATTATTAAAGCCCAGGTCAAACAACAGAATTCTCAGACAATACATGTCCGTCGGATGAACCTGGGCCTATACTAATTAAACATTCCAAATGGGCTTTTAGTTAGCGTACGTTTTTGCTTAGAAGTGTCTCCAGATTCTTTCTTCGTATTCAAAGCAAGCAAAGTGACTCCCATAAACGTCTCACTGTAGACCTTTGAACTACTTAAAGAGTCCCAAGTATTCTATTGTAGCTCCCACAACACAAAACAGTCACTGTCCAAAATGCGGTGAAAACCCAGTAGGTTTTACAGC
This sequence comes from Artocarpus heterophyllus, assembly GCA_025403435.1. Classification (NCBI taxonomy): domain Eukaryota; kingdom Viridiplantae; phylum Streptophyta; class Magnoliopsida; order Rosales; family Moraceae; genus Artocarpus; species Artocarpus heterophyllus. Next base: position 34,087,611 of record CM046347.1, read on the forward strand.
CAATCATAGCACGCCATCCAAGCTAGTTAATTAGACGGTTCGTGACCATCTCTAGCTAGTAACTACTAAACTAGAATTTTCATCCAAAAACACTAAAAGCATTAGAAGTAGTTATTATGTAATAATCTCACATAAATTAAGTAGCAAGAATTTTATGGCATATATATATATATATATATTTATGTGTATTGTTATTTAAAAGATGATATACATTCATGTACTTGGTGGGACAAAAACGTTGGCCATTCACAGGGTTGTAAAGATTTTAACTCAAAAAGTAGTTATTATGATTGGCCTTTTATACAGTTGAAGCAAGCTTAAACATATCCCCATGTCCTCTGCTTTTTGTGCCGTCTCTTCTCTACTTTTTCCTCATTAACCCTGTTTAGAAGATCATATTGTTACACCAATGGCAAGGCCATTTCTCAATTATCCCATTCATAGTCTTCCATTTCCATTTCCATTTGCATTAATTGCAACTATATCTATATTTTCTCTTGTAACATTTCAAAAGATCAAGGAAGGAACGATTATAACGAACCAAGGGGGCAACAAGAAGCTCGTTTCGAGGATTTCGATGGTGAAGATGATTCATTGGAGGAAGTTGCAGGCAGATGAAGAAGATATTTCAGCTGATTATCAAACTAGTAGTAAGGAAGAAGTTTGGAGGAAGACGATCATGAGGGGAGAACGTTGTCGTCCACTAGATTTTTCAGGGAAAATTGTGTATGATTCTCAGGGAAACCTTCTACATGAGGAATTGCCTCCCTGAAATTTTACTAGTTTAGTAAGTTCACAGCATGTTTCTCTTGACGAACCATGCATGATCACCTGCCACCAGTTGCCAATAAAACTACCCCTACTACTCTAGACGTTTGAGATTTTTTTTTTTTTTTTTTTTCCCGTTTGGTTGTAGTTTATGTTGTATGGATTTTAATTAATATGCATAAACGGGCAAATGTTTGGCAGATTTTTGTATCGTATATGAATAGAATGGACTGCTGCTGAACAAGTGCTGAAGCGTGTGGAATTCGATTGATATGTTGGTAGTGCGACTCTTTTTATTATTATTATTATTATTATTTTTGCTTGTTATGTTGGTAGGGTGACTTCAAAAAGAGTTTGCAAGCTCCCTACTTTGTGTTGCTTCAATAGATAAACTAGAAGGAAGAACATATTCTAACCTTCTTGCACCAAATTCTAGTCGAAGATTAAACGGTTTTCTTGTCATAAAATATTAGGTGCCTGTTGTCAAGTTTTAAGGGATCAGTAACATTTGCTTTGTTGTTGTGGGTTTTTTTTTTTCCCTACATTTTATTCCTAAATTTTGTCTTTTAGGAGGTATAAATTGGAATGGGTTGATTTGAAAAACCATTTAAAAGAAATAGAAATAACATTCCCGAGTACCTAAATGCATCTTATTGAATGAAGCGGATTGGTAACTCATAAATAAAGAACACTAACATCCCAGCATCTTAAGGTCATCTTTTGGGACAAAAAATGTCTTTCACCCTTTCAAGTCAAAAACTCATCAAATGAATATATATATATATATGTGTGTGTGTGTGTTTTTGAAAAAGGTTATTTTTAGTTATTTCTTAACTTGTCTATTTATTTTTAGTAACTACAAAAATATAATTTAAGTTTGGAAATTTTATTTTCATTTGATCCTGCTTACTTCATGAATAGAATGAATTGAGACCAAACATAACTAACTACAATAATGAGATTGTCAAACATTCCTTGAAGTTCCCTGGGTATAGGTTCACTTATTTGAAATGAGTTTGACGTTGTCCTTTTGTGCAACATTTTGAGGTGTATTTATTTATGGGCGATTTACGCCTCGCATGGCGGAACGCTTAATAGCAAGAGTAGGTAGCTCGCCTCCTTCATTCGTGTGGCTTTTGGGATTGGATTGTGAATATGATTAATGGAGTTCGTGTTTTCTACTGTTTGACGTTTTGGTCTCCAAAAGCCAATGCCATTCCATGTTGGTATTTTTTTTTTTTATTGCCTTTGTCCTTTTGAAATAAATTTATGCCTCACCAAAATAAATTCCACCCTTCCACTACCTGTACATTTAACAAAATTACATGACATAGCAATACAGATCGGGCACGTTACAATGACAAATTAGACCAAAAAAACGTAGAAAAATGCTTGGATGCACTATGAGTGTTAAGCATCATAACTAATAAAATGTAGTCATTATTTGTAGTTTTATGTTGTGGGGTCACCCTCTATTATATTAGTACGTGGTGTTCAATACTACCAATGCCGACTACAGGTCAAAAATATAAGGTTGAGAAAATGCAGGGAGAAGAATATTTTGTACTAGTTAATACATCTTATGTAATATAACAAGGAACAAGCAAGAGATTGTCCAGGAGCTGACAACAGAAGGAATTTTATATACAGAAAAGAGGAGACCAAAAAGGAACAAATCCCGTGTTTGTTTGTTGCTTTTGGCTGATGCTAGCTTATAGACCAAGACTGCTGCATATGATAATTAAGAGGCCGCTACAGCTAATCGAATTTCTCCCTCCTCAATTGGCAGGAAACTCACTCGTTTCTGCAAATTTTGTATGTAAAAAGAAAGAAGAAAGTAAAATATACATTATTATACATTAGCTAGAAATTGGAAAGAAATGTATGCATTAGTGTCTATTTCTCCTCCATAATAAAATGATAAGAGTTCAGCCACTTATCTTATTACGTAACTAAAAAAAAAAAAAGCTTATAAGCAACTTATTTTTTATTATTCATGAAACAAAATGTACTGAATATTGTGTACCATTATATACTTGCCCTTCCAAAAAAAAAAAAAAAGAAGACAAACAAAAAAATAGTAACAAATAACAGAAAAAGGGTCGGGTAGTTGGCGTTAGGAGTGAGGATAGGTATTAGGTTAATGAAACTGACACTTTGGCCAAGTCACTTACTACAACTACCAGAAACCAGCCGTTTTTTCACCGGGAAAATGGAAATGGATAACGAAGAGAGGAGAATTTTATAAGGACAAACTCAAGAGGCTCTTCTGACTGACCAAAATGAGAACTTCCTTTATAAGCTGAATTTCACTCAAAGTCTCAACCTACATGGAACAGTTGATTTGTCCTTTCGTTTTGTTTCCTCCTAAAACCTTTTAGAGCCCGTTTGGTTCGAGTATTCGAATAGAGTATTTGAATGAAGATTTAAATTTTTGTGAGAGAAAATACTGTAGCAAAATGATTCAAACTGTTATTCAAACCACGAAACAAACGGGCCCTTATTGACTACTCTTTTCTTTTTAATCGTGTAAAAGTACTCACTACCCAGTTAATTATCCGACAAATTCTTTTGTTTTCGAGAAAAGAAAATTAACAAACTTGACGAAATTTACATTCAACCTCAAATATGAAACAGAGCAAGTGGTCCACTTTTCTGAAAATAAGTTACAATTTCTAGTTGGGTGACCAAAACATACCTCAAAAGGTAGTGTAATTATTCAAGGTTAGGAACATTGCCACATTATTCAGTTTCTTTGAGTTGTTTGTGCTGTGTATAATATTGTATAATAATGTATAGTTTACTTTCTAAGGTTGATTGTCACGTTCTAACTGTCCAAGTTTGCTAGTGGTTCCTCTAAAAATTCATATATCAATACTTAACTATTAACCCCATGGGGTTGGTACTTGCCATTTGGTTGCGAATTAGGCAGTCAGGTAAAAGAGAAACACCGACAGGGCGTAGGTAGAGAGTTGAAGAACTAGTAATCGGTTTGAATACAAAGTTCAGCTTTGGTTTTGTAAGAGGACTTCTCCCTTAGAAACTTATAAAATCATTAAATCTGGTCAAAATAATTTTTTTATTGGGTCTAATAGCTCAAAAAGAAAACACTACTGTTAGGTATTTTTTTAAGCAAGTTTCTTAATTATATATGATAATGAAATGTCTTTATCTCTCATTTAAAAAAATTTTAAATTTCTTTATAAATGTGCCTAGACAAGGAAAAACAAATTATGTAGGATAGGATTAATGGTATTTTTCTTGTCAAAGATATTTCGAGGGGTACTTTAACAACTCAATAATTTCGCCATGTGTAACAAAATCAACTTCTAACTGTTATACTTACAAGTTAAAAATTCTCTCTCCTTTTTTTTTTTTCCGAGAATATGTCAATTCTTGTAATAATCATTTAAAGATACTTTTTAAATTCCTAATTAATCAAAATAAAATTAATTTCTGACTCAACTACTACTTTAAAGTGTCACTTACCAAGCTCCTCTTTCTCCGATAGAAAGTTTGTTTATTTCCACCTTCATTTGGTGTGCTTCAAAAAGCCAACCCCTACCACCCCTATATGATGTATCGATTCAAAAAAGAACCAAACATTTTGACTTCGTGATCTTTATTCTTTAAATTGCTTATGGTTTGGGCATTTTCTTTTCTTTTCTTATTACTATTATTATTAGTGGTAGTAGTTGGTAGGTGAAGCAAAGAGAGATAAACTTTCCACTACAATTACTTATTACTTGGAGTTACTAGTTGACTAAAAGGAAGAATTTTCTGTACTTGCCCCATCCTAGTCACCAAAAAACACTTTGCCGCTTCTTTTTATATAAATTATTGATAATATACAAAGAACAAAGAAAAACATATGAATCATTAATCTGATGTCACGAGTAATTAAGAGCCTGTTTATTTTAATACTCGAATCACGGTTTGAATCATTTTGCTACAGTAATTTCTCTTACAAAAATTTAAATCTTTATTCAAATACTCGAATCAAATGGCCTAAGTATTCCACTAAACTTGTTTCTTAACTAAATACAGTTATATTGAGGCTGAGACGTGTTTTAAAATAATGATGATTTTGTTCAGGGAATATTAGAATAATCATGTCAAGCCATAATAATTGTCACAATACATGGTAATGCCATAATTAATCGCTCTCTACATGTACACAAAAATAATCTTTTTTTTTACTGTTTCATGTACAACGCCAAGCAATACGGTTGATTTTTAAATAATTGAGTCAAGAGTGATGAACCAACATATGAAATGAGCATGTTATTATTATCAATCCTCTTATAAGTTCTTTTTCTTTTTTTTTTTTTTTGTTGAAAAAAGCACTTCTCTTATTGCTCGTGAAACCAAAAATTATTTGTGCAAGATTACCCAAATTTTTTTTTTTTAAAAAAAAGTTCATATGAGAACAATATTAGAAACGTAGTGCAAATTTAACATTTACCTAAAGAATCCACTATAATCTTTTTTTAATGAATTAAGTTCTCCATTATCAATATAGCTTTTTTTTTTCTTGATCATTATCAATATAGCTTATTTTTAAAGATATTGACAAACGCAAACACATCACGTGAAAACGGGAACGAATCAAATAAAAATAAAATAATACCAAGTATAAAAGATCACATCGAATCATCATCACGGGAATGAATCGAATGATAAAGAAAAGAAAAAAAACAGCATTATCATTTTATTTATAAAGAACCAAAAAAAAAAAAAAAAACCTTACCTGAGGAACCTTGTGATTCTCCATTCGAGCTGGCTTCAACTCGTCACGGCGCAGCAAACCATCTCCGTCGTCTCCGACAGCAGCGCCGTCATTTCCCATATAAAGATGAATAATCTTCTCGGCCACCTCAACTTCATTTTTACTTTCCTCAACCAACTTCTGAACTTGGGCCCTGGGCAGCCTCATCTTCAGCCTCAGCCCGCTAGAGCCCTGCAGGCCCGATGACGATGACGGCCTGACCAGCGTCAGGTCCGAAACAGACCTCCGGGACAGCATGAGGCACTCGAGGCGGTCCTTGGCGCTCATGTTTATCCCCGACCGGACCCTCCGTGCGCTTCTCATCTGATCATAATCATTTTTATTATAATCCTCGGAAGTAGCAAACTTAGGAATCTCCACCAGAAAATAAATCTTGTTGGGCTTGAGATGTTGTTGTGGTTCCAAAGGCTTTGCTCTTATGCCGAATTGCTTGACGGCTTCTGAATCCAAGAGGACGTGTTCCGGATGATCCTTTGTAACGTCCAAAGCTCTTGTTGGGATCTTCACTTTGAACGTCTCGCCGTTGATTTTCATTACCTTTGCTTTCTTTCTTCCTCCTCCAATGCTGTTTCCCATTTGATCTGCTTTTCTTTTTCTTTACTTTTTCTTTTTGGTTTTTATGTTTTGGTAGCTTTTATGATAATCACTCAAGTCTCAAGGACAAGGGCTATTTATCAGCTTTTGCTATGGCGAGCGTTTTTTGGACATGAACGTGATGTTTATATGTGGGTTTTGGTTGTTGATTAAGAATAATTAAATGGAATTATTAAACTTTATTATCACAAATCATAAGGTGTGAAATTGGGGAAATACTACTGAGATTCCCCACGAGAGGATTTTGTGAATCTAAGTGGGAACATAAAGTTGAATTTGGACTAAAATTGGCTAGGTGGGTAAAAGTTAAATCATTATGTTTCGGCATAATTTGAGGCCTGGCCATATATATGTAAGGACCTTCGTTCATGTATACCATGATTAGAAGTTTGTGGTTACTTTTATTTATATTCCTTTCGCATCTTCTTTTTTTTTTTTTTCCAAATTAAAGAGATTATACCACACTCTCACAAGAATGTCTGAATCATTTGGACAAAAGTGCTTTTTGAGAATACCCAAAAGAAAAGTTGAAGAGATGCTTTAGCTTACATCATGCCATAACCCTCTTTGTACACCTATTGACTTGCGACTAAAATGACCCGCTGCAAGTTGCCGAAATAATGGCAATCGCAAAAGCACAGTCGGGTGAACACGTCCAATTAGGGATGGCATTCTTATTGGTAGGCAGGAGATCTGTGGGTACGCGTCTTGAATAAGGAGGGTACAAGGATACTATACGAGGGTGGGGGCAGGTATGTGGTCAAAATTGACCCTCGAGCCAGCGTGGGGTGGGGTGGGGGAAGCTCTCCCGCCCCGCTTCAACCCTATTATATGTTCTTTTATTTTTTTATTTTTTTATTTTTTTTACATATATATATATTTATGTGTGTGTATATTTTTATATGTATTTATATATATTTATAAAATATATAAGCAGTTGTATTAAATTACAATGAAAGAAAAATGGAAACTGACTTTAGTTTTTATTAGAGGTAAAAATAATAGAAAATGAGCATCGACATGTCTAGTCGGACAACCATTACACATCTTTAGTTTTTATTATTATAATATTAACTCCTGCATAGTTAGTTCATTGTTAAACAATATTATTTATTTTATAACAATCCCATTTTATTCACATCTGGTGGATACCCTATGATAAATCTTACTATGTTTCTATAACATATAATGTAACGCCCCCTCATAGGACATCACAGTTACCGTCTCATAGCATCTATTATTTATGGTAAAACATAATTTTTTTTACATATAATATAATTCATATTTAAATAATATTTTTTGGTATACACAATCAAATTGAGAATCACATCTCTCTACTAATCATAACCCCGTATGGAGTGCTTGACAACTCAATACACCAAACTACGAGTTGTCGGTGAGGGGACATTAAGTCCCGGATTCTCACTAAGGCATTTCTTATACAGTGTGTTCTATGACTTTTGACCTAAGAGAGTGCCATTGCCTCTCCTTATTTTTCTTTTAGGGTATACATGCCAAAAGGACGTAACCGTCGCCCTTTTCACGTCTAGCCATCCTCTTATATCCTTACCAATATGTATAGAGTCTGTGTTTCCTAACGATGCTTTTTAAATTATGTTAAAACATGTAAAAAAAACTTGATCTTATTGTACACTACAGGACGAGTCCACATCATTATGTCTTACGTAACATTCATATGATGATATTATCAAAATAACATATAACATATCTTACAAAATAATAAACAATATTAATTACATAAAACCACACAAAAGATGAGTAATAGAATCCCTACCTCTTTAGCGAATAATCTACTGATAACTTCTAGCTCACAAAACCGAGTTCATCACGTAAGTTTAAGAACATAATTAATTTTAACAACAACAAAAATTGACTCCTATTCCAATCTAAAATGTTCTGAAAATAATTTAAAATAAAATAATATGAGATTAAAATATTTTAGAATAAAACAATTGAATAAAAATTTTGTATTAGGGTCAGCTTGATCCAACTTATAATATATCAAACAGCAATAAAATTGACAAAGGAATAGGATAAGTGAAATGGTGGAAGGCATCCAAAGATATTAGTAGGTTGTCAATTTGACTCTTGAGGAGAGCAACTTTCCAGTTATATACATTTTTGGCTTGACAAAACAACATGTAGTTTGAATGAAAAACAATACCTAGAAATTTTCTACAGAGAACCTAAAATCTGAATTTTGAGTTTTTCTTCAAAATATTGGTATTCTAATAGCTTTCTAAGCATAAAAATTATATATAAACAATATATAATCATCCACAAAGACCAAAAACATATTTTGCACAAATTTTATATTAAAACACAAATTGAAATCAAAGTCTAAGTTTACAAAATCTAACCTCAAAATTTAATCCAAAAGTGTTGTTTGATCTTGAAAATTCCCAAGTTTCCTTGATCAATGAGTTGCTAAGATGAAGTTTATATAATTTTGGTTGAAAAATGGGTGGGAATTTGAGGTTTGGCCTCTTGGGTTTCTCATGGTATGGTGGCTGCTGAGAGAGGAAGAATGAAAGCAGAGAAGAAGTTGAAGAAAGGAAGAAAATGAAGAAAATGAAGAGGGAGAAAGAGAAAAAAGGGATTTAAAAAAAAGAAGGAAAAAATAAATCAATATCTCGTTGAATGGGAGATACTTGTCTAAGATTTGATGAGAAACAACAAAGGAGAAGGTGAGGGAGGGGTCTTCACTGGAGGACTTTAAAGGAAAATGCCAAAATGGCATTTTGTAATTAGATAAAAGTTCCAAGGGTATTTTGGTAAATAAGCTAAATAGGTGTAGGACAAGTTTAGAAAATTTAAAAAGAGGTAGAATAAATAATATGAGATAAATTCTAGATGCAAAAAAGTTTTACGAAATTCAAATTAGCACACTAATAATTAATTCAGACATAATTATATCCATTAAAAATAAAAGGTATTATAGTTCTACTCTCCTTAAAAGAATTCATCGTCGAAATTTACGTACGATTGGAGATGACACTAAATCAAATAAGGGCACTTCTCTCTCATTTCTGATTCAGGGTCCCAAGTGGATTCCTTAACATCATAATATTGCCACATCACTTTTAGTAGAGCAATTTCACAATGACGTAAAATCTTTACTTCACGATCTAATATCTGAATCGGAACTTCAACATAAGTCTGTCTCCTTGGATTAGAACATTTCTCCACATGATGACATATGACGGATCTGGCTTGTATTTCCTCAACATCGACACATGGAATATATTGTGCACATGGAACAGTTAAGGTGGTAGATCTAGACAATAAGCAAGTTGCCTAATCCGTTATATAATCTCAAATAGTCCCGTATACCTTGGTGTTAGCTTTCCTCGAACACCAAAACGAGATATGCCATGCTTTGGCTTCACTTTCATAAATACATAATCCCTAACCATGAACTCTAACAGTCACCTTCTCTTATTTGAATAACTCTTTTGTCAGCTCTGCGCAGTCTTAAGATGATCATGCATAATTCAAACCTTATCTGTTATTTCCCTTATAAATTGCAAATGAGATTAATGTGCTCTTCCTTTTCAGCCCAACATAGAGGAGATCTACAAGGCCTACTATACAAAGCCCTATATGGAGCCATCTCAATACTTGTTTGGCAGCTGTTATTGTAAGTGAACTCAACATACGATAGCTGCATAGCCTAATTAGTTCCAAAATCTAACACAAAGCACGAAACATATCTTCAAGAATTTGAATGACATACTCAGATTATCCATCTATCTGAGGAAAGCAGTTCTAAAATTTAGTTGAGTTCCTAAGGCTTTTTGTAATCCTATCCAGAACTTAGATGTGAAACGTGTATCTCAATCATAGACTATTGACAGTAGTACACCATGCAATGTCACTATCTTCTCTACATATAACTGACATAGTTTGGAGATATTATAGATATTATAATTTGCTCTAATTGGAATGAAGTTAGCTATTTTTGTTAGACGATCCATAATTACCCAAACTGCATTATGTCCTAACTGGGTTCTTGGAAATCCTGTGATGAAATCCATCTTTACATGGTCCCACTTCCATTCTAGAATAAATAAGTTTTTCAACTCACCTTTAGGCTTTTGATGTTTGGATTTGACTTGTTGACATGTCATACACTTGGATATAAAGTTACTATATCACACTTCATTCCACGCTACCAATAATGTCGCTTTAAGTCCATATACATCTTAGAGCTTCCAAGACGAATAGTAAAATTAAAGCGATGTACTTCATCCAACATTGCATGTTGGAGATAAGGATCTCCTAGCATAACTAATCTTCCCTTGTAAAGCAAAAATCCTTCTAGTCCTATCTGCCATCCATCTAATTGTTCACCATTTTGTAATTATTCCCATATCACACGTAGTCCTTCATCATGCCATTGTCCTTGTTTCATTTGTTGGATCAATGTAGGGGCTGTTATTACGTTGAATACGAAGGTCGTTTAATTATCTTCATAGTACTACAAGTCAAAGTCAACAATGATGGTTGTTCACCTCTAATCTTCTAATGCTAAACTAGCCATAATCTTGTGATTTTTATGGCTCATAGCATTTGTTACTGCATTTGATTTATCAGGATGGTATTGAATACTAAAGTCGTAATCTACCATGTACTTGGCCCATCTTTGTTGTTGTAGATTAAGATCCTTTTGAGTAAACAAATACTTTAAGCTTTGGTGGTCGGTGTCAACCTCCAATCTTACGCCATGAGGTAACATCTCCAAATTTTAAGTGGGAAGACCATGGTAGCTAACTCAAAATCATGTATGGGATAATTCCTCTCGTGGGGTTTTAGTGGTCATGTAGCATAAGCAACTACTCAACCATGTTGCATCAGTGCATGACCTAATCCATTTCCTGAGGCATCAGTGTACATAGTATAAGATTCCTCGTTATTAAGAATAACAAGTATAGGTGCATTAATGAGTCCATGCTTCAATTCCATAAATGCTTCCTCACATTTGTTGTCCCATATGAACTTGACATCCCTCCTAGTAAGTCTTGTCAACGGAGAGGCAATTCTTGAAAAGCTATCCACAAAATGTCTATATCCAACTAACCCGAGGAAACTTCAAATCTCTGACACGTTCTTTGATCGCTCCCAATTCAACACTATTTCAACTTTAGAGGGGCCCACTTATATGCCTTCTTTAGAAACAACATGCCCTAGGAACTTGAATTTCATCATAGAAACGTTACACTTTTCCGTCTTTGCATATAAGACGTGTTCCTTTAACGGTTGTAGAGCAATCCTCGGATGTTTAGCATGCTCTTCTTTGGTCAAAATAGATCAAGATATTATCAAATAAAACAATGATAAATTTGTCCAAGTACCATCGAAAAACTTGATTCCTTAAATCCATGAAGGCTATTGAATTGTTAGTTAACCCAAAAGGAATGACAAGAAATTCATAATGACCGTATTGAGTTTGGAAACCTGTCTTTGGAATGTCTTCTTCTCTTATCTTCAATTGATGATATCTAGACCGCAAGTCAATCTTTAAGAAATATCAAGATCCTCCCAACTGGTCAAACAATTTGTCAATATCGGGAAAGGGATACTTGTTCTTAATGGTTAATCGGTTGAGTTGGCGATTATCGACACAAAGTCTTAACGACCCATCATGCTTTTTCATGAAAAGCACTAAAGCTCTCCAAGGTGATGTGTTTATGTGAATAAATCCCTTTTCCATCAATTCATCTAATTTTTTCCTTAATTTGGTTTTGTCAACCAGTGCCATTCGATATGGAGCAATGGAAACAAGTGCTGCTCCAAGGACTAAGTCGATGAAAAAATTTAATTTATCTATCTAGCGAAAGTCCTGCCAGTTCATCTAGAAACATATCTAGAAATTCATCCACCATTGGAGTATAGGAAGACGAGTCATTCTTCTTTAATTCTCCCTTTAAAGCGAAGATCACCCTAAGAAATTAAAAACTCCTCCTGTTAGACATGTATGCCCTAAGAAGTAAAAATGTAATAAGTTTTTGGAGACATTTTTATGAATAAAGAATTTATTTATTGTTTATATACCAAATCTTGTCCTCTTTACATTCATATTTATTGAATGCATATTAAGCAAACAATAGTCTGAGACTATCAATCTAAACCTTAAGAATTGGGCATATGATAGACAGATTATGTAGAAGACACGATTCTTAAGGTGATGGTCTAAATCATAAGATCCGCAATTGAGGGAATTAAGTTGGGCGCTTTATTCATGTAAAGATTGTTATGATGTCTATATCCCCATTAGAAAATGGTTTGTCTTGGCCATCGAAGGTGGACTCCGTGAATAGAAACATTGGCACATTGTCATAGGTGACGATGTGTTGAATTGGGCATAAAGTAAATTGATTTATATTAATAATTCTGTCTCGGCAAATCTATTCACTTTAGACAATCATTTGTATTGTATATTAATCGTGAGAGGAATAGTGGACCTGTTGTCTTGACTTATGTCTTTTGATGTACCAAAGGGTGACATCCACATCTTAATAGTGGTATGCATGTTGATACGTTAGAGGCATAACTCTTGATAGCATAGACATGTTATTCATAGATATGAAATCCATAGCTCGTCTTCAGGAGTAGTGATATCCTCTTATATGCGTTAACTTGTAATTGAAAAACTGGAGCACTCATCCATTTGGATACATAGGTGTAACCGAAGAGTATGCTGTCTTTGGATGGTAAGTTTTTCGATGGTGAGATAATGGAATGTAAGATAAAAATAATCGGGAAGGTAAGACAGAACTTGTCCTTAAGCTAGTTATGGATAATCCTATGGGGATACGATACACTATGATATGTCATAGAGACTTAGCTATACGGGCTTCGTAATTCTATATAGTTATAGAGTGCAGCTCGAAGTTTTTAGTGGAGTGGCGTTGGAGTTGATAATTATGAAATATATATCTGGGATATTGTGTTTCATAATAATCAGGAGCTTGAACTACATAGGTCTATTTGGTCCCATTTGCTAGATCACAACATCCTGTAACGATACGGCATGCTTTTCCAATAATTTTTGACTTATGTCAGATTTATCAGATTGGTTGAAATTCGAAAGAATCAAACAATTTATATCTATTTATCGATTGAATTAATTTTGTGATAAAATTAATTCAAGATAAACTTGCTGAATTATTGGGATCGAATAATTCTTCTCTGTTTATCAGTTTATTTAATTTTGAATAAATTAGATCAAGATAAACTTGTAGAATTATTAAGAATTCATTTATTTTCCTAGAGATTATCTAGATAAAGTTGTTTTAATTAGATGACTTTTCTATTGGGTTATTTGAATTAAAACTGAGACTTTATCCTCTAGAATCTCGGGTGAAAAATAAAAGATTCTCTATGATTTTTTTGCGGCAGTTCGACATGCCGATCCCCAAGTTCGGCCTACCAATGGGCCAAGTTCGGCCTACCTATGCGCGGAAAAAAAATCACGCATTTTCACACAGATTTCATCAAATATTGATCCAAATTTGTTTCTGATTCGATTTTTTGAGACCTTATCTGATAAGGATTGACCCTAAACCCAACCTCTATAAATAGGGAGTGAGTTCGTAAGTTATTTAGATCAATTGAGAGATTAAGAGTGATACTCTACTAGTGAGAATCTAAAAACTCCCTGAGAGCTCTTGTTCACAAATCACGAACACTTGCTTTGGGTTCTCTCAATTGGTTAGAAGGAGAGTCACCTCGTGAAAGAGCTGTACATGTGAGCCCACACTCACTCTGATCGTGGATAGAGAATAGCAAAGAAGACCAGTTGGTTGAGGCTTTTCTGGAACGTTACTTCTCTTCACGGATTGCAAGAGCTTTTCGGCACACAAAAGTGAGTAAGATCTGGTTAATTTATGCATATAGTATGTCAAACTTGTGCTTTATAAAATACTCTAATATAAATTTTTAAAATTTCACTGCGTACTATTTTTTCAACAATTGGTATCAGAGCCATGTTTTTTTACATAAATTTACGAGTTTGTGATCATGTTATATATATAAATTTTGTAATCTTAATCTCTCCTATGCTTGAATTTAATTTTATCGAGAGTTGGCACTCTAGGCTTCTAGATATTACATATGTTGTCATGGATTATGTGGTGAAGGTTCATTAATTAATTATGGTTGATTAAATTATTATTTAATTATTAATTAATTCATTAATTTATACTGGTAATGGTTCCTTAGAGGTTAGAATATGTGTCTAGGTTTTTTATATAATTAGATGACGGACTATCAACTCCGTCTAGGAATTATTATTTATTTTTAAATTTGTCAGAATTTTGTAATTAAATAATTATTCAGAGAAGACGGATCGAGAAGGCGGATCTAGGAGATTGATGATGACGCTCCCAGGTATTTCTTGAGTCTCTAATTTTATGTTTTTGAATTGTTGAAAATAAAATTGATGAATTTTATTAAAATTTATATTTTTTGGAATGGGTGATTTATGCTCGGTCGGCATGCCGAACCTTCAAGTTCTGTAGGCCGAAGGTCGCAGATCGGCAGGCCGGACTTGAGGTTCGACAGGCCGACAGCGGGGCAAAAATCAAGAGGTTATGGAGGTTCGACAGGCCGACAGCGGGGCAAAAATCAAGAGGTTATGGCGGCAGGCCAAACTTTTAGTTCGACAAGCCGATCTTTCATGAGTCGGCAGGTTGATCTTTCTTATCAGCAGGCCAATGGGTCGTGACCGGTAGGCCGATTAGCCAGATCGGCTTGCCAACCGAGAGCTAAAAATTTTCCAAAAAAAGTGCAGTTTTTCCAATGCAGTTTTAATTTTATTTTTGGGACAATTTTGAGAAACATTAAATTTGGATATGATCGAAAATATAAAGTATTCGATTCATACGGGATTAAAGAATTGAAGATGGGCATTACATGAAGAATGATACAACTTGAGGATTCAAGGATAAAGAATTGATAATATGTTTTGATTATTCTCTTGTATTATCTGATTTCTATTCTCTAGGATGAAACTATAATATTACGGTTATTATTATTTTGTTTGTAGCTTTGCTTGATTGCGTTGCTTGTCTGCATTATAATAAGATTTGTCGTGTATATTGATAACATGTCATATAGAATACGGAGTGCCACTCATATTAAAATTGTTCATGCATGATCTTAAAATAAAACCTTGATTTCAAAAGATTGAGTAGGAGAAGGTTTTCAAAGAGAGGACCTAAGGCCTCCATCGTTGGTCCATAGGCAGAACATGGTAGTCCCGACCCCTAGGAAGGGATTCTATCATGTACCAGATTGAATCTATGAGAGGATAAGGTATTTTAGCATGATTTATGGTTGCACACCCCTAGGTAGTGATTATAAATCATGGATAAAATATTGAAATGATGGTAATAT
The DNA here is from genome assembly GCA_025403435.1 of Artocarpus heterophyllus. Lineage (NCBI taxonomy): Eukaryota > Viridiplantae > Streptophyta > Magnoliopsida > Rosales > Moraceae > Artocarpus > Artocarpus heterophyllus. Next base: position 34,103,182 of record CM046347.1, read on the forward strand.
ACTCATGTTAATTTTATTATTAACCTCCCCTAGGAGCTCTGTTAATAAAATTAATGGCCAAAGAAACGATTATTAATATATGCTGGATCATACGGGTCCTGGATGGCATATATTAATCAGGAGGGGATCCGTGTTCCTGATTGAATTTGACATGACTCCCCTTGGAGCTTATTGAATTATGAGTTGGGAATTATCGTTGTAAGGTTGTGATATTTTCAAGGTTTTGACACATAAATACATTTGTATTTTTTACATGAATGTGTTATCTTACTAAATTATTATGATATGTTTGCTTATGTTTGGTATATGATTCTTTACTGTAGATTAAAAATGTCTAAAAATGCTTTATCATCGATACTTGACAAAAACCTATTAGATGGAGAGAATTATAATGATTGAAAACAGAACCTAGATATCATCCTCTCCTTTGAAAAACTAAAATTTGTGCTGACAACTAGGGCTGTACAAAAACCGCCCCACACCCGCCAACCACCCGCGCCCGCCCATCTTGAAAAAGGTAGGTTTACGTTATCAACCCACTAGCGAGTGGGTTGAACCTGCCCACCAATATATTCAGGTAAACGGGTTTGGTTTTAAGTTTTTGAGGGTGGGTTCAACTCGCACATGCCCGCCTATATATTTAAAAGAAAAACTTATCATTTATTTGATTTTGTTCTTATTTTAGAGATTATTGAACAATCCAACACTCCAAGCACGAGCTCGGCTGCCTCTTAACATATTGGAAATTGGAAATTTTCCTATTATTTTGTGAAGTGATCAAAATTCAAATCAAGTAAGTTAGTAGAGAAAGCCTTAAAAAGAAAAAGAACACTTGACTTTGTTCATCGTTTCATTTGTAGCATTCTATTATTTTCGAACCCAGTGAATAGGCTTTAATCTTTATAGACTCTTGACTTTGTTCATCACTTTATCTGTATTTGATGTTTCTAATTGTAGTGAATGATTATGTTTCTTAATTTGTACTTTTGAATATGGTCACTGTCTTTAGGCATCAAACTTGCTTGTTGTTGGGAATGCTTTATTTATTATCATCTTATATTTTATACAAATTTTCTTCACTTTCTAAAAAAAAGGTCCAAAAAATTACATTGGATAATAGCATAGGTCTAAACTGCCTCAACCCGCCCGCACCCACCTGCAACCACCCAAAACCAAATCGAAACCACCCGCCATGTGGTGGACGGTTTGTGGGTTGGTTAATCGCCAACACGTCATCCAAAAAAACCGCACCACACCCGCCCAAAAACCCTCAAACCGCCTACCGTTCACCCCTACTGACAACCCCTTGTCCTCCCGAGCCTACGGGAGACTCGTCTAATGAGCAATTCCAAGCATGTGATTGCTAGAAAGATGCTAATGATCAGGCCCGCTGCTATGTTATGGATAGCATGAATAACGTACTGCAAGCTCAACATCAAGATTATAAGACTGCAAAGCAGATCTTGGATAATCTTGAGGATATGTTTGGAGGCCAGGCCATAACAAAGCGGCAAGGGGCACTTCGAAAACTTCTTAACTGTAAGCAGAGACTGGGGACATCTGTAAAGGAGCACATGATGTTGGTCATGGGTTACCTCACTGAGGCTCAAACCAATGGAGCCGATATTGATGCTAAAACTCAGATGACTATGGTCTTTGAGACTTTTTCAAAGGAATTTATTTCGTTTAGAGCTACATTTAATTTAAGCAATAGATGGGATATGACCTTGATGGAATTAATAAAACAGTTACAGGAGTTTGAACTACTGATCAGGGAGTTTCCTGCGGGTGGAGAGGCCAACATGGTAGCTACTTCTAGTTCCAATCCCAATTTTGGGAATGGAAAGAAGCAACGGGCCAAGGACGGGAAGTCTTCTATTCCTGCTAGCACCAAGAGCATGAAGAAAAAGAAGAAGAACCTGAAGAAGCTTAAGTGCTTCTTCTGTGGGAAGGTCAGACACATCAAGAAGCATTGCAAGGACTTCCTTTCCCAAGGAGGTAGGTGTGATCTTCTGTATTTAGAAACTTGTTTAGTTGAGGAATCCAGTGACATTTGGGTTATAGATTCCGGTGCAACTAATCATATTTATGTTTCTCTATAAGGGGTTCAAAGAAACGAGAAGTCTGCTATATGAAGACTTCACGCTTCGGATGGGCAATGAATCCTTGGTCTCAACAGAAGCAGTGGGAGATGTCCATCTTTATTTTGATAATTATAGGAATTTATTTTTGCAAGATTATTTTTATGTTCCTAAATTTAAAAGGAATTTAATTTATGTAGCTTGTTTATTTAAAGACTCCTATTTGGTTTCTTTTAACGATAAAGTGGTGATTCGTAAAAGCAAATCTTTTATCTGTTCTGGATGGATACAAAATAATCTATATTTTATCAAACCTAAGATAAACTTATTGCTTAATGCTAAGATAAATGATAATTTTAAAACTTCTCACTTTAATAAGACTTATCTTTGGCATTTGTGCCTTGGTCATATTAACCTAAATAGGATTTAAAGGTTAGTAAGGGATGGACCTTTAAGTCACTTAAAGGTCGAATCTATACCTCAATGTGAATCTTGTTTAGAGGGTAAAATGACCAAAACATCATTCGGTAGTAATGTAAGAATGGGCCGGCCCAGCCCATTCTCCTTACGCCCACACTGGCCACGGGCTAGTCCGGTGGGCCGGGCCGACCGGCCCATATTAAAAATACCTTGGCCCAGCCCGGCCTAGCCCGAGGGTCAATTTTACATGGGTCATGTCGGGCCGTGCCGTGGGCCATAAATGAGCCGGCCCATCTTGGTCCATCATGGGTTTAATGGGCCAACCCATCTAAGCATGTAATTTTTAATTTTTTATTTTTGAATTTTTAAACAGGTTAATAACAAATATAAAAGTTTGAATAGTCAAGGGAAATATAAAAAGAGATATTTTATTTACGATTGCCTTATTAAAAACCTTTCCAAGGAAAACCCAGTGGGACAAAACCTTGGTAAGAAAAAAAGAGTACAATCGGGATAATTATGCATAAGATGCTTACAAAATTACTAAAAACAAAAAAAAAACATAAAAAATATTGTTCATAATTAATTACAACGCATTACTCCCAGTAGGAGTATCAGAAATGTCTAAATTTTCAAAGTCATCAACCCAATCATCTTGAACTTCTTGGCTTCTTCTGCGAGCACCCTCCCAATCTTTAACGCACATTACTGCTTCCAGAATATCATCACTCATACGTGCACGCCGTTCATCAAGTACTCTACCGCTGCAACTAAATACTTATTCACTTGCAACTATGGATACTGGTATGGTTAGTATATCACGAGCCATTTTAGAGAGCACAAGAAAAGTTCTCGACTATGATCTCCAAAATGACAAAAGATCAAACTTATTGAAAATATTGTTCATAATTAATTACAACACATGACAAAAGTTCTTGACTATGATCTCCAAAAAAAACATAAAAAATATTGTTCATAATTAATTATAACGCATTACTCCCAGTGGGAGTATCAAAAATGTCTAAATTTTCAAAGTCATTAACCCAATCATCTTGAACTTCTTGGCTTCTTCTGCGAGCACCCTCCCAATCTTTAACGCACATTACTGCTTCCAAAATATCGTCACTCATACGTGCACGCCGTTCATCAAGTACTCTACCGCTGCAACTAAATACTTATTCACTTGCAACTGTGGATACTGGTATAGTTAGTATATCACGAGCCATTTTAGAGAGCACAAGAAAAGTTCTTGACTATGATCTCCAAAATGACAAAAGATCAAACTTATTGAAATCATGACCACCACCTTGCTCTTTGAAAATGAATGCCACAAAATTTGTTTCTAGATAGTTTTCCAATTCACTACGTGTTGAAGATATGGATGATGCACCGAAACCAAATTCGGTGTAGCTAATCATACTTGCCCATGAAGAACCATATGGTACAGATGTAGTATTTGCTAAAGGTGCAGAGGATACTGTTTGGCCTCCTCCATATTTTTCATTATATGCAGTAAATATATTGTTAACTTTTACTTGCACATTTTGAATAGTTATGATATCAGAATGCACCCTTATTTTTCCCCTATACCCTTAAGTAAATATTCAACATCGGCTAATTTAACTCTTGGATCCAATACAACGGCTATGCAATACAAAGGTGGAACACGCTCCCAATATTTTTTGAATTTTTGTTCCATGAACTCAACAGATTCCCTTAACATGTCAAAATCTCTATGCATATCGAAGGTTGTAACAATGTCATATATTTTTATGTAATGCATGAGGAGAGGTGTGATAGTACACACCTGAGAGTTGGAGAGTGGCTTAATAAAAAACCTTCAAAAATTGTAGAAGCATGAAGCAATTTGCCAATCAAATTCTTGAAGCGACTCAGTTGGATTCTTCAATTTGTAATACGCGGTTATGACCTTTTTGTATGGTAGGCATGCATTCAGCATCAAATATGTTGAATTCCACCAGTGTCCTACGTCAGTTGGAAGTTTTCTGGGTTTCATGCTTGCTCTCTTGCAAAGTTTAGCAAACTCTTCAATTCGAGAGCCAAAACTTGCTATGTAACCCAAGGCCGTTTGAATATTTTCCAAATAACCTTGAAAAAATTTTATGCCATCTTGAACACACAAGTTAATAATATGACAAGTACATCTTTGGCGTAAAAGTGTTTTGCCATGTTGTGGTCTTAATGTTGTTTTGAAAAGGTTAATAGCAGCAGTATTAACAGATGTATTATCAAATATGATGCTCAAAACCTTTCCTTTAATGCCATAAAAATAAAAAACTTCCATGATGACATCATGAATAGCCTAGCACCATGAGGATAAAGCATTGGTCGAAAAGCAATTAAGCTTTTTTGAAAAGAGCAATCTTTATCCACATAATGTACAGTTACACAGATATAACTAGTTTTGGTATGACTTTCCCACAAATCAGATGTGCATGCAACAGATGTAGTGAATGAACTAAATATAGTTACTAACTTTTCCCTCATTGAATGAAAAACTTTCATGGTGTCAGCTATTGTGGTAGTTCTTGAAACACGCCTATATTGTGGATTATAAGCATTTTGAATGTACTCCTCAAAGGCTGGATCATCAGTAAGACTAATTGGTTGTTGAGCACTAGCCAAATATCTAGCATGCCATTCTCTAGCTCTTTGTTGGTCATATGACCAATTGGTAATAATATCATAAGGGCTAAATTGAAGTGTTCGTTGACGACAATCAACACCACCTACACCATGCTTAGCTTGGCATTTTTTGCGATGCCTCTCTAAGTGACCAGTGCCAGAAGAGGATTTACCTGTGTAGTCTTGTTTGCATACTTTGCAAATTGCACGCTCTTCTGTTACACCATTCTCTTTTGTACGTGTTACGAGATCAAAGTAACTCCAAACTGGTGAAGTTCGTTGAACTTTCCTTTTGCCCTTACGAGTGACTTCACAGAAGCAATCAACTTGAGATAGTAAGTCAACTCTACTTTCTTCTAGTGGATCATTAAATTGTTCTTCTTTGTTGATCACCAAATGTGAAATGTTGGCTCTCCCTTTATGTGAGGATTGCATAGCTTCAATAAAAAATAACAATAAATTAACGTAACATAAAATTAAATAAAATAATTACACAATAAAATTAACTTATAACAATACAAAATTAATGAACAACAAATGAAATAAATTATACCTTCAAGTTTTTTTTCCTTTCTAAAGAACTCTAAGTAATCTAAAAAACAAGACAATACATAAGATATTAGAAGTTTATTGAATGAGTATCTCTGTTAATGTTCTACGTTTATTTATAAGTAAAAAAGTTTATTTTTTTATTATTTTTTTATTTTCTAAATCTTTTTTTTTTTATTTTTTTCTTTCAAGTGTGATTTGATTAGACAAACATTGCAGGCCTTCCTTCTAAGCCTCTATGTTAGGCCTGCCCCTTTATAATTACATAGGGGAATCTAATGCCATGTTCACTCACAGGTGAATATGACATGCATAAATTATATAATATTTAATTCTTATATATATTAAATAATATATATATATATTAAATGTATATTATCTTGATGTGATAATACATGACCTATAGACTCAGGGTAATATTTAATTCTCCATAGGAGTAATCTGCGTCAGGGTAATAATTAAGCTCCATACATACTAACAATGCCTACAAGAAAAAAAAATTAAAAAAATGCAAAGAAAAGAAAAAGAGCTTGTCAGGCCTATTGCAATGTGATGTGCATGGGGGAATCTAATGCTATATTCACTCACGGGTGAATAGGGCATGTATATATATTATATAATATTTAATTCTTACATGTATCAAATAATATATATATTAAATGTATAGTATTTTGATGTGATAATACATGACTTACGATTCAGTATCTGATTCTCAACTTTACTTCTCAAAAACAAAGCATACTTACAAGGAAAAAAATAAAAAAATAAAAAGAAATGAAAAGAAAAGAAAAAGAACTTGTCAGGCCTATTGTGATGTGATTGCATTAGGGAAATCTAATACCATATTTACTCACGGGTGAATATGACATGTATATATATTTATAATATTTAATTGTTATATGTATTAAATAATATATATATATATATATATATATATTAAAAGTATAGTCTTTTGATGTGATAATACATGACTTACAATGGGCCTACATGACTTACCAGATAAGGTCATACTCACCCATGTTCACCCGTGAATGAACATGGAAAAATATATCTAAATATATATATATATATATATATTTATATGAAATTGGACTACAATAGGCTGGCCCATTGTGGGCCTATATGGGCCTAGATGGGCCGGCCCATTGTAGGCCTAGATGGGCCAGCCCGGCCTGGGCCGATGGGCTGGCCCATTGTGTGCAGGGTTGGGCTGGCCCATTGTGGGCTGGGATGAGCCAGCCCATTGCGGGCCTAGACAGGCTGACCCGGCCCAGCCCAGCTTAGCCCATGATTTTTCATGGGCCGTGCCGGGCCGACCTATGGGCTAACATATATTGGCCCAACCCAGCCCACTAGTATTTATGGGCCGTGCCAGGCTGTGAACAGCACGGCCCGGCCCATCATCGTAGCAGGACAGGCTCGGGCCAGCCCACGGGCCCTAGCCTATTGTTGCATCGCTACCATTCGGGTCTAAGGGCAATAGGGCCGAAGGGGTTCTAGAACTTGTGCATAGTGATGTTTATGGACCGATGAACATCCGGGCACGAGAAGGGTATGAGTACTTCATCACTTTTATTGATGATTACTCAAGGTATAGGTACGTGTACCTAATGCACCACAAAAGTGAAACTTTTGACAAGTTCAGGGAGTTTCGGGCTGAAGTGGAAATCAATTGGGTAGACTGATAAAGGCACTTTGATTCGATCGAGATGGAGAATACATTTCTGATGAGTTCTTGGGACACTTATTAGAGAATGGGATGTCCCATTTGACTGAGCCGGGCACTTTGCAGCAGAATGGCATAGCAAAGAGAAGGAATAGGACTTTATTGGACATGGTCAGGTCCATGATGAGTTATTCATCGTTGCCTTCATCCTTTTGGGGATATGCACTACAAACCGCATGTTATTTTTTAAACAATGTGCCTTCATAATCGGTCCCTAAAACTCTTCACGAGTTGTAGACGGGTAGGAAGACATCCTTAAACCATATTCGCATATGGGGATGTTCAGCTCATGTCCTGTTTAAGGATCCGAATAAGTTGGAAGCATGTTCGAAAGTTTGTGTGTTTGTAGGATATCCAAAAGAGACTAAAGGGGGCTATTTCTATAACCCAAAGGAAAATAAAGTCGTGGTTTCAATTAATGCAACTTTCCTTGAGGAGAGTTACATGGACGACTTTAAACCTTGAAGCAAATTGGTGCTTGAGGAGTTAAGGAGTAATCCGATCACTTCAAAGGTTCCAAATGAAACCGTTCCAATCAGTGTAGAAAAACAAACAAACTTGAACAACAACCTAATGGGCTTCGGCGTAGGAGGAGGATCAGGCATCAACTTGAGAGCTATATGTTCAATAGGGAGGTCTTTTTGGCTGAACTGGATGAACATGACAGGGATCCTTATACTTACGCAGAAGCTATGGAGGATGTTGATTCAAAACTCTGGACAGAGGCCATGAACACTGAGATAAAGTCTATGGAGACTAATCAGGTCTAGAAGCTTGTGGATCTTCCCGAAGGGGTAAAGCCCATAGGGTGTAAGTGGATCTACAAGAGGAAAAGAGGAGTAGATGGAAAAGTCGAAACCTTTAAGGCTAGACTGGTAACAAAAGGGTTATACGCAAAAGGAAGGAATCAATTATGAGGAAACTTTTTCGCCTGTAGCCATGCTTAAGTCCATCCGGATTCTCTTGTCCATAGCTACCGCTCTCGACTACGAGATTTGACAGATGGATCTCAAGACGGCTTTTCTAAATGGCTATATTGATGAGTCCATTTATATGGCACAACCAGACAGGTTCAGGGTCAAGGGTAAAAAAGGTAAGGTTTGTAAGCTGGTAAAGAAAATTTATGGACTTAAGCAGGCTTCTCATTCCTGGAACATAAGATTTGATCAGGTGATCAAGACTTATGGGTTCTCACAAAATGTGGATGAGCCATGTGTTTACAAACACATTAAGGATGGGAAGGTGGTTTTCCTACTGCTCTATGTAGATGACATTCTACTAATTGGCAATGACATTGGGCCATTGTCATCCGTCAAATTATGGTTGATCAAGTAGTTTGACATGAAGAACTTGGGTGAGGCTAATTTTGTTCTCGTTATCCATATCTTTTGGGATAGGAAGAACAAAATGATAGCTTTGTCTCAGGCTAGCTACATAGATAAAATTCTCATGAGGTTTGCAATGCAGGATTCCAAGAAAGGTGGGCAACCATCTAGGTCTGGAAATACTCTTTCTAAGAATGACTCTCCAAAGTCTGAGGAAGAAAGAGAATACATGAAGAAGGTGCCTTATGCTTCGGCAGTGGGTAGTCTCATGTATGCCATGCTTTGTACACGACCGGATATTAGCTATGCGGTCGGGATTATAAGTCGATTTCAGGCGGATCCAAGACCAAATCATTGGGTTGCGGTAAAGCATATTTTCAAGTACCTGAGAAGGACTCGAGGGTATATGCTTGTGTATTCAGGTGAGGACTTAACTCCTCTAGGATACACTGATTCAGATTTTCAATCCTGTCTGGATTCTAGGAAATCGACTTCAGGGTTTGTGTTTACTCTGGACGGCGGTGCCATCTGTTGGAGAAGTGTGAAGCAAGATTGCACTTCGGATTCAACGATGGAGGCCGAGTATGTGGCAGCTAGTGATGCTTTGAAAGAAGCAGTGTGGCTTAGCAAGTTCCTTGGGGATCTTGAGGTTCTTTCTGGTATGGATAAGGCGGTATCATTGTACTGTGATAACAATGCAACGGTAGCTTATACTAAGGAACCAAGATTTCACAAGAAGAGTAAGCATATTGATCGAAAGTATTATGTGGTAAAGGACTTCGTTGAGGGCAGGCATGTCACGGTGTGCAAGATCGTGTCAGAGGACAATTTAGCTGATTCATTTACAAAGACACTTACTGGGAGAGTCTTCGAGAGGCATGCGGAAGCTATGCGGATGCAAGATTTGTCATATTTACTCACTTAGTGTAAGTGGGAGATTGTTAGACGTGTATGCCCTAAGGAGTAAAAATGTAATAAGTTTTTAGAAACATTTTTATAATAAAGAATTTATTTATTGTTTATATACTAAATCTTGTCCTCTTTACATTCATAGTTGTTGAATGTATGTTAAGCAAACAATAGTCTGAGACTGTCAATCTAAACCTTAAGAATTGGGCATATGATGGACAGATTACCGAAAGACACGATTCTTAAGGTGATGGTCTAAATCATAAGATCCGTAATCGAGGAAATAAAGTTGGGCGCTTTATTCATGTAAAGATTGTTACGTTGTCTATATCTTTATTAGGAGATGGTTTGTCTTGGCCATCGGAGGTGGACTCCGTGAATAGAAACATTAGCACGTTTTCATAAGTGACGATGTGTTGGATTGGGACATAAAGTGAATTGATTTGGATTGATAATTTTATCTCGGCAAATCGATTCACTTTAGGCAATCATTTGTATTGTGTCTTAATCCTTAGATGAATAGTGGACCCGTTGTCTTGACTTGTGTCTTTTGATGTACCAAAGGGTGACACCCAAATCTTAATAGTAGTATGCATGCTGGTACATTGGAGACATAACTCTTGATAGCATGGACCTATTATTCATAGATATGGAATCCATAGCTCCTCTTCAGGAGTAGTGATTTCCTTTTATATGCGTTATCCTGTAATTGGAAAACTGGAGCGCTTAACCATGTAGATACATAGGTGTAACCGCATGGTATACTGTCTTTGGATGGTAAGTTTTCTGATGGTGACATAATAGAATGTAAGGTAAAAATAATCGGGAAGGTAAGACAAAACTTGTCCTTAAGCCGGTTATGGATAATCCTATGGGGATACGATACATTATGATATGTTATGGAGACTTAGCTATACAGGCTTCGTAATTCTATATAGTTCTAGAGTGCAGCTCCAAGCTTTTAGTGGAGTAGTGTTGGAGTTGATAATTATGAAATATATATCTAGGATATTAGGTTTCATAATTATTGGGAGCTCGAACTACATAGGTCCATTTGGTCCCCTTTGCTAGCTTACAACATCTTGTAACGATACGGCGTACTTTTCTAATAATTGTTGACTTATGTTAGATTTATTAGATTGGTTAAAATTCAAAAGAATTAAACAATTCATGTCTGTTTATCGGTTGAATTAATTTTGTGATAAAATTAATTTAAGATAAACTTGTTAAATTATTAGGATCGGATAATTCTTCTCTGTTTATCAATTGATTTAATTTTGAATAAATTAGATCAAGATAAACTTGTAGAATTATTAGGAATTCATTTATTTTCCTAGAGATTATCTAGATAAAGTTGTTTTAATTAGATAACTTTTCTATTGGGTTATTTGAATTAAAACTGTGACTTTATCCTATAGAATCTCGGGTGGAAAATAAAAGATTCTCTAAGATTTTTTTTCAACAGTTTCGCATGCCGATCCTCAAGTTTGGCCTGCCAATGGGGCAAGTTTGGCCTACCTATTAGACAGATCGGCCTGCCTATGCGCGGAAAAATAATCATGCATTTTCACATGAATTTCATCAGATATTTATCCGAATTTGATTTTGATTCAAATTTTTGAGACCTTATCTGATAAGGACTGACCCCAAACCCAACATCTATAAATAGGGAGTGAGTTCATAAGTTATTTAGATCAATTGAGAGATTAAGAGTGATATTCTACTGGTGAGAATCTGAAAACTCCCTGAGAGCTCTTGTTCACAAATCACGAACACTTGCTTTGGGTTCTCTCAATTGGTTGGAAGGTGAGTCACCTTGTGGAAGAGCTGTACGTGTGAGCCCACACTCACTTCGATCGTGGATAGAGAATAGCAAAGAAGACTAGTTGGTTGAGGCTCTTCTGAAACATTACTTCTCTTCACGGATTGCGAGAGCTTTTCGGCACACAAAGGTTAGTAAGATCTGGTTAATTTATGCATATAGCATGTCAAACTTGTGTTTTAGAAAATACAATGATATAAATATTTAAAATTTTGCTGCGTACTATTTTTCCAACACCTCCGTTCTCTAATACATGCTTTTAGTACAACGGTTTTTGTCACTATCTCTGTCTTAGCTTGGAAGTTAATGACTTGCTTGTCCTTGGTGTATAAAGTGACATGTTTTCGATGGCAATCTACTATAGCAAGATATTTAGCGCACCAATCCATGCCTAAGATTATGTTAAACTCCGTCATGGTTATTACATAAAAGTCGGCAGAGAGTCTATGTTCTCCTATAACTACTCACACTAATTTACTAATCATGGGAACCTCAGCTATACCACCCATTGGGATGCTAAGAGTTAAAGGGGGATTACAAGTTTCAATCTCTAATTGTAATATGGAAGCAAACAATGTGGATATGAATGAATGGGTAGCACCAGTATCAAATAACACATGAGCCCATGAATATGAGATGTGAATCATACCGACTACCACAGAATTGTCAACCTACTTTGTTTGTTCAGCAGTGGCTATAGCATAAGCCTAAGCTGTTGCTTTTCCCATTTCGTTGCTTCCTTTTCCCCAGTTCCCTTGACTTATGTTTGCATTGTTATTCTTTCCTATGAAGTAAGGCCTTTGGTTTGCAGGAGCCTGAGTTGCTGATTGAAAATTTTTGCTTTGTTGGAAACCTGAGCCATGTGGTCAATGTTAACAATTGTATGGAGGTTGGAACCCATGAGGTTGGGTTACCAAAGCATGTGGGGCCAGTTAACTTTGTTGTTGTTGGAAAAATAGTACGTAGTGGAAATTAAAAATTTTTATACCAGAGTATTTTCCAAAACATAAATTTGACATGCTATATGCATTAATTAACCAAATCTTATTAACTTTGTATGCCAAATAGCTTTTGCAATCTATGAAGAGAAGAACATTCCAAAAGAGCCTCAACCAACTGGTCTTCTTTGCTATTCTCTATCAAATATCAGAGTGCGTGTGGGTGCATGTCGTACAACTCTTCCACTGGTAACTCTCTTTCCAACCAATTTAGAAAACCTAGAACTAAGGTTCATGATTGTCAACAATAGCTCTCATGGAGTTTTCAGAGTTCTCACACAACAGTACTCACTCTTAATTTCTAAACTGATCTAAATAAGTATGAGTACTCACTCCATATTTATAGAGGTCGTTGCCTAGGTTGGTCATTATCAGATAAGGCCGTAAATTCAAGTTTGGATCAGTTTTTGAGTCAAAATCCACGTAATTAGATTCTACCTCAAGCTACCATGGTCGACCACGCCTAGTGTACCGCGGTTGACCACGCCATCGCGATACCCGAGTTTGAATTAGAGTTCGAATCTAATTCGAACTCCTCAAGTTGATCCGATAGATCCCATCATAAATTATTGGATAAATCCTATCTTATTAGTTCCAGATATCTTTCATAAAGCCTCAATTTTAATTCAAATAACACAATAGAAAAGTTATTTAATTAAAATAGTCTTATACAGATAAACCCATAAAAATAAGATATTATCTACAATAATTCAGCATGTTTATCTTGAACTAATTTACCACATTAATTCAACCGATAAACCAATATGTTTATCTTAAATTAATTCAACCAATAAACTAACATGAATTATTAAATCCAATTAACTCAAATTTTAGCTAATCTAATAATTTAACATAAGTCGCCAATTGATTGGAAAAACACGCCGTATCGTTACAGGATTTATTATGAGCTAACAAAGGGGACCTGATGGACCTATATAATTCAAGCTCCCAATAATTATAAAACCCAATATCCCAGATATATGTTTCATAATTATCAATTCTAACATTACTTAGAGTTGTACTCTCGAATTATATAAAATTAAGAAGCCGAAATAGCTAAGTCTCAATGACATATCATAATGCATTGTATCCCCATAGGATATCCATAATTGGCTTAAGGATAAATTCAATCTTACCTTTCCGATTTTTTTTTTTTACGTTCCATTATCTCACCATCGAAAAACTTACAATCCAAAGACAGTATACCATTCGGTTACACCCATATATATAAATGGTTAAACACTTTAGTTTTTCAATTACAGGTTAATGCATATAAGAGGATATCATTAACTCTACCAATGGAGCTATGGATTTGATATCTATGAATAACAACTCTACGCTATTAAGAGTCATGTCTCCAACGTGCCGGTATCCGTACCATCATAAATGTGGATTTCACCCTTTAGTATATCAAAAAAACATAAGTCAAGACAACGAGCCCACTATTCATTTCAGGATTAAGATACAACACATATGCTTGTCTAAAGTGAATTGATTTTTCGAGATAGAATTATTAATCTAAATCATTTACACTTTATATCCCAATCCAATACATCGTGATTTCTGACAATGCACCAATGTTTATATTCATGGAGTCCGCCTCCGATGGTCAAAACAAACCATCTCCCGTTCGGGATGTAGACAACATAATAATCTTTGCATGAATAAAGTGCCCAACTTTATTCCCTCCGTTACAGATCTTATGATTTAGACCGTCACCTTAAGAATCATGTCTTCTGCATAATCTGTCCATCATATGCCTAATTCTCAAAGGTTTAGACTAATAGTCTCAAACTTTTGTTTGCTTAACATACATTCAACAAATACGAACGTAAAGAGTATGATATTTAGTATATGAATAATAAATAAACTCTTTATTGAGAAAAATGTCTCCAAAAACATATTATATTGTTACTTCTTAGGGCATATATATATCTAACAATCTCTCACTTGCACTAAGTGAGTAAATATGGCAAATCCTGCATTCCTATAGCTTCCACATGTCTTTTAAAAACTCTCACAATTAGTGTCTTCGTAAATGAATCAGCTAATTGTCCTCAAATGCAATTTTGCGTACAGCAACATGCCCATCCTTAATGTAGTCTTTTCTTACATGATACTTCTGATCGATATGCTTACTCTTCTTGTGAAATCTTGGTTCCTTAGCATTAGCTACCGCTACACTATTATCACATTACAATGATACCGCCTTATCTATATCAAGAACTACTTCAAGATCGTTAAGGAACTTGTGGAGCCACACTACTTTTTTTGAAGTATCACTAGCTACCACATACTTGGCCTCCATCGTTAAATCCAAAGTGCAATTTTGCTTCACACTTCTTCAAACAATAGCACCGCCAGTAAAGTAAACACAAAACTCAAAATCGATCTTCTCGAAACTAGACAGGATTGAAAATCTGAGTCATTGCATTCTAGAGGTGTTAAATCCTCACCCGAATACATAAGCATATACCCTCAAATCCTTCTTAGGTACTTGAAAATATTCTTGACCACAACCTAGTGGTTTGGTCCTGGATCCGACTGACATCGACTAATAATCTTGACCGCATATCAAATATCCGATCGTGTACGAAGCATGGCATGCATGAGGCTACCCATTGTCGAAGCATAAGGCACATTCTTCATGTATTCCCTTTCTTCATCAGACTTTGGCGAGTCTTTCTTAAAAAAAGTAATTCTAGACCTAGATGGTTGCCCATTTTTTTTAGAATTTTGTATTGCAAACCTTTTGAGAATTTTATCTATGTAACCTGCTTAGGAGAAAACTATGATTCTGTTCTTTCTATCCCAAAAGATCTGGATACCGAGAACAAAATTAGCTTTACCCAAGTCTTTCATGTCAAACTGCTTGGTCAACCGTAATTTGACCGATGACAACACCCCAACATCATTGCCAATTAGTAGATTGTCATCTACATAGAGAAATAGAAAAACTATATTCCCATCCTTAATGTGTTTGCAAGCACATGGTTCGTCCACATTTTGTGCAAACCTATAAGTCTTGATCAGTTAATTAAATCTTATGTTCCAAGGACAAGAAGCCTGCTTAAGTCCATAAATTAGCTTTACTAGCTTACAAACCTTACCTGCTTGACCCTTAGCCTTGAACCTGTCTGGCTGTACCATATATATGGACTCATCAAGATAGTGATGGATCTTGCATTACAAATGTAGATGTTTAAGTGGAGACACTTGGAATTAGAGATTGGAAATTATGTACTATATTGATTGATGTTTCTTAGTATCTTTGTCGTATCAGTTTCTGTTATAGTTTATTTGTTAGTTAATAACTCAATGGATTTGATTTGCATTTGTGTTGTGAAGCTTTGTGTTTATGTTGGTTTTCGCTTATTGAGATAATTTTAGACCTTTATAAGACCAATATCTTACAAATTTTAGCTTTTTGATTCATTTTAGGTTAGTTTTAATTTTTTTTTTATTTTCATATTGCTCAACACGACCAACTTACTTAACCCACCCAAACTTTAATTGGGTGGGTTGATTTTGAACTTTGGGTTAATTAGATGAGTTAAACTTAAAAGAAGTATTTACACAAAGTGTCTGTTTTGAGCCCATTGAATCTAATTTTGTCGACTTATAAACATTATTACAATACTATCTATTTTTTAAATTTTGGCGACCTAAAATGCTCATTATATCAGGGTTTATTTTTGTAAGCTTAAACAATTTTTGGCATTTTTTATTCATTAGCATATTGGTATTATATTAAATGATGTACTGACTCCACCCTTTTTATATACGCGGGATATCCTTATTTTTTTTAGTTGACCTTGCTTTTTTGGGTAATTAATAAGGTAATTTTGTGATTAAATCTCTGATAGTGTTGACTGCTTTCATTTTTCCTCCCATATTTGTATTTTGAATTTTAATGTCTCACTTCATTCTTATTGAACGGGTGCATTAACAGTGCTGCTTGCTTGGCATGCTTCATCAGGTTTGCTCCTTTTTTTTCACAATTTTATTTTTTGTTTTTTGTTTTTTTAATCATTTCCCCTACTTCATTTCGGATATTTGCTCATTGTTGCTATATGTATTTCTTTTATTTTTTTTTTCCATACCACTGGTTTCAAGTAAAGGGTCTTTGTTATTATTATTTTTTTTTGGCTTTTTAACGTTTTCATCACGAAGAATATGTAAGTAAATACTAACAACCATAATTATCATTGTGACAGTTTTCTGTACAAATTTTCATTTGTGATAATGACATGTTCGTTATTCTCGATATCATTTTGATAATTATGTAGTCATTATTATGATTATCGTTCTTTTTTTTTTTTGTTTTTTTTTCATAATTACTTATGTTTACTTATAATTATGTATTCATTATCAAAAGCATATTTTTCGATTAGCCTTTCAATTTTTTTTTCTGCACCTACACATAAAGTTCTAAGTCTTTGTCATAATTTTCTTCTTCATTATGTCAATAAAGGTTTTTCAAATATAATTATGATTAATTATGTTAATATAGGTATTTGACTTATTAAAAACTTTCACAAAATGCAAAAAGGAGCCATTTTGATGTAGGATCAGTATTGAGTGGAAACGCTATTCATTATGCAATATTCTTTTGATATTCAATATGATCTTAATCAAGTTTGTGTAGATTGAGAAGTTTTCTTTTACAAAAGGGAAAAAAAAAACATTATAATAAAACAATTGACTTGAACGATTTCCAATTTGATTATGGTGGTCCCAAAACCCTAGCTTCTCTTTTGTTTATTCGGTTTCTTTTTTTTTTTTTTTAATGTCATAATAAATATGTAACCTATCATAATAATCATATTTGACTTTCATGTTTAAAAAGGAAATAATCGGAATTCATATTCTGTGTTGATTCACACTGGTCAGTGTTTCCTAAGTTAAGCATTCATTATTTAAGGATATAATAGCCATAACAAGTGTCATTGTAGACACCTTCGTAACTAAACGAGTTTATGGTCAATTTTACATTCAATGTGTTATAATTAAACAGCTATGTAAATCACCCAACTTAAAATAAGTTAAAAATAAAACTTGTAAAGTTGTGTGATAAACATGTGTTGAATATTACGAATTTTTCGAAAATATTCAAGCATATAGAGGGCTAACAATAAAACCTAATAACATAGAGAAGTTCCTACCCCGCCGCCCAAATTAAGAGATTGATAACAGAAGCATCTTGCTGGTCCCAGGGTATCTCATCTCCCAATACATCATCATTTGTCACCACTACATCTGACTCATGACTCCTACAAGAGCATGGAAAGGTGAACAGAACACACATGTCAGATCTCAAATAAGGACCACAGCATAAACAAGAACAAAAGGAACAAGTAGAATACAATAACCAAATTGAACGACCAAGTTAGCTCACCAATAATGAAGAAGGTACAAAAAGATTTTTCTTTCCTCAAGAAAATAGCGGTCCATACACAGCAAATTTCAATTTCAATTCATATAGCACAGAAAGTTGTATTTGCTTTTTTTTTTTTTTAAAAAAAAAAAAAAGAGAGATAAAAATTGGCTAGTTTAGAGAATATTTCTGTTGATGCTATTCAGCTAAAATTTGGAGCGAAATCCACTTGAAGGTAACGAAATTTTGTCTTGTTGCATGTTAGTGGCAACCAAATAGAGGTGGACTGGAAACTATAGAGTACAGTCAAACCGTGTTATAAAATACAATTCTCCTATTATTCTATTAGACATTCTAATGCGACCATAATCAATCTTGTTTCCAGAAAAAATATAATTTCCTGCTTAAGTGATTTACTTTCATCTTAAATCCTATGTCCTCCATATACATCAAACGCCTCTGTGACGTGTAAGTTATAGTAAAGAAAAAGCACACGTGCACAGGAGCAGCTGAACCTCCATCATCATCATCATCATCATCATCAGCTGGTGCTGCTTCTCCATTGAGATCGAATTCAGATGATCTCTTCCAGTCCAGTGTTGGTGGGCAAATAACCCTTTCAGGCTTCCTTTCATGATACAAAGTGTAAATGCATCAATATAAGCAGGTTTGTAGATGCCATGGAGGGCGTGCTTCAGCAAAGATAGCAATTGCCTGTTTGATCAGAGAAGAAACAAGGACATAATAAACAGGTTGTTTAAGCAGAAAACAAAATAAACACACAACTTAGTACGACACTGACCCGAGTGACGGACATTGACAGTTGTGAACACATCAGGTAATGGATAATCATATATCCTGTCCGATTGTGCCCATGTGTGCAATGAACAAGTATGCACTTCTTTGAGTGTTTCTGACGCAAGAGGAATTGCGAAACCTGGAGAAGAAAGAGCAACGAGTAGTTGTATGCATAACCAAAATACCACTATGTTGAAGAAGGTTTCCGAAATTTGCAACTCAAAAACATTAGGAGTTATTATCTTTAATCAGTGAAAATAAAACATTCAAAGAAAAAACAAGGAAAGGGAATGCATAGAGAAACAGTCCATGCATACTGCAATATAAGATAAAACAGAGACAAGCACATAGTAAAGAAAAGATAAAATTACAACATATATCATATATGTGTATAGAATGGATAGAGACATGTTGACGAGAAAACAAACCTCGTAGACAAACTGGTTGACAGATGGATTGTCAGGCACAGAGCCCCGCCCCTTGCATTGGATCTACATTAGAGGCACAACGGGGGAAAAAAGGTTTCATTCAGGAAACACGCATGAAAACAGAACTATATGCATATATGGGATCAAACTGCTGACCTTAAACATGTTTAATACCCTCTTTCTTCAGATCTGTTGTTTGATAGTAACGAGAAGTATTTGTCAAATCAATCACTTAACCAAGCTGAAACTTGAACATGATTAAATAATAAATAGTTCTTTGAAAATTAAGAGAAAATTAATCAGTATTTTCTATTATTTTAAAATTACACTGGGTATGTATATAAATACAAGTCTACAGCCGGAAAAAAAGGGAAACTAATGATTCCTAAAATCATGGAACCTATCCTGGAACCTATCCCACAATCTTTGGGATATCAAAACAAATTCTAACAAACTCTCCTAAAATCTGTAATTTCCTAAAACATAAAATATAGCTGTTATACATTTCGACACTCCCCCTCAAGCTAGGAATAGATGTCTTCCATTCCCAGCTTGAAAATACTATGTGAAAATTCAAACTGTGTAATACCTTCATTAAGACATCTACTAGCTGGCTTCCAGATGGTACATATGACATGCATATAATTCCTTCCTCCAATTTCTCTTTGATGAAATGCCTATCAATTTCAACATATTTAGTCCTATTATGTTGAATAGGATTATGAGCTATATTAATGGCTAATTTGTTGTCACAATAAAGCCTCATAGGACCTTCCATCTTGATTCGCAAGTCATCCTAGGATAATTTTCAACCACAACAACTCACACACGCCTTGAGCAAGTGCTCGAAATTCTGACTCAGCTGATGATCTCGCTACAATGTTCTGATTCTTACTCATCCAAGTCACCAAATTGCCTCCTAGAAAAGTACAATAACCTGTAGCTGATCTTCGGTCTACCGTTGATCCTGCATAGTCTGCATCAGTATAGGCTTCTAGGGAAAGATGACCATTCCTCTTAAACAAGATTCCTTTCCCTGGACTTCCTTTCAAGTAATGTAGAACTCTATAAGCAGCTTGAAGATGTGACTCCCTTGGATCATGCATAAATTGACTGATGACACTTACAGAGTAGGCTATATCTGACTGAGTGTGAGCAAAGTAGATAAGTCTCCCTACAAGTCTCTGGTACATCTGCCTATCAACCTTAGGTTCTTCCTTTGCATCTCCAAGCTTCTGATTAGTATCCATAGGAGTAGCAATTGGTTTACACCCAATCTTACCTGTCTCCTATAAAAATCCTAAACACATACTTATGTTGTGATATAAAAATCCCTTGTTTAGAATATGCTACTTCAATTCCAAGGAAATACTTCAACTTCCTGAGTTCCTTTATCTCAAATTCCCTGATCAGTTGCTGCTTCAATTCTTCCTTTTCTTTCTCATCATTTCCAGTTATAATGATGTCATCCACATATACCAAGAGAGCTAGAACTCCCCCTGTTGCCGAGTGTTTCATGAACAGGGTGTGGTCACCTTAACTTTGGCTATATCCTGACTTTTTCATAGCCTTGGAGAATCTGCCAAACCATGCCCTAGGAGATTGTTTCAGCCCATACAGGGCCTTTTTTGGCCTGCAAACTTTATTACCCATGTTGTCTCCAAAGCCTAGGGGAATGTTCATGTATCTTTCTTCATCCAAATCACCATAAAGAAATGCATTTTTCACGTCATATTGTAGAAGCTGCCAGTCAAAATAAGCTGCCAATTCCAGTAAAATTCTCAGTGTTTATTTTAGCTACTGGAGCAAAAGTCTCCTGATAATCAACTCCATAGGTTTAAGTGTACCCTTTAGCCACTAACCTCGCTTTATACCTTTCAAGTGAACCATCGGCCTTGTATTTTACTATGAAGATCCATTTGCAGTCAACTATATTCTTCCCCTTTGGTTTCTTAACAATCTCCCAAGTCCAGTTCTTTTCTAATGCTTTCATCTCTTCCCTCATAGCATTCCTCCATTCCTTCCTTGTCAATGTCTCAGAAACGGTATTAGGAATAGAAATGGTATGAAGGCTCATAATGAAATTTTTGTGGGCTGATGACAAGTGGTTCAGAGATACATAATGAGACAGTAGATATAAGGGTCTTTTGGTGCATTCTCTTCGGATGGCTATAGGTAGGTGGGAGTCATCTGTAGCAGGCTCGGCAGGCTGTGTATGCAATTTGTGATGGTTCGGATCTTATCATGAATTCATTCCTAGCTTTCGGATTGGATTCTTGAACTTGCTGCAGAACTGGAACAGTGGCTGCTCATCGAGAGTACACCTTTAAATGCCTTGGAGACTCATGAATAACACAAACCGACTCTGAAGGGGGCACCTTTTCAAGAAGACTTGGAATAGAATTGTTTTCAGGAAGAGTTGGAATAGAATTGGAAACGACTGGTACTGTTATTATTTCTGGAGCTGAAATAGGTTTCGGATTGCTTTTTGATGCAGACGCATGACTGGGATTCTCTTGGACAGACACGGGTGTAGGAAAAGGATTTGATTCAGGAGCTATTTTCCTGAGATTAAGAGGTTCAAAACCCACTAACTCACTAGGACTATCTTCCATCAAAGATATCTCCCCCTGAAGATAGGACTGGGAAAAAAATGGCTTGTTCTCATTGAATGTTACATCAGCCAAGATATAGGCCTTACGGGAGTGAGGATTGTAACATTTATAACCCTTTTGAGTGGATGAGTAGCCAATAAAAACACACTTAATGGCATGGGGATCTAACTTTCCTTTGTGTTGTTTATGAACATGAACAAACGCAGTACATCCAAATACCCTAGGAGTGAGGCCGTTTGAGGTTCTAAAGTTAGGGTAAAAGGATTGAAGGATTTCCATGGGACTTTTATAATCTAACACTTGTGAGGGAAGTCTATTTATTAAGTGTGTAGCTGTATGTATGGCTTCTCCCCATTAATTTTTTGGAACATGCCCTTGAAAGAGTAAAGCTTGGGTGACACTCAGGTAAATGGCCATTTTTCCTCTCGGCTACCCCATGTTGTTGAGGTGTATCGACACACGATGAATCATGGATAATCCCTTGTTTTTGAAAGTACAGTGTCAAAACTTGCTTGAAATATTCTCTAGCATTGTCCGATCTGAAAGTTTTAATTTTAACCCCAAATTGATTTTGAACTATAGAATGAAAATTATGTATAACATTACTAACATCAGATTTGTTTTTGAGTAAGAAAATCCATGTGACCCTTGTATAATCATCAATCAAGGAAACAAACCAACTGAGCTCCAGACATATTAGGAATAGTAAAGGGACCCCATAAATCACTATGAATTAATTGAAAAGGATGAGAACATCTTTTATTACTGATAGGAAACTGTACACGTTTAAGTTTTGCTAACTCACAAATGTCACAATGAAGACTTGAAGCATCAACATCCTTGAACAAATGGGGAAACATAAACTGTAAGACTCGAAAAGATGGGTGGCCAAAATGTAAATGATAGAGCCATATGGCATCTTTATTTGGAGTACTAAGAAATGATATGGACAAATTATTCATGTTTTTCTGAGGGCACTCAAGATGGTAGAGACCGTTCCTTTCCTTAGCAAGTCCAATCCTCCTTTCCAAGCCCTGGTCCTAAAAAACACAACAAAAGAGAGAAAAAATAGCACAACAATTAAGGTCGTGAGTGAGCTTCTGGACAGACACTAAATTTGCCAATAGTTTTGGTACATGAAGGACGTTTCTTAGGGTTAGAGAGTGTGAGATGAGTATGTCTCCTACTCCTGCAACAGTTGCCAGGGAACCATTGGCGACAACAATCTTCCTATTACTAGGGCACGGGGTATAGGTATGAAAAAAATGTAAAGAGTGGGTCATGTGGTCTGTGGCACCAGAATCAACTATCCATGTATTGGTATAATACTGGTCTTAGGCATTCAAACAGAGAGATAGTGAAGAATTACCTGAGATAGCTAATGAACCAGCTCCTGAGGGTTTCTCTAGTGATCCCAACAGATTTCATATGCGTTCAATCTCCTCAGGGCTAAAGCTACGTTTGTCTGAGCCTTCATCAGGTTTTGTCTGCTCAGTCACATGAGTTTGAGGTCTTTGTTGCCCATTGGTGGACCATTCTCGGCTAGGTGGCTTCCATTAAGTTTCCAGCACTTCTCCTTTGTATGCCTCAGTTTTTTGCAGTAGGTGCACCACAGGTTATCTTCATTTTCTCTCCACTGTTTGTCTCTTCCCATCTTCTTTGGCTGCTCCCCTTTATTTTTCTCCTGGTAATCAGTCTTGGTGACTAATGCAGATGCTTCCACAGTTTGAGATTCAAGCATAACAGTCCTTCAGCTTTCCTCAGCTCTAACCATGGATATGGTTTCCTCCAAAGAGGGTGTTTCTTCCTTACTAAGGATTTGCACTCGAACCTGATCAAATTCAGGATTTAAACTGGCGAGGAAATCATACACCTGGTCCTCTTCAATGAAGGCTTTCAAAATAGCAGCATGATGAGTACACTTCATGTCAAACACATGGTAGTGGTCGAGTTCCTGCCACAGGTTTTGCAGGATATTAGCATATTCAATTACAGACTTCTCCCCTTATTTCATTGCCCCAGTCTTTTATCTTGATCTCATATATTTGTGCTATATCATGAGCCTTAGAGTAAGTACGCCAAATAAAATCCCAGATCTCCCTTGCTGTAGCCAAAAACATGTAGGTGTCATTGATCGCTGGATCCATTGAGTCCTAAAGCCAGGACATGATCATACAGTCTTCTTCATCCCAAACTCTGAAGCTGGGATCTTCTTTCTCTAGTCCAGGTTCAGTCAGGTGGCCGAGACGCCCTCCACCCTTTAAATAGGTCCGGATTAATTGGGACCACTTCAGGTAATGTTTTCCATCGAGTCGATATGATGCTCTAATGTTCTGCAAATCACCAATCTTTTGGATTGAATTAGACTCATCGGAAGGGGTGAGGTTGCTGGTGATGGTAGTTTCGGATGTGGCCATATCTAATACAGAAGAAAAGAGGAAAAAGAAATAAAGGTGAGGGCAGCAATGAAGGCTGTGGGGTGAAAGCAGCGAGAAGGCTGCGTGCGAAAATCAAGTCCCTAGGAAGAACTCTATAGCTCTGATGCCATCTTAGAAAATTAAGAGAAAATGAATCAATATTTTCTATTATTTTAAAATTACACTGGGTATGTATATATATACAAGTCTACAGCCGGAAAAAAGGGAAACTAATGATTCCTAGAATCATGGAACCTATCCTGGAACCTATCCCACAATCTTTGGGATATCAAAACAAATTCTAACAAACTCTCCTAAAATCTGTAATTTCCTAAAACATAAAATACACCTGTTATACATTTCGACAATAGTCATTCAAATAGCTGAAAAGAAAAGAGTCTTAATAATACTTCATAATGGGAAAAGAACTCCTTTTCTAGTGCAAAGTACTTACTTTTCTTCTCAAAACCCTCTGTTAATGAATCACTTGTTTAAACGAGTATCATTTACTGGGAATAATATAATCGTTACAAGATTCACCAAGTGGAACCTTAGAAGGTATCATGCAAAATATTTCGTTACCCACTGGAAGGCAATCCAACCAACCTACATTACAAAACCAATATGAAGAACCACCAAGACACGCTTAAGAATGACAACAAAGAAGAGCAAAAAAAGAGAATGGCATCGTTAATTAACATAATTGCAGGATATCAACCTCATAACTATAAGAATCTGTAGGTAGATTGCTATGATGACTGAGAAACATAAATATCTTAACTAACCACATAATCTATGACAACATATATAATATATAGAAACCTAGAGTGCCAACTCTCTATAAAATTAAATTCAAGCATAGGAGAGATTAAGATCACTAAATTTATACATATAATATGATCACAAACTCGTAAATTTATGTAAAAACCTATGTCTCTAATACTAATTGTTAGAAAAAGAGTATGCAGCAGAATTTTAAAAAATTTTATATCAGAGTAATTTTTAAAACACAAGTTTGACATGCTATATGTATAAATTAACAAGATCTTACTAACCTTTGTATGCCGAAGAACCTCCGTAATCTATGAAGAGAAATAACGTTCTAGAAGAGCCTCAACCAACTGGTCTTCTTTGCTATTCTCTATTCACGACCGGAGTGAGTGTGGACTCACACGTACAGCTCTTCTACCAGTGACTCTCCTTCCAACCAATCGAGAGAACCCAAAACAAGTGTTCATGATTTGTGAACAAAAGCTCTCAGGGAGTTTTTCAAATTCTCACCAATAGAGTATCACTCTTAATCTCTCAATTGATCTAAGTAACCTGTGAGAATCACTCCCTATTTATAGAGGTTGGTCCTAGGGTCAGTCCTTATCAGATTAAGTCTCAAAACTCAGATCAGAATCAAATTTGGATCAATATCTGATAAGATCCACGTGGAAATGCGTGATCTTATCCTTCGTTGATCGGCAGGCCGAACAGGTCCCATCGACAGGCCGAACACATCCATTAGCAGGCCGAACTGCTGAATAAAAAATTTCACGAATCTTTTATTTTTCACCCGAGATGTTATAGGATAAAGTCTCAGTTTTAATTCAAATAACTCAATAGAGAAGTTATCTGATCAAAACAACTTTATCTAGATAATCTCTTAGAAAATAAATCAATTCCCAATAATTCTACAAGTTTATCATGATCTAATTTATCTAAAATTAAATCAATCGATAAACAAACAAGAATTATCTAAACCCAATAATTCAACAAGTTTATCACAAAATTAATTCAACCGATAAAAAGTCATGAATTATTTGATTCTTCCAAATTTTAACCAATCTGAAAAATCTGACATAAGTCACAAATTATTGGAAAAACATGCCATGTCGTTACTAGATATTGTGAGCTAGCAAAGAAGACTAAATGGACCTACATAGTTCAAGCTCCCGATAATTACGAAGCCCAATATCCCAGATATACATTGCATAATTATCAACTCCAATGCTGCTCCACTAAAAACTTGGAGCTGCACCCTCGAACTACATAGAATTACGAAGCCCGTATAGCTAAGTTTCTATGACATATTATAGTGTATCGTATCCCCATATGATAATCCATAATCGACTTAAGGACAAGTTCTATCTTACCTTCCCGATTATTTTTATCTTATGTTCCATCATCTCACCATCAAAAAACTTACCATCCAAAGACAGTATACCATTCGGTTACACCTATGTATCCAAATGGTTGAGCGCTCCAGTTTTTCAATTACAGGATAACGTATATAAGAGGATATCATTACTCCTAAAGAGGAGCTATGGATTCCATATCTATGAATAACAAGTCTATGCCATCAAGAGTCATGCCTCCAACATACCGGCATGCATACCACTATTAAGATATGGGTGTCACCCTTTGGTACATCAAAAGACATAAGTCAAGACAACGGGCCCACTATTCATCTTAGGATTAAGGTACAACATAAATGATTGTCTAAAGTAAATCGATTTGATTAAGGTACAGCATCAATGATTGTCTAAAGTAAATCGATTTGCCAAGATAGAATTATTAATCCAAATCAATTCACTTTATGTCCCGATCCAACACATCGTGACCTATGACAACGTACCAATATTTCTATTCACGGAGTCCTCCTCCGATGGTCAAGACAAACCATCTCCCAAAAAAGACATAGACAACATAACAATCTTTGCATGAATAAAGCGCCCAACTTTATTCCCTCGATTGTGGATCATATGATTTAGACCATCACCTTAAGAATCGTGTCTTTCACATAATTCGTCCATCATATGCCCAATTCTTAAGGTTTAGATCGACAGTCTTAAACTATTGTTTGCTTAACATACATTCAACAAATATGAACGTAAAGAGGACAAGATTTAGTATATAAATAATGAATAAATTCTTTATTGATAAAAATGTCTCCAAAAACTTATTACATTTTTACTCCTTAGGGCATACATGTCTAACACCTTATACCCTAAGAGAGTCCTTATGTGACGTCTGGCACGGGCCCCACCTCAAGCCTCCATAGGACCTACCTTGCGAAGCCCCTAGACTTACAGCTCTTATTGGTAAACTGTTCCTGTGTCGTCCCACTCATCTGTATTATCCCCTCTTGGGCCTTCTGGGCCCTCAGGGGTTTCTTTCGCGTCCCTCAGGTTCGAACCTCAAACCTCCCTTAAGAGGTTCTTATTTCTATCACGAGTACCAATTAAGTTAGTAGATCAATTGGTACTCGTGATAGAAATAAGAACCTCTTAAGGGAGGTTTGAGGTTCAAACCTGAAGGATGCGAAGGAAAACCCTGAGAGGCTAGAGGGCCCTAGAGGGGACAGTACATATGAGTGGGACGGCAAGAAAATGATTTACCAATAAGAGCCGTAAGTCTGGGGGCCCCACAAGGTGGGTCCTATGGAGGCTTGAGGTGGGGCCCGCATTGGACGTCATAATAAAACGCGTAACTCAATTGGTACTTGTGATGGAAATAAGAACCTCTTAAGGGAGGTTTAAGACTCAAACCTGAGGGATGCGAAAGAAAACCTGTGGGGCCAAAGGGCCCTAGAGGGGACAGTACAAATGAGTGAGATTGCACAGGAACGGTTTACCAATAAGAGCCGTAAGTCTAGGGGCCCCGCAAGGTGGGTCCTATAGAGGCTTAAGGTGGGGCCCGCGCCGGACATCACACCTTATAAGGCCTCTAGCTACTCTGAGAGTCTTGAGATTCCATGCAGACACTTCCAAGACGCGATGCAAGGTTTGTGCCCTTCGGACGTGGACTTTTGAAAGGCATTCTCTTCGATCCCTGGGACACCCTTGAGACACAACTAACCATATCCAAATGCCTTACACCACCCAGAGTAGTCTTACAATGGGAGACATCTTCATCAATCTTTTGCTTGTTTCTTCCACCTTACCTTGCTCAAGTACAACTCCTTTTTGCTCTCTATGACTATGTTTTGGTGAGAATAGCAACAAAGTAGCCCTTAGGCGTCATTCTCTTACAAGTATAGTTATTTTTATACGTCTTAGGATAACGACATACTTAGAGCTTACGTGGTGAATTCGATTTGTGAGTTAGAAGTTATCAATAAATTATTCACCAATGAGGTAGAGATTTTGTTAATCATCTTTTGTGTGGTTTTATTTAATTAATATTGGTTATTGTTTTGTAAGATAAATTATATGTTATTTTGTTAATATTATTATATGAATATCACATAAGACATGATACTATGGACTTGTCCTTTAGTGTACAACGAGCTCAAGTTGTTTTGACATGTTTTTAACATGATTTGAGAAGCATCGTTAGATTATATGAACTCTATGTATATTAATAAAAGTATAAGACGATGGTGAGACTGAAGAGGGCAATAGTTACATCTTAGGGTATGTATACCCTAAAAGGTTAATAGAGGGGGTGTCAGCACTCCCTTAGGTCGAAGGTCTAAAAACGTGCTGTATAGGAAACATCTTGGTGAGGATTCAGGACTTGATGTTCCCTCACTTGATAACTCTTGAACCGTCAACTTTGAGTTGTAAAGCGCACACTTGAGTAAAGAAACATGATTCTCAACTTTGTTGTGCATATTGACAAACATTATTTAATTATAAATTATAATATATGTATAAAAACTTGGTAATAATTATTATTGAGTATCCACCGGACATGAACATAATGAAATAATTATGGAATAAATAATATTGTTGGATGATAAGCTAATTATGTAGGTGTTAAAATAGAAAATAATAAAACCTAAAGGTAAGTTATGGTTTTTCTACTAGGGATGTCAATACTCATTCTCTAATATTTTTACCTCTTAAGTGGAGTTTAGTATAATCTATCCAACGAAAAGTAGACGATAGCGCTGCCCATGGCGTTTCAGAGTTTCTCTAACTTTATATATATATATATATATATATATATATATATATATATATTGTATGATCATGTAAGATTCTGAAATAGTAGAACTAGATACGTTTGATTATCTGTAGACTGAGAACTGTATAATGATGATGATGATTGTACTTTTAATATTTGGTGCTATACTAAACTGTAGATTGATATTTTAAATATGTTCTTGAATTATTTTATTTTAAAGATCTATGGACACTGTTTTAATGAGTTGAAATGATATTATAAAATTTATTTATATTTACTTAATACTGCTAACTGCACTTAGGGCGTCACAGTTCATTCAAAGAGTCTTCTTTGAATGAGACACAATTAATCTGTGTTGTTCTTGCATTGTATTGTTGTTCCTCCGTTGCATTTTCCTCTTGTCCTGACAGAATAGCTTTGTTGTTTCTTTATTCTCCATCTCTTATTCTTTTTAAACTTGTTTAATCGAGGAATTGAAGGATATTTTACTCTTTAAAACTCCAAAACTCTTGGCGTTGACATGCTTGTTCCTTCCTATGAGAACATTCGTTGCTCCCTTTTTGTGAGCACTTCAGGCATGAATCCAGCCCTAAAGCAAGAGTCATTTTGGTGGATTACTATTCTTTTATTCTTATATTTCTAGAAAGAGACCTTTCTTCCCTTTATGTTACGGCTTCTTAGAACAAAATCGAGTGATGCCTTCATTTTGTTTGAATTGAAAGTTACAACATGCTTGTTTGATTTTCCATGTTCTCTAAAAGTTTTGAGACGCATTTTTCCAGGTGGAAAACTTTCATTAAGCTTTCGTAATGGAAATGTGAAAATTATCATTAATGACATCGTTCATAGATGCTAATTTTTTTGCCCTGGGATTCATAAGCTTTTTGGCACATATTTGAAAGCCATCTTTTTGTCGAGCCTTTGCCTTGTCTGGAGTCACAACTGCTTTTTGGCACCCCTTTATCATCTTTTAGGATTGCAACATTCTTCATCTTATAAAATTTGGCATCTGTGTAATTTACTTGTTCTCCTCTAAATGGATCTGGGTCTATGTTCACTTTCATTACTTCTCCATCCTTACAAAACTTAAAGCATTGACGTAGTTTTGAGGGGAAAATGCCATAATCATAAGGCCATGGTCTTCCTAACAATGCATTATAAGAAGTATTGGAGTCAATAACATGAAAGAGAGCATTAGATCTCAACTCACCAATTTCAACCTTTAACATGATACTTCCTGATTCCTTTTCTCCTGCTTGATTGAATCCTTGTCTGGTTAATATAGTAGGAGATAAATGTCGAGCGTAAAGACCCATTACTTTAAAAGTCTTCAAATTGCTGGCCCACAATCTAACATGATTATAGTAGAAATTTAATATAAACAGAGTTATGATTTTCATATATGCATAAACCAAATTGCATAAAAATCATCTAAATGTGGAAACGTAAAGAACAAAAACTGACCTTCAGCCATTGATAATCTGAAGAGTGAACGGAGAGTTTCTTTGAAACAATTCCTGAAGAAAACAAAACTTGTGACAGGAAGAGAATCTTTTACACCTTATGCAATTTTAGAGATAGTGTATTTCTGAAATAATTGCATAGGCATAGGGACCCTCTCTTACATGATATTTATAGACATCCACCATCATGGTGTGTTACCATCAAGAGGTATTTCTGAAACAAGGCCTTCTTTTTGAAACTTTATATCAGTTTAGAGATAACTTTTGGTTGATACCCTTTAGAAAAATACATATCTATAGGACCAATTAAATTTATTTATTTTTTATTTATTTATTACCATTTAAAAACCAAATAAATAATAATAAATAACATTCTCTCACTTGGTCAACATATATTTTCTAAATAACCAAAAAACAACCAATCTCAAACTTAAGGAATAAACACATGAATCATGGCGATAGGTCCTCTTATAATGAGTATTATCTTCTATGTATTACAATATATTATATCCCTTAATACTAACTCATAAATGGTAACATAACTTAATGAATAAACCCTATGTTTATTCCAGGTCCAACTTAATTGATTTTTCTCAAAGTAATTGAATATGTACACAACTGAATATGAGAAAACATCACAACTGAATAAGAATTTCATAAATAAATAACCAAATGTACGTACAATAAAATTCACATCATAGAACCAAGTCCCATTTGTACTACATGATTCTTAAAAATCTTTGGTGGCATGCCCTTAGTTAATGAATCGGCAATCATCAACTCAATGCTAACATGTTCAATGACCACTTTCTTTTCTTTAACACGTTCTCTTACAACCAAGTACTTAATGTCGATGTGTTTACTTCGACTACCGCTCTTGTTGTTCTTGGCCATAAATACCGTAGCTAAATTGTCACAGTATAATCTCAATGGCCTAGAAATAGAATCCACAATTCTAAGCCCGGATATGAATCTCTTCAACCATACACCATGCAAAGTAGCTTCAAAACAAGAAATGAACTCGGCCTCCATAGTAGAGGTAGCAGTCAAAGTCTGCTTCGCATGCTTCTAAGATATGGCTCCACCGGTAAACATGAAAACATAACTAGATGTTGATTTTCTCGAATTAACACAGCCAACAAAGTTTGTGTCAGAGTATCCAATCACCTCTAAATTATCAGTCCATCTATACATGAGCATGTCATCTTTAGTCCCTTGAAGGTATCTCATCACCTTCTTTGCAGCTCTCCAGTGGTCAACACCTAGGTTACTCTGATATCTCCCTAACATTCCCACAACAAATGCAGTGTCAGGTCTTGTGTAGACTTGAGCATACATTAGACTTCCAACAGCTGAAGCATATGGAATGTTTTCCATTTGTTCCCATTCGAGCTCATTTTTTGGGCATTGGTTCAAATTGAACCTATCACCCTTCACAATGGGAGCTATACTTGGTGAACAATCTTTCATCCTAAACCTCTCTAGAACCTTGTTGATATAGGTCTCTTGAGACAAACCCAAAATGCCTCGAGATCTATCCCTATGGATCTTAATGCCAATAACATAAGATGCCTCTCTCATATCCTTCATTTCAAAGTTCTTTGAGAGAAATTGCTTCACCTTATATAACAAACCTTTATAATTAGTTGCAAGTAATATGTCATCCACATATAGCACAAGGAAACAAATCCTACTCCCACTGACCTTCTAGTATATGCATTGATCTATGATATTCTCTTTAAAACCAAATGAAGAGATAACATCATGGAACTTTAAATACCACTGACGAGAGGCTTGTTCAATCCATATATGGATTTCTTAAGCTTGCAGACCAAATGCTCACCATCACTAGAGAAAAATCCTTCTGGTTGTTTCATATAAACCTCTTCCTTTATATCACCATTAAGAAATGTCATTTTTACATCCATTTGGTGCAAATCCAGATCAAAATGGGCAACCAATGCCATAATGACTCGAAGAGAATCCTTTTTAGATACAGGAGAAAAAGTCTTCGTATAGTCAATTCCTTCTCTTTGAGTGAATCCTTTGGCAACGAGTCTTGCCTTATGTCTCTTAATGTTGCCTAATGAGTCTTTCTTTGTTTTAAAGACCCATTAACATCCAATGGCTTTTACACCATCAGGCAACTTAACGAGATCCCAGACTCTGTTAGATGCCATAGAATCCATTTCATCTTTCATAACACTGTACCATAAGTCAGATTCCTTAGAACTTATGGCCTGTGAAAATGTTTCAGGATCATTTTCGGCTCCAACATTGTAGTCAGACTCTTGTAGATACACAATATTGTCACTAGGTATCGCCGATCGCTTTTCTCTAGTAGATCTCCTTAATGTTGGTTCAACATTCTTCTGAGGAGCATGTTGGTCAACAAACTATTCAACAGGTTCCTGTATCTGTTGTTCAGCTGGATCTATTTCATGATCAGCAGTCTGTGGAACTTGAATGACTTGTTGTTGTTCATCACACATCTAAACTTTTGGCATGTTGTGCACAACAATCAATCTATCATAAGAAGTGGAAGGTTGAGCATCTGTATGATCTTTCTCAAGAACAGTGCTCCAGGATCGATCGCTCCTACTAATTAAGTCATTCTTAAGAAATTTTGCATTCCTTGATTCCACAAATCTAGTACTATAAGATGGACAATAAAATCTATATCCCTTATACTGTTCAACATAACCAACAAAATATGCACTTATGGTCCTTGGGTCTAGCTTTTTCTCTTGTGGATTATAAACTCTTACCTCTGACGGGTATCCCCAAACGCATATATGTCGCAAACTCGGTTTCCAACCTTTGAATAACTCAAAAGGCGTCTTGGGGACAGCTTTGGTTGGAACTCGGTTCAATATGTACACTATCGTCTTAAGAGCTTCAGTCCACAAGAACTTGAGAAGTTTGAAGCTAGCAAGCATACTTTGCACCATGTCTATTAATGTTCGGTTTCTTCTTTCAGCTACACCATTCTGGTCTGGAGAACCAGGCATAGTGTATTGGGCAACAATCCCATGTTCTTGAAGAAACTTAGCAAATGGACCAGGTGCCTGTCCATACTTAGTGTATCTACTGTAGTACTCTCTACCTCTATCCGATCTCACGATCTTAATTTGTTTTCAGCATTGTTTCTCTACTTCTGTTTTAAAGACCTTAAAAGCATCTAGTGCTTCATTTTTATTATTAAGCAAGTAGAGATACATGTATCGTGAGTAGTCATCTATGAAAGAGACGAAGTATCTTTGAGAGTACGTGTCCATGTCTAGACTACAAATATCTGTATGTATGATTTTCAATAAATCAGAACTCCTCTTGGCACCCTTCTTTGTCTTGTTGGTCTGCTTACCCTTAATGTAATCCACATAAGTATCAAAATCAGTAAAATTTAAAGTATTGAATACTCCATCATTTACTAATATTTTAATTCTCTTAATGGAGATATGTCCCAATCTCTGATGCCACAACATAGAAGATTCATCATTTATAACACATCGCTTAATACCAACATTTTCATGAACATGCTTAGTGGTATAATTGGCATCATTTTGTAAATTAAGATGAAAAAGACCATCAGACAAAGTACCATCTCCAATAAAATCATATTTATAAAACAAATTAAAAGAAGATTATGAAAATTTAAAGGAATATCCAATTGATACAAGTCTGAAACTGAAATTAAATTTCTAGAAAAACTAGGAATATAGAATGTCTTTTCCAAATACAAAATAAAGCCACTGCTTAAGACCAGTTTACACGTTCCTATAGCCTCCACATGTGAGCGCATCTTATTTCCACAATAGATGCTTTGCTCACTTCCCATTGGCTTTCACAGGTTTTGCAATCCCTGTAGAGAATTGGTAACATGGATTGTAGAACCAGAGTCAATCCACCATGTATTATAGTTAACATCAATCATATTAGATTCATAACAAATAAGTGAGAGTTGAGTACCTTTCTTATCAAGCCATTCCCAGCCATGAAGATCCGTTGAGCACATATTTGGTGTTGTTACATCACCCGTTGCATCGATGTTAAAAATAATCCCTTTTCTTGGACGATACCCAGCCATGAAGATCCATTCTTCATCGTATTGTGTTGTGGTCCACTTATTCTAATTGTCAAAAAACGATGAAGGTTGACAATGAGGTATTCTGAGCCCACCACTCTAAGTTCTCTTTGTTGAGCTGGTTTTAAGTTGAGTAATTAGGCCCACTTGATTTCCTTAGTCAGTTAAGTCCTTTGGTGCACTTTTTTCATGTCCTTTTGTGAGTTGGAATATAATATGTAGTGCATTTTTTAAACTAAGTCCTATTATCTTATTAATAGTGAGGTTATAATCCTATTAAAGTTAATTAAGATTGCTTTTTTTAATCTAATTTGTTTTGCTCTTTTTAATCTAATTTGTCCCTATTAAAATTGTTATCCTCAAACATATCCTTGTCTAAATTTTTCTTTCACTATTTTCTAATAGGCTGTTTTGGTAAGAGACAACCTGGACTACTATTTCAATTATAAACAGTGTAAAGCGCTCACATGTTATATAAAAATAAAAAATTTACTATAGTATAAAGCTCTTACATGCTACAGTAAAAAACAATTCTAACCAATGGTTCTAATCATTATGCCAAACACCCTTTAAAATATTTTTTTTATATCAAATGTGATTTTCATAATGTGTGTTTGAAAACACCCGTTTGAACAAAAAATTTTGGTTTAAACAAGTTTTGTTTCATATTCTCTTTCATAAAATTTTAGTTATCATAGTATTTTCAATTCAAACTTTTAAAGAGTATTTGACGGAATTAGTTTTAATCAAAATTTTTTATTATTATAATATAAAATTCTTATATATTTTACTTATAAAAAAACTACACTATAAAACTTTTATATGTTATAGTTTTTTTCAAAAGTTTCATGGACCCATGTCATGAACAACCTTTTACTTTGACGTATATGCCCAAACAAATCTTAACTTTTTTTAATTTAATAGAAAATTCAACAAATTGGACAATGTATGTGACAACTGCAATTTGGTGCATTTTCTCAAAAAAAGAAAAAAGAAAAAAAGAAAAAAAAAACTCAGAAAAGGTTCTAATTTGTAATCAGATTTCTCCAATTTAAGTCCCAGTTCCCAAATCCCGACTCTCTCTCCCCGCTACAAAAAAATCCTCACTCTCACTCCTCTCCTTTACCGGCCAATCTGCCGCCGTTGTCCGCCGTGCTCCGCAATCGCCCGCTGTCCGTCCGTTCATCGTTTGTCAGTCACGTCTGCTTCTAGGTCAGTATTCCTTTCTTGGTTTCTTTTGGTTTGGCATCTTCAAGGTCTGTCATTGGGTGTGATTAATGTAGTTTTTTTGACAGTTAAAAGGCCCTAGAAAGAATGCTAGGTCAGGTTTCATGATTAGAAGTCTGATGATATTTTGGATCTAAACCTTCTACTCTGCAAAATCATCATATATTTCGTTTTAATTTTTTTAGTTTGCTTTTTCTTTCTTGTTTTTGTTTGATCATGGTCTCACATTGACTGATTCTTCTTCTCCGTCATTGTAAATTTTTCTCTAGAAGAGGCCTTTTTTTTTTTTTTTTTAACTTTCACTTGCGAGATAGATATTGGTTTATGCACAAGTGGTGAAATGTTAGTTGTTTCTTAACACAATATCTGTACAATGATTCAAAAGCTGTTTATAAAAAATAGCTTTTCAGGTGAAAAAGAAAAAGAAAAGAGAGAAAAAGATAATTCATAAAAAATATAGTTGATGTGTGATTTATTGGTTGGAGAATGACGGGGTTTAATTAATGACATAATAATGCTTATGCCAGAGTCGATGGTCAATACTCCAAAGACAGCAATTTGAAGTAGTTAGTGGAGAGAGTCCTTAAATGTGAGTTATTAAAGTGTCTGTTACTCACTGTATTGTTTTGCACTCACAATTTAGGCTAATTGGTTGGTGATGTTTTTTTGTTTTTGTTGCTGCTGCATTTGATGGTGGTGAAAATCAGTGGTAGCGGTGGTCTTTGTTGACCTGAAGGATGTGGCTGGCTTTCAATGAAGCTTAAATTTCATGAAAATTCTTCAGCTATATTGGCTATGTGATCTGAGTGCAGGAAATTTTCTTTATATAATCCCAAGTCATCATTCATAGGACTAGAAATCAGTTGGGTTGTATAGTTAGTTGTAAGCTATTCCTTATGGAAATGATTTTCGACTAATCTGGAATCACTCCAATTATGTTTTGCATTTTTTTTCTTTGAATATATTTTTTTTTATTTGTGCTATGCAGCTATAGTATTTTCAACTAATTTTTTAATTTGCATTTCTGCTTAGTTTTACATGCAATTCTTTCAAGTTTCGGTTTACATTTTAATTTTATTGCATTTGCCCTGTGATGAAACAGGTACTTCGTTGTAAGCAGTTACTATGGTTTTTCATCATGAGCCGTTCTTTATGTTTTTTCTGCTCTATAATCCTCTCTCTCTCTCTCTCTTTCTCTCTCTCTCTCTCTGTCTCTATCTATCTATCTATCTATATTTTTGGTTGAGTAATTTAGTATGTATGTTTGTTCTCTTTACTACTTAATTTAGTGATTATCATTGATTAGTTGGACACTTTTATTTATATATATAAAAGTGTGGCATAACAATAAAAAACGTCGTTATAGAGTAGATGGGTTATATATTATATTAATATGGAAGAAGAGTGTGCTCCAAATCAAATAAAGAAATGCATAGTGAAAAAAATAAAATAAAATGAAAGAAAAGGAATGCTAATCTTAAATAGGAATGCTAACTTCAATAAAAAAATTCCCTTAAAAAAACTTTCTTTTAGTTTTAGTTCCACCAAAAAAAAAAAAAAAAGAAAGAAAGAAAGGCTTGCGGGTCATGGGCCGGGGTGGGTACCCCAGCGACCTGCTAGGTTATGACCTGCACTGCCCCGTTTATTGAATGGGGCAGGTCAATGCAGGGCGGTTCGGCAGAAGAACTGCCCCGCCCCACCCTATTGACGTCCCTATTCCCAGACATTGAATAGAGACCCTCTTCCTGTCGAACGTCAGCCCTTCAACGTCGGTTTTCTGTTTTTGTGTGTGTATTATATAATGTACATATACATATATATGTTTTAGTGATTTCCGTTTGTAGTTTTTCTTTGAAGTTGGGTTTTGCGTTGGAAAATTAAGTTTTGTCTTTGAGGAGGAGATGCTAACGTTTTTGTCATGTGTAGTCGTTCATGTCCCTTTTCTTCTTTTGAACTTCAATGTGATGGATTGTGTTGCTTTGGAATGGAAATCTTAGCTCATTGGTTAATAATGGCTATGGTTCATTTGGGTTATGTGATTGTTACAATCTTTGCAAACTGAGTTACCTCGTGAAGATGAGATTGAGACATTGAGGAGGAGGAACAATGGAGATAATAAACAGGTCTATTTGGGGAAAGTGGAAAACAGTAGAGTGACAAGGAGGGTATTTTTGTTAAGGCTTCAGCCAAGCTTGCAGTTCCTGACTATACAAATGAAAATAGCTTCAATTTTGTTTGTCATTTTTGTTTGAAGTTGACGTTGGGTTTATACATTATTGAATTTTTGTGTTTGAAGTTTTTACTTGAAGTTTAAGTTATGAAATAGAAATTAGTTTATGGAATTCTGTTTATTGTGAAATTTGTTGATTATTTATTGTTGTTTTTGGAATTCATTTGATTGTTGAAAATGCTATTGTGATTTTTGGTTGGTATCGGTGAAAATTGCTATTGTGATTAGTTTGTTTGTTCAGCTATTTGTTATTTTTTGTTTATTATTTTACTATTTTTGGAAGATTGATATTAGTTTGATTAGTTTGATATTTGTTGCAAATTAGGATTGTAAATTGGGTTGTGTGATTAGTTTAATATTGTTAGAATGGAAGCTTTTATGATTTGGTGATTAGGATAATTGAATGTCTTATGATGGTAGTTGGTAGCCGAAAGTTCGTTAATTGTAGTAGGCCTTAGTTTTTGTAGTTTTTGAATGACTGCAGAGATGGACCAGTTCTGAATTTTATTGCTGATTACAGTTGGAGATGAATGTGATTGCAATTCTGAATTTATTGCTGATTACAGTTGGAGATGAATGTGAAATTAAAGAATAAAATAAAGGTGAGGTTTTTACTTTTTTGGCATGTTTTAATTATCGCAAAATCAGTTCATTTGGTTTCAAATTGTCCATCATATTTGTGTCTTTGGAGCATGTTTAGATGATTAAATTTAGTAGTAAACATGGCGAGGCAGGTGTATTTCATCCACTATGTCGGCATATTCACAATTCAGTGTTAGATCTTAATATCATTGTTTCCTCCACAACTCAGTAATTGTACAACAATAGAGATATTAAATGAAGCTTTTTTGATTTTGGTGAAATAGTACATGGTATGTTGTTTCTTTTTCTCCCCTTTCCCCTTCCTTTATTGAAAATTTTGTTTGCTAATCATTAACAGTGAACGTTATGCTATGTACAGCTACTGTGGTGGTTGAGGGTGTATTGGGATACTTCCGGTGGAAGGACAATTTCAAAAAAAAAAAAAAGAGAAAAAAAGAGGGTGTATTGAGATACTCGTAGGGATTTCGTTTTAAAATGATGAGTTTACTAGTTATTACTCAGAGCAACAAGACCTATCACCAAACCATCACTATAAGTGCAACTCCACAACTATTATTCCTTTTAAAACTCACCTCAATCAAATCAAACCAAAACCCATGCCTCCAACTTCCCTAACTCCAAAGCCCTTCAAGGGTTTTGTAGAATTGCCACTGCTCAACCCAGTTCCCCGAGTATGAAATGCCCTCATTCACTTGGGGTGTTGTCGAAGGCTGAAAAGAGAAGCTTGTTTCCAAAGTTGTAATATATGTATATAAAGAGTTTAGGAATAGTCACTGATGAATTGGAAAGCTTGGAATTGCCCTCCACTGCTCAAGTCATGAGAGAGCGAGTTGAGTTCCTTCAAAGGCTAGGATTAACCATTGATACATTAATCAATTCCCTTTAATGCTAGGTTGTAGTGTGAGGAAGAATATGATACCTATGTTGGGTTGCTTGGAGAAAATTGGGATTCAAAGACTATTACTTGGTGAGTTTGTTGAGAACTATCCACAAGTTTTGCATGCTAGTTTACTTAAAAGGACTAAACACCCCTAGACAAATCAAATCGTTTTAAATATATACAAAAATCCTCCCCCAAATCGCCCGCCCTCACCAACCAAAGCCACCGCGGCTGTTGCTGGTTCAGCCTCTTCGTCCATCGCGTCTCATCGTTGCACAAGCGGAGCCCAATCATTGCAGACAGGATTTGTTGAAGAGTTGCCGAGATAGGGATTGCAATTGAGAAGCATCTTTGCCTTCACAAATCGGCGTCCCTCATTGCTGACGCTAGCGCCTCGCTGGAGGTTGAGCATCCGAACAAATTCCCCAATCTCACTCTGCCCCTTCTTTCTTGCTCTCTCTCTCTCTCTCGATCCTCATCCCCTAGCAGTGCAGAGCAAAACAGAGAGTATTTGTGCTATTGCGAAAGAAAGCTTGTCCCTCCTGAGACAATTTCAAGACACCTGTAAGCCAAACCCTTCCATCATTTGTTTTCTGTTTGTATTGTTGTTGTTGTTGTTGCTGTTAGTTGTAATTTTTGTTTGAAGTTGGAATGAACTTTGGAAAAGCCAAGTCTTGCCTTTGAGGAGGAGATGTGAATGTTTCGGTTATATATAATCGTTCATTTCCCTTTGCTTATATTCTATGATAAGATGAAATTTCATTCATATATTTTACCAATCTCAAAATGGGTTGCTAATTGATTTGCTTTGCAATGTATATGATAGCTTTTTGGTTAGTTAGTTATGGTTATGGTAGAATTTCCCAATTACATTTGGATCATTATGTGGTTATGATATTTTGCCAAATGGGTTGCATCGTCATTGTGAATATAAGATTGAGACTGTGAGAGGAGCGGGAACAAACAATGGAGATAATAAACAAGCGTATTTCTATTTGAAGTTGGGTTTATGAATTATTAAAGTTTTGTGTTTTGAATTGTAAATTTATGAAATAGTAATTAGTTCATGGAATTTGTTTTATTGTGGTATTTGTTGACAATTGATTGATGTTTTTGGAACTTGTTTGATTGTTGAAAATCGCTATTGTGATTTTTGGTTGATATTGTTGAAAATTGCCATTTTGATTAGTTTGTGTGTTTAGCTATTTGTACTTTGTTTTACTATTTCTGAAAGACTGATATTAGTTTGATGTGTTTTGATTAGTTTCATTTGATGCTTATGCCTCGATCCTCCACGAGGCTTACGCATTGTCTCAATTAGACAAAGCGCCTCAATTCTTG
Source organism: Artocarpus heterophyllus (assembly GCA_025403435.1). Lineage (NCBI taxonomy): Eukaryota > Viridiplantae > Streptophyta > Magnoliopsida > Rosales > Moraceae > Artocarpus > Artocarpus heterophyllus. Next base: position 34,144,020 of record CM046347.1, read on the forward strand.
ATTCCACCTTTTAAAACTATGGTCAGGATCAAAGTTGTGATACTGCAATTTATGGCGTCCCATTCACTAAACTAAATGTTCCCAAAATTGACTTCATTCCCTTTGCAAGCTTTGCACTTTCTTGGAGTTTGTCTTATCTTGATATCAAACCTTTGCTTATTAATGCCTGTGTTATGAAAGGCCATAGTAGAGTCCTTTTTTCTTCTTAAATTATCGCAACTTGCAAAATGGAAGGGCTTTTGATACTTGCGTACGAGGACAGGAAAGATTGCCTGAAGTACTCTGTTCAACTCAAGATGGATAATGATAATGATTTCACATTTTGTAAGGTAAGTTTGTTTTTCTCTTGATTCAACAACTTTATACGTTTGTTATCTTTCGTTGCTCCCAGTTTATCAATGTACTTGCTTTAATTCTTTCCAAATATTTTGATTTTCCTTGATTTTATTTTTATCTATGTTCATATGTAGGTTGATTCATCTGTTGACCTAGATGTTTTCAAGACAAAGAAGCTTGCAGCTGATATAGATGGAATTAGCATGAAAGGTGAAGCATCAAGCGACGGTGTTAGCAATCACAATGGTGGTTTTCTGTGGAAAGGCAATTTGCCAAATAATTCTGTGTCCAAAAAGCAGGACACAGTTGGTTCCTTTTCTTTTAACGTTGTTGATATATCTTCTCCCAAGCAGTCAAGTAAACCTTTAAAACAGCCAGCAACAGGAGACGGTGGAAAGTTAAAGAAGCCCATGCCTCGTGCCAAGGTTCCTTTTGAGAAGGGTTATAGCCAAATGGACTGGCTTAAGCTTACGCAAACACATCCTGATCTTGCAGGTACTTTCAGAACAACTTCATGATGAAATTGCATCATAATCTCTTAATGTATTTGCTTCTTTGGTCTCTCTGGTTCCAGCTCTCTTGATCATTAGGCCTGATATCACATTACCAGCTATGTTTTACAGTCATTGTTATGTGGCAAACTGCTAAATCTGCCATACTGATTTAAAATATTTTAGTATACTTCAATTTCATACTCTTGTGTCTCCATTTCTTAGGTTTCTATCACAATACATCGTGGCAACCAGTAAACAAGGCTGGCGATATAGAGATACTACCAATTGAATGAAATTCATTTAGCGGTAGATGTTTCAGATTGCTTTTCCACCTAGTTGTTCTTCAATCTTGACCTCTTAAAAAATTTGTTTAGGGGACAATTTGGTGTACTGTAAATTGTTGAGAATAGGTTGGTGGTCATTCTTGCTAGAACCTTTAGCGATTTTGTTGTTAATGCGGTTCAGGTTTAAAGGGACAGTCAAATAGACGGCTTATTTCTATGAATGAAGTCAAACAACACCGACAAGAAGGTTCAATGTGGACTGTTCTAAAGGGTCGGGTATACAATTTATCTCCTTACATGGGATTCCACCCTGGAGGTATGGATACTAATTTATTCTGGTCAAATTTCTTAGTTTTTTGCACAACTAGGATGTTTATGGTTCAATGTACAAGGTGTTAGAAAGTATGTGCCTTTTCTTCAGGTGTTGATATGTTGATGAAGGCTGTGGGAAAAGATTGTACAGCTCTATTCAGTATCCTTTGCTATTGACATAATATTCTAGTCTTCAGATTCCAATATTACTGGGCAAATTTCTGTAACTTTTGTCAAGGTATTGCCATGAAATACTGTGATCCTAAGTGTTATCAGATAAATATCATGCTTGGGTAAATGCGGAGTTCTTGCTGGAAAAGTGTCTTGTCGGTATCTTAGACGACAGTGAAGATCAGCAACATTCCGTTGACGAGAAACGCAGGGCTCATAAATTGTGAAAAGCAAAATTTTTTCAGAAATGTAACTGCCAATTGGTCTTTTACTGATTGGTGATGCCATACTATATGCTCTATATTTTGAACAATTTTATTGGCTGATCTTATAGTATGAATCAGTCTTATCTTACATAATTTTGCAGATTGGAAGGTATAAGTGCTCGAATTTACATTCGCAGTAGCGGGCAATGTAATAAGATTTTTACTTATTGTAGAATTTTACTTGTATATATCAGTAAACCAAAGCTTGTAAAATTATGTGGTGTTTAATATTGCATTAGATGCAAAGGGGGGAGTTTTTTTTTTCCCATGAAAAGATGAGAAGGGGTTTAATTTCCTGGGCGTTGACCGTTCATTATTTATTTTAAATCTTTAATCAATTAAGATAAAAAAGGGGAAGGAGCAAATTAAAGAATAAAAACAATAAGGAATTGGAATTTGGAAGGTGCATGAGGCGCCCGGCAAAGAAACATACTTGATTGATGGAGTGGAGGAAATTAGGTCTCTGCTTGCGCTAAATGACTTGAGGTGTGTAAAGATAAATAAAGGTGGTAAAAGAGTTTGTGCACCGCAATCAAATCCGGTTTTAGCGGAAGCATCACATAAAAATAAAGCTTAGATTGATTTATGTCAATGAATAGTTTTTTTAAAGCTTTTATTATTATTATAAATAAAAAGATGGCTTAAGTTTTTAAAAACAAAAATTGAAGTGAATATTGTTTTTTTAATATTAATTATAGTAAATGACATATTTTGAAAATATTTATAATAAATAGTAAATTTATGATGAATAATTTTTTTATACCTTATTTACAATGTAAATAAGATTGTAAATAAGTCTTATTTATACAGTAGATATATTTAAAGTGTAAATAATTTATTTACTTCTTTGTTTATGATGTAAATAATTTTTATTTACAAAATAAATAATATTTACGTTGAAAATATGCTATTTATTATAAATATTTTTTAAATTTGTTATTTACTTCAAGAAGTTTTAAATTTTGTTATTTCTCTCATTCTTCCTTTTAAAATTAGGAAAACTGTTTTTAAATGGTACATCAATCATGTACTGCTACTAATGAGTATACCAGTGTTACACTGATGTATATCAAGGATGTATTTATTTCTAGTTTAATTAATTTGATGGTTTTATCACTCATTTATTAGGTGACTTATCAATAATTAATCAATATTAGTTAGTGATTACTTAATTTACTCAATAATTTACTGGTGTATCAATGATAAACATATTGTAATATATTAATGTTAATCAATGATGTACTAATAATAATCAGTGACATACTGTTGTGAAAAAAGGCCATTTTCCCAATTTTCAAATAGTTTGGTTATTTTATTAATTTTTGACAAGTTTGGCCAATAATTTAAAAAAGTAGTAAAAAATGAACCATTTGCTTAATTTTCTCAAAAAAAAAAAAAAAAAAAAATTATAGAGGATGCTACACTACAATTCATACCATATTTAATAATATCAAATATATCCTCAAAATATTCGACATTCGCTATGGTTACTGACCAGTATTCGTCCGATATCTGCCATGGTAACGTGTAGGTATCCGACATCCACCATGTGACCATAAATGGTATCTGTCATAACTACCAGCCAGTATCTGGTACCTGTCACAATTACCAATTGTGATGTTGCGGTGGCGGCAACACAGATGGCAACAGCTGTTGTGGAGAGAGAGAGAGAGAGAGATAGAGGAGAGGTTTGGCTGGCAGCAGGTCATGAAGAAGAGGGAGAGCGAGAAAGAAGGTGTGAAAAAATCCCAACACAAAAACGACGATCTATTAGTAACGAAGATCCTCTTATATCTATATATATATATATATATTTATGGCATTGAATCAACTAGTTCTATTAGGTGTCGCATAATCAATCCACACCAAAATAAAAGGGACATATAACATAAAAACTTCAATAATCAATCCACACCATACTGCCAATGGGCCAATGGAGGTCTACATATAGACCTCATTGTTGAGGGCTCACATTATGAATCCTCTCCATCCTATGTTTTGAAAATTTATAATGTACAACGTGATTTGGATCGAAAAGTTCAAGTTCAATAGATGTATAAAACTAAGTACGTTATGTAGTAGGGGAACTAGCATTAAGTTTTATATATCCTTCTTAATTACGAGGGGCATATATGATCCAATTAAATTTATTTTAAGAGTCGTTGTCATGCCAAAAAAAAAAAAAGAAGAAAAAAAGAATGAATGAATGAAAGAAAAAGAAAACAATAGCAGTCAATAAATTAAAATTGATTAAATAAAAAGTAGTTACACATATAGATATCTCTTGGGTCACTAGGATATTACTGTAATTCTCCAACTAAATTATGCTATGGAAAATTTTCTTATTCAATCATACTACAAATAAGACAAATTCAAATATATATATATATATATATATTCCTGTCCATGTGCAATATCACCTGATTTCTGACCATGAACTGGACTTCCTGGAGTCAATCGAACAAGTATAAATATAATTACACAACTTATTATTGGGGCAATATTCCCTTTCCAATCTCCAATATTTGTACCTAAAATATACGACTTCCCTAAATCGTTTATGTTTTCTTTTCCCCTAAAGTGGTTTAATCTTGATTATTTTCTTTTATTACCTTGTACAAAAAAAAAAAAATAATAATAATAATTAAAACTGCTTGTCAGCCAAAAGCATTAATATTCCATATTATGAACTACTGGATGCATGCATTAACGATTAGCTAGCCCGATCGAGGTGAATCATGCCTTCTCAGTTTCTGCTTTGTAGATTAATTACTTAATAGCTATACTCATCTAAAAAGAATTAAGTGTTTTGTTAAAAGCAGTATTACGAATCATTTTGTAACGCAATCTCTGAAATTAAGAAAATAATTAAGGCAAGACTCAAGTGTTGATCAGGAGAATAGTCTCGGTATCATTTTTAGTTTTGACCTAATTTATTGGTATCCTTGCATGCATGGTAATTTGTTGTTGATTTAGGAATAGGCGCAGCAGCAGCAATTCCATCGGTTTGAGGTTGAACAATATTATCAAGATTTTGGTTTAGCCTATGATTATTTTATTAGCTTCTTATGGACGTGAGGATTCCAATACTTCCTGCTTTTGATCACAGCAGCCTTCGCCATTAGTTTTGATATAATCAATCAGCTTTTGATTTTCCTGCTTCGACCAAGCTCCTTTGTTAGTACCTTCTTTATCACAGCAAGGTTTTCTCATAATTTTTAATTTTTAATTTTTATATTTTTGTTATCTATTCTTCTTAATTTTTGCTCGTCAATTAATGACTTCTCGGTGGTTTTGGCAGTAATTAGGTGGATCTCACTTGCTCATCAAGGCTAGATAATTTTAAGATTATTAGGTTTTCTAGTTGGTTTACTGTTAGGTATATATGACTTTCCCGGTCACATCCACCGATCTCTTCGTTACTACCATGTACTCTCAAGAAAATTCTCACAATTTTAGCTCTACCAAATATGTCACATTGCAAGCTTTTTAGGCGGACCAGTCAAAATTCGGGTTACCATACTATAACAATCTCCACCTTGACACGAATTCCAATGTAGGAATAAAAACAAACTCCAATCTTTGACAAAAGCTCTCCACCTCTTCCATAAGAAGCCCCTAAGGACAAAGAACTCAACAACGAATACCAAACAAGTCCAAGCAGTGTTCAAACTTGGCTACAGGCGTTTCTTGGTCATCATATCTGTCACGACCCATAATCAGGGGTAGTGATTAAATTGAAAAAAATATTTTGAAGATTTAGAAAGTCAAAACAATAAAAAATTGGAGTTAGGTCCATAAAATTATAGAAATAAATTAAGGTTGCTCTAATGCCTTCAATATTAAAATAAAAAAAGATAAAAAACAAATAGAAAATTTAAATGAAAATATACAAAATTAAACAAATGCTCATAGAAAAAGTAAAAATACAACTACGCAGCTTTAATCACATAAAAATTCAAATAAAAAATAAAAAAAAAAGTTTATAAATAATCAATCATCTACTAGGAGTGTTCATTCCACGTATCTTCCATGCACCAACAAGAAACAAAAATGTAGGGAGAATATACCGGTCGAATAGTGAGATGCATCGAGTGTTATACATGTATGTCCTAAGGAGTAAAAATGTAATATGTTTTTAGAGAGATTTTTATCAATAAAGAATTTAGTTATTATTCATATACCAAATTATTGTCCTTTTTACGTTTATATTTATTAAATGTATGATAAGCAAATAAAAGTCTAAATTTGTCGGTCTAAACCTTTAGAATCAGGCATATGATGAATAGATTATGCAGAAGACACGATTCTAAAAGTGACAGTCTAAATCATAAGATCCGTAATTGAGGGAATAAAGCTAGGAGCTTTATTCATGCAAAGATTGTTATGTTGCCTATATTTCTGATGGGAGATAATTTGTCTTGGCCATTGGAGGTGGACTCTGAGATAGAAACATTGGTGCATTGTCGTAGGTGACAATACACTAGATCGGGACATAAAGTGGAATTGATTTGGATTAATAATTCTATTTAGGCAAATCAATTCACTTTAGAAAAACATATGTGTTGTATCTTAATCCTGAAATGAATAGTGGGCCTATTGTCTTGACTTATGTCTTTTGATATCTACATTTTATGTTGGTATGCATGTCAGTACGTTGTAGTTATGACTCTTGATAGCGTAGACCTGTTATTCATAGATACGGAATCCATAGCTCCTCTTTAGAAGTCAACGATATCTTCTTATATGCGTTATCCTGTAATTGGAAAACTAGAGCACTCAACCATTTGAACCGAAGTTGGTTTCCAAGATCAAATTTCTAACCGGTTTTGGAAGGAACCGCGACCCGATGCCCAACAAGAAGCACGAACCTTGGTATGTGCGGACGCCACAATCAGCTATGGAGGGACTGATTGATAAGTCTTGGTAAGTGAGGACGCCACAATCAGCTATGGATGGACTGATTGATAAGTCGATGAACGCCACGGAAATTTTCGATAAGTTCGAATAGTTCGTTTAGGAACTAAAGAGAATTAAACCTCAAAATTATGTGTTATTACTTGTCCCCCATTGATTGAAATTCGTTACAATTATATAGGGGTTCCTATGCGAATTTTCAGCCCCTAATTCCCATGGAAATTTCGGGAAACTCATTTAACAAAAGTCAAATCTAGACTAAATAAGGAAAGTTCCCTTAATGGCTTAAAAGCCTTACAATAATAGAAATACCAGAAACGGAAAAAAGGAAACTAGACATTAAAAGGTCAAAACTGATTCTTCTTGCCATGTGTCGCCTCAAAATGGGAAAGTAACTGAAATGGAAATTACTCAATCCCTTCTATAGCTTGAATCACGCATTTATTGGTCTGGTTGTCGCATGCAATTCCCTCAATGGGCCTCCATGCAATAGCTTGAGCCCAAGTTGCTTGAATCAGCCCAATAAGTGTTTCTTTAAACTTCTTCGCACGAGCTCTCGTAACCGGACCAATGGGAACTTGAATTGGATCTGAATATGTCTCCCACGTGCTCTTGCTTGTGCTAGTGATGTCCTCATCAGGATACATAGGTGTAACTGAATAGTACAGTATTTGGATGGTAAGTTTTCTAATAGTGAGATAATAGAATATAAGAGAAAAATAATTGAGAAGGTAAGATAGAATTTATCCTCAAGCCGATTATGGATATCTTATGGGGATACGATACATCATGATATGTCATGGACACTAAACTAATTTGGGCTTTGTAATTTTATGTAATTCGAGAGTGTAACTCTAAGCTTTTAGTGTTGGAAAAATAGTATGTAGTGGAATTTTAAAATTTTTTATATCAGAGTATTTTCCAAAACACAAGTTTGACAAACTATATGCATAAATTAACTAGATCTTACTAACCTTTGTGTGTCAAAAAGCTCTTGTAATCAATGAAGAGAAATAATGTTTCAGAAGGACCTCAACCAATTGGCCTTTTTTGCTATTTTCTATTCTCGATCGGAGTGAGTGTGGGCTCACGTCAGCTTTTCCCAACTAGCTCTCTTTCCAACCAATTGAGAAATACCCAAAGTTATAGGTCGTGATTTGTGAATGATTGCTTTTTGGGGAGTTACAGAGTCTCGCTGGCAGAGTCTCACTCTAGATTTCTCAATTGATCTTAATAATAATGATACTCACTCCCCTTTTATAGAGGTTGGGCCTAGGAGTCAGTCCTTATCAAATAAGGCTTCAAAAATTCGAATCAGAATCAAATTAAATCAATATCTAATCAAATCTGTGTGAAAACGCGTGATCCTTTTATCACCCGATTGACAGGTCGAACTAGTAGATTGGCCTACTGAACCTCTTCAATTGGCAGGCCGAACTTAAAGATTGGCCTGCTGAACTTGCGATAAAAAGTTCCCTATGAATCTTTATTTCCCACCCGAGATTTGGAGATAGAGCCTTAGTTTTAATTCAAATAACCTAATGGAGAAGTTATTTGATTAAAATAGCTATATCTAGATAATCTCTAGGAAAATAAATATTCTTCATAATTCAACAAGTTTATCTTGAATTAATTTATTCAAAATTAATATAATCGATAAATAGACATGAATTATCTGATCTTGATAATTCAACAAGTTTATCTTAAATTAATTTTCACAAAATTAATTCAACCAATAAACAAACATAAATTATCTGATTTTATTGAATTTCAGCTAATCTGATAAATCTAACACAAGTCACCAATTATTGGAAAAGCATGCCGTATCATTATAGGATTTTTGTGAGCTAGCAAAGGGGACTTGATGGACCTATATAGTTCAAGCTCCCGATAATTATGAAACCCAATATCCTAGATATACATTTCATAATTATCAACTCCAACGCTACTCCACTAAAAGCTTAGAGTTGCACTCTTGAACTATATAGAATTATGAAGCCCATATAGCTAAGTCTCCATGACATATCATAATGTATCGTATCCCCATAGGATTATCCATAATCGGCTTAAGGACAAGTTCTGCCTTACCTTCTCGATTATTTTTATCTTACGTTTCATTATCTCACCATCAAAAAACTTACCATCCAAAGACAGTATACCATTCGGTTACACCTATGTATCTAAATGGTTAAGCACTCCAGTTTTTCAATTACAGGATAACGCATATAAGAGGATATCAACTACTCCTAAAGAGGAGCTATGGATTCCATATCTATGAATGACAGGTCTACGCTATCAAGAGTCATGTCTCCAACGTACCAGCATGTGTACCACTATAAAATGTGGATGTCACAAAGTGCGCAGCGGAATTTTAAATTTTTTTCATCAGAGTACTTTCCAAAACATAAGTTTGACATGTTATATGTATAAATTAAACAAATCTTACTAACCTCAGTGTGCCGAAGAACCTCCGCAACCTGTGTAGAGAAGTAACATTCTAGAAGAGCCTCAACCAACTGGTCTTCTTTGCTATTCTCTATCCACAACCGGAGTGAGTGTGGGCTCTCACACGTACAGCTCTTCCACCGGTGACTCTCCTTCCAACCAATAGAGAGAACCCAAAGCTAGTGTTCGTGATTTGTGAATAAAAGCTCTCAGGGAGTTTTTTCAGATGCTCACTAGAAGAGTATCACTCTTAATCTCTCAAATTGATCTGAGTAAATCATAAGACTCACTCCCTTTATATAGCTATTGGTCATAGGGTCAGTTAATATCAGATTAGGTCTCAAAAACTCGAAACAGAATCAAGTTCGGATCAATATGTGATAAGATCCGCGTGAAAACGCGTAATCTTATCTCCGCTGATCGGCAGGCCGAACAGGCCAGTTCGGCAGGCCAAACACGTCATTCGGCAGGCCAAACTCCTGAGAAAAAATCTTCGTGAATCTTTATTTTCCACCTGAGATTCTAAAGGATAAAGTCTCAGTTTTGATTCAAATAACCCAATAGAGAAGTTATCTGATCAAAACAAACTTTATCAAGATAATCTCTAAGAAAATAAATCAATTCACAATAATTCTACAAGTTTATCTTGTTCTAATTTGTCCAAAATTAAAACAACCGATAAACAGACAAGAATTATCTGATCGTAATAATTCAACAAGTTTATCTTGAACTAATTTCTTACAAAATTAATTCAACCGATAAACAGACATGAATTATTTGATTCTTATAAATTTTAAACCAATATGATAAATCCGACATAAGTCACCAATTATTGAAAAAGCACACCGTGTCGTTATAGGATTTTGTGAGCTAGCAAAGGGGACCAAAATGGACCTATAAAGTTCAAGCTCAAGATAATTATGAAACCCAATATCCCAGATATACATTTCACAATTATAAACTCCAATGCTCCTCCACTAAAAGCTTGGAGCTGCACTCTCGAACTTTATAGAATTACGAAGCTCGTGTAGCTAAGTCTTCATGACATATCATAGTGTATCGCATCCCCATATGATCATCCATAATCGGCTTAAGGACAAGTTTTGTCTTACCTTCCCGATTATTTTTATCTTACGTTCCATTGTCTCACCATTAGAAAACTTACCATCCAAAGATAGTATACTATTTGGTTACACCTATGTATCCAAATGGTTGAGCGCTCCAGCTTTCCAATTACAAGACAACACATATAAGAGGATATCATTACTCCTAAAGAGGAGCTATGGATTCCATATCTATGAGTAACAAGTCTATGCTATTAAGAGTCATGCCTCCAACGTACCGGCATGCATACCACTATAGAGATGTGGGAGTCACCCATTGGTACATCAAAAGACCCAAGTCGAGACAACGGGCCCACTATTCATCTCAAGATTAAGATACAATACCAATGACTATCTAAAGTGAATCATTTGCCAAGACAGAATTATTAATCCAAATCAATTCACTTTATGTCCCAATCCAACACGTCATCACCTATGACAACACGCCAATGTTTCTATTCATGGAGTCCAACTCCGATGGTCAAGACAAACCATCTCCCTAAAGGGATATAGACAACATAACAATCTTTACATGAATAAAGCGCCCAACTTTATTCCCTCGATTGCGGATCATATGTTTTAGACCGTCACCTAAAGAATCATGTCTACCGCATAATCAACCCATCATATGCCCAATTCTTAAGGTTTAGACTAACAGTCTCAGACTACTGTTTGCTTATCATACATTCAACAAATATGAACGTAAAGAGGACAAGATTTGGTATAGATAAATGAATAAATTCTTTATTGATAAAAAATGTCTTCAAAAACATATTACATTTTTACTCCTTAGGGCATACATGTATAACAATCTCCCACTTGCACTAAGTGAGTAAATATAGCAAATTTCGCATTCCCATAGCTTCCACATGTCTCTCGAAGACTCTCCCAGTAAGTGTCTTCGTCAATGGATCAGCTAAATTGTCCTCTGATGCGATCTTGCACACCGTGACATGCCCGCCCTCAACGAAGTCCTTTATCACATGATGCTTCCTATCAATATGCTTACTCTTCTTGTGAAATCTTGGTTCCTTAGCATTAGCTACCGCCGCACTGTTATCACAGTACAGTGATGCCGCTTTATCCATACTAGGAACTACCTCAAGATCCCCAAGGAACTTGCGGAGCCACACTGCTTTTTTTGAAGCATCACTAGCCGCCACATATTCGGCCTCCATCGTTGAATCTGAAGTGCAATCTTGCTTCGCACTTCTCCAACTGATGGCACCGCCACCCAGAGTAAACACAAACCCTGAAGTTGATTTCCTAGAATCCAGACAGGATTGAAAATCTGAGTCAGTGTATCCTAGAGGAGTTAAGTCCTCACCCGAATACACAAGCATATACCCTCGAGTCCTTCTCAGGTACTTGAAAATATGCTTTACCGCAACCCAATGGTTTGGTCCTGGATCCGCCTGAAATCGACTTACAATCCCGACCGCATACCTAATATCTGGTCGTGTGCAAAGCATGGCATACATGAGACTACTCACTGCCGAAGCATAAGTCACCTTCTTCATGTATTCTATTTCTTCATAAGACTTTGGAGAGTCTTTCTTAGAAAGAGTAATTCCAGACCTAGATGGTTGCCCACCTTTCTTGGAATCCTACATTGCAAACCTCCTGAGAATTTTATCTATGTAGCCGGCCTGAGACAAAGCTATCATTTTGTTCTTCCTATCCCAAAAAATCTGGATACCGAGAACAAAATTAACCTCACCAAAGTCCTTCATGTCAAACTGCTTGGTCAACCATAATTTGACCGATGACAATGCCCCAACATCATTGCCAATTAGCAGAATGTCATCTACATAGAGCAGTAGAAAAACCACCTTCCCATCCTTAATGTGTTTGTAAACACATGGTTCATCCACATTTTGTGAGAATCCATAAGTCTTGATCACTTGATCAAATCTTATGTTACAAGAACGGGATGCCTGCTTAAGTCCATAAATTGACTTTAGCAACTTACAAACCTTCCCCTCTTGACCCGCGACCTTGAACCCGTCTGGTTGTTCCATATAAATGGACTCATCAAGATGGCCATTTAGAAAAGCCGTCTTGACATCCATGTGCCAAATCTCGTAGTCGAGAGCGGCAGCTATGGACAAGAGAATCTGGATGGACTTAAGCATGGCTACAGGCGAAAAGGTTTCCTCATAATCGATTCCTTCCTTTTGCGTATAACCCTTAGCTACCAGTCTAGCCTTAAAGGTTTCGACCTTTCCATCCACTCCTCTTTTCCTCTTGTAGATCCACTTACACCCTATGGGTTTTACCCTTTCAGGAAGATCCACAAGCTCCCAGACGCGATTAGTCTCCATAGACTTCATCTCAATGTTCATGGCCTCTGTCTAGAGTCTTGAATCAACATCCTCCATAGCTTCTGCGTAAGTATAAGGATCCCTGTCATGTTCATCTGGTTCAACCAAGAAGACTTCCCCATTGAACATATACCTCTCAGGTTGACGCTCAATCCTCCCACTAGGTCCAAGCTCCTGAGGTTGTTGTTCAGGTTTGTTTGGTTTTTCTACACCGATCGGAATGGTTTCGTTCGGAACCTCCAGAGTGAACGGATCACCCCTTAACTCCTCGAGCACCACGTTGCTTCAAGGTTTAAAGTCGTCCATGTAACTCTCCTCAAGGAAAGTTGCATTAGTTGAAATCACGACTTTGTTTTCCTTTGGGTTATAAAGATAACCCCCTTTTGTCCCCTTTGGATATCCTACAAACACGCAAACTTCTGAACGTGCTTCCAACTTATTCGGATCCTTAAACAGGACATGAGTTGGACATCCCCATATGCGAATATGGTTTAAGGATGTCTTCTGTCTTGTCCACAACTCGTGAGGAGTTTTAGGGACTGATTTTGAAGGCACATTGTTCAAAAGATAACATGCGGTTTGTAGTGCATATCCCCAAAAGGATAAAGGCAATGATGAATAACTCATCATGGACCTAATCATGTCCAACAAAGTCCTATTCCTTCTCTCCACTACGCCATTCTGTTGCGGAGTGCCCGGTGCAGTCAAATGGGATAAAATCCCATTCTCTAACAAGTGTCCCAAGAACTCATCAGAAAGGTATTCCCCACCTCGATCAGATCGAAGTGCCTTTATGGGTCTACCTAATTGCTTTTCCACTTCAGCCCGAAACTCCTTGAACTTATCATAAGTTTCGCTTTTGTGGTGCATCAGGTACACATACCCATGTCTTGAGTAATCGTCAATAAAAGTGACGAAGTACTCATACCCTCCTCGTGCTCGGATGTTCATTGGTCCGCAAACATCACTATGCACAAGTTCTAGAACCCCTTCGGCCCTATTGCCCTTAGACTCGTATGGTCTTTTGGTCATTTTACCCTCCAAATAAGATTCACATTGAGGTATCGATTCCACCTTTAAGTGACTTAAAGGTCCATCCCTTACCAACCTTTGAATCCTATTCAGGTTAATATGGCCAAGGCGCAAATGCCAAAGATAAGTCTTGTTAGAGTGAGAAGTTTTAAGTCTTTTTGAGTTATTATCATTTATCTCAATATTAAGCAATAGGTTGAATATAGATTATTTTGATAAAATAATCTTAGGTTTGATAAAATATAGATTATTTTGCATCCATCCAGAACAGATAAAAGATTTATTTTTACGAATCACCACTTTTTCATTGAAAGATACCACGTAGGAGTCTTTAAATAAAGAAGATACAGAAATTAAATTCCCTTTAAAATTAGGAACATAAAAACAATCTCGCAAAATTAAATTCCTATAATTATCAAAGTAAAGATGGACATCTCCCACTGCTTCCGCTGAGACCAAGGATCCATCGCCCATTCGAAGAGTTAAGTCTTCACACAGCAGACTTCTCGTTTCTTTGAATCCCTGCAAAGAAACACAAACATGATTAGTTGCACCAGAATCTATGACCCAGATGTCACTGGATTCCTCAACCAAACAAGTTTCTAAATATAGAAGATCACACCTACTCCCTTGGAAAGGAAGTCCTTGCAATGCTTCTTTATATGCCCGACCTTACCACAGAAGAAGCACTTAAGCTTCTTTGGGTTCTTCTTCTTCTTCTTCTTGCTCTTGGTAGCAGCAGGAATAGAAGACTTCCCACTCTTGGCCCGTTGCTTCTTTCCATTCCTAGAGTTAGGATTGGAACCAGAAGCAGCTACCACATTGGCCTCACCACCAGCAGGAGACTCCCTGATCAGCAGTTCAAACTCCTGTAACTGTTTCATCAGTTCTGTCAAGGTCATATCCCGTCTATTGCTTAAATTAAAAGTAGCTCTAAGCGGAATAAATTCCTTAGACAGAGTCTCAAAGTCCATAGTCATCTAAGTTTCAACATCGATGTCGGCTCCATTGGTTTGAGCCTCAGCGAGGTAACCCATGACTAACATCATGTGCTCCTTTACAGATGTCCCTGGTCTCTGTCTACAGTTTAAGAGTTTCCGAAGCACCCCTTGCCGCTTTGTTATGGCCTGGCCTCCAAACATGTCCTCAAGATTATCCAAGATCTGCTTCGCAGTCTCATAATCCTGATGTTGAGCCTGCAACACGTTGTTCATGGTAGCCATAACATAGCAGCGGGCCTGATCATTAGCATCTTTCCAGTGGTCGTACGCTTGGAATTGCTCATTACTTGAGTCTCCTATAGGCTCGGGAGGACAAGGAGTTGTCAGTACATATTTCAGTTTCTGAAAGGATAGGACGATGTCTAGGTTCCGTTTCCAATCGTTATAATTCTCACTGGTTAATTGGTTTTTGTCAAGTATCAAAGATAAAGCGTTTTTAGACATTTTCAATCTACAATAAAGAATCATATACCAAACATAAGCAAACATATATAATGATTTAGTAAGATAACATAATCATGTAAAATCATACAAATGAGTTTATGTGTCAATACCTTGAAAATATCACAACCTTACAACGATAATTCCCAACTCAGAATTTAACAAGCTCCTAGGGGAGTCTTCAATCCATGACAATATATATATTAACAGAGCTCCCGGATCCCCTCCTGATTAATATATGCCATCCAGGAC
This sequence comes from Artocarpus heterophyllus, assembly GCA_025403435.1. NCBI lineage: Eukaryota > Viridiplantae > Streptophyta > Magnoliopsida > Rosales > Moraceae > Artocarpus > Artocarpus heterophyllus. The sequence continues at coordinate 34,159,398 of CM046347.1, forward strand.
CCGTATGATCCAGCATATACTAATAATCGTTTCTTTGGCCATTAATTTTATTAACAGAGCTCCTAGGGAGGTTAATAATAAAATTAACGTGAGTGTATAACTACCGTTTCAATATTTTATCCATGATTTATAATCACCACCTAGGGGTGTGCAACCATAAATCATACTAAAATACCTTATCCTTTCAGAGATCCAATATGGTACATGATAGAAATCCCTTCCTAGGGGTCGGAACCACCATGTTCTTCCTATGTACCAACGATGGATGCCTTAGGTCCTCTCTTCGAAAACCTTCTCCCACTCAATCTTTTGAAGTCAAGGTTTTATTTTAAAATTATGCATGAACAATTTTAATATGAGCGGCACTCCCTATCCTATATGACATGTTATCAATACAAATGGTAAATCATATTATAATGTAGACAAGCAAAGATATCAAGCAAAGCTACAAGCAAAATAATAATAACCGTAATATTATGGTTCCACCCTAGAGAATAGAAAAATAAGATTACAAGAGAATAATCGAGACATTTATCGATTCTTCATCCTTGAATCCTCAAGCTATATCTTTCTTCATGTAATATCCATCTTCAAGTCTTCAATCCCGTATGAATCGAATACTTCATATTTCTGATCATATCCAAATTTAATGTTTCTCAGAATCATCCCAAAAATAAAATTAAAACTGCACCAAAAAAATTGCACCTTTTCTGGACATTTGGCAGCTCTCTGTCGGCAGGCCGATCTGGGTGATCGGCCTGCCGATCATGAAGTTTCGACCTGCTGAACTGAAAGTTTGGCCTGTCGACAGAGCACCAATATTTTTGCCCCACTGTCGGCCTACCGGACCACACGTCTGGCCTGCCGATCTGTGACCTTCGGCCTGCCGAACTACGAGGTCCGGCATGCCGACCGAGCAGAAAACCCTCAATCCAAAAAATACAATTTTAATGCAATTCGTCAATTTTATTTTCAACAATTCAAAACATAAAATTAGAGACTTAGAAAATACCTTGAGGTGCCATTATCAATCTTCCAGATCCGTCTTTTTTGAATAATTATTTAATTACAAAATTATACAAATTTAAAATAATAATTCCTAGACGGAGATGATAGTCCGCCATCTAATTACATGAAAAACCTAGATACACATTCTAACCTCTAAGGAACCATAAGCGGTATTAATTAATTAACAAATAATTAAACAATGATTTAATCAACCATAATTAATTAATAAACATTCACCACATAATCCATGACAATATATATATTATATAGAAACCTAGAGTGCCAACTCTCTATAAAATTCAATTCAAGCATAGGAGAGATTAAGATCACAAAATTTATGCATATAACATGATCACAAACTTGCAAATTTATGTAAAAACCTCGGCTCTGATACCAATTGTTGGAAACAAAGTGCGCAGTGGAATTTTAAATTTTTTTTCATCAGAGTAATTTTCAAAACACAAGTTTGACATGTTATATGTATAAATTAAACAGATCTTACTAACCTTAGTGTCCCGAAGAACCTCCGCAACGTATGTAGAGAAGTAACGTTCCAGAAGAGCCTCAACCAACTGGTCTTCTTTGCTATTCTCTATCCACAGCTGGAGTGAGTGTGGGCTCACACGTACAGCTCTTCCATCGGTGACTCTCCTTCCAACCAATAGAGAGAACCCAAAGCTAGTGTTCGTGATTTATGAACAAAAGCTCTCAGGGAGTTTTTCAGATGCTCACTAGAAGAGTATCACTCTTAATCTCTCAAATTGATCTGAGTAAATCATAAGACTCACTCCCTTTATATAGCTATTGGTCCTGGGGTCAGTCAATATCAGATTAGGTCTCAAAAACTCGAAACAGAATCAAGTTCGGATCAATATGTGATAAGATCCACGTGAAAATACGTAATCTTATCTCCGCTGATCGGCAGGCCGAACATTCTTATCAGCAGGCCGAACAGGCCAGTTCGACAGGCCGAAAACGTCCTTCGGCAGGCCGAACTCCCGAGAAAAAATCTTCACGAATCTTTTATTTTCCATCCGAGATTCTAAAGGATAAAGTCTCAGTTTTGATTCAAATAACCCAATAGAGAAGTTATCTGATCAAAACAAACTTTATTAAGATAATCTCTAAGAAAATAAATCAATTCACAATAATTCTACAAGTTTATCTTGTTCTAATTTGTCCAAAATTAAAACAACCGATAAACAGACAAGAATTATCTGATCGCAATAATTCAACAAGTTTATCTTGAACTAATTTCTTACAAAATTAATTCAACCGATAAGCAGACATGAATTATTTGATTCTTATAAATTTTAAACCAATCTGATAAATCCGACATAAGTCACTAATTATTGGAAAAGCATGCCATGTCGTTACAGGATTTTGTGAGCTAGCAAAGGGGACCAAAATTGACCTATAAAGTTCAAGCTCATGATAATTATGAAACCCAATATCCCAGATATACATTTCACAATTATCAACTCCAACGCTACTCCACTAAAAGCTTGGAGCTGCACTCTCAAACTTTATAGAATTACTGAAGCTCGTGTAGCTAAGTCTCCTTGACATATTATAGTGTATCGCATCCCCATATGATCATCCATAATCAGCTTAAGGACAAGTTCTGTCTTGCCTTTCTGATTATTTTTAACTTACGTTTCCATTGTCTCACCATTAGAAAACTTACCATCCAAAGATAGTATACCATTCGGTTACACCTATGTATCCAAATGGTTGAGCGCTCCAGTTTTCCAATTACATGACAGCGCATGTAAGAAGATATCATTACACCTAAAGAGGAGCTATGGATTCTATATCTATGAATAACAAGTCTACGCTATCAAGAGTCATGCCTCCGACGTACCGGCATGCATACCACTATAGAGATGTGGGAGTCAACCATTGGTACATCAAAAGACACAAGTCGAGACAACGGGCCCACTATTCATCTCAGGATTAAGATACAATACCAATGACAGTCTAAAGTGAATCATTTGCTGGTCTCGCGTCTATTTACGCATTTTAAACTAACCTCAAGTATAATGTTGTCTCAAGTAATATTTTCTCGGTGAATCCGAGGTCGAACCCACAAGGAAGGATTTATTTAGTTCCAGTACATGTATTATATTTTTCTTTTTATTTAAACTGAAAAATTTGAGGATTAATATTTATTATTCACAGAATGTATTTACAATATTTACACATTTTTTTTACAACATTTTTCATCTTTAAATTTTGATAATTTGGAACTTTAATAACAAGAAATACAAATGATAATTTAAGCAGAGTAACAACAATAATAATGGCAATTTTTAGGAAGTAAGACAGCAGTAATAACAGGGCTGAGGTTCAAAGGTTCTGTTCTGACAATTATTTTCAATATATTTTAGTTTATCTTTTTATTTATTAGTTGGTTTAAGTATGCACTATGCCATCCTATGTCGACAATAAATCAAGATTTACCAAGCATTTACTGTGCCATTCCATGTCTATAATGCAGCAAAAACTCAACTTAATAAATAAGCAGCATTTCAACATAACTTAACTAAAATAACAACCAAGATAGTAAGTTAAGCATTTACCGAGCCATTCTCTGTCTACGAGTAATCAAGGTCCTCCCAAGTATTATCCGTGCCAGTCTATGTCGTCGATAAATCAAAACCGTGATTTTGGTAGAGTTCTAGCCAAAAAAATATTGAAATTCTAGGTTTTCTAAGAGAATATTTTGGCATTACAATAGCTTAGAAAACTAAGAAAAACCAAAAATATTTAAGATAATTTTGCCAAAATTTCCCCCTCTCCCCTTAGCTAAAAAGAAATTTAGAAAGACATAATTAATAAAGTACTACTGATATTATTAAACGTAATTTTTACAACATAAGCTAGAAAATATTTTACAAGAAATTAGATTGAAAACTAAAATAAAAAATATACTATAATTATTACAACAATATTTTTATGCTGCGAGGAGGCTCTCTCAACTGAGGCAAAAGCCTCGGTATTTATAGCGAATCAACTTTGCAAATGTCCACTTATAATTAATGTCATTTCCTGTTGAAAGTTGACGATTTTCAATTATTTTCCTTCTTCTTTCACGCTGATCTGCGTTCGTGAGAGTGCAAATCTGTCTTTGAGATTCTCTGCTTTGCGGTACACGGCAACACTTAAACGGACTAATCGTGGCCGTTAATTGCTCGATCCAACGGCCGCCAGACGCTCGCAAATTGGGCCAGGTGGGACGAAGATTTAAGGCCGATGGATGAGTCAAAGAATTCAGATCTGATAGTTCAAAGAACGGATGCATGTGAACACGGCCGCACTCGATCGGACAAGCCTACTTCACCCTCTAGGACACGCTCAGCTTTGTCGGCGCGTGTAAAGCACGCGCCAATCATATCCCGACATGTGGATCGCACTTTCAGGTTCCGCTGACGCATCGAATGACGCGTTGACACACGTCTCTTCCTCGGATGGCTGAGATTGATTTGGCAGGTGATCAAATGGTTCTCATGATGCCACGTGTCCCACTTAATTTAAATTCGAATTTTGTTTTATCTTTTTGATGTATTTGATGTCCGATTTTATCTGTTTTGGTGTCGTTTTGCTCCATTTTTCCTCCAGATTTCAAATCTAAAATCACAAACACACTAATATTATTATTTTACAAACATAATATTTATTAAAAATATTTATTTTAAAATAAAACACACAAAAATAGATAAAAATTCTAAAATTTCCAGTCTCTAGCGATTGAGCACAGATATAATTTTCATGACTTGGAAATATTTTTAAAAATTACTAGAAATATAATAAGACATATTTATAAACTTAAAACACACTACCAAACACACTAAAACTCAATAAAATAACCGTATTACTTTTACGATTTTGACTATTTACAGACTAGACACTTATTTAACACACTAAAATGACTCCAATAATTACTAAAAACATAAAAGCACACTAAAAACGTATTTTTAAACTTATTTTCACACCAAGACACAAAAATTCTTATTAACACAAAATGCTATTAATTAGAGGATTAATGAGAAATAAAAGCGTAAAAAAATTATTTAAGCCTTAGAAAATGTACACTTTTACAGTCTCATCACACCCCCCAACCAGCTTATTGCTAGTCTCTAGCAACTAAAGCGATAAAACTTAAAACAGGCAAAAGATTTTTTTTTTTTTTCGAAACTTGCGATTCCTCACTGATTTTCCTCAGGGTTTATCTCATATTCATGCCTCAAGGTAAAGATGCAAACACTAATTAAGTTATGATTCATGTCTAGAGTTTGTCAATTATTTAAGATGAATTTTCCCCTATGTGTGTGTGAATTTCTATTACTAATCAATGCATATTAACTAGATAAATTTATATTAATATATCTTAATTTATTTAAATAAATTCTTATAAATTTATTTTTCATCTCTCTCTCCACTAATGTAGAATAACACCTTGTTAAAGACCTTTAGGACTTTATTCAGCTTGTAATGTAAGGCCTGGGTTAAAGGTATGATGGAAGATATATTTGAGGCTTAGTTCACCCATAAGACACTTACAAAAATCCCGAACCTGTAAAATGTACAATCCAATTCCCAAAGTTTACAATCCCGAACTCGAAATGAAATTTCCTTTGTCAACCACTTTTTATTTAACTTTCTTCTTTTTCTTTATTTATTTATTTTTTTTTATCTTTTTTTTTTAAATTTTTTTTTTATGAATAACTGAAGAGTTATAATAAGAGTACATATTTTACAGAGGTAGCAGATATTCCTAACTCATCCTAACCTCATAAACCTGAATTCACTTGAAAGAACAGATGTCTTATGAGTGAAAGGTACAAGAAAAGGATTATGAATTTATTAAAAAGGCTAGGTTAAACATATGGGTAACAAAGAAAATAGAACATTAAGCACAACAAGGTGACTAGGGATATAGAATGTAAACAAGTTAGCTTCAAAGGCTCAAACGATCTAAAGATGGCCTAAATTATATCTATAACTTAGTGTTATCTAGGATTTCGCCTCAAGAGGGATTTAAACAAGTTATAAGATTTTATAAAAATAAACCAATTTATACTAACATAAACAGTCTCTAAATTAATATAACAAATCATAACGCAAGATTAAGTGTTCAAATTTTGGGAAAATTTCATCTTAAACATATGGCAAACTAAAGAAACTAACATAAACTTAAATAATATTTAAAATTTACCTTAAGTCATGGAAATGCTATTATCTTGATAACGTCATTGGACAGGAGGCGAATCCCCAAAATATTTTTAGATTTTTTTAATATTTTTTTATTTTTTATTATATATATATATATTTTATGAATGCAATGCAACAATATAGTTTTTACAATCTTGTAGAAACACGTGTCAAGAATGCTAGTCACTCCATTACTCAGCTATTTCTACCAAGGTGAAGATGCGTTTCAAGAATAATAAATACTCCTTACCTCAGCCATCTTCAAACTTTTATGCTACAAAAGAAAAATGCAGAGATGAGAATTTTACAAACACAAAGGACTTCATTTTTGGACCATTATCGAGACGCGTTTCAGGTCAAAACCTTCACTCAGCCATCTTGACCTATGAACACATGAATCTTAAAGTCCTACAAACAGCACACCCTTTTTTTTTCGCTTGGTTTTTAAAACTAGTCCCAGATTCAATCACAAAAGAAAAACAACATTGACACAACCTTCTCCCCCAAACCTAGATTGAACACTGTTCCAAAGTTTAACAAGATTAAGTAAGAAGAGTAACAACATATACTTACCAGAGTGGTTATTCAAAGACAAACACATAAACAAAGATAAAAACAACAATGCTGTAAGTAAAACTAAAAGAGGTAGAGTTTAGAGAGAAAGATCCCAATCTCGTTTGCATTTTCCGCAGAAGTTTGATGTTACCGTGTCCGTTTCAGAATCAATGATGTGCAATTTTCAAGCAATTCTTCTACAGTAGTGGCAGAAATAAAAATCTTTCTTCCTGACTCATCAAGAAACTTTTGTTCCACAGCATGATCTAAAAACTAAGCAAACTGTCAAAGTAACCATTTATATTTAACGAACCAACAGGTTTAGAGTGTAGCCTTAACAATTTCCAACTAGCAATGGCAAAAAGTTCCTCCAGAGTTTCCAACCTCCAGGTAAGGCAATGAAAGCATCAGAAGCAAACTCCATGTCTCTTATTCGCTCAGGCATACCTACAACTATTTTTTCAACACCAATGGTAGGACCACATAAACGACTTTGAGCAAGGACACCTGGAACAATACCTACAGCTCCAGTACCTTCAGAACGTCTTCCAGCAGAGACAGTACCCATTAAACCTAGACTACCTCCTCCATAGACAAGGTTTATCTTTTTCGTAGCCAAGACATAGCCTAGATGAAATGCAGTTTCTATGTAATCAATGCCTTTCCCTGATTTAGAACCACAAAACACACAGATATTATTGAACTTTAAAGACGACTAGGATGAGGAATCCATGATAATTGACTAAGACTAAGACTCTTTTTTTTTTTTGACTGACTCTATCTTATAAATTCGCTCTGAGAAAAACTTAAGAACTGAAAGGATTTTATAGACACCTAAAGAGAAAGTTGGGTAAAATTAAATAAAGACAGCTGTGATGACAGACAAGGACAGAAAAATACGACACACCTGCAGACAACTTGTACCTGACAACACTATTAACTTTTTGACAAACTAGACTTTACTGTGCAACTTTTGACAAATGGGACTAAATTTTAAAATTCGAAGCAAAGCTTATCTAACACACAAGATACCTACCGAAGAAAATTATGCATCTGACAAAAGAAGAAAAGTCAAGATATTATTATTATAAGATAAACAGTACAATCACAATTATTAAACAATAACTGTACAGATCACAAAAATAAAAATCTTTTTGTTGATGAGATTTTATTCGAGAATTAGTTGAAGAAAACTTTTGTTCATCAAAATGCGTTTCCAGAAATTCCGTTACTCAGCCGTTTTGATGATTTTTCATTAAAACCATGATCATACCTCAAATAAATTTTCAATCAAATTTTCTTTATATATATATATATTTATTATTATTATTATTATTATTATTATTATTATTATTTTTTTATAAACACACAGAGAAACAAAGAAAAATACCTTACAGACCTTGTTCTGAAGTAGAAGGATCTTGAGTCTGTTTTCCATTTAACATTCTCGCAAACTGAACAGTTGGGTCTTTTAGCGTCAGATTCCCAAGACGTTCTTTTTCTTCATGAAATTGAGGCCAGAGTTGTTTCATAGCCCCCCAAATGTATCCACTTGGATGGGACTTAAGAGAAACTCGGAGATCTTCTAAGTTTTCATTCTTAAGACCATTTTTACAGAACTGAATTTTATCTTCCCTATTTCTAGATACGAAACCAGGTGAGGGACATTTTCCAGAACAAGTTTGACGAGATCCTTTATGACATTTTGACTCCATACGACGAGCTCTTCTTTTTCTAGCACACAGACTTGTACCCATACTAGGCAAACCTACATTGTTTACATCACTTGAATGAGCAAGACCTTCTATGTACATCTTAATATCAGTAGGAAGCTTAAAACTTGAAAGTACTCAAAGACGAGTGACTCTAGTTTTGTACTTCTTTCTGATTTCTCTTTGAGAAAGTGAAGGGAAATATTTCTTTAAGTGCTCATATTTCAAATCCATGATTGAGAAATTGAGATTCTTGAGAGTGAATTGAAAGCTTTAAGAGAGAGTTTGAGAGAGGATTGTGAAGATTTTTGTAGAAGCAAAAGAAAAGGAGATTGAAAAGTGTTTGAAAGATTGAAGAATTTGAAAGAGTTTTGAAGAATTTCTCAGAATTTTAGTGAGAAGACAGAGAGAATTCGAGAGAGAGAACAAGAAATTTAGAGAGAGAAAGAACAAAGATTTTTGAGCTTGGATGCACAGTAACAGATTTTATAGACAAGGGGTAGACTTCTGTTCAGACATGGGGGAGACTGTTCAGACGCATGCGAGAGTAATGGGCTGAACTAAAATGGGCCAAAGAAAAGTAATCTAATAGATTACTCAGACATGAAAATGTTTTTGTGTTTTTGAGTTTTTTTTTTTTTAAGATCTAAAATTCAAAAAAATTCATTGAAAATTATTTCATTAAAATGCGTTTCTAGAGGCCGTTGATACAAAAATACCAACTAATCGTGCTGATTATAACCTCCATAATTTCTACCATTTTAATGAATTTTTGAAATAATTTTTCTGATTTTTAGGAAAAACAAAGAAAATAAAAATACAACAAAAAAATACAAAAAAAAAAATAAAGGCAATACAAACATTAATCTATAACTATGATTTCAGTTTCTGGTTCGGAGTCAGAATCGTCAATGTTGATGACTGTTGGAAGAGTTGCTCTAAACCTTCCCAAAAGATAGCACTCCCAAAAAGTTAAGTTGCCAGCAGCTGCAAAGAATCTTTGCTGAAATTCTTCTTCATCCATGAGATCATACATGAGGTCATCCATAGTGTCACCTATAGTGTCACCCATCACCACATCCTCAGGTTCTTCTTCAAAAACTTCATTTTCACATTCAGTCTCAAAATTTGAAATGTTTGCTTCAAGAGATTGGTCAGAAACATTCACAGGATGGTTATCAACCTTGGGTGGAACACTCGAATCAAAAGAATTAGCCAAATCAGCCAAGGGATCAACAAACGTTCCTAAAGTATTGCTCTCAACAAAATTCACTTCACACTTTCCAGAGGGTGATTGTGCGATGTTAAAAACGTTGAATTCTGAAGTCATATTCCCAAAAGACAATTTTAGTATTCCATTTCTACAATTAATCAAAGCATTAGAAGTTGCAAGAAATGGACGACCCAAAATGACAGGAATTTGAACATTTGAATTTGTGACAAGTTGTGTATCCAAAACGATGAAATCCACTGGGTAGTAAAATTTATCAATTTGGACTAACACATCCTTGACAACACCTTTTGGAATTTTTACAGATCGATCAGCTAGTTGAAGTATGACAGAAGTTGGCTTTAGTTCACCTAGACCTAATTGCTGATAAACAGAATAAGGTAAGAGGTTGACACTAGCACCAAGGTCTAACAAAGCATGTTCAATTTGAGTACTTTCGATGATGCAAGAAATTGTGGGACAACCAGGATCTTTGTATTTCAATGATGAATCATGTTGAATGATGGAACTAACATTCTCAGCTAAAATGCAGTTTTAGTCACATTATGCTTTCTTTTAATTGTACAACAATCTTTCAAAAATTTCGCATAAGATGGGACTTGTTTGATTGCATCTAAAAGTGGAATGTTAATTTTGACTTGTTTGAACAGTTCAAAAATTTCAGCATTTTTGTCAAACTTCTCTTTTGAAAGCAAAGCTTGAGGAAATGGGATCTTTGGAACAAATTTCTCTTTTGAAACACTCTTTTCTTTTTCAGAATTTTCCTCATCACTATTAATTTTATCACCACTTTTCAAAGTTGAATTAACGTTATGATATTTTAAAAGATTAGTTTTATCAACAGTTTTTCCACTTCGAAGAGTTGTAACAAAATTAACAGTTTCTTGTTGTGCCTGTGAAGAGGCAATTTCATTTGCAAATGGATAATGTACAGGTTGAGCAGGAAATTTGCCTTTTTCTTGAATGTGAATAGAAGAAGTGAGTTTAGAAATGGATTCTTTAATTTCATGAATGTCTTGAGATGTGCGAGTGTTATGAACTTCCTGCTTTTGAATGAATGATTTTTGAGCTTGAATGAAAGTTTGCAAAGTGTCTTCAAGAGTTTTCACTCGAGAATGGAGATTTTTAGAAAAAATTTGTGGAGGCCTTTGAAGATTTTGAGATTTTGATGGAAATGGTGGTCGGCCTTGAGAGTTTTGTGGTGAAAATGGTGGTGGTGGTTGATATTGCTGTTGTGGTTGATCATATCTCCAACTGAAATTGGGATGGTTTTTCTATTGGGAATTGTATGTGTCAGAATGTGGGGATGGAAATGGCTTTCTAGGTGGGTCCAATTGATTTGTGTAATTCACCTGTTCATGGGACTCTTCCTTAAAAATTGGACATTCATAGGTTGAGTGTCCTAGAGTTTGGCAAACACTACACAAAAATTTAATTTTTGGTTCTTGGACATTCCTTCGTTCGATGGCTTCAATCTTTTTAGTCAAACATGCAATTCTAACACTTAGATCATTTTCTTGACTAAATTGATGGACACCTCTTTGAGCATTAGCAAGATTAGATCTAATTGAGCCTTCAGAATTACTATGTTGCCAATATTGAGAGTTATCAGCCAAATTATCAAGGAAATCTAACGCTTCATCAGGTTCTTTATCAAGGAATTCTCCATTACACATTGTTTCAACAAATTGACGAGTTTCAGGAGTTAAGCCTTCATAAAAAAAACTAATGTAACGCCATTTTTCAAAACCATGATGTGGGCAAGAATTCAGCAAATCTTTAAATCGTTCCCAGCTTTGGAAATAAACTTCTTTTGCATTTTGGGAAAAATTTTGAATTTGTTTTTTCAAAGCATTGGTCTTATGTGTTGGAAAGAATTTTTTCAGAAACTCAGTTTGCATTTCTTGCCATGTACCTATTGACCTAGGTTTTAAAGAAGTAAGCCAAGTTTTAGCTTTGTCTTTTAAAGAAAAAGGAAAAAGCTTAAGCTTAACAATTTCATTTGAAACTTCCTAGTCAGTGAAGGTAACACAAACATCTTCAAACTCTCTAAGGTGCAGATATGGATTTTCATATTCTAAGCCATGAAAATTGGGAAGCAAGTTGATCATTCCAGGTTTAAACCTAAAGTGATGAGCATTGAGAGGAAAAACCAAACATGATGGAGTGGATTCACGGGGTGGTTGTAAATAATCTCTTATTGAGCGAACAACAGGATTGATGATTTGTTGATTATCAATATTTTCATTATGAACACTTTCATCATCAGCCATTTTTGGTGAATTTGAAGACAAAACAGAGACGAAATGTGATTCTAAACTTTTCCTAACTAACCTACGACTATTAGACTCACGATACCAAACTTGCATACAAATTATTTAAATATTTACAAAATTTTATAGACAAATACTAAGCTTTTCTCCACTCAGGGAGAGTAGAGTAGTAAATGAAAAGTATCTGCTTTATTGATTTTGTGAAGTTGCGAATTATATTTTTTTCAAGAATGCCCCCAGGAAAGATTGGTGGTGCTAAGGCTCCTTAAGAACTAATCTCCTTGACAGAACAGCATTTCAGGAATGACTGGTGTTGAGAGAATCTCCAAAAGTGAACATGGGAAAATAAAATTCCGAACCAATACCAGTCCCAAAACAAAACTTTCTCAAAAAAAATACTTTTCACAAAAACACAATTTGTTTATTAAGTATTATGGAAAACCTAATCTAAAATTTTATGAAGTTTTATTTCTAAGGCAAAAACCTAAAACTAGCAAAATAAATATTTTATAGAAGAAATGAGGGAAAATAAAATTTTTATGATTTATGATTTTTTGATTTTATTATTTTTTTAATATATATTTTTTATTTTTTTTTATTTTTTGAATATTAAAATAGTGACATGAATAGTAACTACCACAAATAGTAACTTACAGAAAATGCATGCAGATTTCTACGTGAACAGTACTTAATACCTACAAAACAGAAGATATTAACAAAAGAAAAGAAATAAAACAAAAGAAAAGAAAAGTTAGTAATATATAAAAGAAAAATAAAAAGAAAGAGAAAATATATTACACAATATTATACTGTACTAAAAACAATACCTTCCCCGGCAACGGCGCCAAAAACTTGGTCTCACGTCTATTTACGCATTTTAAACTAACCTCAAGTATAAGGTTATCTCAAGTAATATTTTCTCGGTGAATCCGAGGTCGAACCCACACGGAATGATTTATTTAGTTCCAGTACATGTATTATATTAACTTTTTCATTTTATTTAAACTGAAAAATTTGAGAATTAATATTTATTATTCACAGAATGTATTTACAATATTTACACATTTTTTTTACAACATTTTTCATCTTTAAATTTTGATAATTTGGAACTTTATTAACAAGAAATACAAATGATAATTTAAGCAAAGTAACAACAATAATAACGAAAAATCAAGATTTACCAAGCATTTACTGTGCCATTCCATGTCTATAACAACAATTTTTAGGAAGTAAGACAACAGTAATAACAGGGCTGAGGTTCAAAGGTTCTGTTCTGACAATTATTTTCAATATATTTTAGTTTATCTTTTTATTTATTAGTTGGTTTAAGTATGCACTATGCCATCATATGTCGACAATAAATCAAGATTTACCAAGCATTTACTGTGCCATTCCATGTCTATAATGCAGCAAAAACTCAACTTAATAAATAAGCAGCATTTCAACATAACTTAACTAAAATAACAACCAAGATAGTAAGTTAAGCATTTACCGAGCCATTCTCTGTCTACGAGTAATCAAGGTCCTCCCAAGCATTATCCGTGCCAGTCTATGTCGTCGATAAATCAGAACCGTGATTTTGGCAGGGTTTTAGCTAAGAAAATATTGAAATTTTAGGTTTTCTAAGAGAATATTTTGGCATTACAATAGCTTAGAAAACTAAGAAAAACCAAAAATATTTAAGATAATTTTGCCAGAAGTTCCCCCTCTCCCCTCAGCTAAAAAGAAATTTAGAAAGACATAATTAATAAAGTACTACTGATATTATTAAACATAATTTTTACAACATAAGCTAGAAAATATTTTACAAGAAACTAGACTGAAAACTAAAATAAAAACTATACTATAATTATTACAACAACATTTTTATGCTGCGAGGAGGCTCTCTTAACTGAGGCAAAAGCCTCGGTATTTATAGCGAATCAACTTTGCAAATGTCCACTTATAATTAATGTCATTTCCTGTTGAAAGTTGACGATTTTCAATTATTTTCCTTCTTCTTTCACGCTGATCCGCGTTCGTGAGAGTGCAAATCTGTCTTTGAGATTCTCTGCTTCGCGGTACACGGCAACACTTAAACGGACTGATCATGGCCGTTAATTGCTCAATCCAACGGCTGCCAGACGCTCGCAAATTGGGCCAGGTGGGACGAAGATTTAAGGCCGATGGATGAGTCAAAGAATTCAGATCTGACAGTTCATGAGAACGGATGCATGTGAACACGACTGCACTCGATCAGACAAGCCTACTGCACCTTCTGGGACACGCTCAGCTTTGTTGGCGCGTGTAAAGCACGCGCCAATCATATCCCGACATGTGGATCGCACTTTCAGGTTCCGCTGACGCACCGAATGACGCGTTGACACACGTCTCTTCCTCGGATGGCTGAGATTGATTTGGCAGGTGATCGAACGGTTCTCATGATGCCACGTGTCCCACTTAATTTAAATTCAAATTTTGTTTTATCTTTTTGATGCATTTGAATTCTGATTTTATCCGTTTTGGTGTCATTTTGCTCCATTTTCCTCCAGATTTCAAATCTAAAATCACAAACACACTAATATTATTATTTTACAAACATAATATTTATTAAAAATATTTATTTTAAAATAAAACACACAAAAATAGATAAAAACTCCTAAAATTTCCAGTCTCTAGCAGTTGAGCACAGATATAATTTTCATGACTTGGAAATATTTTTAAAAATTATTAAAAATATTATAAGACATATTTATAAACTTAAAACACACTACCAAACACACTAAAACTCAAAATAAAATAACTGCTTTACTTTTACGGTTTTAACTATTTACAGACTAGACACTTATTTGACACACTAAAATGACTCCAATAATTACTAAAAACATAAAAACACACTAAAAATGTATTTTTAAACATATTTTCACACCAAGACACAAAAATTCTTATTAACACAAAATGCTATTAATTAGAGTATTTAATGAGAAATAAAAGCGTAAAAAAATGATTTAAGCCTTAGAAAATGTACACTTTTACAGTCTCATCACACCCCCCCACCAGCTTATTGCTAGTCTCTAGCAACTAAAGCGATAAAACTTAAAACAGGCAAAAGATTTTTTTTTTTTTTTCGAAACTTGCGATTCCTCACTGATTTTCCTCAGGGTTTATCTCATATTCATGCCTCAAGGTAAAGATGCAAACACTAATTAAGTTATGATTCATGTCTAGAGTTTGTCAATTATTTAAGATGAATTTTCCCCTATGTGTGTGTGAAATTCTAATACTAATCAATGCATATTAACTAGATAAATTTATATTAATATATCTTAATTTATTTAAATAAATTCTTATAAATTTGTTTTTCATCACTCTCTCCACTAATGTAGAATAACACCTTGTTAAAGACCTTTAGGACTTTATTCAGCTTGTAATGTAAGGCTTGGGTTAAAGGTATGATGGAAGATATATTTGAGGCTTAGTTCACCCATAAGACACTTACAAAAATCCCAAACCTATAAAATGTACAATCCAATTCCCAAAGTTTACAATCCCGAACTCGAAATGAAATTTCCTTTGTCAACCACTTTTTATTTAACTTTCTTCTTTTTCTTTACTTATTTATTTATTTATTTTTTTATCTTTTTTTTTGAATTTTTTTTTTATGAATAACTGAAGAGTTATAATAAGCGTACATATTTTGCAGAGGTAGCAGATATTCCTAACTCATCCTAACCTCATAAACCTGAATTCACTTGAAAGAACAGATGTCTTATGAGTGAAAGGTACAAGAAAAGGATTATGAATTTATTAAAAAGGCTAGGCTAAACATATGGGTAACAAAGAAAATAGAATATTAAGCACAACGAGGTGACTAGGGATATAGAATGTAAACAAGTTAGCTTCAAAGGTTCAAACGATCCAAAGATGGCCTAAATTATATCTATAACTTAGTGTTATCTAGGATTTCGCCTCAAGAGGGATTTAAACAAGTTATAAGATTTTATAAAAATAAACCAATTTATACTAACATAAACAGTCTCTAAATTAGTATAACAAATCATAACGCAAGATTAAGTGTTCAAATTTTGGGAAAATTTCATCCTAAACATATGGCAAACTAAAGAAACTACATAAACTTAAATAATATTTAAATTTTACCTTAAGTCATGGAAATGCTATAATCTTGATATCGTCATTGGACAGGAGGCGAATCACCAAAATATTTTTAGATTTTTTTAATATTTTTTATATATATATTTTTTATTTTTTATTTTTATTTATATATATATATATTTATGAATGCAATGCAAACATACAGTTTTTACAATCATGTAGAAACACGTTTCAAGAATGCTAGTCACTCCATTACTCAGCTATTTCTACCAAGGTGAAGATGCGTTTCAAGAATAATAAATACTCCTTACCTCAGCCATCTTCAAACTTTTATGCTACAAAAGAAAAATCCAGAGATGAGAATTTTACAAACACAAAGGACTTCATTTTCGGACCATTATCGAGACGCGTTTCAGGTCAAAACCTTCACTCAGCCATCTCGACCTATGAACACATGAATCTTAAAGTCTTACAAATAGCATACCCTTTTTTTTCGCTTGGTTTTTAAAACTAGTCCCAGATTCAATCACAAAAGAAAAACAACATTGACCCAACCTTCTCCCCCCAACCTAGATTGAACACTGTTCCAAAGTTTAACAAGATTAAGTAAGAAGAGTAACAACATATACTTACCAGAGCGGTTATTCAAAGACAAACACATAAACAAAAATAAAAACAACAATGCTGTAAGTAAAACACATGGTTTATGAACCCATGGTTTATCCACATTTTGTGAGATCCCATAAGTCACTTTTCATCCTCATGTGTTTGTACATACATGGTTTATCCACATTTTGTGAGAACCCATAAGTCTTGATCACTTGATCAAATCTTATGTTCCAAGAACGGGAAGTTTGCTAAGTCCATAAATTGACTTTACCAACTTACAAAACTTACCCTCTTGACCCTTATCCTTGAACCCGTCTGGTTGTCCATATGAATAGACTCATCAAGATAACCATTTAAAAAAGCCGTCTTGACATTCATTTGCCAAACTCGTAGTCGAGAGTGGCAGCTATGAAAAAGAGAATCTAGATGGACTTAAGCATGGCTACATGCGAAAAGGTTTCCTTGTAATCGATTCCTTTCTTTTGTGTGTAACCCTTAGCTACTAGTCTAGCCTTAAAGGTTTCGACCTTTCCATCCACTCCTCTCTTCCTCTTGTAGATCCATTTACACCATATGGGTTTTATTTCAGGAAAATCCACTGATTCCCAGACCCAATTAGTCTTCATAGACTTCATCTCTGTGTTCATGGCCTCTGTCCAGAGTTTCGAATCAATATCCTCCATAGCCTCTGCGCAAGTATAAGGATCCCTATCATGTTCATTTGGTTAAGCCAAGAAGGCCTCACCTTTGAACATATACCTCTCAGGTTGACGCCCGATTCTCCCACTATGCCGAAGCCTCTTAGGTTGTTGTTTAGGTTCGTTTGGCTTTTCTACATCGATTGGAGTGGTTTCTACTGGAACCCCTAGAGTGATTGGATCACTTCTTAACTCCTCAAGCACCACTTTACTTTGAGGCTCAAAGTTGTCCATGTAACTCTCCTTAAGGAAAGTTGCATGAGTTGAAACCGCGACTTTATTTTCCTTTGGGTGATAAAAACAAACCCCTTTAGTCTCTTTTGGGATATCCTATAAATGCGCAAACTTTTGAATGTGCTTCCAAGTTATTCATATCCTTAAACAAGACATGAATCGACATCCTCATATACGAATATGGTTTAAGCATGTCTTCTTGCCCGTCCATAACTCGTGAAGAGTTTTAGAGATTGATTTAGAAAGCACATTATGTTAGATATGTATGCCCTAAGGTGTAAAAATGTAATACATTTTTGGAGACATTTTTATCGAAAAGAATTTATTCATTTATATATACAAAATCTTGTCATCTTTACGTTTATATTTGTTGAATGTATGTTAAGCAAACAGTAGTCTGAGACTGTTAGTCTAAACCTTAAGAATTGGGCATATGATGGACTGATTATGCGGAAGACAATTCTTAAGGTGACGGTCTAAAACATATGATCCGCAATCAAGGGAATAAAGTTGGGTGCTTTCTTCATGTAAAGATTGTTATGTTGTCTATATCCCTTTAGGGAGATGTTTGTCTTGACCATCAGAGTTGGACTCTATGAATAGAAACATTAGCACGTTGTCATAGGCGGCGATGTGTTGGATTGGGACATAAAGTGAATTGATTTGGATTAATAATTCTGTCTCGACAAATCGATTCACTTTAGATAGTCATTTGTGTTGTATCTTAATCCTGATATGAATAGTGGGCCCGTTGTCTCGACTTGTGTCTTTTGATGTACCAAAGGGTGACTCCCACATCTCAATAATGGTATGCATGCCGGTACATTGGAGGCATGACTCTTGATAGCGTAGACTTGTTATTCATAGATATGGAATCCATAGCTCCTCTTTAGGAGTAATGATATCCTCTTATATGCGTTATCCTGTAATTGGAAAACTGGAGTGCTCAACCATTTGGATACATAGGTGTAACCGAATGGTATACCATCTTTGGATGGTAAGTTTTCTAATGGTGAGATAATGGAACGTAAGATAAAAATAATCAAAAAGGTAAGACAGAACTTGTCCTTAAGCCGATTATGGATGATCATATGGGGATGCGATACACTATCTTATGTCAAGGAGACTTAGCTACACGAGCTTCGTAATTCTATAAAGTTTGAGAGTGCAGCTCCAAGCTTTTAGTGGAGTAGCGTTGGAGTTGATAATTGTGAAATGTATATCTAGGATATTGGAATTCATAATTATCATGAGCTTGAACTTTATAGGTGCATTTTGGTCCCCTTTGCTAGCTCACAAAATCCTTAAACGATACGGCGTACTTTTTCAATAATTGGTGACTTATGTCGGATTTATCAAATTGGTTTAAAATTTGAAAGAATTAAATAATTCATATCTGTTTATTGAATAAATTAATTTTGTAATAAAATTAATTTAAGATAAACTTGTTGAATTATTGGGATCTGATAATTCTTGTCTGTTTATTGGTTGATTTAATTGGATAAATTAAATCAAGATAAACTTGTAGAATTATTGTGAATTGATTTATTTTCCTAGTGATTATCTTGATAAAGTTTGTTTTGATCAGATAACTTTTCTATTGGGTTATTTGAATCAAAACTAAGACTTTATCCTATAGAATCTCGGGTGGAAAATAAAAGATTCGTGGAGATATTTATGTGGCAGTTCGGCCTGCCGATGGGGCTTGTTCGGCTTGCTGATCAGGCTGTTCGGCCTGTCGATTAGCGAGAGATAAGATTACGCGTTTTCATGCGAATCTTATCAGATATTG
Source organism: Artocarpus heterophyllus (assembly GCA_025403435.1). Taxonomy (NCBI): domain Eukaryota; kingdom Viridiplantae; phylum Streptophyta; class Magnoliopsida; order Rosales; family Moraceae; genus Artocarpus; species Artocarpus heterophyllus. The sequence goes on from CM046347.1 coordinate 34,178,816, forward strand.
TTCCGTACTTGATTCTGTTTCGAGTTTTTGAGACCTAATCTGATAAGGACTGACCCCAAGACCAATCACTATATAAAGGGAGTGAGTCTTATGATTTACTTAGAGATCAATTGAGAGATCAAGAGTGATACTCTTCTGGTAAGCATCTTAAAACTCCCTGTGAGCTTTTGTTCACAAATCACGAACACTGGCTTTGGGTTTTCTCGATTGGTTGGAAGGAGAGTCACTGGTGAAAGAGCTGTAGGTGTGAGCCCACACTCACTCCAGTCGTGGATAGAGAATAGTAAAGAAGACCAGTTGGTTGAGGCTCTTCTGGAACGTTACTTCTCTTCACAGGTCGCGGAGGTTCTTCGACACACAGAGTTTTGCAAGATCTGTTTAATTTGTACATATAGCATGTCAAACTTATGTTTTGGAAAAATACTCTGATGTTAAAATTTTTTTAATTTCTGCTACGCACCTCTCACCTATTTTTCCAACAATTGGTATCGGAGCCGAGGTTTTTTACATAAATTTACAAGTTTGTGATCATATTATATGCATAAATTTTGTGATCTTAATCTCTTCTATGCTTAAATTAAAATTTTATTAAGAGTGGGCACTCTAGGTTTCTATATTATTATATGTTGTCATGGATTATGTGGTGAATGTTTATTAATTAATTATGGTTGATTAAATCATTGTTTAATTATTTATTAATTAATTAATACCGGTTATGGTTCCTTAGAGGTTAGAATGTGTATCTAGGTTTTTCATGTAATTAGATGGTGGACTATCATCTCCGTCTAGGAATTGTTATTTAATTTTAAATTTGTAAGAATTTTGTAATTAAATGATTATTCGGAGAAAACGGATCGAAAAGCTGGATCTTAAAGATTGATGATGGCACACTTAGGTATTTCCTGAGTCTCTAATTTTATGTTTTTGAATTGTTGAAAATAAAATTAAAATTGTATTTTCTGGAATGAGGGTTTTCTGCTCGGTCGACAATCCAGACATCACAGTTCGGCAGGCCGATGGTCACAGATTGACAGGCCAGACGTGTGGTCCAACAGGTCGTCAATGGGGCAGAAATTGGCTGGCTCTGTCGGCAGGCCGAACTTCCAGTTCGGCATGCCAAACTTTCATGGGTCGATAGGCTGATCTTTTTGATCAGCAGGCCGATGAAGCATGACCGGCAGGCCGATCACCCAGTTTGGCCTGCCGACCGAGAGCTGGAAAATTTTCAGAAAAGGTACAATTTTTGCAGTGTAGTTTTAATTTTATTTTTGAGATGATTATGAGAAACATTAAATTTGGATATGACCGGAAATATGAAGTATTTGATTCATACGGGATTGAAGACTTGAAGATGGGAATTATGTGAAGAATGATACAACTTGAGGATTCAAGGATGAAGAATCGATATATGTTTCGATTTTTCTCTTGTAATATTAGTTTTCTATTCTCTAGGGAGGAGCCATAATATTACGGTTATTATTATTTTGCTTGTAGCTTTGCTTGATTGCTTTGCTTGTCTGCATTATAATATGATTTGCTATGTATATTGATAACATGTCATATAGAATAGGAAGTGCCGCTCATATTAAAATTGTTCATGCATAATTTTAAAATAAAACCTTGACTTCAAAAGATTGAGTGGGAGAAGGTTTTCGAAGAGAGAACCTAAGGCCTCCATCGTTGGTCCATAGGAAGAACATGGTGGTCCCGACCCCTAGGAAGGGATTTCTATCATATACCAGATTGGATCTCTGAGAAGATAAAGTATTTTAGCATGATTTATGGTTGTACACCCCTAGGTGGTGATTATAAATCATGGATAAAATATTGAAATGATGGTTATACACTCACGTTAATTTTATTATTAACCTCCTCTAGGAGCTTTGTTAATAAAATTAATGGCCAAAGAAACGATTGTTAATATACGCTGGATCATACGGGTCTTGGATGGCATATATTAATCAGGAGGGGATCCGTGTTCCTGATTGAATTTGGCATGACTCCCCTAGGAGCTTGTTGAATTCTGAGTTGGGAATTATCGTTGTAAGGATGTGATATTTTCAAGGTTTTGACACATAAACACATTTGTATGATTTTACATGATTGTGTTATCTTACTAAATTATTATGATATGTTTGCTTATGTTTGGTATATGATTCTTTATTGTAGATTAAAAATGTCTAAAAACACTTTATCATCGATACTTGACAAAAACCTGTTAACTGGTGAGAATTACAATGATTGAAAATGGAACCTAGATATCGTCTTGTCCTTTGAGAAACTGAAATATGTTCCGACAACTCCTTGTCCTCCCGAGCCTACGGGAGACTCATCTAATGAGCAATTCCAAGCGTATGATCGCTGGAAAGATGCTAATGATCAGGCCCGGTGCTATGTTATGGCCAGCATGAATAATGTGCTGCAGGCTCAACATCAAGAATATGAGACTGCGAAACAGATCTTGGATAATCTTGAGGACATGTTTGGAGGCTAGGCCATAACAAAGCGGCAAGGGGCACTTCAAAAACTTCTTAACAATAGATAGAGGCCGAGGAAATCTGTAAAGGAGCACATGATGTTGGTCATGGGTTACCTCGCTGAGGCACAAACCAATGGAGCCGACATCGATGCTGAAACTCAGATGACTATGGTCTTTGAGACTCTGTCTAAGGAATTTATTCTATTTAGAGCTACTTTTAACTTAAGCAATAGACAGGACATGATCTTAACATAACTGATGAAACAGTTATAGGAGTTTGAACTGCTGATTAGGGAGTCTCTTGCGGGTGGTGAGGCCAACATGGTAGCTGCTTCTGGTTCCAATTCTAACTCTGGGAATGGAAAGAAGCAACGGGCCAAGAATGGGAAGTCTTCTGTTCCTGCTAACACCAAAAGCAAGAAGAAGAAGAAGAAGAACCCAAAGAACCTTAAGTACTTCTTCTGTGGAAAGGTCAGGCATATTAAGAAGCATTGCAAGGACTTCCTTTCCAAAGGAGGTAGGTGTGATCTCTGTATTTAGAAACTTGTTTGGTTGAGAAATCCAGTGACATCTGGGTCATAGATTCTGGTGCAACTAATCATGTTTGTGTTTCTCTGAAGGGGTTCAAAGAAACGAGAAGTCTGCTACATGAAGACTTCACGCTTCGAATGGGTGACGGATCCTTGGTCTCAGCGGAAGCAGTGGGAGGCATCCATCTTTACTTTGATAATTATAGGAATTTAATTTTGCAAGATTGTTTTTATGTTCCTAAATTTAAAAAGAATTTAATTTCTGTATCTTGTTTATTTAAAGACTCCTACGTGGTATCTTTTAATGAAAAAGTGGTGATTCGTAAAAACAAATCTTTTATCTGTTCTGGATGGATGCAAAATAATCTATATTTTATCAAACCTAAGATGGACTTATTGCTTAATGCTGAGATGAATGATAATAACTCTAAAAGACTTAAAACTTCTCACTCTAATAAGACTTATCTTTGGCATTTGCGCCTTGGTCACATTAACCTGAATAGGATTCAAAGGTTGGTAAGGGATGGACCTTTAAGTCACTTAAAGGTGGAATCTATACCTCAATGTGAATCTTGTTTGGAGGGTAAAATGACCAAAAGACCATATGGGTCTAAGGGCAATAGGGCCGAAGGTGTTCTAGAACTTGTGCATAGTGATGTTTGCGGACCGATGAACATTTGGGCACGAGGAGGGTATGAGTACTTCGTCACTTTTATTGATGATTACTCAAGATCTGGGTATGTGTGCCTAATGCACCACAAAAGCAAAACTTTTGACAAGTTCAAGGAGTTTCGGGCTGAAGTGGAAAAGCAATTGGGTATACCCATAAAGGCACTTCGATCCGATCGAGGTGGAGAATACCTTTCTGATGAGTTCTTGGGACACTTGTTGGAGAATGGGATTTTATCCCATTTGACTGCGCCAGGCACTCCGCAACAGAATGACATAGCAAAGAGAAGAAATAGGACTTTGTTGGACATAGTCAGGTCCATGATGAGTTATTCATCATTACCTTTATCCTTTTGGGGATATGCACTACAAACCGCATGTTATCTTTTGAACAATGTTCCTTCAAAATCGGTCCCTAAAACTCCTCATGAGTTTTGGACAAGAAGGAAGACATCCTTAAATCATATTCGCATATGGGGATGTCCGGCTCATGTCCTGTTTAAGGATCCGAATAAGTTGGAAGCACGTTCGAAAGTTTACGTATTTGTAGGATATCCAAAAGGGACTAAAGGGGGTTATTTTTATAACCCAAAGGAAAATAAAGTCGTGGTTTCAACTAATGCAACTTTCCTTGAGGAAAGTTACATGGATAACTTTAAACCTCGAAGCAAAGTGGTGCTTGAGGAGTTAAGGGGTGATTCGTTTACTTCGGAGGTTCCAAACGAAACCATTCCGATCCGGTGTAGAAAAACTGAAACGAACCTAAACAACAACCTCAGGGGCTTCGGCATAGTGGGAGTATCGGGCGTCAACCTGAGAGGTATATGTTCAAATGGGAAGTCTTCTTGGCTGAACCGGATGAACATGACAGGGATCCTTATACTTACGCAGAAGCTATGGAGGATGTTGATTCAAAACTCTAGACAGAGGCCATGAACATTGAGATGAAGTCTATGGAGACTAATCGGGTCTGGGAGCTTGTGGATCTTCCCGAAGGGGTAAAACCCATAGGGTGTAAGTGGATCTACAAGAGGAAAAGAGGAGTGGATGGAAAGGTCGAAACCTTTAAGGCTAGACTGGTAGCTAAGGGTTATACGCAAAAGGAAGGAATCGATTATGAGGAAACCTTTTCGCCTGTAGCCATGCTTAAGTCCATCCGGATTCTCTTGTCCATAGCTGCCGCTCTTGACTGCGAGATTTGACAGATGGATGTCAAGATGGCTTTTTTGAATGGCTATCTTGATGAGTCCATTTATATGAAACAACCAGACGGGTTCAAGGTCACGGGTCAAAAGGGTAAGGTTTGTAAGCTGCTAAAGTTAATTTACGGACTTAAGCAGGCTTCCCGTTCTTGGAACATAAGATTTGATCAAGTGATCAAGACTTATGGGTTCTCACAAAATGTAGATGAACCATGTGTTTACAAACACATTAAAGATGGGAATGTGATTTTTCTACTGCTCTATGTAGATGACATTCTGCTAATTGGCAATGATGTTGGGGCATTGTCATCGGTCAAATTATGGTTGACCAAGCAGTTTGACATGAAGGACTTGGGTGAGGCTAATTTTGTTCTCAATATCCAAATTTTTCAGGATAGGAAAAACAAAATGATAGCTTTGTCACAAGCTGACTACATAGATAAAATTCTCATGAGGTTTGCAATGCAGGATTCCAAGAAAGGTGGGCAACCATCTAGGTCTGGAATTACTCTTTCTAAGAAGGACTCTCCAAAGTCTTATGAAGAAAGAGAATACATGAAGAAGGTGCCTTATGCTTCTGCAGTGGGTAGTCTCATGTATGCCATGCTTTGCACACGACCGGATATTAGCTATGCGGTCGGGATTGTAAGTTGATTTTAGGCAGATCCAGGACCGAACCATTGGGTTGCGGTAAAGCATATTTTCAAATACCTGAGAACGACTTGAGGGTATATGCTTGTGTGTTCGGGTGAGGACTTGACTCCTCTAGGATATACTGACTCGGATTTTCAATCCTGTCTGGATTCTAGGAAATCAACTTCTGGGTTTGTGTTTACTCTAGGCGGCGGTGCCATCAGTTGGAGAAGTACGAAGCAAGATTGCACTTCGATTCAACGATGGAGGCCGAGTATGTGGCGGCTAGTGATGCTTTAAAAGAAGCAGTGTGGCTCCGCAAGTTCCTTGGGGATCTTGAGATAGTTCCTGGTATGGATAAGGCGGTATCACTATACTGTGATAACAGTGCGGCGGTAGCTAATGCTAAGGAACCAAGATTTCACAAGAAGAGTAAACAAATTGATCGAAAGTATCACGTGATAAAGGACTTCATTGAGGGCGGGCATGTCATGGTGTGCAAGATCGCGTCAGAGGATAATTTAGCTAATCCATTTACGAAGACACTTATAGGAAGAGTCTTCGAGAAACATGTGGAAGCTATGGGGATGCGAGATTTGCTGTATTTACTCACTTAGTGTAAGTGGGAGATTGTTTGATATGTGTGCCCTAAGGAGTAAAAATGCAATACGTTTTTGGAACATTTTTATCAATTAAGAATTTATTCATTTATATATACCAAATCTTGTCCTCTTTACGTTCATATTTGTTGAATGTATGTTAAGCAAACAGTAGTCTAAGACTGTCGGTCTAAACCTTAAGAATTGGGCATATGATGGACTGATTATGCGGAAGACACAATTCTTAAGGTGACAGTCTAAGACATATTATCCGCAATCGAGGGAATAAATTTGGGCACTTTATTCATGTAAAGATTGTTATGTTGTCTATATCCCTTTAGGGAGATGGTTTGTCTTGACCATCGGAGTTGGATTTCGTGAATAGAAACATTAGCACGTTGTCATAGGTGACGATGTGTTGGATCGGGACATAAAGTGAATTGATTTGGATTAATAATTCTGTCTTAGAAAATCGATTCACTTTAGACAGTCATTTGTATTGTATCTTAATCCTGAGATGAATAGCAGGCTCGTTGTCTCGACTTGTGTCTTTTGTTGTACCAATGGGTGACTCCCACATCTCAATAGTGGTATGCATGTCAGGTACGTTGGAGGCATAACTCTTGATAGCGTAGACTTGTTATTCATAGATATGGAATCCATAGCTCCTCTTTAGGAGTAATGATATCCTCTTATATGCGTTATCCTGTAATTGGAAAACCGGAGCGCTCAACCATTTGGATACATAGGTGTAACCGAATGGTATATCATCTTTGGATGGTAAATTTTCTAATGGTGAGATAATGGAATGTAAGATAAAAATAATCGGAAAGGTAAGATAGAACTTGTCCTTAAGCTGATTATGGATTTTCATATGGGGATACGATACACTTTAATATGTCATGGAGACTTAGCTATACGAGCTTCGTAATTCTATAAAGTTTGAGAGTGCAGCTCCAAGCTTTTAGTGGAGTAGCGTTGGAGGTGATAATTGTGAAATGTATATCTGGGATATTGGGTTTCATAATTATCATGAGCTTGAACTTTATAGGTCCATTTTGGTCCCCTTTGCTAGCTCACAAAATCCTGTAACGATACGGCGTGCTTTTTCAATAATTGGTGACTTATGTCGGATTTATCAAATTGGTTTAAAATTTGAAAGAATTAAATAATTCATATCTGTTTATTGGATAAATTAATTTTGTAATAAAATTAATTTAAAATAAACTTGTTGAATTATTGGGATCGGATAATTCTTGTCTGTTTATCGGTTGATTTAATTGGATAAATTATATCAAGATAAACTTGTAGAATTATTGTGAATTGATTTATTTTCTTAGAGATTATCTTAATAAAGTTTGTTTTGATCAGATAACTTTTCTATTGGATTATTTGAATCAAAACTAAGACTTTATCCTATAGAATCTTGGGTGAAAAATAAAAGATTCATGGAGATATTTATGCGGCAGTTCGGCCTGCCGATCTACGTGTTCGACCTGCCGATCAGCGAGAGAAAGATTACGCGTTTTCACACGAATCTTATCAGATATTGATCTAAACTTGATTCTGTTTCGAGTTTTTGAGACCTAATCTGATAAGGACTGACCTCAGGACCAATCGCTATATAAAGGGAATGAGTCTCATGATTTACTTAGAGATCAATTGAGAGATTAAGAGTGATACTCTTTTGGTGAGCATCTGAAAACTCCCTGAGAGCTTTTGTTCACAAATTATGAACACTAGCTTTGGGTTCTCTCGATTGGTTGGAAGGAGAGTCACCAGTGGAAGAGCTGTATGTGTGAGCCCACACTTACTCCGGTTGTGGATAGAGAATAGCAAAGAAGACCAGTTGGTTGAGGCTCTTCTGGAACGTTACTTCTCTTCACGGGTCGCGAGGTTCTTCGACACACAGAGGTTAGTAAGATCTGTTTAATTTATACATATAGGATGTCAAACTTGTGTTTTGGAAAAGTACTCTGATGTTAAAATTTTTTTAATTTTCGTTGCGCACCTCTCACCTATTTTTCCAATACATTATTCAAAAGATAACATGTGGTTTGTAGTGCATATCCCCAAAAAGATAAAGGCAATGATGAATAACTTATCATAGACCTGACCATGTCCAATAGGTCCTATTTCTTCTCTCCGCTACACTATTCTGCTGCGGAGTGCCCGCCATAGTCAAATAGGATAAAATCTCATTCCTTAATAAATGTCCTAAGAACTCATCAGAAAGGTATTCTCCACCTCGATCGGATCGAAGTGCCTTTATGGGTCTACCCAATTGCTTTTCCACTTCAGCTCGAAACTCCCTGAACTTGTCAAAAGTTTTGCTTTTGTGGTACATCAAGTACACATACCCATACCTTAAGTAATCGTCAATAAAAGTGACAAAGTACTCATACCCTCCTTATGCTTGGATGTTTATCGGTCCACAAACATCACTATGCATAGGTTCAAGAACCCCTTTGGCCTTATTGCCCTTAGAGCCGAATGGTCTTTTGGTCATTTCACCCTCCAAACAAGATTCACATTGAGGTATAGATTCCACCTTTAAGTGACTTAAAGGTCCATCTCTTACTAACCTTTGAATCCTATTTAGCTTAATATGACCAAGGCGCAAAGGCTAAAGATAGGTCTTATTAGAGTGAGAAGGTCTTATTAGAGTGAGAAGTTTAAGTCTTTTAGAGTTATTATCATTCATCTCAGCATTAAGCAGTAAGTCCATCTTAGGTTTGTTAAAATATAGATTATTTTGCATATATGCAAAACAGATAAAAGATTTGTTTTTACGAATCACCACTTTATTATTAAAAGAAACCAAATAGGAGTCTTTAAATAAGCAAGCTATAGAAATTAAATTTCTCTTAAATTTAGGAACATAAAAACAATCCCGCAAAATTAAATTCCTATAATTACCAAAATGAAGATGGACGTCTCCTACTGCTTCAACTAAGACCAAGGATCTATCGTCCATCCAAAGTGTGAAGTCTTCATTAAGCAGACTTCTCGTTAAACACAAAGATGATTAGTTGTACCAAAATCTATGACCCAAATGTCACTAGATTCCTCAACGAAACAAGTTTCTAAATATAGAATATCATACCTACCTCCTCAGGAAAGGAAGTCATTGCAATTCTTCTTGATATGCCTGACCTTCCCATAGAAGAGGCACTTTAGCTTCTTCAGGTTCTTCTTCTTCTTTTCTTGCTCTTGTTGTTAGTAGGAATGGAAGACTTCCCATTCTTGGCCCGTTGTTTCTTTCCATTCCTAGGGTTGAGATTGGAACTAGAAGTAGCTGTCAAATTGGCCTTGCCACCAACAAGAGTCTCCATGATCAACAGTTTGAACTCTTATAACTATTTCATTAATTATATTAAGGTCATATCCCACCTATTACTTAAATTAAAAGTAGCTCTCAACAGGATAAACTCCTTAGACAGAGTCTCAAAGACCATAGTCATTTGAGTTTCAGTATCAATGTCGGCTCCATTGGTTTGTGTCTCAACGAGGTAACCCATGATCAACATCTTGTGCTCCTTTATAGACCTCCCTATCTCTGTTTACATTAAGAAGTTTTCAAAGTGCCCCTTGCCACTTAGTTAAGGCCGGGCCTCCAAACATGTCTTCTAGATTATCTAAGATCTGCTTAGCAGTCTCATAATCCTCATGTTGAGCCTGCAAGCTTGTTGTTCATGCTGGCTATAACATAGCAGCGGACTTGATCATTAACATCTTTCCAATGATCATATGCTTGGATTTGATCATTGGTGGAATCTCTCGTAGGCTCGGGAGGACAAGTGGTTGTCAGCACAAATTTCAGTTTCTCAAAGAAGAGGACGATATTCAAGTTCTATTTCCAATCATTATAGTTCTCACTGGTTAATTGGTTTTTGTCAAGTATCAATGATAGAGTGTTTTTAGACATTTTTTATCTACAATAAAGAATCATACACCAAACATAAGCAAACATACCATAATAATTTAGTAAGATAACACAATCATGTAAAAACATACAAATGTATTTATGTGTAAAAACTTTAAAAATATCACAACCTTACAACGAAAATCCCTAACTTAGAATTAAACAAGCTCTTAGGGGAGTCATGCCAAATTCAATCAGGAACACGAATCCCCTCTTGATTAATATATGCCATCTAGGACCTGTTTGATCCAACATATATTAATAATCGTTTCTTTGGCCATTAATTTTATTAACAGAGCTCCTAGGGGAGGTTAATAATAAAATTAACATGAGTGTAGAACCATCATTTTAATATTTTATCCATTTTTATAATCACCACCTAGGGATGTGCAATCGTAAATCATGCTAAAATACTTTATCTTTTCAGAGATCCAACCCGGTACATGATGAAGTCCCGTCCTAGGGGTCGAAACCACCATGTGCTATCTATGGACGAACGATGGAGGCCTTAGGTCCTCTCTTCGAAAACCTTCTCCCACTCAATCTTTTGAAATCAAGGTTTTATTTTAAAAACATGCATGAACAATTTTTAATTGAGTAGCACTCACTATTCTATAGGGCATGTTATCAATATATATGACAAATCATATTATAATGTAGACAAGTAAATCAATCAAGCAAAGCTACAAGCAAAATAATAATAAATAACTATAATATTATGGTTCCACCCTAAAGAATGGAAAATAAAGATTACAAGAGAATAATTGAAACATATTATCAATTCTTCATCCTTGAATCCTGAAGCTGTATTCTTCTTCATGCAATGCCTATCTTCAAGTCTTCAATCTAGCATAGATTGAATACTCCATATTTCTGGTCATATCTAAATTTTAATGTTTCTCAGAATTGTCCAAAAAATAAAATTAAAACTGCATTGAAAACTGCACCTTTTTTGAAAAAATTTCTAACTCTGTGCCTGCAAGCCTATCTATGTGATTGGCCTGCCGGTCATGATCCATCGACCTGTCGATCTTGAAAATCTGTAGGTCATGACAGATCGGCCTGCCGCCAGAGCCACCTAATTTCTACCTCACTCATGGCCTATTGAACCTGAAGTCCGGCCTATCGATTCTACAACCATTGGCCTACTGAACTGGAGGGTTTGGTATGCCAATCAAGCATAAATCATGCTTTTCAAAAAATACAATTTTTAATGCAATTTATCAATTTTATTTTTAATAATTCAAAAACATAAAATTAGAGATTCAGGAAATACCTAGGACCACAATCATCTATCTTCTAGATCCATCTTTTTCGAATGATTATTTAATTATAAAAGTCTTACAAATTTAAAATTAAATAATAATTCCTAGATGGAGATGATAGTCTACCATCTAATTAAATGAAAAACCTAGATACACATTCTAATCTATAAGGAACCATAACGGTATTAATTAATTAATTAATAATTAAATAATAATTTAATCAACCATAATTCATTAATAAACATTCATCATATAATCTATGATAATATAAAAATACATAGAAACCTTAGGGCGCCAACTCTTTAAAAAATTAAATTCAAGCATAAAAGAGATCAAGATCACATAATTTAATCATATAGTATGATCACAAACTTGCAAATTTATGTAAAAACCATGGCGCTGATACCAATTGTTGAAAAAATAGTACGCAGTAAAATTTTAAATTTTTTTATATCAGGGTATTTTTTTAAAACACAAGTTTGACACACTATATGCAAAAGACATAATTAAAGACAACGGGCTAGCTATTCACCTCAAGATTAAGATACAATACAAATGATTGTCTAAAGTGAATCGATTTGTCAAGACAGAATTATTAATCCAAATCAATTCACTTTATGTCCTGATCCAACACATCGTCACGTATGACAACGTGCCAATGTTTCTATTCACAGAGTCCACCTCTGATGGCCAAGACAAACCATCTCCCAATAAGGATAGAGATAACATAATGATCTTTACATAAATAAAGTGCCCAACTTTATTCCCTCAATTGCGGATCTCATAATTTAGACCGTTACCTAGGAATATGTATGCTATATAATCTGTCCATCATATGCCCAATTCTTAAGGTTTAGATCGATAGTCCTAGACTTTTGTTTGCTTAACATACATTCAAAAAATATAAACATAAAGAGGACAAAATTTGGTATATAAATAATAAATAAATTCTTTGTTGATAAAAAAGTCTCTAAAAATATATTACATTTTTACTCCTTGGGACATACACATCTAACATTTAGTGGGGTAGTATTAGAGTTGATAATTATGAAACATATATCTAGAATATTGAGTTCTATAATTATTAGAAGCTTGAACTATATAGGTCCATCAGGTTTCCTTTGCTGGCTCATAATAAATCTTGTAATGATACGGCGTGCTTTTCTAATAAATTGATGATTTATGTTAAATTATTACATTGGCTAAAATTCGATAGGATCAGATAATTCATGTCTATTTATCGATTGAATTAATTTTGTAAATTAATTCAAGAAAAACTTGTTGAATTATCTGGAATATTTATTTTCCTAGAGATTATCTAGATATCGTAGTTTTAATTAGAACTTCTCTATTTTCTTTATTTGAATTAAAACTGAGAATTTATCCAAAGAATCTCAGGTGGGAAATAAAAGATTCGTAAGGATCATTTATCATAAGTTAGTTCAGCCTGCCGATGGAGTGACTTAGCACGCTGGTCCGTTAGTTCAGCTTGCCGATTTAACAATAATTTGATCACACATTTTAGATGCGATTTTATCAGATATAGATCTTGATTCAAATTTTTGAGGCCTTATTTGATAATAACTAACCTTGAGGGTGACCTCTATAAATAGGGACTGAGTTTTCTAAGTTATTTAGATCAGTTGTGAAATTAAGAGTGAGCACTCTAGTCTGTGAGTCTCTAAAACTCCCTAAAAAGCTATTGTTCACAAATCACAAATGCTAGTTTTGGGTTTTCTCAATTGGTTGGAAGGAGAGTTACCGAAAAAAAGTTGTACGAGGTGTGCCCATACACATACCGATTATGGATAAAGAATAGTAAAGAAGATCAGTTGGCTGAGATTTTTCTAGAACGTTGTTCTCTTCATAGACTGCAAAAGCTCTTCGGCATTCAAAGGTTAGTAAGATCAAGTTAATTTATGCATATAGCATGTCAAAGTTGTGTTTTAGAAAATACTCTAATTAAAAATTTTAAAATTTATGCTACGTACTGTTTTTTCAACAATTAATATCAGAGTCATGGTTTTTACGTAAATTTATGAGTTTGTGATCATGCTATATGTATAAATTATGTGATCTTGATATCTCCCATGCTTGAATTTAATTTTTCATTATAGAGTTAGCACTCTAAAGTTTCTATATATTTATGTTGTCATGAGATTATATAGTGAATATTTATTAATTAATTATGGTTGATTAAATTATTATTTAATTATTAATTAATTAATTAATTAATTTGTGCCGGTTATGGTTCCTTAGAGGTTAGAATATATATCGAAGTTTTCCATATAGTTAGATAGTGGTCTATCATCACCGTCTAGGAATTATATTTAATTTTAAATTTTAAAGAATTTGGTAATTAAATGATCATTCGGAGTAAAAACAAATCTAGAAGATGGAGATGATGGTGATTCTAAAGGTATTTCCAAAGTCTTTAAATTTTTATGTTTTTGAATTGTTGAAAGTAAGGTTGAAAATTTGCATTAAAATTGTATTTTCTAGAAAATATGATTTTTGCTCGATCGGTAGACTGAACCCTCAGGTTTGGCAGGGTAATGGTCATAGACCGGCATGACAAACCGATCGTGGGGCAAAATTCTGATGGCTCTGGTGGTAGGCCAAACTTTCAAATTCAGCAGGCCGATCTGTCATGACTGGCAAACCAATTACATAAATCAGCATGCTGGCAAAAAGCTATTGTTTTCAGAAAAAAGGTGCATTTTTAGTGCAGTTTTGATTTTATTTTTGGGACAATTTTAAGAAACATGAAATTTGTGATGTCCGAAAATAATGAAGTATTTGATCTATTTAGGATTGAGGACTTGAAGATGGATGCCACATGAAGGTAGATATAACTTGAAGATTCAAGGATGAAGAATCGATAATATGTATCGATTGATCTCTTGTAATCTTTAATTTCTTTTCTCTAGGGTGGAACCATAATATTAAGGCTAGTTTATTATTATTTTGCTTGTGGCTTTGCACGATTGCTTTGGTTGTCTGCATTACAATATGATTTACCATCTATGGTGATAACATGTCATATATAATAGGGAGTGCCGCTCATTAAAAATTGTTCATGCATGTTTTTAAAAATAAAACATTGACTCTAAAAGATTGAGTGGGAGAGGGTTTTTAAGAGAGGACCTACGGCCTCCATCGTTGGTCTATAGGTAACACATGGTGGTTCCGACCCCTAGGAAGGGACTTCATCATGTATTGGGTTGGATCTCCAAAAAGATAAGGTATTTTAGCATGATTTATCATTGCATACCCCTACGTGGTGATTATAAATCATGGATAAAATATTGAAACGATTTTTATACACTCATGTTGATTTTATTATTAAGCTCCCTTAGAAGCTTTGCTAATAAAATTGATGGCTAAAGAAAACGACTATTAATATATGTTAAATCAAACAGGTCCTGAATGGTATATATTAATCAAGAGGGGATCCATGTTTCTGATTGAATTTGGCAAGTCTCCCTTAGGTGGCTTTTGAATTCTAAGTTGGGAATTATCATTGAAAGATCATGATATTTTCAAGGTTTTGACACATAAACACACTTGTATGTTTACTTGATTGTGTTATCTTACTAAATAATTATGGTATGTGTGCTTATGTTTGATATATGATTCTTTATCGTAGATGTCTAGAAACACTTTATCTTCAATACTAGATAAAAATCAATTAACTAGAGAGAATTTTAATGTTTGGAAATGAAGCCTAAATATCGTCCTATACTTTGAGAAACTAAAATTTATGCTGATAACACCGTGTCCTTCCAAGCCTACAGGAGATTCCAATAATGAGTAAATCCAAGCGTATAATAACTGGAAAGATGCTAATGATCAGGCCTGCTATTTTGTTATAACCAACATGAATAATGTGTTGTAGGCTCAACATGAAGATTATGAGACTACGAAACAGATCTTGGATAATCTTAAAGACATGTTTGGAGGCAAGGCCCTAACAAAACGACAATGGGCACTTTGGAAACTTCTAAACTACAAACAAAGACTAGGGGCTCCTGTAAAGGACCATATGATGTTGGTCATGAGTTACCTCGCTAAGGCTCAAACCAATGGAGTTGACATAGATGCTAAAACACACATGACTATGGTCTTTGAAACTCTATCTAAGGAGTTTATCTCATTTAGAGCTACATTTAATTTAAGCAATAAATGAGATATGACTTTGACTGAGCTAATGAAGTAGTTATAGGAGTTCAAAAATTTGATCAGGGAAACTCCTACTAGTGGTGAGGCCGACTTGGCAGCTGCGTCTGGTTCCAATCCTAACCTAGGGAATGAAAAAAAGCAATGAAAAGGAAACCTTCTATTCCAACAAATGGCAAGAACAAGAAGAAGAAAAAGAAAACCCAAACAAGCTCAAGTGACTTTTCTGTGGGAAAGTCGGGCACATCAAGAAGAATTGCAAGGACTTCCTTTCCCAAGGACATGAGTGTAATCTTCTGGTTATAGAAAGTTGTTTGGTTGAGGAATCAAATGACACTTGGGTCATAGATTCTAGAGCAACTAATCATGTTTGTGTTTCTCTGTAGAGGTTCAAAGAAACGAGAAGTCTGTTGCATGAAGACTTCACACTTCAGATGGGCGATGGATCCTTAGTGTTGGCTGAAGCAGTGGGAGACATCGATCTTGATTTTGATAATAATAGGAGTTTAGTTTTGCGAGATTGTTTTTATGTTCCTAAACTAAAAAATAATTTAATTTCTGTAGCTTGTTTAAAAGACTCTTATGTAGTTTCTTTTAATAACAAAGTGGTGATTCGTAAAAACAAATCTTTTATCTGTGATGGATGGATGCAAAACAATCTATATTTAATCAAACCCAAGATAGAATTACTACTTAACACTGAGGTTGATGATAATAACTCTAAAAGACTTAAACTTCTCACTTTAATAAGACCTATGTTTGGCATTTGCGAATAGGTCATATTAACCTGAATAGGATTCAAACGTTGATAAGGGATGGATCTTTAAGTCACTTAAATGTGGAATTTATACCACAATGTGAATCTTGTTTGGAGAGTAAAATGACCAAAAGACCATTTGAATCTAAGGGCAATAGGGCCAAAGAGGTTCTAGAACTTGTGCATAGTGATTTTTGCAGGCCTAATGAACATTTGGCACGAGGAGGGTATGAGTATTTTGTCACTTTTGTTGACGATTACTCAAGATATGGGTATGTGTACCTAATGCACCATAAAAGCGAAACTTATGACAACTTCAAGGAGTTTTGGGTTGAAGTGGAAAAGCAATTAGGTAGACCTATAAAGGCACTTCGATCCGATCAAGGTGGTGAATACCTTTCTGATGAGTTCTTAGAACACTTATTAGAAAATGGAATTCTATCTCATTTGACTGCACCAGACACTCCGTAGTAGAATGGCGTGGCTGAGAGAAGGAATAAGACTTTGTTGTATATGGTTAGGTCCATGATGAGTTATTCATCATTGCCTTTATCCTTTTGGGATATGGGCTACAAACCGCATGTTATCTTTTGAACAATGTGCCTTCAAAATCAGTTTCTAAAAGTCCTCACAAGTTATGGATGGGCAAGAGGACATCCTTAAACCATATTCACATAGGGGGTGTCTGGTTCATGTCCTGTTTAAGGAAACGAATAAGGTGGAAGCACATTCGGAAGTTTGTTTGTTTGTAGAATATCCAAAAGGGGCTACAGGGGTTATTTCTATAACCCAAAGGAATATAAAGTTGTGGTTTTAACTAATATAACTTTCCTTGAGGAAAGTTACATGGATGGCTTTAAACCTCAAAATAAAGTGGTACTTGAGGAGTTAGTGAGTGATTCGATCACTCTGGGGGTTCCAAATGAAACTGTTTCAATCAGTGTAGAAAAACTAACTGAACAATAATCTAAGGGGCTTTGGCATAGTGGGAGGATCGGGCATCAACATGAGAGGTCTGTGTTCAATGGTGAGGCCTTTTGGCTAAATCGGATGAACATGATAGGGATCCTTATACTTACGAAGAGGCTATAGAGAATGTTAATTCAAACTTTGGACAGAAGCCATGAACGCTAAGATTAAATCTATGTAGACTAATCGGGTTTAGGAACTTATAGATCTTCCAGTATGGGTAAAACCCATAGGGTGTAATTGGATCTATAAGAGAAAGAGAGGAATAGATGGAAAAGTCGAAACCTATAAAACTAGACTGGTAGCCAAGGAATACACACAAAAAAAGGAATCAATTATGAGGAAACCTTTTTACCTATAGCCATGCTTAAGTCCATCTACATTCTCTTGTCCATAGCTACCACTTTCAACTACGAGATTTGACGGATGGATGTCAAGACGGTTTTTCTAAACGGCTATCTTGATGAGTCCATTTATATGGTACAGCCAGACGGGTTAAAGGCTAAAGGTCAGGAGGGTAAGGTTTGCAAGCTGCTAAAGTCAATTTATGGACTTAAGCAGGTTTCCCTTTCTTGGAACATAAGATTTGATCAAGTGATGAAGACTTACGGGTTCGAACAAAATGTGGAATTACCATGTGTTTACAAACACATAAAGGATGCAAAAGTGGTTTTTCTACTGCTTTATTTAGATGACAAACTGCTTATTGGTAATGACGTTGGGGCATTATCATCGTTCAAATTATGGTTAACCAAGCAGCTTGACATGAAAGACTTGGGTGAAGCTAATTGCTACATAGATAAAATTCTCAAGAGGTTTGCAAAACAAGATTCCAAGAAAGGTGGGCAACCATATAGGCCTGGAATCACTCTTCTAAGAAAGACTCACCTAAGTATGATGAGGAAAGAGAATACATGAAGAAGGTGCCTTATGCTTTGGCAGTGGGTAGTCTCATGTTTGCCATGCTTTGTACACAACCAGATATTAGTTATGCCATTAGGATTGTAAGTCAATTTCAGTCCAATTGTAACACCCCAAAATTAAATGAGCATCAATAGTGTATGGAGCAGTGAATTAATGTGTCATGATGTAATTTGAACTTAATTTAACTATTTTATGATATTTTCAAATTGATGTTGCATTTAATTATTTTTATTTACTTTTGATTAATCTTAATTATTTTTAATTGTTATTTTGAATTTTAGAACAAAACAAATTGTCATATGCCAACTGTGTCCCTTTTTGTAAAATCGTGGATGGCACATGGTTTTCCCTCTGCAAAGCCTCTCCCTCTCTCTATTTATATCTCTTCCTCACTCTCTCCATCTCATTCTCTCAACCCACTCTCTCTCTCCCCATCTTTCTTCCTCTGCGTTTCCCTCTTTCCCTCCTCTCTCTTTGATTCAAAAATTTTGAATCCAAGCTTTGATTCTTAGCTGGATTAGAGGTCAAGGAACGTGATTAAGCTTCGACACACTCGTTTTAAAGCTCCGATTCAAGGTAACTTCTTTTATCTTCAAATTTTCAAATTTTCAAATTTTGCTTAAAATTTTCTAACTTTCTTTGAAATGTTGTGATTCAAGTTTTATTAGCTTAGAAAACCTTAAATCTAAGTTAGTAGAACTCATAACATCTAGAATCTAGGTTTGGTTTGATGAAAAATGGATTTAAATTAACTTTTTTCATTTTTCTCCATTTTTCTCATTTTTGGATTTCTTTAAAAATCTCTCTACAAATCTTGTTTAAATGTGTTTAAAAGTGTTTTAGTATGTTTTACTATCATATATGAATGTTTTCTATACCTGGGAATTGAGAAAACAGGTTGGAAATAAAGATTTGAGCTCAGGAGGTCGAAGCTTGACTTTGAAAATTTTTAGATTTTTCCAGTTTGACAGGCTAGATTCATGAGTCCGTTAAGCCAGACTTATACCTTCTATAGGCTGAACTGGGGAATAGTTTGGCAGGCTGGTCCCAGTTTGCTAGTAGGCCAAATTGAATAGTTCGATAGGCTGGACCAAGGAATCTGACAGGCCAACCAAGCCTTGCAAAAATTTGTTGTTTTTTGCCCATTTTTGCTATTTTAAACCCAAATTGAGATTTTAACCTTATAATATGATTTTACAGACATAAATAGCATACTAGGACATCATGAAATAGCTCAGTAGTATAGAATAACCTAAGCTAGATATTGATGAACTTAGTTTATATTTAGGTCATTTGTGATTTCGTGGAGTTAAATTATAGTGGGCCGGGACTGCGGTGCTGAGTCATGATGCAGGATATCGAGATAGGACTTCTACCCTTTTCTTTGGTAGCCATTTTTTAAAATGGTTTTGGCCTTAAAGATTCTTTCAAAATGTTTTCAATAAATGACAAAATGTTTTAAATATTTTCAAAGGGGGCCTTTGGCCACAAAATGATTCCTTTCAATTTGATTTAAGGAATTGATTAAAATGAATTTTTAAGTATTTTTTATTACTTGTCTAAGAATGAACACTCATAATGAATCAAATAATGAATATAATTTAGAATATTCGGTAACATAGGATTTAATAATGATAAATACATACAAGGGCATGATGCCATATTCAAAGATTGGGTCACGTAGAGTGCGACCTTGGGGGAAGGTCCTAAAACTCAGTGGGCCACTATGGTGGTGACATATATGGTTTGCCTAAGAAAGACAATAAGATTCTTTCTGAATGAGCAAAGAACCGTTTTGGTAAGAACGATCTAAATGACTTATTTGTTCACTTATTTATCAAATTATGTTTTCTAAATACTTTCCTGAATGCAAATTTTATATTCAAATTAATGTTTTCTAACTTAGTCATACTGAGCCTTCCGCTCATATTTTCTCTATCTGTTTTAAAACGCTTTACCACTAGGTGGAGTACAGCTTAAAATCGACAGGGAGGCAACTGGGAAACAAGTGAGTCGTAGGAATACTGTTTTAGATTATTTCTTTATTTAAATCAAGGCATGTATTATTTAAACTTTTATCTTTTATATTGGACTGTGATTGTAATGTTTTATTGTTGATATCATATGTATGCACTAATATGGGTCCGTTGGGGCCCGGCTTATATTTGACTGTCTTTAATATTTTACTTTCGAAGTAACTGTTTCAAAATAATAATAATTGTTTTAAAATGTTTTAGACTATCATGTTTTTCAAAAAAAAAAAACCTCAAATCATTTAATTGATTTTTTAATTAAAATTTGTTTTAATTAACTCAATTAATCCACTACGTCACTACCCGTACTTTGGGGTGTGACACTAATCCAGGACCGAACCACTGGGTTGCGGTTAAGCACATTTTCAAGTACTTGAGGAGGACACCTCTTTAGAAGTCGACGATATCCTCTTATATGCATTATCCTGTAATTGAAAACTAGAATGCTCAACCATTTAGATACATAAGTGTAACCGAATGGTACACTGTCTTTGGATGGTAAGTTTTCCAATGATGAGATAATGAAACGTAAGTGAAAAATAATCGAGAAGGTAAGACAGAATTTATCCTTAAGTTGATTATGGATATTCCTATGGGGATACGATATATCATCATATATCATGGACACTTAACTAATTTGGGCTTCATAATTTTATATAGTTCGAGAGTGCAACTTTAAGCTTTTAGTGGAAGTAGCATTGGAGTTGATAATTATGAAACATGTATCTAAATTTTGGGTTTTATAATTATTGAAAGCTTAAACTATATTGATCCATTAGGTCCTTTTTGCTAGTTTATAATAAATCTTGTAATGATACAACGTGCTTTTCTAATAAATTGCTGACATATGCTAAATTATTAGATTGGCTAAAATTCGATAGGAACAGATAATTCATGTCTATTTATCGGTTGAATTAATTTTGTAAATTAATTCAAGATAAACTTTTTTGAATTATCCGGAATATATATTTTCCTAGAGATTATTTATATATGGTTGTTTTAATTAGAAAACTTCTCTATTGGGTTGAATTAAAACTAAGGCTTTATAGAAAGAATCTCAGGTGGAAATACAAGATTCATAGGGATCATTTATTGTAAGTTCGACAAACCGATTAGTTAGTTCGGCCTACCGATGAGCAAGTTTGGCAGGCCGGTTTGTTGGTTCAGCCTACCAATCCAATGATAATTTGATCACACTGTTTTAGATGCGATTTTATTAGATATAGACCCTAATTCAAAATTTTGAGCCCTTATTTGATAATAACCAACCTTGGGGGCGACCTCTATAAATAGAGAGTGAGTTTTTTGAGTTATTTAGACCAGTTGAGAAATTAAGAGTGAGCACTCTAGTTTGTGAGTCTTTGAAACTCCCTGAAGAGCTATTGTTTACAAATCACAAATGCTAGTTTTGGGTTTTCTCAATTGGTTGGAAAGAGAGTCACCGGGAAAGAGCTGTACAAGGTGTTCCCATACACATACCGATCGTGGATAAAGAATAGCAAAGAAGACTAATTGGTTGAGGCTCTTTTGGAACATTCTTCTCTTCACAGACTACATAAGCTCTTCGGTATTCAAAGGTTAGTAAGATCTGCTTAATTTATGCATATAGTGTGTCAAACTTTTGTTTTGAAAAATACTCTGATTAAAAATTTTGAATTTTTTGCTGCGTATTGTTTTTCCTAATATCGAAATTCAAGATGTCAAGTAACAATCAACTAACCTAAAAGGGAAAGTAGGGGGAGTTAGCATGCAAGGCCCAATAAGAAATCCATTACATGCCTCTTGGTTTTTCTTAATAAATGAATTCTCATATCAATATAAAAATTCATCAAGTTCAATTTATCAAACTAATTGATAACCCAAATTCTCTCACTCACATCCTGGGTTGTTAAGGAAGGAAAGAAAGAAAGAAAGGGTATAAAAAAGTTTCGTTGTGCCCTCAATGAGCGCCATGTGTCCTTTGTGCTCTAAATGAGCACTCTGTGAAATAGACCATGAAGCAATGGTGGTACCAAATAATATATGATGTCTGTTGTGCCCAACAAATGACTACCCAATGGGATATAACTTTAAGGAATACTTCAAATAGCCTTAAAATTTGTCGATGGTATCGCGTTAGGTCTCAATATATACATAATTGATTATAATCCAATTGGCTCCTAAAACCCTTCCTAAGTCATTCTACATATGATAGTTAGTTTTAACAAAATTTTAGTAGCATAACGGATTATTTTTCTTAAAACTGAAAATTTGAACTTGCAAGAAAACAAGCTACAAAAATATTTGGTGTGCAATAACTGCAAGACACACCATCTAAAACAATTATATGTATTGAATCATAATAAAATATCGATATTCAATCATCAATTCTTCAACAACAATCAATTTAGATTTTTTTCTTAACTATATCAAGCAAAAAGTACATAAAAATCAAACCGTTGGACAATATTAAACACTTGATCGATCCAAAGTCCTTTTCAAATTCCAATATTAGGGTCAAAATTGTTAGTATGATTTATAAGACTTTAAAGGGATAATAGTAATGATGATGATGATGATAAGAACAATGACAACATTAATACCAACTACAACAACGACGATAATAATATATTGAGATCTACATAATTTAATTCTAGATTCAGAGTTTTTTGGCTAATTAAATAAATATATAATAAAGGATAAGTAATAGAGTCTTTAGTATTTGATGATAGAAAGGACCCCGTTTGCCAAAACGAAGCTCTCAATTGTATCTTTGACTTGTAAATCGGTGAGCAAAGCTTCAACTCACAATTTTGAAGGCGTGAACGCATTCAGAATCTCAAAAATAGGCGGGAAGTGCAGCTCTTGGACTTGGGTAATTTGGGTCAACTGTTTGACCATCGTTGACCGACATTGACCATAGTTTGACCATCAAAGTAATGGCAGAGATTGGTACTAAAACGAAGCCTCCGACGTGAGCCGTTCCAAGATTGGTTTTCCAAATGAAGCTCGGCTCGTTGAAAAATGCTTAAAAACTAACAAAAAGGAGGGCTCGGAATTTTTCAACAACGATTGGGTCAAATAATGGATGGGTTTTGTTTTTCAGTGGCGAAAGGAACACAGTCGTACAATTGGCTAGAGGAACTGGGGCCAAGCGATACTAAAATCCGGCATTGAAGCTTGAAGAGTCAAAACTTTCCTCTTCGATTACAGACGGCCGGTGGCTAGGGGGGGGGTAGCGCTACAGCTCTTGGTACTTCGGATGGCGACACTTTATTCTCCATGCAAGCGCTTGGATGTAGCAAAAGAAGCAATAGCGGTCTCCACTTCCATGTAAAGAAGAAAGAAAAGAAAAGAAAGGAATGAAAAGAAATTAAAAAAAAGGAACTGAGGGAAAAATTCATTTGATTTGTAAATCATATTTTTTTTTTGAAAAAAGAACCTAGAATAATTTTCTACCCCAAAGTTATTAAAAATTTCAAAATGGCTCTAAATTTGAATTCTTTTCCAAATAAGACTATGGGTTTTTACAATCTACCCACCTAAAAAATTTTGTCCCCAAAATTTCCAAGAACCACTTCAAGCTGGAGACTAAACACATGAGGAGATTCCTTATGCAACTACTCTAGCTCAACAAAACATAAGTAAGCTAGCATGCAATATCATGTTACTTGCATTCCTTTTAGAAGTGCTTTCTTTACAAGGTGATGTTTATGTGAAACATGTTGCAAGGAATGTTCTACGATGAAAAACGTTTTACAAGAAATGTTTAATGAAAGATGTTTTATGAGAAAAGTTTTAAGGAAAAAGTTTTAATGTTTTGTGGGATAAAAGATTCAGATCTTGCTATACCCCGGATATTCCAGATAAGAGCTTTCATCATGAAGTTACTGAAAGTGGGGATGAGCTACATCTTGCTGTACTGATCTAGATTTAGTAAGAGGTCTACCTTTCATTTTGGAGTTCTCAACTTTTTCAGCTTGAGCATGAATCTCATGATTCTGATTTTCCTCAACCGGAATGAGGATGCCCCCCTTACTAGAAAGGGACAACCAAGCTGTTTCAGCCTTTTCGATTCTTAGTCGGGGCTCGCTCAAAATATGTTCCTTATCTGATAACAAAGCAAATTGGTCGAGCCCTTTAAGTATAAGTAATAATAATTTTCCCATCCATGATATGATGAAGGAAGTCAGATCAAAATCAGAAGAAGCTTTTCGTCTCCTTGATAGCTGGAAGTTCTCCAATTTTCTGACCCAAAAGAACAATCTCTATCGCTGCTGATATTCAAGAGATTCTTTGCTGATCTGCTCACCTGCAATGCTTTGGGCCCAGTCTTCTCTATGCATGCATTTAAGAGAAGAGAGAGAACTGCAATAAATCTCTTTGAATTTCTATAAAGAGAATCGGATTTATTCGAAGAGATATCCGCCAATGTCTCTTCTTTTGGAACGATATCAGAATGATTGTTCTCAGAGATATGGCAATGAGACTGCTGTAAAGGAAGATTACTAGCATTGATATCATCATGAGTGGATTGATAGTGGATTGATGAATCAATGTATTGAGAGCAGATGGAGCAGGATCATGAACGATCAAATCAGTGCTCGAAATCTCAATACAATTGTTCTGCCGGGAGTGCTTATTCAACTTCATTGATTGCCGTTGGGGAGGGATCAAAAGTTGGGTGGGTAGACGTCTCTTTATCTGAGGGCTGAATAACGATCTAGTTGTTCAGACATAAAGCAAAACTCTCCTGATATATACAACGTTAACTTAAGCATAATGTTATGCATAACAAGATACTTTTATAATTACTAGATTTTTATAACAATAATCTTGATATTGAATCATCAAAATAGCGTTATCCAATATCTGTCATTCTTTCTCCTTTTTCGGGGATGTAAAAGACCTTTTGCCTTCCATAGAAAGATCATATTGTCCACTGCACTTTCAGAGAATTTATAGTATTTGGGAAATATTGAGAAGTAGGCAAAGTAACATTTTAGATGTGGAGGTAAAAAAATGATAGCTTAACCACAAAGATAGAAGAATTTGAGTGCTTCGACTTTCTTGCAATTGCAATTCCCATACATCACTTTGCAATATCAATCTCCACTCCTTCGGATTTTCTATAAAGCATAGAAGACTGCCATTGCTTTCATCGTAAAAGGAATTGGTAAGTGCTTAATTTCACATATTTTTCTATCATTCCTTTTTCTATTTATTTCATTGAGTTTTCTTGTGTTTCTATTTTGTTTATGTGTTTTGTAGGTGTTTTAAAGCAAAGGAATGAAAAGAGAACGAAATGGGATTTCGAGCATAAAAATCACATTTCTTCATTTGCATTAGTGTTGGGTGCCTAAGCGCTAATTTTTGGGTGCCTAGGTAGCAAAACAGCAAGTTTTGAAGATTTGGAGTAGTGGAGGCAACGACTAGGCGCTAGGAGCGATAAGCAACAAGTTTTTTCGTAGTGCCGCAGCACTACATTGCAAAAAACTCAAATTTTAGCTTCCTATTTGACTCTAAAGTTTCTCTTTTTGACTTCAACTTAGAGAGCCCATAAATAGATGATTTGAGGGCACAAAAACACAAGCTTTTCATCAATTTTTCTAGCCTTTTGTGGAGAAATGGGAGAGAGGCTCTGCTGGTAGCTCAAGGAATATCATCAGCGTAGAGGACTCTTTAACACTACTATCATTCCTCTTCTTCTCCCTTCTTTATCTTTTTTTTTTTCAATGTTTTTAGTTTAAGTTTATTTTAGGTAAAAGGTGATTTCAAAACCCTAGACATGGATTTTTGTTTATATGTTTTGAAATTATTTTCCAATTTCTCAATAGAAATCATTTATGTTCTTCCAATTTAATTGTTCATGACTATTTTTTTTTTCTAAGTGGGTGCATTACCATTTATACATGAAAATTATCTATTGGTAGATTACGAATTCTTGTTTTGTAATTGTTTTGATTTTCTAATTATTAGTAGCAAATGGTGATTAATAATTGCGAGAGGCTTTTGTCAGATTACAATGAGCAACATAATTTAAGTTGAATAATCCGAGCTTGTGTGTTTATTGCATAGATTAGTATATCTCTCTTATCTTAACGCTTCAATTGAATTGAACTTAGAGAGCTTAATCTAGGTTTTTTAAGGGAAAATGATTAAGTGAAGAACTTGTTTTACACAACTAAATAAACAGAGATTGGGACAGCAAAGCTTATTCTTATCTACGGTTGATGGTTTCTATAGGAAATTGGAAATCATATTATGTGGTCTTTATAATTTTATTGTCTAGTAGAGGAGATTGATTCTTTAACCAATTTATTATTATTGTTTGCTTTTATTTATATTTTAATGTTTTATTTAATTTAGTTACATATATTTAGTGTTTGTATGTCTTAGGTTTTTAGTATCGATAACTAATAGATTAGAACCAATCATCCACG
Organism: Artocarpus heterophyllus; assembly: GCA_025403435.1. Classification (NCBI taxonomy): domain Eukaryota; kingdom Viridiplantae; phylum Streptophyta; class Magnoliopsida; order Rosales; family Moraceae; genus Artocarpus; species Artocarpus heterophyllus. Next base: position 34,205,402 of record CM046347.1, read on the forward strand.
AAAATGACTCTTTGCTCATCATTATACTCAATAACGGCAATATTTATAGCAATGTCTAATTTAATGCTTCCCCTGAGACCTACCAAATTTTAGTGCCGATTGTCGAGGATTGTTTTTCCTAATTAATCAGTTATTTTTGTTTTTGTTTTTGTTTTTTGCTTTCATTAGTTTTATTTAATTTTTCTTTTGTGTTTTTAATTTTTGTTTTTGTGTTTGTTTTGTGGTAGGTATTTCGAGATGTTACATCAATAGATGCTCATAAGTTTTGCCAAACGACACTTGAAACCGTTCTATAGCGCTTGGTGGAGATACAAGAACTTGTTGATTTGGTTTCCGTATCATGGGTTCTCCAAGGAATGGCAACTTCAAATCTTTCTCGATAGCTTATGTGCCACATCAAGACATTAGGTTGCAAGGGAGTAATGGTACCATCTTTTTCTATTGACAATAAGTGGATGAAGCCTATTTTATGTTGGAAGATATGGCCAAGCATGATAAATGAAATTGGAATTGTTCAAGGACCAATCAATGGGTGCCATACCAACCTCTCGACTTATCAGGAGGCATTCAGTTTAGTTTATGATCTCGGTGTCATTGGAGACCTCATGACTAACTTATTAAGAATCACATACAACCAGTATGAACACCCAGGCCCATTCAGTATGAAAAGATAAGGATTAAAATTAAGCATAGAATACATACTAAGCAAGCATAAATTTTCCTTGCTCATCATTATATTCAATAACGATAATATTCGTAGCGAGGTTTGATTTGATGCGTCCTCTGAGGCCTACCAAATTTTGGTGCTGATAATTGGGGATTGTTTTTATTAATTAATTAGTTATTTTTGTTTTTGTTTTTGTTATGTTATTTAATTTTTCTTTTGTGTTTTTAATTTTCGTTTTTGTATTTGTTTTGTGCTAGGTGCTTCAAGATGTTACATTGATGAGTCCTCATAAGTTTGCCAAACAAGACTTAAAGTCATTCTATAGTGCTTGGTGGAGATATAAAGACTTGCCATTCGGTTTTCATATCATGGGTTCACCAAGGAATGACAACTTAAAATCTTCCTTGACGGCTTATGTGCCACATCAAGACATTAGGTTGAAAGGGGCAATGATACCATCTCTTTCTACCAACAATCAATAGATGAGACCTATTGTTGTAAGATATGGCCAAGTATGAACAATGGAATTGGAGTTATTCAAGGACCAACCAATGAGCGTCGTACTAACCTCTCGACCTATCAGGAGGCATTCAACTTAGTTTATGATCTTGGTGTCGTTGGATATCTCGTGACTAACTTATTGAGAATCAAGCACAACCAGTGCAAACACCCGGGCTCATTCAATATGAAAAGATAAGGCTTAAAATCAAGCATAGAACACATCCATAAGCCAATATCAATTGTTCATGCATGTTTTTTTAAAAAGTTCTTAGCTATATTTTGTGAAGTTCCTACTTGCTAAGTGAAAGTTGATTCAATTATGTTCATATTGTAGGTAAGAAACCTGTCAATACACTTGATGAGCAGTGGCGAGTAGCGAACAAATAGTAGAGATAAGAATGGACACCATTACAAATGTAATTTCAACAGTATTAACTACATAAAAATAAGGAATGTATATTTTAAAAACTGAGGTTGTAGTCATACACCTTAGTCTAAACAATTTTGAGACTAATATGTTACAATAGATGCTACAACAACTATGCATAAGTTTCAATATAAGAAAATTCATAATGTTATTTAAATTAGAAAAGTTTCAAAAGGGGTTTATTTTAAATTGTTTTAAAAGAAAATGTTTTTTAAGAAATTATTGTTATGTTTAAAGAAATTATTCTACAAATCTAAGTACTTTACATAAAGATATGTTTAAATTTAAGATTATATACTTAAGTAATAGCCACGTAAGTAGGGTTGTTATAATCTATGTGTAATATTTAGAGTTTTTGGGTTATTGCATGTCTAAATCCAAGAGCATGTGTTTAAACTTGGAGTAATTATGCTCTAAGTTTTATTTTGATCAAAACTTTAATCGTAGAGTGTAATTTATGTTTTAAAATTGAGAACAAAGATTGCAAAGTTTTTCAATTTTTTCCTATGTTTTTTGTGCTATTTTTGTGCTTTTGGATTGCTAAAACAGGTTGGATTTGAGTTTTGACTGCTTGAGAGGCCCAAAAAAAAAGAATCTAGAAGTTTTTTAAATTTCGACAGACTAGCAAGCTAGATTCATTAGGGTGATAGGCCGCTCGTTTTGGGCAGCAAGCCGGTGTCCTACACTAGTAGGCCAAGAATCTTCCAAATTTTATGCTTTTGAACTTTTTTCCCCTTTTCAAAGTGTGTCATTTTTAAAAATTGTTTTAAATTGTGTTACTCTAGAATGTAATTTTAATTTTATTTTGAGTATAGTCACATTATAATTAAAAGGTTGTGCATATTTGCTAATTAAATGATTGAGGTGGTACATTAATGATTAAAGTGACATAATGATACTAGATTTATCTTTGAACTTGGTTTCTAATCATTTAAATATGTGTTAAAGATTTTAAACTGTATTGGAGATTACGTTGAGTTAGCACCGGTTTAGAGTAACAGTATTGGCATGCTCATAACCACGTAAAATTATAAATAAGTGGGACACATCACCATTTGATAAGAATTTAAAATCAAAGTGACAGGGACTACCTTGGTCAAACTGAATTGTCTCACGACCTATGAAGAGAATAGACCACTGGTTCCAATTCTTCGACTATCATTGGATTTTCTTCTAAAGAGCACAACTCATGAGGCAAACATGTGGCGCATCACAAAGAAGAACTTTCCAAAGCGTTGTTCAAATCTAAGAATCCTCCGAGATAAATCTTATTAGGACCATAACCATTCATAAGTGTCGTTGTGTAAGGACGGAGCAAAATTCAAAAAGATTGTTAAATAAGCGACTTACATTGATCGCTGAGTTCCCTTCACACTTTGAGATGCCCCGAAGTATGGGAGGTGACGTGGTGGGTTATTTAAGGTAATTAAGTGAAAATTTAATTAAAACATGAGTTTAAGTTTTAAATTAATTATGAAAATGTGGAAATTTTAAATTCTTTTTGAGAAAAGCATTCATAATCATTAAACAGATAAGAACATGGAGACAAACATTATGTAAGTAATAAAACAATAAAAAGATGCAAGTATGGGTCCCACTGACCCACAACTTGTACACACACATAGTACTGACAATATAATAATACAACCACAGTCCAAGCGAAGAGAAAGTTAAAATGTTACATGCCTTGATATTATAATTTAAACAACCTACTAGGTCATTCTACTGCTCTTGAGTTCTGTCTATGGAATCCTCTCTGAACCTAAGCTAAAATCCACCTAGAGGGGGGAAAGTTTAAAAACGAATAAAATGTGAGCGAAAGGCTCAGTAGGACTATATTTTAAGAAACATTAAATTTTAAAAGAAAATATCATTAATCAAGAAATCACTTAAGAAAAGAATTGAATAAATAAGGTTAAATAAAACCAATCTTACTCAAAACAGTTTATTGGTCGACCAAAAAGAGCATCATTTTCTTTTCCTGGGCAAACCATATGTATAACACCACCATAGTGGCCTAGCTGAGTTTCGGGACCTGCACCCAAGGTCGCACGCTACACGACCCGATCTCTGATATGGCATCATGCCCTTATATTCATTTCTATCATTATTTAAAACCTGTTTACCAGGTATTTTCATTTACATTCGTTGTGGAGTTCATTATGGAATTCATCTCAATTCACGGTTTATAAAATAATCTATAAAATTTCCTTTTTCAAACAACTGTTGGGAACACTTTGATAAAAACCCTTTTTAAAGCCAAAATCATTTGAAACTGGGTTACCAAGGAAAAGGGGTAGAAGTCCTTCCTCAACACTCGTGCCGGAGTCCCACACCATAATCCCGGTCCGCTATACGTTAGCCCTGCGGAACCACAAACGACCTTAAATAGAAACTAGGTCTATCAGTATCTAGTTTAAGATATTCTATGTTGCTAAACTATTTTATGGTGTCCCAGTGTGCCATTTGTATTTATAAAATCATTTTATAAAGTTGAATTTCATTCAAGGGTTCAAAATAGTAAAAACGGATAAAAAATCACAAAGTTTTCTCCTTGTTTGGTCAGCCTGTCGATCACCTTGGTTCGGCCGGCTAAACTACCAGAGGACCAGGTCCAGTCGGCCAAACTTCTCCAGGTTTGGCCTATCGGACGAATAAATCTAGCTTGCCGAACACGAAGTTCGGCCCGCCGAATTAGAAAATTCTAGAATTTTTCAGGCACGGGTTCTCGGCCATCCCGTGTCCAAATCTTCATTTTAACCTGTTTTTTTCAATTCTCAGGCATGGAAATCAATCATAAATGATAGAAAAAAATAATATGACACTTTTAAACTCATTTAAACAAGATTTGCACACAAAATCCAAGAAAATCCAAAAATAGAAAAAAAAATAGAGAAAAATGAAAAATCTTGATTCGAATCTGTTTTTCTTCAAACAAAGCTTAGATCCTAGTTGTTCTAAGTTTCTCTAACTTAGATCAAAGGTTTTCTAAGTTCAAATAAGCTTGAATTTCAAAATGCAAGAAAAATTGAAATATTGAAAAAGTTTTGAAATTTGAAAACTAAAAAATGCAAGAAAAATTGAAATATTGAAATAGTTTTGAAATTTAAAAACTAACTTCGAATCAGAGCTTTAAATCGCGTTTTCGGGTGCTAAAACACATTCCCGAGCCTCCAATCCACTAAATCGGAGCTTGGGGCTCACTTAAATCTCAAAATTTTGAGAGAGAGAGGAAGAGATAGAGTGAGAGAAAGAGATACACGGGAGATAGAGAGAGAGAGAGAGAGAGAGAGAATGAATGATAGGAAGAGAGGGAGAGTGAGAGGTATAAATAGAGAGAAAAAGTGGGCGGTTTTACTGTACGAAAATCGTGTGCCGTCCAAAGTTTTATAAAACAAGATATATTTGATATTTAACAAATTGTTATGTTCCAAATATTCAAAATGACAATTAAAATAATTAGAAACAACTAGAAATCATTAAAATAATCGAAACAACTTTGAATCCAAAAATTTCACCAAATGATCAAATTAAGATTAAAATATTCATTATGGCACACTAATCCACTATTTTATATTCTAATATCACTTAATAAATTTTGAGACGTTACAGGTAAGGATTTTCCCAAAATAGGGCGCTTCATTTCAGCAAGTGAGTGATCGTTGTTGAACATTTTTAGGAGGAAAATAGTTTAGAAAATGCTCAAAATACAAACAACTGCAAAAAAAACAAGGCGTTAGTTGCTGTAAATTCATGGCTTCGACCTCGAGAAGTTAAGAGATTCGATACCAAATCATTGAGATATTGATATAATTTAGCTAAAAACCAACAAGCAAGGGATAGTTTCTGCCCCAAAGCCAATTGACAAGCAGTGCATAATATCTAATTCAACAAAGAACTAGAAGTTCAGCCAAAAAAAAACAAGAACTCCGGTTAGCATGGTAGTTGAGCAGCTGAATGTTTACTTTGAAGATAAACCAACCAACCATTTCTCTGATTGCTCAAGATAAGATCATAAAGTAGGGAAGAATACATGTTTGAAGGCTGCTCAAAAGCTCATTTTCACCATCTAATGCTCCTTCTAGAAAAAGACATATATATTAAAACATTAACATCATCTAATTGGGAGGAGTTATCACCCCACAATGCTAAAAAGATATGAGTTTCTTGATGTGCCACCTACACACGAGTTCTAGCATGCAGAAATCTTTACGCGCAAGATAAACGAGTAAACAACCACCAGGGACGGATATACTTGTTGAAGACAACACTTGCTCATAGAAGTGGTGTATTCGTCCAACTACGATTCTCCAACGAGTAGAGAAGCCTGTCGGATCGTTAAATTCAGTGGACGAATCACAAAACATACAGGAAGGTTATTTGGATATTATCATTTTAATATCTTGTGATTTACATAAACATCACAGACCTTTGTTGTTTGAAAAACATCAAAACAGTATACTGTTGTTTTTAAAAACATCATTTTGGTACCTTGAATTAGTATTTTATGATGTGAAATTTTCAACTTACCCTTTTAATAATGAACCCTAGCTTTTCTTTTTTTTCCGTTAAAATTGTAAACGAAAATAAAAAAAAATAAATCCACATATATACTTTTCTTTAATGAGTTTTATTTAATCTTTTGTTTTGATTTTCTATTGTAGGTTTACAAAATTAAATTGAGATTCATTAAGAAAAGGGTGAAAAGAATTTTACGTCAAAAAACACAAATTCAAGGGATCAAAATAATATTTTTTTACCAACTACAGGTACTATTTTGATATTTTTCAAATAGTAAGACACCAATATAATTTTTTTTTTAAATACAAGGTATAAGAATGGTAAAAACCCTTTAATAATTGACACTAAATGATAATTGAGTTCATTTGTCCACGTAAAGGTAATTGAAAATCCTTTCTCTTGTTAAAGTATATCCGTAAAAGCCTGAATAAACAATAGAATTTATCATTTCAAAGGAAGTATGTAAACGGAAGAATAAGTCAGTAAAGAGAATGGCATGATACAATCTTAACCTTGGTCAAAATAAATGATCTAACCAGCACGTAGCAATGATCTAACCTTGTTCAAAATAAATGATCTACATCTTTACATAAATGTAGAAACATTAAGATTAATGGACTAACATATATATGTATCTCAGAAATAAAATATTTATATATCTAACGCCCATGAATTTTAAAGTAAAGTTAGTTATATTAAATTTAATTATTAAGTGTGTCAGTGTAATTTTTTGTTGCTAATTTTAGTCATTTAAATATTTTATTTTATTTGTTACATTTAAAAATTTGATTTTTAGTTTTTAAAATGCCAAATGACATTTTTATCCCACATTTTTTTTAAATTTACGAAAACATCTTTGGGCCTTGTAACGCCCCTATGTGGGGGTTAGCAGTATTGAATAAATAAAAATAATTTTAAATTCAATATTATTTAATTATATTAAACAATGCCCATGGGTCTTTAAACAAAAATAAAAATAAACGTTTAAATACAAACCACATTTTTTAGTGTAGCACCAAATATATATAGTACAGTCATCATCACCACAGTATAATTTCCAAATAACTTAACACAGCCATCATAAAAAAAATAATACAAATCTTACATGTTTTAGACAAGTTACAAATAAACAAGATCTTCTCACACAAAAACAACAAGGTTGTTGTTGCCTATTTCTCGTCAGATATGTTGCATTGAGTTCCACCTGCGAGATGAAGATATGGTAGGGATGAGCATCGACATGCCTAGTAGGGAAAATCATGACTCACCTTATGTTTTATCCATTACCACATTAAAATTGCATGGTTAGTTAAGTTATATCATATTCCAGATTATGAGGTATATTATGATCACATCTCGTAGATACCATAGTTAATCATTACCAAGTTTTATAATTATACATTTATACAAATATTACCATTCATCATTGTTCCTAGGTATCCATGTTAAATAGAGTATCACTCAACTCATCGAAACCCAAATGGGCACGCTTAGCCACCCTCTAAACATTCCAAGGGTGTCACGCCCCGGAGTACGGGAGGTGACGTGGCGGAATATTTAGATTAATTAAAAGCAGATTTAATTAAAATTAAGTGTTTAAGAATCCAATTAAGTAAGAAATAAAGAGATTTTCCACCACATTTGATAAACGAATTTATAAATATTTAGCAAATAATAATAATAAAATAAAAATCGCAAATATGGGTTCCACAACCCACAACTTGTGCACACACATGGTTCAGACAATATCATAAATACAATTACAGTCCAAGTACAAATAAAGTTAAGTCTTACATGCCTTGATTAATAATACAGAATATAAATAGATTCTCCTATTGCTCCTGAGTTCGGTCCGAAGAATCTTCTCCAAACCTAAAGGGGAAACCACCTAGAAGGGGGGGAATTTAAAACAATAAAACGTGAGCGAAAGGCTCAGTAGGACTATGTTTTATAAAATAGTTTAATGCAAAGAAACATAGCATCATTAGAAGTTATTCAGAGGAAACTTAAATAAATAAATAAATAAACAATTTGAGTAGAACCGTCCTGACACAGAACAGTCTACTCATCAAATCAAAACACCAATTTCACTTTTACCTAGGCAAACCATGAAATCACCATCGTAGTGGCCCAGCTGGGTTTCGGGACTTGCCCCCAAGGTCGATCGCTACACGACCCGATCTCTGATATGGCATCATGCCTTAGTGTTTATTATCATTGTCATTCAAAACCCAATTACCGAGTGTTGTCCATTACATTTATTATGAAATTCATTTCATAATCACGGTATATTAAAATATAACCGATAAAACCATTTTCAAACAACCGTTGAAAACATTTTGATAGAAATCCCTTTTAAAGCCAAACCATTTCAAAACCAGGCTACCAAAGAAATAGGATAGAAGTCCTACCTCAATACTCGTGCCGGTACCCCACACCGTAATCTCGGTCCGCTATACGTTAGCTCCACGGAACCACGAACGATCCTAGATACAAACTAAGTCGATCAATATCTAGTTCGAGACATTCTATGTTACTAAATCATTTCATGATATCCTAGTGTGCCATTTGTACCTTTAAAATCATCCTATAAGGTTGGGATTTAAATCAGGGTTCAAAACAATGAAAACGGGTAAAAATCACAAAAATTTTCCATGCCTCGGTCGGCCTGCCGGACGCCCTGCTTCGGCCTGCCGAACTGCATAGTTCGGCCTGCCGGAAACAAGGTTCGGTCGGTCGAACATTTCCCCAGATTCGGCCTGCCGGTCGGAAGAACACCGGCCTGCCGATCATCACTCCGGCCTGCCGAACTGGGAAAACCCAGAAATCCCAGCCACGGGTTTCTCGATCCCCAAAATCCAAATCTTGTTTCTAACATGTTTTTCTCAAATCCCAGGCATGAAAAACAACTATAGTTGATAGAAAAACATTCTAGAACATGTTTGGGCTCATTTAAACAAGATTTAAACTCAAAATCCTCAAAAATCCAAAAATGAGAAAAAGAGGAGGAAAATGAAAAATCTTGAATCCAATCCGTTTTTCTTCAATCTAGGCTTAGATTCTAGTTGTTCTAAGCTCATTTAACACAAATCCATGGTTTTCTAAGCTAAAACAAACTTAGATTTCAAAAACACACAAAATTGAAAATTTTGTAAAAAGTTTAGAAATTTCGAATCTAATCTCGAATCGAAGCTTCAATCCGCGATCTCGGTTGCCGAATCACGTCCCCGAGCTTCCTCCTTGCTAACCCGAAGCTTGGATCCGAATTTGTTTTCAAAAATTTTTGAAAGAGGTTGAGAGAGAGTGAGCTGCCGAGAGAGAGAGGGAAGAAAGAGAGGGAACCAGAGAGTGAGGAGAGAGAGTGAGAGAAAGGGAATAAATAGAGAAAATCGGTGGGCGGTTTTACTGTGCGAAAACCATGTGCCGCCCACGGTTTTGCAAAACAGAGTATTTTTAACATTTTACAAATTGTTGTGTTTTAAAACTCAAAACATCATTTTAAATCAATAAGAAATCATTTGAATGCATCAATTTAACAAAACAACCAAAAACTCAAAATCCAACCAAATACTCTAATTAAAGTTAAAACTTTAATTATGTCACACTAATTCATCATTTACATTACATTAACATTAAATAAATTTCGGGACGTTACAGCTCTCCACCCCTAAAAGAAATTTCATCCTCGAAATTTACAACTCATCTCAAAAACAAAACAAATGCGGATACAGCTCCCGCATACTCGACTCTAATTCCCAAGTGGCTTCATCAACCCCGTGATGCTGCCACACGACCTTTACCAACGGTATCTCACGACGACGCAAGCTAATCACTTTTCGGTCGATAATCTGAATCGACACTTCTTCGTACGTCGTATCCTCCTGAACCTGTACATCGCGAAACGAAACTATCTTATCCTGCCCAGGTGGACATTTCCTAAGCATCGACACATGAAACACATCGTGCACATGAAAAAGTTCAGGCGGAAGGTTAAGCCGATAAGCGACCACACCAACACGCTGAGTGATCTCGAACGGCCCGATATACCTCGGCGCGAGCTTCCCACTCACTCCAAACCGCATAGTTCCCTTACGAGGTGACACCCTCAAGAGAACAAAATCTCCAACCGCGAACTCTAAGGGTCTACATCTCCTATCCGCGTAACTCTTCTGACGACTCTGAGCTGCTCTCAACCGACCTCGAATCACCGCGACTTTCTCGTTGCTATCACGAATCTCTTCCGGCCCAAGAATAACTCTATCCTCCGGCTCGGCCCAACACACAGGTGACCGACACGGTCGCCCATACAACGCCTCAAATGGTGCCATGCCGATACTCGCTTGATAACTATTGTTGTACGCGAACTCCGCCAAATGCAAACATTGCTTCCAATTCCCGCCGAAGTCCAACGCACAAGCACGCAACGTATCCTCGAGAACCTGAATAACCCGCTCAGACTGCCCATCAGTCTGAGGATGAAACACCGTACTGAAGTTCAAATCCGTACCCAAAGCTTCCTGAAAACTCCTCCAGTACTTAGCATTAAACCTGGTGTCTCGATCAGAGGAGATGGACAAAGGAACTCCATGCAACCTCACAATGTTCTGCATATACAACTCCCCGAGAATCTTCCTCGAACACGTCGACCTAAACAGAATGAAATGCGCCGATTTCGTCAACCTGTCGACCACAACCCAAACTGCATCGTGCCGCTGCTCCGTCCTCGGCAAACCTATGAGGAAATCCATCGTCACATGCTCCCATTTCCACCCTGGAATAGGAAGTGGCTGAAGCTGACCTGCAGGCTTCTGATGCTTAGCTTTCACCTGAAGACACGTCGAACACTTGGCCACGTACTCTCGAACATCTTTCTTCATGCCTCTCCACCAATATTGTCTCTTCAAATCACGATACATCTTGGTGCTCCCCGGATGAATAGCAAACTGAGACCTATGAGCTTCGTCTAGAACGCTTTCGTCACCTTGGCGATAACTGGAACTGCAAGACGCTCCCGGAAGTACAACGATCCATCTGCATGCACGCTCCATTCTTCAAACTGCTCCCCGTTTTGAATCCGCGACCAAATCCCCTGCAAATGTCGATCCTGCCACTGACCTTGCTTCACCATCCGAACAAGAGCTGGAGTCGCTTCCACATGATATAACGAAACTCGATCGTCGTCTTCATGATACTGTAGCCGATACTCACTCACCGTCGCATCCCTGCTCCAGTCCTCAAAAATCAAACAAGCGAGAATCCCTGAAGACTTCCTGCTAAGCGCATCCGCGACTACATTAGCCTTCCCGGGATGATACTGCAACGCGAAATCATAATCCTCTATGTACTCTACCCATCTGCGCTGCCTCAGATTGAGATCCCTTTGAGTGAACAAATGCCTCAAACTCTTGTGATCGGAGAAGACCTGAAACGATGCTCCATACAAGTAACATCTCCAAATCTTCAACGCGTAGATCACCGCCGCAAGCTCTAAATCGTGAGTAGGATAATTCCGCTCGTGAGGTCGTAGCTGTCTCGATCCGTATGCAACTACACGTCCATGCTGCATCAACACGCATCCAAGTCCACGCCCTGAAGCATCCGCATAAACCTCATACGGCTCATTACTACTAGGAATAACCAACACTGGAGCTGAAGTCAACCGGTTCTTCAATTCCTGAAAAGCAGACTCACAGTCTTCATCCCACTCAAACCTGACGTTTTTCTTGATCAATCTCGTCAACGGAGCTGCAATCTTCGAAAAGTCCTTTACAAATTTCCTACAATATCCAGCAAGACCTAAGAAGCTACGAATCTCCGCTACATTCCTTGGTCGTTCCCACTCCAATATAGCTTCAATCTTGGATGGATCCACTGAAATACCATGCTCCGAGATGACATGACCCAGAAACTTGACCTCAGTCAACCAGAACTCACATTTTTCCCTCTTAGCATACAACTGGTGCTCCCGCAGAATCTGAAGCACGATCCGAAGATGCTGCTCATGCTCCTCCCAAGTCTTAGAATACACAAGAATATCATCGATGAACACGATCACAAACTGATCCAGATACGGCCTAAATATCCTGTTCATCAGATCCATAAAAGCTGCTGGAGCATTCGTCAAACCGAAAGACATAACCAGAAACTCAAAGTGCCCATACCGAGTCCTAAAAGCTGTCTTGGGAATATCCTCTTCCTTGATCCTGAGCTGATGATAACCTGAACGCAAGTCAATCTTCGAGAAGTATCGCGAACCTCCCAACTGATCAAATAGCTCATCAATCCTAGGCAAAGGATACTTGTTCTTCACCGTAACACGATTCAGCTGCCGATAATCCACACATAACCTGAGAGTCCCATCGTGCTTCTTAGCGAACAAAACTGGTGCTCCCCACGGAGATGCGCTATTCTGAATATATCCTTTAGCAGCAAGCTCCTGAAGTTGCTTCCTCAATTCCTTCATTTCTGCTGGCACCATCCGATAAGGTGCCATAGAAATTGGTGATGTCCCTGGAAACAACTCGATACCGAACTCAATCTCCTGATGCGGTGGTAACCCTGATAACTCGTCGGGAAAAACATCCTCGAACTCATCAACCACCGGAATCGCTGCACTACCCCTCGAAACATAGGGCTCGCAATCTAGATTGGCAAGAAAAGCAAAACAATCTAGATTCCTTCGCCCTCCTAGACACGACTTCATGAGACGCTCACTCATTAACCAATCACCACCACCCTGGTAAGTGATTACCGTCCCCCTATCAGACACTAGGGTCACCTTTCTAAGTTGGCAGTCCATGACTGCACTATACCTGGACAACCAGTCCATCCCTAAAATCACATCATAGGAACTCATGGGGAGTATAATCAAATCACTTTTCAAAATCTCATCCCCAATCTTTATTTTACATGATTTACACATACCATTCACACACACCCGCCCCAAGGGAGAAGTTATGACTAGGGGTTCATTAAACTCTTCTATCTCTAATCCCAAGGCATGTACAAAAGAACTCGAAATGAGAGAATGAGAGGCACCGGTATCAAATAAAACGCGAGCTAGAGATCTAGAAACCAAAACCATACCGTCGACAACCGCGTTACCAGTCTGAGAATCTGACCCTCCAGATGCCATTGCATGAACCTGCACTGGCGCCTTCCCTTTTCCTCTACCGACATTACTGAGTCCTGGATTACTCGGCCGATGCTGCTGAGATGGAGACGACTGCACACTACCTGTACTCGAAGCTCTATACTGAGGAACACTGCGCTGAAAATACTGCGGCTGCTGCCCCTGTGCCGGATATGAGAATTGCTGAGGAGAAAACTACAGATACTGCAACTGCGGGTACTGCGGAGGCGGAGGTAGGGTCTGAGGCTGAGGCTGAGACGAACGACTGGCATCCTCCCCGGTCTGCGATCCAAGACGAGCACTCCTGATCGGGCAATTCCTCTTGATGTGTCCGGGCTGCTGACAGAAATGACAATGAAAGCTGTAGGGATTGCTACGCCCGCTGCCAGACGAACTGCTGCTGCCACTGGTCGCACCGCCTTGCTTGCCTTTCCCCGGAGCTGGACGACTACTGGTGCTCTTCCTGCCACTCCTCTGCGATCCTCCTGAAGCTTTAGCTCGATCCTCACAATACTGCACGTAATCATTCTCCACGGAGATCGCCGACGACACAAGCTCTCCGAAACTCCTAAGCCGTAGGGCAACCAACTGCCGCCGAATAGAAGCCTTGAGTCCTTCCTGAAACTTGATGCATTTCTCACGCTCCGATGCCACAGCTGATGGAGCAAACCTAGCCAACTCGTTAAACTTTGTCTCATACTCCCGAACTGACATATCACCCTGCTGTAATCTATAAAACTCAGCTGCTTTCTGGTCTCTATATCCCTGCGAAAAATACCGATCATAGAACAACTCCTCGAACTTGTCCCAACCAATATCGCCACCGCGCTCCAGACGCTTAGTTTGTTTCCACCAGGTGTTAGCGCCACCCTCGAGCTTATACGCCGCAAACTCCACACGATACTCCTCAGGCACACCAAGGGTATCCAGATGCTTCAAGATCGAATCCAACCAATACTCTGCTAACTGCGGATCCCCATTGCCATCAAAAGTCAGAATTGACGCCCGCCGAAATTCTTTAAAGAAAGCATGCCGACTACCAACACTGGAGTCTTCCGGTCTAGTCCTGGCTGCCATCTGCCGGAAAGCCGCAAACATAGACCTCATCATACTCTCATCATTTTTGAACTCGGCATCAGCAGTCGAACGACGTCTAGGTGCCATTCTCTCACTTCTGAAAACAAAATTTGGACTGTCAGAGGTATTTCATTGTCAAACCTATGTGTGCACAATTCCCAAGGTTCATAACCTTGAGCTCTGATACCATTCTTTCACGCCCCGGAGTACGGGAGGTGACGTGGCGGAATATTTAGATTAATTAAAAGCGGATTTAATTAAAATTAAGTGTTTAAGAATCCAATTAAGTAAGAAATAAAGAGATTTTCCACCACATTTGATAAACGAATTTATAAATATTTAGCAAATAATAATAATAAAATAAAAATCGCGAATATGGGTTCCACAACCCACAACTTGTGCACACACATGGTTCAGACAATATCATAAATACAATTACAGTCCAAGTACAAATAAAGTTAAGTCTTACATGCCTTGATTAATAATACAGAATATAAATTGATTCTCCTATTGCTCCTGAGTTCGGTCCGAAGAATCTTCTCTAAACCTAAAGGGGAAACCACCTAGAAGGGGGGGAATTTAAAACAATAAAACGTGAGCGAAAGGCTCAGTAGGACTATGTTTTATAAAATAGTTTAATGCAAAGAAACATAGCATCATTAGAAGTTATTCAGAGGAAACTTAAATAAATAAATAAATAAACAATTTGAGTAGAACCGTCCTGACACAGAACAGTCTACTCATCAAATCAAAACACCAATTTCACTTTTACCTAGGCAAACCATGAAATCACCACCGTAGTGGCCCAGCTGGGTTTCGGGACCTGCCCCCAAGGTCGATCGCTACACGACCCGATCTCTGATATGGCATCATGCCTTAGTGTTTATTATCATTGTCATTCAAAACCCAATTACCGAGTGTTGTCCATTACATTTATTATGAAATTCATTTCATAATCACGGTATATTAAAATATAACCGATAAAACCATTTTCAAACAACCGTTGAAAACATTTTGATAGAAATCCCTTTTAAAGCCAAACCATTTCAAAACCAGGCTACCAAAGAAATAGGATAGAAGTCCTACCTCAATACTCGTGCCGGTACCCTACACCGTAATCTCGGTCCGCTATACGTTAGCTCCACGGAACCACGAACGATCCTAGATACAAACTAAGTCGATCAATATCTAGTTCGAGACATTCTATGTTACTAAATCATTTCATGATGTCCTAGTGTGCCATTTGTACCTTTAAAATCATCCTATAAGGTTGGGATTTAAATCAGGGTTCAAAACAATGAAAACGGGTAAAAATCACAAAAATTTTCCATGCCTCGGTCGGCCTGCCGGACGCCCTGCTTCGGCCTGCCGAACTGCACAGTTTGGCCTGCCGGAAACAAGGTTCGGTCGGCCGAACATTTCCCCAGATTCGGCCTGCCGGTCGGAAGAACACCGGCCTGCCGATCATCACTCCGGCCTGCCGAACTGGGAAAACCCAGAAATCCCAGCCACGGGTTTCTCGATCCCCAAAATCCAAATCTTGTTTCTAACCTGTTTTTCTCAAATCCCAGGCATGAAAAACAACTATAGTTGATAGAAAAACATTCTAGAACATGTTTGGGCTCATTTTAACAAGATTTAAACTCAAAATCCTCAAAAATCCGAAAATGAGAAAAAGAGGAGGAAAATGAAAAATCTTGAATCCAATCCGTTTTTCTTCAATCTAGGCTTAGATTCTAGTTGTTCTAAGCTCATTTAACACAAATCCACGGTTTCCTAAGCTAAAACAAACTTAGATTTCAAAAACACACAAATTGAAAATTTTGTAAAAAGTTTAGAAATTTCGAATCTAACCTCGAATCGAAGCTTCAATCTGCGATCTCGGTTGCCAAATCACGTCCCCGAGCTTCCTCCTTGCTAACCCGAAGCTTGGATCAGAATTTGTTTTCAAAAATTTTTGAAAGAGGTTGAGAGAGAGTGAGCTGCCGAGAGAGAGAGGGAAGAAAGAGAGGGAACCGGAGAGTGAGGAGAGAGAGTGAGAGAAAGGGAATAAATAGAGAAAATCGGTGGGCGGTTTTACTGTGCAAAAACCATGTGCCGCCCACGGTTTTGCAAAACAGAGTATTTTTAACATTTTACAAATTGTTGTGTTTTAAAACTCAAAACATCATTTTAAATCAATAAGAAATCATTTGAATGCATCAATTTAACAAAACAACCAAAAACTCAAAATCCAACCAAATACTCTAATTAAAGTTAAAACTTTAATTATGGCACACTAATTCATCATTTACATTACATTAACATTAAATAAATTTCGGGACGTTACAAAGGGTGTTCTGGTGAGAGGACATCAAGCCCCGAGTCCTCACCAAGTCGATTCTTGTACAGTGTGTTCTGGGACTTTCGACCTAAGGAAGCGTCATCACCTTCCCCCTATTTTACCTTTTAGGGTATTCGTGCCCAAGGACGCAACCGCTACCCTCTTCACATCTCACCATTCCTCTATATTCAATTTTTATTTATAGAGTCAATTTTCCTAACCATGCTTCTCAATTTATAACATATGTCAAATCATTATGTTCCTCGTAGTATAATACACATATTTTACAATATAAAACAACCAAATTTTAATTTACCAAAACCTCACAAAAGATGAGTGATAGAATCCCTACCTTCAAAGCTTATCAACAATCTTTTAATCTCGAAATTAATTAACGTTAGCTCCACACATCTTTGATCCTACGGCGTGCATAAGGACAATTAAAACTAAAGCACAACATATAACCACATTCATAAATGAATTATGTGTAAACCCATCTAACTAGTGTGCCATTAAAGTTTTTATGCAATTTTTCTTTGAATACCAAAGTAAACAATTTTTATCTTAAAAAAAATATAAAATACATACAAGTAATCTATATGCTTTAGCCTTTAATAAGATTTATAAATCACTTAGGACAGTGTTAGAAAAGTTGCAAGATATTAAGGGATTAGAAAGTGAGCAAAGTTAGGTTCTTGGTTCAAGTTAGCAGTTGGTATACCATGGCAAACTGGCTGTATACTTTTGCAAAAAGGCAGGTTCACTATCGACAATCAACATACGGGTTAATAGGTAGTTTACTTAAGGTAGACGGATGGTTTACTGCCACTGGCATGTTTACTAGTTTCCAATCCAAAAATTTAAAAATTCATAGAAAATAAAATACAACTCCGATTTAGGCTCGTGATAGCTCGTTGGAAAGCTTAGGATGTCTACTTTTAAAATATCAAACCAATTTACAAAATTCATTTTCATTTAACCCCAGAATTTTAAGAAAGAGCCACTGCCCATAGAGGTATTACAAAGTTCATGGAATGTCAAGTTTTTCTTTAATCCAAATCATATTATCCTTGTGCAAAATCTCAAAACCATTCCAAAATATGCAACATGCATTATATAATCACAATAAACATATTCTCATGAGTTTTATACCAAAATCACCATTAAACCATATCTTTAGCCTTTCTTGCAATTAATGAGAAAAACATGCTTAAGTTTGCTCTTCAAGCTCAAAACATTAGAACATCAATCTTAAAGTTATGGAAACCGGTTTTAAACATTCCTCGCATGTTTGTAATATTGTTATCAAACCAAAGTAAAGGTTGGTTGTCGGTTTCAACTCAAGACTCAAGTTTTTGTTCATAATTGCTCAAAGATGCATGTTAACATAACTAGAAATTTGTATGAATTTTGAACATGAAAATTATACATTAAACATAGAGAAAACACATACTAAAACCAAGTTTAGATTAAAGATAACCTACCTCAAAAATCCTTTGAAAAGCACCAAAGTTTGCGTTAAAAATCAAGCTTGAATTGACTCTAAAACGGCTTCAAATATGGCTGGGAATTATAGCTGCCTTGGTTGCAAAGAGAGCTTTATGCTCTATGTCTTTAGTTAGAAATTGAAGTGAGAAAGGGAGAGAATGAGAAACTAGAGAAGAAGGTGGTGATGGCTAAATAAAAAGATGTCAAATAATTAGGAAGAAAGGGAAGTTTGTAGGGAAAGTTGTAAGAAGAGAACAAAGGTGCATAAAAAATAATTATCATCATGTCTCCCACAGAGACTTTTGGCAAACAATGCCAAAGTAATTGAGGAAACAAAATTAAAGGTGGTGGTTAAGAAAATATATCAATGTCTCCTAGCATTGATTCCATGTCTCCTTCAGAGACTTTGTAAGAAAATGCCAAAGCGGCAATATTTGTAAATAATTGAAACAACAAAGGCAAACTTGGTAATTTTAAATACTATAAAATTTTAAATTGTCACATTTTATTCATTAAATTTTACAAAAATCTTACCCGTTAAAATACGGGTGTTACAGCTCTCCCCTCCTTTAAAAATTTTGTCCCTGAAATTTCGTACATTGATTACAATGTTAGAACAAATGTGGATACTTCTCTCTCATTTCAGATTCAAGTTCCCATGTGGCTTCTTCCACATCATGATTTGCCACATCACTTTCACCAGAGGAATTTCGCGATGACATAATATTTTTATTTCATGATCTAGTATTTGATCTGGAACTTCTTCATAGGTCGTATCTCCTTGGATTGGCACATCTATCCACATGATCCCATGTGAAGGGTTGGGTTCATACTTTCTTAACATCGATACATGGAACACATTATGTACATGAGACAATTGTGGTGGTAGGTCTAAACGGTATGTCAGCGTTCCAATGCGTTCCACAATTTCAAACGGTCCTGTATACCTTAGTGCTAACTTTCCTTTAACACCAAATCGAGATACACCACGTTTTGGTTTCACCTTCAAGAACACAAAGTCTCCAACCATGAACTCTAAAGGTCGTCTCCTCTTATCCGCATAACTCTTTTGTCAACTTTGAGCTGTCTGAAGACGTTAGCGAATAATCTGGATCTTGTCCGTTGTTTCTCTAATAAACTTAGGCCCAAGTTCAAGATGCTCTTCCCTTTCAGCCCAACAAAATGGAGATGTACAAGGCCTACCATATAAAGCCTCATATGGAGTCATTCCAATACTTGCTTGATAACTGTTGTTATATGCGAATTTAGCATATGGCAGCTGTGCAGCCTAATTGGTTCCAAAGTCCAGCACATAGGCTCGAAGCATATCCTTGAGAATTTGAATGACACGTTCAGATTGTCCATCTATTTGAGGATGAAAAGCCATACTGAAATTCAATTGAGTTCCCAAGGCTTTTTGCAATCCTCTCTAGAATTTTGACGTGAAACATATATCCCTATCAAAAACTATTGACATTGGCACTCCATGTAGTATCACTATCTTTTCCACATACAATTGACATAATTTCGAGACATTATAACTAGTTCTGATTGGAATGAAATGGGTTGTCTTAGTTAAACGATCCACAATTACCCAAACGACGTCATGCCCCATTTGAGTCTTAGGAAATCTGGTAACAAAGTCCATTGTCACATAATCCCACTTCCATTCTGGAATAGGTAAGCTCCTCAACTCGCCTCCAAGCTTTTGATGTTCTGCTTTAACCTGCTGACACGTCATGCACTTAGAGACAAAGATGTTACATCTCGTTTCATTCCTCACCACCAGTAATGTCATTTTAGATCCATATACATTTTAGTGCTTCTAGGATGAATAGCAAACTTTGAACGGTGAGCCTCATCTAACACCGCATGCCTGAGATACAGATCCTCTGGAACAACTAATCTTCCATTGTAAAGTAAGAATCCTTCTGACTCAATCTGCCATCCATCCAGTTATTCTCCGTTTTGTATTTGCTCCCAAACCCTACGTAATCCTTCATCATGCCATTGTCCTTGTTTTACTTGCTGAATTAACGTAGGAGTTGCTATCACATTAAATAGGAAAGCTCTCTCGTCATCTTCATAATATTGCAAGTTGAAGTTGGCGATGGTGACTCGTCTCCAATCTTCCAATGCTAAACTGGTTATACTTTCGTTGTTCTTACGACTTAGAGCATCCGCCATAGCATTTGCTTTTCCAGGATGGTATTGGATACTAAAGTCATAATTCGCCATGTACTCAGTCCATCTCTATTGCCTTAGGTTGAGATCCCTTTGAGTAAACAAATAATTCAGACTTTAATGATCCATATAAAGCTCAAACTTTGCACCATATAGATAACATCTCCAAATCTTGAGTGCAAAAACCACAGCAGCTAACTGAAGATCATGTGTGGGATAGTTCCTTTCATGGGGTTTCAACTGGCGTGGGGTGTAGTCAACTACTCGTCCATCCTGCATTAATACACAACCCAAACCGTTTTCTAAGGCATCAATGTATACGGTGAAAGTCTCCTCGTTGTTGGGTATGATCAGCACAGGTGCACTAGTGAGTCTTCGCTTCAATTTCTCGAATGCTTCTTCACATTTATCGTCCCACATGAACTTGACATTCTTCCTTGTGAGTCTTGTCAATGGAGAGCAATCTTTGAAAAATTCTCTATGAAGCGTCGATAGTATCCAGCTAGTCTGAGGAAACTTCGGATCTCTGACACGTTCTTTGGTCATTCCCAATTTAGCATTGCTTCAATTTTGGAAGGGTCTACTGAGATGCCTTCTTCGGAGACAACGTGTCCAAGGAACTTGACCTTCGTCATCCAGAAGTCACATTTCTCTCTCTTTGCATAGAGACCATGTTCTCTCAACGTCTGTAGAACAATCCTCAAATGCTCAGCATGTTCTTCTTCAGTTTTGGAATAGATCAAGATATCATCTATGAAGACAATGATAAATTGATCTAAGTACGATCAGAAGACACGGTTGATCAAGTCCATGAAAGCCGCTGGTGCATTAGTCAACCCGAAAGGCATGACAAGAAACTCAAAATGACCATAGCGAGTCTGGAAAGTCATCTTTGGAATGTCCTTTTCTCTTATCTTTAGTTGGTGATATCCAGATTATAAGTCAATCTTTGAGAAATAGCAAGATTCTCCTAACTGATCGAACAACTCATCAATTCGGGGCAGAGGATACTTGTTCTTGATAGTTAGTCGATTAAGATGGCAATAATCGACACAGAGCCTCAACGATCTGTCATGTTTCTTCACAAAAAGCACTGAAGCTCCCCAAGGTGATGTACTTGGTCGAATAAATCTTTTTTCTAATAATTTGTCCAATTGCTTCCTTAATTCTACTTTCTCAGTAGGTGCCATTCGATACGAAGTAATAGAAACAAGCGCTGCTCTTAGAATTAGGTCGATGACAAACTCAATTTCTCTATCAGACGGAAGTCTAGGCAATTCATCTGGAAAAACATCTAGAAATTCGTCCACCACAGGAGTATGAGAGGATAGGTCACTCTTCTTTAGTTCTCCCTTTGAAGCAAAGATTGTGCCAAGATTGCTGAAATTCCTTCATCCTCCAATACAAGCCTTTAGCACCGGGGCTGGCATCACTGTTCCTGTCTTTGCCTAAAATTCGATGACTTGTTCATTCTTGGTGAATAAAGATACACGTTTCCTATGACAATCTACTATTGCCTGATATTTAGTTAGCCAATCCATTCCTAGTATTACATCGAACTCTGTCATAGTTATTACATATAGGTCAGCCGATAGTTTATGTTCTCCTATAACAATACAGACTAATTTACAAATTATGGATACTTCAGATATCCCACCCACTGGTGTACTAAGGGTTAATGATAAACTACATGTCTCAATTTCTAATTGTAGTACGAAAGCAAATAACATAGGTATAAATGAATGAGTGGCACCAGTGTCAAACAATACATGAGCCAAAGAATGAGACACGTGAATCATACCGTCTACAACGGAGTGATCAGCCTGCTTTGCTTGTCCAGTTGTAGCCGTAATTGCATAAGCTTGTGCTGGTGCTTTCCCCTTATCACTCTTTCCTCGGTTTCCTTGGCTACTACTAGCCTTATTATTATTTCTCCTAGGAAAATATGGCCTTTGATTCACTAAGCCTTGTGGAGTCGGTTGGAAGTTCTGATTAGCATAGAAATTGGAACCCTATGGCCGCTACTGGTAGTTGTACTAGGGCAGGAACCCTCGAGGTTGAGTTATTGACACTTGGGAAGCTGGAGCATTTTACTGAGGTGCTCTGCGATTTTGACTCCCTCCCCATACAGTGGAGCAAAAATGACTTCCATGTGGCCTTGGTGCAAAGGATGATTGGGCAGGGCGGTTAGAGCAATTTCTCCTCTGATGTCCCACTTGTCCACAGTTATGACAAGCATACGGTTGGAAATGATAGCTGCTAGAAGATCCGCCACCAATAGTCACTCCACTATGCTAAATGACCTGCTCTTGTGGCTTCTCCTTCTTACTTATCTTCCTTTGACGCCCAACAGAACCCTTATACTCTCCATAGGAGTTATTTAGTTCTGTCTCTGCCCGCTGTGCTGCAGCTACAAGTTCAAGAAAATCTCTTGATGGGAAGCAGCTATCATTTGTCTGATTTTTGGCCTTAGGTTATTTCTAAATTTCTCACATCTTGCCATTGGATCCGATACAGCCCCAGGATTGTAGTGAGAGAATTCTGTGAATCGAACATAGTATTCAACAACTGTTGTATCTCCCTACACCAGGTTTTTGAATTCTCGCATCATTGCTTGCCTATGGCTCTGAGGAATATAGGTGTTGCAAAATATGGTTTTGAACTGCTCCCATGTGAGATTTGGCATGTCATAGTCATATTTCTGAAGATCCGACCATTCTTCGGCTTTACCCTCAAATATATATGTTGAAAAGCTAACCCAATACTCCTGTGGAATCCTCAAGGTATCCAACTTCTTTTTGACCGCCTTTAGCCATTGTTATGCTATGAATGAGTTAGGTTCTCCACTAAATGTAGGGGGTTTCTGCTTCATAAACTCCTTCAATAGAGTTAGATGTCATTGCTCGGGATCACAAACCTCTGCAGGTCTTTGCACATTTTGCAAGGCTTGAAGAATTTATCCTTAATTATTCACTTCCGGTGCAGTTGGCGGGGATTGTGTTGCCTGTTGTAGTTGCTCATCTTCTTGAGCTTGTTCCATCGGTTTAGGTTGCTTAACTTCTTGAGCATGTTCGACTGGTTGTGACTGCTCGATGATTGCATTTGAAGTCTTAGCGGCATAGTTTCTACTGGCTGTGCAAATTTAACCAAGATTAGTACCAAATGATGATGACATTAACACTTAACTTTAAAACCATTTAAAAAGATTAATTTTTAAGGTGGTGCTATACCCCTTAGGTTAACCGAACCTAGGCTCTGATACCAAAAATTCTGTAACGCCCTTATGTGAGGTTTAGTAGTATTGAATAAATAAAAATAATTTTAAATTCAATATTATTCAAATATATTAAACAATGCCCATGGGTCTTTAAACAAAAAATAAATAAATGTTTAAATACAAACCATAGTTTTTAGTATAGCACCAAACATATATAGTACAGTCATCATCAACACAGTACAATTCTCAAATAACTTAACATAGCCATCATAAAAAAAAATACAAATCTTACATGTTTTAGACAAGTTACAAATAAACAAGATCTTCTAACATGAAAACAACAGGATTGTTGTTGCCTATTCCTCGCTAGATATGTTGCACTGAGTTCCACCTGAGAGAGGAAGATATGATAGGGATGAGCATCGACATGCCCAGTAGGGAAAATCATGACTCAGCTTATGGTTTATCCATTACCACATTAAAACTGCATGGTTAGTTAAGTTACATCATATTCTAGATTATGAGGTATATTATGATCACATCTCGTGGATACCATAGTTAATCATTACCAAGTTTCATAATTATACATTTATATAAATATTACCATTCATCATTGTTCCTAGGTATCCATGTTAAATAGAGTATCACTCAACTTATCAAAACCCAAATGGGCATGCTTGGCCACCCTCTTAACATTCCAAGGGTGTTCCGGTGCGAGGACATCAAGCCCCGAGTCTTCACCAAGTCGATTCATGTACAGTGTGTTCTGGGACTTTCGACCGAAGGAAGCATCATCACCTTCCCTCTATTTTACCTTTTAAAGTATTCGTGCCCAAGGACGTAACCGCCGCCCTCTTCACATCTCACCATTCCTCTATATTCAATTTTTATTTATAGAGTCAATTTTCCTAACCATGCTTCTCAATCTATAACATATGTCAAATCATTATGTTCCTTGCAGTATAATACACATATTTTACAATATAAAACAACCAAATTTTAATTTACCAAAACCTTACAAAAGATGAGTGATAGAATCCCTACCTTCCAAGCTTATCAACAATCTTTTAATCTCGGAATTAATTAATGTTAGCTCTACACATCTTTGATCCTAAAGCGTGCATAAGGACAATTAAAACTAAAGCACAACATATAACCACATTCATAAATGAATTATGTGTAAACCCATCTCACTAGTGTGCCATTAAAGTTTTTATCCAATTTTTCTTTGAATACCAAAGTAAACAATTTTATCTTAAACACAATATAAAATACATACAAGTGATCTATATGTTTTAGTCTTTAATAAGATTAATAAATCACTTAGGATAGTGTTGGAAAAGTTGCAAGATATTAAGGGATTAGAAAGTGAGCAAAGTTAGGTTCTTGGTTCAGATTAGCAGTTGGTATACCATGGCAAACTGGCTGTATACTTTTACAAAAAAGTAAGTTCACTATCTACAATCAACATACAGGTTAACAGGTAGTTTACTTAAGGTAGATAGATGGTTTACTGCTACTGGCAGGTTTACTAGTTTCCAATATGAAAATTGAAAAATTCATAGAAAATAAAATACAACTCTGATTTAGGCTCGTGATAGCTCGTTGGAAATCTTAGGATGTCTAATTTTTAAATATGTAAACCAATTTATAAAATTCATTTTCATTTAACCCCAAAATTTTAAGAAAGAGCCACTGCCCATAGAGGTATTACAAAGTTCATGGAATGTCAAGTTTTTCTTTAACCCAAAGCGTATTATCCTTGTGCAAAATCTCAAAACCATTCCAAAATATGCAACATGCATTATATAATCAATATAAACATATTCTCATAAGTTTTATAGCAAAATCATCATTCAACCATATCTATAGCCTTTCTTGCAATTAATGAGGAAAACATGCTTAAGTTTGCTCTTCAAGCTCAAAACATTAGAACATCAATCTTAAAGTTATGGAAACCGGTTTTAAACATTCCTAGCATGTTTGTAATATTGTTATCAAACCAAAATAAAGGTTGGTTGTTGGTTTCAACTCAAGACTCAAGTTTTTGTTCATAATTGCTCAAAGATGCATGTTAACATAACTAGAAATTTGCATGAATTTTGAACACGAAAATTATGCATTAAACATGGAGAAAACACATACTAAAACCAAGTTAGATTAAAGATAACCTACCTCAAAACTCCTTTGAAAAGCACCAAAGTTTGGGTTAAAAATCAAGCTTGAATTGACTCTCAAACGGCGTCAAATATGGCTGGGAATTATAGCTGCCTTTGTTGCAAAGAGAGCTTTATGCTCTATGTCTTTAGTTAGAAATTTAAGTGAGAAAGGGAGAGAATGAGAAACTAGGGAAGAAGGTGGTAATGGCTAAATAAAAAGATGTCAAATAATTAGGACGAAAGAGAAGTTTACAGGGAAAGTTGTAAGAAGAGAACAAAGGTGCAAAAAAAAAATTATCATCATGTCTCCCACGGAGACTTTTGGCAAACAATGCCAAAATAATTAAGGAAACAAAATTAAAGGTGGTGGTTAAGAAAATATATCAATGTCTCCTAGCATTGATTCCGTGTCTCTTTCGGAGACTTTGTAAGAAAATGCCAAAGCGTCATTTTTGTAAATAATTAAAACAACAAAGGCAAACTTGGTAATTTTAAATGCTACAAAATTTTAAATTGTCACATTTTATTCATTAAATTTTACAAAAATCATACCCGCTAAAATACGGGTGTTACAGGCCTTTTCTTTTTCTTTTCCCTTTCCTTTTTCTTTTCTTTCACGCTCTATCTCTTTTTCTCACAGCCCTCTCTCTCGTCTCTCTCTTTCTCTCATTCCTGTCTCTCTCGCTCTCCTATTTTTCTCCATAAAATTTCATTCCCAAGCTTTAAACCCATGGATTTGAAGCTAAGAGACAGAGATTCAAGCCAAAAATCCTCTTCAAAAATGTTGATTTGATGTTAGCCTTTTTTCTCTCTAAAATTTTGATTTTCGTTTCCATTTTTTACGCATTTTGCAATCCAAACTTTGATGAGCTTAAATAATGTTCAATTTGAGTTTGTAGTACTTGTTTTACAATAAATCTAAGCTTTATTTGAACAAAAATTGATTTAATCAAGTTTCGATATTTTTCTTAGATTTTCAAATCAAATGTGAAAATTGAGTTTAAACTTGGGGAAAATTGTTTAAATCTGTTCTAGTATGATTTTCTAAGCTTTTTATATGATTTTTATGCTTGGGATTGAGAAAAACATGTTTTAATTTGAATTTTTGAGCTTGGGGAGGTCGAGAATTGAAGTCTTCTGTCCTTAGATTTTGCCAGTTTGGCAGGCCAAACTTGATTTTCAACATGCCAGATTCAAGAAGTTTGGCAGGCCGAATTTATATCTTCGGTAGGCCAAATTGTAGCAGTTCAGTAGGCCGGTCTAAATGTTCGAAAGGCCAAACTATGCAAGTTCGGTAGGCCGAACCAGGATGTTCGTCATGCCGATGGTGGGCTTGAAAAATTGTATTTTTCTTCCATTTTTTACTGTTTAATGATTCTAAAATGTTTCAAAAAGCATTGTGATTTTGTGTTGTGATTATTTTGAGTCAAAAGACACACTAATAATTAAACTGACATAATGAAATCTGTTAAATAAGATTTTTGATTTGAAATGCAGTTTTTAAGGTTTTGAATGTATGTGGAGCATATGTTAAATTTTATTTGGAGCTTACGTTATTGGATTTAAATGAAGTAGGGTATTCTTGTCCCTTTCTTTGGCAGCCCTTTTTAAATTGTTTTAGCCAAATGCTCGACCTTTTGACTGATTGATGAAAATAATTTCTATATTTGATTTTGAAGAATTGTATTTTGATATTCTTTCCGATTTTCAAAACCCGTACCGTGATTCCTTATCAAATTTCTTATAAGTAAGTGTTTATTGATTTTTGTCAAGATCTTGAGATTTGGTTGCGAATAATATTTTTATATGTGATAATTGTTTTTAAATAACTTGTTTTAACTAATTATCCTACTGACCCTTCCGCTCACGTTTTTCCTGTTTTTAAAATCTTCCTTCTCAGTTTGAAGAGGAAAGAAGGTCCTGGGATTAAAACCTGGCTCTGGGGATTAAAATGGTATTTTCTTAGGACTGTGGAATAATACATGTATTGTACGACTAGTCCTAATGTCGTCATTTATATTAAATACATATTCTGATACATTCTGTAAATGATGATTTACAGTGATTTCACTATTATTATTATAATCCGTATTTTATGATGTCATTTTCGTCTTTGTGAGTCCCACCACTTGCTTAATTCCAAAGACGATGATTTTCAATGATTTTGTATTATTAATATTATGATTTACTATTTATCTACCTACTCACCCTCATGTTAAGCATTCACGTTATGGTGAATGAGAATAAGATCTCAGCCCCACCTTCGAGGCATTCACGTAATGTGACCGTCGATGATATTATTTATTTTCGATGATATTTATTTACTTTCTACATATATTTATTTTCTTTTTTTATTTATCTCACTTAATTCATCTTATTCACTTTATTTTTATCTTCTTTACCCAAAACTTACTAACCCCCTCCTCGGGGCGTCACAATATATTTTGATCTTTTTATAAATAATAAAATAAAGAGAAAGACTTGCGTGCTCAAAACATTACAGCAAATATTATAAATGTTTGTGTGCGAAAGGGTTAGCACCCATAACCTACACCTTTCTAGAGGGGTTTAAGAAAATCCATCATTTGTCGAAATGGAGATGGAATTACATGACGGTGGGAATGATGTCTAAGGTATGGCTTAAAGCGATTGGGTGTGACATGGCCTGCAAAAGAACTTATGCTACTCCAATTTAGACTAGTGACGTAAGAAGCCGAAAGTCAAAGTATGCAGCGTAAAAGATATAAAATGGCAAAAGTACTTTAAATAGTATAGTTTTAATTTTTAATATAAATAAATAGTATTTTTAAAAAAATAATTATATATATAATATTTTTAAAATCATGTGTTTTTTCTAAAAACTTAAATTTTTAATTTTATTTTTTTTTTTTCTTCTTTTTTTTTGTTTTGGTTTTTTGTAATGTCAATGTTATTTTGTATTTTTTACCAAAATAAATTTTGTTTTATTCTAAATAGGCTTTTTATTGAACATTGTTATATTTGGTCCATTTATTTTTAATCCGAACAAATAATAGCCTCATTCCCTCCTTAAAATGCTTATATTTATAACCACGTGACTTAAAACTTTTGGGCCAGATGATTCTAACATTTCATACAGCCCATAAGCCATAGTCCGGACATGCCATTATATACATATATATATATACATACATACATACATATATATATATATAATAAAAGAAAATTGCACCAACTATCATAATTTTAATTTTAATTTTAATGTAAGCAAATAACACACTTTTAAAAATATTTTACATAGTATTTTTGCAATCATATATTTTTTTTAAACACTTGAATTTTCAATTTTTCTGTCTTTTTTTTTCATTTTCTTCTTCCCTTTCTTTTCGATTTTGTTTTTCATTATCTCGTTGTTACTTCATTTTTTTTACGTCATTATATACAAAAATAAATTTTTATTTTAATCTAAGTGGGCTATTTATCAAACATTATTACATTTTAGTCTATATACTTTTATTACCAATTAATAATAGTCTAATTTTCTCCTTCTCCTTAATATAAATACATAAAACTCTATGCTACATCATGTAGTCTTACAGAGGACTAAATAAACAAGGGAGATATTTAAGTAACAAATGTATTTTTAGATTAAAAAAAAAAGAGGGAAAACTTCATATACGTGGTAAGCTTGGAGCGTCAAATTGTATCTATTTCTTTTAAATGAATTAAATTCTAAGTAAATGACAATAGTCCCCAATTCGTGACAAAATCAGAACAAAATCAAAGCATACCTACCATTTTTACAAATTAAATAATAAGCAAACTACAAGGTTGGCTCCATTAGTTTAATCACATATTCCTTTGGAGAACCTCTGTAAATAGAACTAGCATCCTTCAATCCAGCAACCAATTCCGGAAGCTTACTCTCCTACATATAAAGATATTATGGAGAAACTAGGAAAATAAACCCTTCTTTAGGTCTTACA
This sequence comes from Artocarpus heterophyllus, assembly GCA_025403435.1. NCBI lineage: Eukaryota > Viridiplantae > Streptophyta > Magnoliopsida > Rosales > Moraceae > Artocarpus > Artocarpus heterophyllus. Next base: position 34,235,063 of record CM046347.1, read on the forward strand.
TAAATTAATTAAGTTTACTATTAACCATGATAAGTTGTCGATAAATTATACCATATTAAAATGGACAATCCATCTCCGGTCTGTTAGCCTAAAGTTCTAGATAGTGGAGGTTACACTCTTCCTAGTCAACCGTATACATCATTCTTGCTCTTCTAATTAATCCAATCAGTTCAGGCATTGTATCAATGCTGATCTATATCTCTTACCTTTACTAACTATGTATTGTTGTTGTTGTTGTTGTTATGCCTATTTCATGGCTTGTTAAAGTAGCATATAGCTTCATGATTCATAGATTTATTGATTCAAGTATAATTATAATTTTATTATAACTTAAAACGGCCATGTTTCGTTTGAACAAGATTATTCAAAGGTAAAAGATTATTCGATATTTAGAATCCTTGTATACATCTGAACCAAGCTTAAACAGTAACAAAAATCAGTGGCAAATTATGATATAAGTGGAGTAAATTAACTAAAATTATCAATCAAATAATTCTCATGAAGTAAATAAAAATAACTACTCTTGTTTGGTCCAAAATTAATTAAGTGTGATTAATATGTAATTTGGTGAATTAGTGTGCCAAATTTCAAATTAAGCATAATTTAATCATTTGATGATATTATCTTCATCAATTATATTTTAATTATTTATTTTGCCAGTTTGTCTAAAACTTTGGTATTTCAAATTTATCTTATTTTTAAGCATTTAACATGTTTTAACAAATTTGACCAAAATCAGATTTTGTTTAAAAAAACAAAGAAGAAGAAGAAAAACTTGCTGAACATAGTTTCACTGTGAAACTACTTTCCCTCCTTGAGATAAAAACTTGACCTTACCCACTCATTTTCTTCCATTCGCTCTCTACGTCTCACTCTGCTCTATCTCTCTCTCTCTCTCTCACACACACTCTTTTTTTCTTCATTTCATTTACTTTCACTCTCCCTCTCTCTTACCCATCTCCCTCTCTCTCTCTCTCGCTTTTTCTCTTCCCTCTTCCATTTCTTGCTCCAAGAACGCAAAGGCAAAGAACCTTTATTTCCAGCATATTGGAAGCCAAGAAACAAAGTTCAAGCCAGATTAAATTTAGCTCAAAGTTCAAACTTGAGATATTATAGAATCTAGTCCACGTCTAAGATTTTTTGCGGTTCCGAGGAGCTGACGTGTAGCAGGCCAGGACAGTGGTGTTAGTACTATTGTGCTAAACAACAAGGTAGGACTCTAGACCCTCTTCTTTGTTAGCCATGATTTCAAAAGGGTTTTGGCCACAAAATATTTTCCTAAAAATGTTTTTAAGGATTGATTGTGATGTATTTACTTAATTAATTTCAATAATTGTTGAGTAATGAAATGAATAATGAATGTAAATGAGAAAACTCGATAATATGATATTCAAGTAATGATATAGGTTCATAAATATTTAGTATTGAACGAGTCAAGAACTCTGTTCGGAATGAGACATCAGTGCATGATGCCACGTATAAAGATCGGGTCATGTAGAGAGCGACCTTAGGGGCAGGTCCTGAAACCTAGCTAGGCCATTACGATGGTGATTCATATGGCTTTGCACAGAATAAATTAGTAAATTTGTTTTTTGTTGTTCGTTGAATCAGAATGGTAAGTTTGAAATTATCTAAATTCATTTACTATCTTTTATGTTTTTTACATTAATGAAAATTTCGTTTATTTAAATTCATGTTTTCAAAATCTAAGTCCTACTGAGCCTTTTGCTCATAATTTTATTGTTTTAAAACTTTCCCCCCTCCAGGTGGTTCGCAGCCCACCGCCGACGAAGATGCTGCTGATTACATGCGTGACTGAAGAAGCTTTAATTTAATTTATCTGTTCATTCAATTAAGGCATGTAATAGTTGGATATTATTTGTTTGGACTATGGATAGTATTTTATTTATGTAGGTATCATGTGTCTACACAATGTGGGCCCTGTGAGGCCTGACTCGCTCTCGCAAGTTTTATATTTTAATTTAATTTAATTTAGAGGTATTTCATGAAATTATTTATTAGGACTTAATAAACGATAATTTTCTAAAAGTTTTAAATTTAGCAGATTTTTATAAATAACCTAAGCATATTTTCTTAAATTACCAAAAAATTAATAGGCGAGTTTAGTTAAATTTTGTTTAATTAATTTAATTAAACGGCCATATCACTACCCGAGTTAGGGTTCGTGACAGATTTTGATATCAGAGCCCTAGGTTTTGAACCTTGAGAATTGTGCACACATAGATACAATAATGAAAAACCACTGACAGTCTAATTTTATTTTCAGATTGAAACAATGGCACTTAGGCGTCATTCAGTTGTTGTTGATGCAAATCTCGCGAACGATGAGGGCATGTTGGGAGCTATGTTTGCTACTTTTCGATAGATAGTAACAAGTGCACAGCATGAGGATTCTACAGCAGGTCACCAGCACAAATATTTCAAGGAGTTCTAACATACAGCTATCCCAACTTTTGATGAAAAAAGGGACCTACAAGCAGTCGAGTATTGGTTCGATTCATGGTAAAGCACTTGGATACTCTTGGAATACTAGTGGAATACCGAGTCGAATTCATAGCTTACAAACTAGAAGGAAGTGCAAACACCTGGTGGAAGCAGGCCAAACACATGGAAAACAATAGAAACATCGACTAGGACAGATTTGAAGAGTTATTCTACGAGCGTTATTTTTTATAGGGGTATAAAGACCAGAAGATCACTGAATTCTACCAATTGGAGCAAGGCGACATAACGGTTCGGGAATACAAGGCAAAGTTTATTGAACTGGCCAGATTCGCTCCATCCGTGGTGGTTTCTAAGAAGGAAAAGTATATCAAGTTTCAAGAGGGACTTAGAAGATCTATTCAATGACAACTATTTGCCTTGCGAATCTAGAATTATGGTGAGTTGATATCGTCAGCTTTGTTAGTGGGAAGTGACAATGCTACTTATTATGAGAATAAAGCGAGGACCTTAGGCAGGCCTTAAAGGAACAACAAGAGGGGCAATAACAACCATTAGGCTCAAGTGAAGAATCAACATGGCAATACCAACAATGGAAGTAGTAGTTCTTCAGATAGCGAATGAAGCAATCCGTATAATTTTCATTGTCATTACTGCCAACAACCAAGACATATCAAGAGAAATTGCCCAACAAGGAATTCTCGACAAGGATCCTAAACCGGAGAAGCTGCAACCCGTCAATCCCAAGCTCAACCTTTTGCTTAGCCTTAACAAGTTCCTCAACCACAGTTTCACCAGCTCATCCCTCAACAAATGCATTATCCTATACATGGTTATCAGCCGACAAATTTCTGGAAGAATGTTCCACAGTATAGAGCACCCAATCAGCTAGTGTGTAGTCTCCTCCATCACAGCAATATCAGCTGACAAATCCTAGACCCAGCAATGTCAATAAAGGAAAAGGGAAAGCTCCAGCTTAAGTCCACACTATGACTGTAAGAAGTTCTAACACTCAAACTAGTAATGTAGTAGTTGACGGTACTATTTCGGTTTCCCAATCTTTAGCTCATGTCTTGTTTGATACTAGTGCCATGCATTCTCTCATTTTGAATTTATTTGTAAATACTTGGGATTAGAAATAGAGAAATTTAATGAACCCTTGATAATTACCTCACCCTTGGGGCAAGTGTATGTAAATAGTGTGTGCAAATCCTATAAAATAATGATTGGGGGTAAGATTTTGAAAAATGATTTGATTGTAATCCCTATGAGTACTTACGATGTAATCTTAAGAATGGATTGGTTGTCTCGGTATAATGCCTTTGTAGACTGTCACCTTCAAAAAGTGACCTTAGTGATTGATAGGGGAACAACGATCACCTACCAAGGTGGTGATGATCAAGTGATGAGTGAACAATTCATGAAAACATGCTTTGGAGGACAAAGAAACTTAGCTTGTTATGCTCTTCTTTTAAACTTAGAGGAAGAATCTAGTGCAGCAAGAAGAAACACAGTGGTACCGGTGGTTGGTTGACAAGTTTGATGATGACTTCCCCAATGAGTTACTCGAATTACCACTATACTAAAAGATCGAGTTCGATATCGAGTTACTCCATGAGACCGCTCCAATTTCCATAGCACCATACTGAATGGCACCGGCAGAGATGAAGGAACTAAGGAAGCAACTTTAGGAACTTGCAGATAAAGGATACATCCAGAACAGTACGTCACTGTGGGGTGTGCCAATTCTATTTTTCAAGAAACATGACGGTACTCTTAGGTTATGTATTGACTATCGATAGTTGAATTAGATCACAATGAAAAACAAGTATCCACTGCCAAGAATCGATGAGATGTTCGATCAGTTGGGACGTTTTTGGTATTTCTCAAAGATAGACTTGCGTTCAGGATATCATCAGCTTAGAATCAAGGAAGAAGATATTCCAAAAATGGCCTTCAGGACCCGATATGGACACTTCGAGTTTTTAGTGATGTCATTCAGACTAGCAAATGGCCCTGCAACTTTCATGGATTTAATGAATCAGATTTTTAGAACTTATTTAGATCAATTTATGATTGTGTTCATCGATGACATACTGATCTATTCTAAGACCTCAGAGGAGCATGAGCAAGACCTAAGGATTGTACTTTAGACTCTGCGAGGACATCAACTATATGCTAAAAAGGAGAAGTACGAGTTTTGGTTGACCAAAGTTAAGTTTCTAGGACATGTCATCTCTGAACAAGGTATTTTAGTGGATCCTTCCAAGATAGAAGTAGTGTTACAATAAAAATGACCAAGGAACGTGGCTGAGATCCGTATCTTTTTAGGACTCACCCGATACTATAGAAAATTCATGTAAGACTTCTCAAAGATAGCAGCTCCATTGACACAATTGATCAACAAAGATTTCCAGTTTGAATGGGATGTAGAATGTGAGTATGCCTTCTAAGAGTTGAAGAACCGGTTGACCGCCGCTCCAGTGCTGATCATACCGAGTAGTGACGAGCCTTATGAAGTCTACACTGATGCGTCAGGATGTGGACTTAAATGTGTATTGATGCAACATGGACGGATTGTGGCATATGGATCACGACATATAAAACCTCACGAATAGAACTACCCAACGCATGATTTGGAACTCGCAGCAGTAATTCATGCACTAAAGATTTGGAGTTGTTATTTGTATGGAGTGACATTTCAGATTTTCTCAGATCACATGAGCCTTAAGTATTCGTTCACTTAGAATGATCTAAATTTGAGGTAGTGGAGATGTATGGAATTTATGGAAGAGTATGACTTCATGCAGCAATATCATCCAAGAAAAGCTGATGTAGTTGTAGATGTGCTCAGTAGAAAATCTTCTGGAATTTTTGCTTATTTGGTATTTAAGGATTAGAAAAGAGACGCTATAGTAAGTGAGTTTGGGATGCAATGTTATGAAGATTGCAATCGGTATACCATATGGAATCTATGTTGGAAACACGGTGCGCAGTGGAATTTTCAAAATTTTTCATCAGAGTAATTTCCAAAACACAAGTTTGACATGCTATATGTATAAATTAGACAGATCTTACTAACCTTTATGTGAAGAACCTCCGCAGCCTGTGTAGAGAAGTAACGTTCCAGAAGAGCCTCAATCAACTGGTCTTCTTTGCTATTCTCTATCCACAACCGGAGTGAGTGTGGGCTCACACGTACAGCTCTTCCACCGGTGACTCTCCTTCCAACCAATAGAGAGAACCCAAAGCTAGTGTTCGTGATTTGTGAACAAAAGCTCTCAGGGAGTTTCAGATGCTCACTAGAAGAGTATCACTCTTAATCTCTTAATTGATCTCAGTAAATCATGAGACTTACTCCCTTTTTCTAGCTATTGCTCCAGGGGTCAGTCCTTATCAGATTAGGTCTCAAAAACTCGAAACAGAATCAAGTTCGGATCAATATTTGATAAGATCTGCATAAAAATGTGTAATCTTATCTCTCGCTGATCGGTAGGCCGAACAGGCTCCATCGATAGGCTGAACTCTCTAGAAAAAATATCCATGAATTTTTTATTTTCCACCCGAGATTCTAAAGGATAAAGTCTTAGTTTTGATTAAAATAACCCAATAGAGAAGTTATTTGATCAAAACAAACTTTATCAAGATAATCTCTAAGAAAATATATCTATTCTCAATAATTCTACAGGTTTATCTTGATCTAATTTATCCAAAATTAAATCAACCGATAAACAGACAAGAATTATCCGATCCCAATAATTCAACAAGTTTATCTTAAATTAATTTTATTACAAAATTAATTCAACTGATAAACAGACATGAATTATTTGATTCTTACAAATTTTAAACCAATCTGATAAATCCGACATAAGTCACCAATTATTGAAAAAACACGCCGTGTCGTTACAGGATTTTGTGAGCTAGCAAAGGGGACCAAAATGGACCTACAAAGTTCAAGCTCATGATAATTATGAAACCCAATATCCCAGATATGCATTTCACAATTATCAACTCCAGCACTACTCCACTAAAACCCTGGAGCTGCACTCTCGAACTTTATAGAATTACGAAGCTCGTACAGGTAAGTCTCCATGACATATCATAGTGTATCGTATCCCCATATGATAATCCATAATCAGCTTAAGGACAAGTTCTGTCTTACCTTCCTGATTATTTTTATCTTATGTTCCATTGTCTCACCATTAGAAAACTTACCATCCAAAGATGGTATACCATTCAGTTACACCTATGTATCCAAATGGTTGAGCGCTCTAGTTTTTCAATTACAGGACAATGCATATAAGAGGATATCATTACTCCTAAAGAGGAGCTATGGATTCCATATCTATGAATAACAAGTCTACGCTATCAAGAGTCATGCCTCCAACGTACCGGCATGCATACCACTATTGAGATGTGGGAGTCACCCGTTGGTACATCAAAAGACACAAGTCAAGACAACGGGCCCACTATTCATCTCAGGATTAAGATACAATACAAATGACTGTCTAAAGTGAATCGATTTGCCAAGACAGAATTATTAATCCAAATCAATTCACTTTATGTCCTAATCCAACACATCGTCACCTATGGCAACGTGCCAATGTTTCTATTCAAGGAGTCCAACTCCGATGGTCAAGACAAACCATCTCCCAAAAGGGATATAGACAACATAACAATCTTTACATGAATAAAGCACCCAACTTTATTCCCTTGATTGCGGATCATATGTTTTAGACCGTCACCTTAAGAATTGTGTCTTCCGCATAATCATCCCATCATATGCCCAATTTTTTAAGGTTTAGACTGACAGTCTCAGACTACTGTTTGCTTATCATACATTCAACAAAATATGAACGTAAAGAGGACAAGATTTGGTATATATAAATGAATAGATTCTTTATTGATAAAATGTCTCCAAAAACGTATTACATTTTTACTCCTTAGGGCATACATGCCTAACAATCTACCCCATCACTTGTCCAAATTGTAAAGCAAAACCAATAACAGGATTAACACCATCAGGAAATTTGGACGCAGATATAGAATAGGGAACAACTTAAAGAATGGGAGATACATGTAGATGAATCACTATATTTCAGGAGACATTTGGCAGTACCTGCAATAAAGGAAGTGACAAAGGCTGTAATGGATGAAGCATACAAGTCCCGATTTATTATTCATCCAGGAAGCACGAAGATGTGTCATGATTCGAAAAGACAATATTGGTGGAGAGGTATAAAAAAGGATATTTTAGTATACGTCGCCAAATGTATGACTTATCTTTAGGTGAATGCTGAGCATCAAAAGCCCGCTGGACAACTTCAACTGCTTCCTATTCCAGGATGGAAGTGGGAACACATTACAGTGGATTTCCTTATTGGTTTACCAAGAATAGAGTAGAAGCACGATGCAATTTAGGTTGTTGTCAACAGATTGACGAAATCAGTACATTTCAAACCTTTTAGATCTATATGTTTGAGGAGAGTTCTTAGAGAGTTGTATCTCGAGAATATAGTAAGACTGCATTGAGTCCCAGTATCAATTACTTTTGATAGGGATACCCAGTTTAATGTTAAATATTGGAGAAGTTTCTAAGAAGCACTAGGCATGGATTTGAACTTCAGCACCGCTTTTCATCTTAAGACCGATAGACAGTCCAAGCAAGTTATTCAGATTCTTGAGGACATGTTACATGCTTGTATTTTGTACTTTGGTAGAAACTAGAAAAGGCACCTACATCTAGTAGAATTCGCGTACAATAACAGTTACCAAGCAAGTATTAGTTTGGCACCCTTCGAGGAACTTTATGGAAGACCACATCGATCACCAATTTGTTGGTTAGAATCGAAAGATAAGATCGTGATCGGACCTGATGAGATCTGTGACAGTAATGGAAAGATTTCCGTGATTTGTGACTAATTGAAAGATGTCCAAAATCGACAGAAGAGTTATGCTAAGAAGAAAAGCCAACCTCTAGAATTCAAAGGAGGTGATATTGTTCTCTTAAAGGTTTCACCATACAAAGGGATTACACGTTTCGGTGTAAGTGGGAAACTTACGTCGAGGTACATTGGACCATCTGAGATTGCTCATCATGTTAGTGTAGTTGCTTATCAACTTAATCTTCCTTCTGAGCTCTCTCATGTTCACAATGTGTTTCATGAGTCGATGCTTCGAAAATGCCCACCCGAGCCAAGCAAAGTCGTCTCATTCTATGATGTACCGATACAGGAAGACACGATCTACGAGGAGGTGCTAGTTCAGATCATTTATTGGAAGGTAATAAGTTTACGATGTCATGACATACTACTAGTGAAGGTTTTGTGGCAGCGCTACAGAGTTGATGAGCAACATGGGAATTAGAATCGACAATGCGAGAATTGTAGTCGGATTTATTTTGTTTTTAAGATGATTTCTAATTTCCAGGATGAAATTCCTTTAGGGAAGTAGAGCTGTAAGGTCCAAAATTAATTAAGTGTGATTAATATGTAATTTGGTGAATTAGTGTGCCTAATTTCAAATTAAGCATAATTTAATCATTTTGTGATATTATCTTTGTCAATTATATTTTAATTATTTATTTTGTCAGTTTGTCTTAAACTTTGGTATTTTACTTTTAACTTTTTTTTAAGCATTTAACATGTTTTAACAAATTTGATCAAAATCAGATTTTGTTTGAAAAAAGAAGAAGAAAAGAACTGTGTGCTGCTAAACACAGTTTCACTGTGAAACTACTTTCCCTTCTTGAGATAAAAACTTGACCTTACCCACTCTTTTTCTTCCACTCTCTCTCCACGTTTCACTCTGCTCTCTCTCTTTTTCTCACTCTCTTCTTCTTCAATTCACTTACTTTCACTCTCCCTTTCTCTCTCTCTCTTTTTCTCTTCCCTCTTCCATTTCTTGCTCCAAGAACACAGAGGCAATGAACCTTCATTTACAGCAGATTGGAAGCCAAGAAACAAAGTTCAAGCCAACTTAAATTCAGCTCAAAGTTCAAATTTGAGATATTATGGAATCTAATCCATGTAGAAGATTTTTCGTGGTTTCGAGGAGCTGACGTGTAATAGGCTGGGATAGTGGACTTAGTGCTATCATGCTAAACAACGAGTTTGAACTCTAGACCCTTTTCTTTATTAGCCATAATTTTAAAAGGGTTTTGGCAACAAAATATTTTCCTGAAAATGTTTTTGAGGATTGATTATGATGTATATATTCAATAAATTTCAGTAATTGTTGAGTAATGAAATGATCATAATGAACAAAATAATGAATGTAAATGAGAAAACTCGGTATTATGAGACTCAAGTAATAATATAAGTTTCATAAATATTTAGGATCGAACGAGTCAAGAACTCTATTCAGAATGAGACATCAAAGCATGATGCCACGTACAAAGATCGGGTCGTGTAGAGAGAGACCTTTTGGGTAGTCCTGAAACCCAGCTAGGCTACTACAGTGGTGATTCGTATGGCTTTACACAAAATAAATTAGTAAATTTGTTTTCTGTTGTTCGTTGAACCAGAATGGTAAGTTTGAAATTATCTGAATTTATTTACTATCTTTTATGGTTTTTACATTAATGAAAATTGTGTTTATTTAAATTCATGTTTTCAAAATCTAAGTCCTACTGAGCCTTTCGTCAACCGTTTTATTGTTTTAAAACTCCCCCCCTCCAGGTAGTTCGTAGCATACCGCTGACTAAGACGCTACTGATTGCACGCGTGACTGAAGAAGCTTTGATTTAATTTATCTGTTCATTCAATTAAGGCATGTAATAGCTCAATATTATTTGTTTGGACTATGGATTGTATTTTATTTATGTCGGTATCATGTGTGTGCACAATGTGGGCCCGGTGCAGCCTGACTCGCTCTCACAAATTTTATATTTTAATTTAATTTAATTTAGAGGTATGTCATGAAATTATTTATTAGGACTTAATAAACAATAATTATCTAAAAGTTTTAAATTTACCACATTTTTATAAATGACCCAAGCATATTTTCTTAAATTACCAAATAATTAATATGCAAGTTTAGTTAGATTTTATTTAATTAATTTAATTAAACCATCACGTCATTGCTCGGGTTTAAGTTCGTGACAAATCTAAAGTTGACCCCTCAATTCTAGGTGTAGTAAGAGCAATCCAGAATCTTTGTTATAATAATCTGATTTTTAAGAGTATTAACAAATTAAAGATATATTAAATATATAAACGTACAATTTTCTGTAACATCAAAATTGAATTGGAATATCCTATTGCTGGACATTCTGTTAACAGCTACGGACAATTCGATATGATATTCCTTGAATTTATGACTCGACGATGGAACCTAGAACGCAGATACATGATTGGATCAAATTGGACCACATGCATGGACCCGAGCAACACGGAGAATGAAATGAACAATGTAATGACTGAACAATATCTTCATTTTTGGACCATATATACATATACCGTAATTAACTTTCAATGCAATAATAGGATTAATTATTTGATGACTCCATCATTCAGATCACTTATCTATGTTTTGCATATATTTATTATTCGTCATTCTTTCTTTTATATGCTCGATTTCTTTTCTTTTTCTTGTATTAAACTGTCATGTATCTCTTTTGCCTTATAATTTTCTTTTACTTGTTATTTATTCCGATTTATTGTTGATATATTTTGTTTTCTACCTTACAAGCATCTTAGAAAAGGTTGTTATTCAAGTAATTCCCACTAAATTTACTTGTCCAGTACATATATACACATGTATGACTAAATTAAGAATAGCGCAGTATAAATATATATGACTCGTCATTACAAGTAAAAAATAGTGAAATAATTTCATTCACCTTTGCATGTGTAATTTTTAAAGTAATTCATGGACTAGTGCCAATTCTATCCATTGGCTAAATATGTACATAATTTAAATTTATGTCTGGTTCAATCCACACATGCGTGCCATGCTGGCACCCTTACATTTGCACATCCTCTATCACTCTTAGGGTTGGTTAGGGTTCTGTAGGCATCACACATATAGTTCCCCCCATAGAGCCGGGAAGACATGACATAGCATGGAGTAGATGATAAGACTGAAAAGTAAATGTTTCTATGCCTAATTTGCCACGACATTTAACTTTTACATCTTCCATGGTTAATCAGGACTAAAGGAATTGATCAATTAATTGAAAAAAAAATAAAGAAAAAAAAAACTCAAGTTCTTCCACTTAGTAGCTTTGTCTCTTTTAATGCAAATAGTGACTGATATGCTATAACGACCATTTTGGTTAAACCAATTAAACAGAGCAGTAAAATTGAAGTTACCGAGTTGAGAAGAAAATGTATTAATACTCATCAATTACGCAATTACAAAATGAGAATACTGACCCTCCAAGTGTAGGTGTCAAAGCACTCATTCTGTGAATCGCTAATTCACAAACTAGAGGAACATCATCATAAGATAAATGTTAAAAAACAATAAACTAATTTAACACTTTGCAAAACCTACAACAGTAACACCATGCTATGTATGAGAAAGTTAGTTTACATTACAGTCTATATGAACTCAGACGGCGAATTGGCATCAGGCTTTCCGTTGTCTCCCAATCCCCCAGGATGCTGTAAATTCTGCAATACTTGAGGTGGCAAAGCGCCTAGGCCACCTCCCAACCCGTCATTTGCCGACCCAAAATACTGACAAACAAGCCTAGCCATCATCCCCAGGACCTGCATTTGGTTCTGGCACGCCTCAGCCTGCATTTGCATCATTTGCTTCTCGTGCTCAATCTGCAAACCCACCATCCTCTCCCTCCATTTTATCTCCTCCTCCTCCCTCTTCTCCTCCACCCTCATCCTCCGCCGCCGCTCCTCCTCAATTTCTTGCTCCAATCTTATCCTCCTCTCGAATTCCCTCCTCGCCCATCTAGAATGCCTCTCTTCCAACTCAAACTCCCTATTGTCCAACCACGCTTCCCTCTCAACCCTCCTCTTCTCCTTCCTAAACTCACCTTCTTCCCTCTTCTCCTCCCCTTTCTCTCTCCTGAACTCCCTCTCTCTTCTCCTCTCCTCCCTCTTCACCATCACTTCCCTAAGCTCCAAAACTCCTGCACCAACCAACCCCAACCTCCTTGTTACGCCCAAACCCTTCTTCTTCTTCTTCTCCTTCTTCTTCAATTTCCCCGTCTTTCCAAACCCTAAATCACCAAGTTCACCATCACTTTCCTTAATTTCCTCTCCAACTTCACCACTGTCAGTACCGATGCTACCACCATCACCATCTTCTTCCTCCAATTCCTCTTCCTCTTCTTCTTCCTCTTCTCCTTCTTCTTCCTCTGAATCCTCACAATCAATCTCAAACCCTAAGTCCCCACAGTCTCCAAAAACGTCCACATTCTCACACAGCAACCTCTTCCCCTTAGATTCCAGCTCCACGTCCCCAAAGACCTCCTTGTACTTCAAGAAATTCTCCCAGTGGTTCTCACCATCCTTCCAATTGAACTCATCATCTGAGATTCTAATCTTCTGCTTGACGCCAAGATACTGATGGCGCATATTCTGGACCTTGATGGACACGTCGCGCCAAGACCACCGGAAGGGAAAGGTTGCAGGATCAGAGACGTGGTGGATGGCATTGACGTGATCAGCAATAGGCTTGAACTTCTTCTCCCGGGTCTTTAGCTTCGCAAGAGCACCCGAGTTTAGGAGCTCCGAGTACTTGGTGAGCAATGTCTGCTCTTCCTGCTCCGACCATTTCTTGCGCTTCATTTCTCAATGAAGACCCTTCTAATTACACTTACAGCCACTGTAATTCTCACTTAAGCTTTTCGTCAAACACCTAAAGTGCATGAAAGGAAAACAAAAAAACCTCTAAGTCCTCAAAAGTCATCTAGCCTATTCTAACAAAAGCAAACTCAGAATTCAAACTCAAACGGCACTTTCATAAGCCCTAGAAACTATAGCCTACAATTCTAGAAATCACAATCAATCGACGGAAATTCAAATACTAAGAGACCATCCAACAGACATTTAAAAGAAATTTAGAGTCAGAAAAACTCAAGCTCAATCGATCTGTTTGTGAAATCAAACAATATGAAGGGAATCCAAGGGAGAAGGAGAACCTACAGCTTTAGAATTCCAGTTAAACGTCATCGGCGAAGACGCCGGACCAATTCGACGGCGAGATCAACTCCACTCTGCCTCCGCCTCCGCGACAATTTAGTTTCTCTGGGAAGAGGGTTACGGTACAGGTGTCTAGTCTAATTTGCGGTACTAGTCTCATTGTTTTCCTTTTCTTATTCCTGTTCTTTTTTTTTTTTTTTTACTTCACGTTTTGTTCGCTTTTCTAATGACGAAAATGTCAGTACGGTAAAAATATTGGTATTTTAATCTAACGGAATTTTGAAAAAAAAAATATTTATATTTGTGAAAATTTTGTCAAAAATTATAAAAATTACAAAAACTTTATATTAAATATATCTCCAATACACAATAAACATAAAAAACATGAATAAACATTACTTATATAATAAACTTCATATTAAATTTGTCAATAACAAAAGAAAAGTCTATAAGACTCAAACGTAGTTGGAATTTCATCTTGATTCAAGCAAAATAAGTGAAGTGACATGTTACTTGAGTAGTACTGAATATAGCTATAAAGTACTACATGTAGGTTTGTAAACTCATAAAAATATTATCTTCAGCTGATGTTAGTATTTTTAATGTGTATAAGACATATTTATTAATTGCAAGTATAAAATACTGGTTAATTATTTAAAGAGAAAATCTATTAAATTATGTCATTTCTGACATTATCGAAATTGGGTCAAAATTTTCATGACATGTACCAAATTTTGTACAAAATACACTACAGATTTTCTGAAATCAATATTTTTACTAATATTTACTGATATTTTGTTGAAATCAGTATTACAGTGGAAAGATATTTTTGTACCTCAAAAATTCCAAAATTTCTACCCAAATTTCCAAAACTTTGCTGATATTTACGTCCTTCCTTTTATAAGGGAAATTGCAATAAATTAGCCATTTATTTAGTTTTCCAAAAATAAATAATATTTAATGAGCATTCATTTAAAAAAAATAAACACTTCTATTTAACCTGTAGGGTTAAAACCCTTATACTTATAAAACGGTAGGTCCTAATTTAAAAAGCACAATATAAAATAGACTAGATCTCACTATTTTGTGAAGAGTGAAATTTTAATCCATGAAGATGATAAGGATTTTTCAAAAACAAAAGGTCATTTTTATTTCTAAATTTTATCATTTCTAATTTTATCCTATCTTTTCTCTCTCTCTCTTACCAACTTCTCTCTCTTCCCTCCCCACAACGCAGCTCTACAATTGTCGTACCCAAGGCCAATGACTATTGTTAGACCGACGTCGGAAACCATAGGACTCACACGATATCAATCACCGCCAAATCGTCGGCAGGGAACATGAGTTACGCCCTCGGCCTCTAGAGATTTTGTCTCCAAGGGACCCAATCGACAAGACTCCAACATCTACATCATCGATTGCATCTGATATTCTCTGATCGGAACCAACAACTCCTGCTGATGGCGTTGCGAGATCAAAATTGCAGCATTGATTCTCTCCATTGGTGAGTGGCATCTATTTTTTAGAGTGTTTAATCGTTGATCTTCATGAGCCAATATCTCACTCTCGCAATTGTAGTTGTAACTATTACTCCCAAAGACAAATAGAGTTACCGACGTGGTAGTTTTGAGGAGAGAGAGGAGGAGGAGGAGGAGGAGAAAAAAGGGGGTGAGACAGAGAAGGAGAGAGTATGGGATTAGGTTTTCATTGAGAATAGAAAACTGTTTATAGGTGTTTTTGAGTTTTTATAAATAAAAATTCAACTTTTATAAAAAGAATTGTTATTTACTAAAGTTTGTAAAATTTTGACCTATTAATTTTTATTTGTCATTTCACTCGCCCTATTTCCCCGTTCTTCCCTTTTCTAGTTAGGTTTATTTCTTTGTTTATAGACATTGGCTTCAATCTAGCAATCGGACTGGAACGATATCAATGTGGTAGCTACATCCATGTGGCTTGGCATAGGACTACCACACGCTGAAGAGTTAATTAGGTGCAAAACTAAATGTGTCATGAACTATTGAGTTACAAATTATGTATTATGGTTGCCCAATAATTACTATTGAACTTGGGTTTGTTAACCTTATCGCCGAATCGCTAAAAAACAAAAGGGTGTTTGGTTTTGTTTTTGGAATTTTTTTCTAATTTTCAAAAACACAAAAAATAATATTTTTAAAACTATTTTTGCTTAAAATTTTGTAGAAAATGGAAATGAAAATTGTTTCTAAAAAACTCAAAATTTACATAGATTTTGAAAACAAAAAAAGTTATCTTCATTTTTTTTCTTTGTTTTTTTCATTTTTCTTCGTTGTATCGACCAACCCAATAGTTTCACCCCCACCCCCCCCCAACCTTGTCCTCCCTCTGGCCAACCCCACCCATAGCCACCGACCTTATCCATAGCCCAATGCTAGCAAGTGCTGGAGGTTGTTGTAAAAGCAGCCACCCTAGCCATAGCCCAATGCCGGCGATGGAAGGGAAGCTCACACCATTGGTGCTCACGACGGGAGGGAAGCTCGCTAAATCTTGTCGTTGTTGGGCTCGTGCGGATCGCCGTCTAACCCTACACCCATTGCCGTTGTCTAATCGTCCCACCAACCTCGATCTCCGTCACATGCCACTCATCATCATAGGGAGGAAGCTTGGGGAGGGCTGTCAATCTCCATGTTGTTGGGTCGTCAATCTCTGCGATAGGGCTATCGAGAGAAGCCGTCGAGTATGGGGCTAGCTCCATCGTCATTGTCGCTACGTGAGTCATCGATCTCCATGTCGTTGGTGTCTTGGTTTCACCAGAGCAGAGGAAAAGGAAGAAAAAAGTCCCCTTTGTTTTGTTGACAGTAATAAAAAAATTATTAATTTATTACTAATCAATGTTTTGTTAATATTAACCAGTATTTTAAACTTAAAATTTACTTAAATTTACATTAACAATTTTTTTATTTAAAAATTTTTTCTTTTGAAAAAAGACACTGCCTTATATAAACCAGCATAATTTTAAAAGCAATTTCAGCATATTTCTCAAAATGTTTTCATTTTTAATTTTTAAAAAACAAAAACTAAAATGTAAATACTACCAAACGGACCCTTTGATTTCGTTGTCATTTCTTCTTCAATGGCAAGCATTCTAAAAATATTGAGGACATAATGTTAAGGTTTTGTTGTTTGCGAGAAAATTCAGAAACAAGAATATTAAATCAATTGATTAAGTGCGTAACTTAGAATTGAAAGTCAAATGATGAAGAAAGTGTTGCTAAGAAATTAAAGACCACGTGAAAATGAGTCTTAGGCACATTATAGTATGGATCTGATGATGATTGAACACTCTGGAGCTTGTCTATGTGTTTCTAAATTTTCCTATCATTTGTTTTTGTATACATAATTGCACATAGATTTATAAAACAAGAGTATCTTTGATAAAGACATTATCGTGAATTGATTGCAATACTTCTCAATTACAAGTCATGTTAAGTGGGAGCTAATGTTATTAATGTTATAATACATATGGAACTGTGTCAAAAAAGTAATGTACAACCGCCAACGATTCTAATTAGCTTTTATTTAAATCTGATTTTATGATGTAACCAATATAAGTACGTTTTAGGTTGATGTTTTGCGCATTATGTTTTATTTATTAAGCCATGAAATGAAAAAATGTCACATGAGTCGAGGGAGAGAAGGTTAGAATTTTTGAATGAGCCACGTGTTTATAATGATATTGATTTAAATATCAAATTAAAGATAAAGGCTTAACAAATAATATAGCTACAACCTTTTAGTTTTAGAAAAGTTAGTATCCTAATTTAGGTGACATTATGATGAAAAGTGCTAACCTTATTAGTCATACTCAAGCATCTCTAAATGTGTTTGGTAACATAGTTACAATTAGAATTTGAAATCAAAACACTATAGCATGTAAGAACTTTATATCATAGCAAACTTTTGCTTTACACTGTAGCTTATGATAACTTTACACTACAGTAGTTGAAACTTCTTAGTTCTAACTAGGTTTGCTTAGCTAAGCCTCTATCTACTACTAAACCCATATAACTAAACCAAAGCGATCACTACAAGAAACTGAGCTCGCGACGACAAGTCGCTGCTAAAGAGTCATGACAAAAAGTTTGCCGCCAACAAACTTTTAGCAACGACACAACACTATGTCATCGCTAAATCTTTGGGTCACGAATGGAACAAGATGATGTCCTTAACGATTTTTAGCAACGACATTTTCGCTAAAAGTTTTTGAATTTTTGGAATTTTTAAAATTTGACAACTATTTAGCGATGATATGTCGTCGCTAAAAGTTGTGCAGCTTAGTTATTCGCGGTCACATATTGTTGCTAAAAGTTTAGCGGCTTAGTTACTAGCAATGACATGTCATCACTAAAATTCTTGCGGGTGGCTTTTTAGCGAAGACATTTAGTGTTTTTTATTTTTAAAAAAAAATTATAAAATATGTATTTTAGTGCAATTAAATAATTAATTTTATTTTGATTTTATTTTAAATTTATTTTTTTGTAAAATATTTTTTAATTTTGTAAAATTAATAGTTTTTGAAATATAAATGAAATTCATAAATATTTAATAACATAACACCTAAAGTACGACGTACACTTCATAAAAATAAAATAAAACATACTACACAGTCTAATAACAAGTAAAAAGAAAATAAAGCTAGCATAAGTCTAATAATATACAAAATTTCTAATCACCTAAGTTTATTTTTTTTTCCCTCTTCTTCTTCCTCTTCTTCGTCAGCATAAGAGAATATACACACCGGGGTGGAGATATGTTAATAGTGATCCCAGGGTTGGTTTGCCTCAATTGACTAACTAGCTTCACGTTGCTGGTATACATTTGTGTGAGCCATTTTTGCACCTCTAGAGAAAACAAGGTATGCCCAGACTCTGAATTAGAGGATGTGGAACTGGAACTCGACTCTCTTTGACTCAGTTGAGATTTCACTCTGATTTGGTGACCCCTACGCATCCCTAGCACATCTGCAAGTATGGCGACCTTATTAATGGCAGGGGTTGAAGAAGAGGCTGGGGCCTGCGTCGCTTATGTTTGTCTCTCTTGAACCATTTGGCCTTATATTAAAAATGAGGAAAAAATTCTTAATTAATACATAAGATTTTATTTAAAGAGGCGACTATAGTTTACTTACATGAGCAACCTCTGCAACCTTATTTGCCCAGCCCCTATCCTGACGAAAATGTTGAGTACGCTAGTTGTTGATCAAGGATTATGGCAGGCTTGTCTTAGGGTTCATCTGTGATGTTGAATTAATATTATACTTCATTTATTGATGTGGAGTTTATTAATTACTTAATTTTGATTATTAAGAATATTAATTAATTAAGATTAGTATTACTTATAAATTATTTCTTAATTAGTTAAGATTATAATCAACATAATTAATTACGTAATTTTGATTGTTAAGATTAATTATTACTTAATTTTGATTATTAAAATAATTAATTAATCAAGATTGTTATTACGTAATTAGTTAAGATTATATTTAAGATTTTTAGTTATTAAATTTTGGTTATTAAGATTATTAATTATTTAAAATTATTAATCTTAAGCTTTTTTAACTATCATAAATGTTGATAAACATTAACATAAATAAATTTTAAAAAATAAAAAATTTGACAAAATCACAAAATCTCATACCAAAATTAACAAAATCACAAAATCACGTTATACAAATTACATAACTAAAATCACAACATCACACAATCACATATTACACAAAATCTCATAATTACATATTCACAAAATCATAAAATCTCATAATTATATAATCACAAAATTACATATTCAATTAACCACATAATCATATATTGAACAAAAGTCATTAAATTACCACATAATTATATTATATATAATTAACCACAACTCACATAATCATATTATATCATATATCATATACGTTACATAATCACATTTTAAACTAAAAAAATTATTAAAGAAAAGATTTAAAAAAACCATAACTCACATTTAACCACCACAAAACGACGAAGACGACGGTGTAAAAGGCAGGAAAGAGAGAGAAAGAGAGAAGAGGTGTAGAGGGAAAGAGAGGGGGGGAAAGAGAGGGAAGAAAAGAGAGGAGTGGGGTTGGGTAGGGGAGGTGATAGTGACACTCAGGGTGACGGCAGTAGCAAGATGGTGGCAGCTTTCCACGGCGAGAAAGAGAGAAGGAATAGGGACAAAAAAAAAGGGAAGAATGAAAATGGAGGCAGGGCTGGAGTGGTAAGGAGAGGTGGAGACAGTAGCGGCATGGTAGAGGCAGCTTTCCACAATGGGAAAGAGAGAGGGGATGGGGACAAAAAAAAAGAGAGAGAATGAGAGAAGAGGCGAGGCTGGGCGGGGTTAGGCTAGACAGGGGAGGTGGCGATGGCGCTCAAGGAAACCGTGGGAGGCAGTGCCTGAGGAAGGCGCAGAGAGAGAAGATCGGGTAGAGAGAAAGAGATGAGAAATGAGGAAGAACTAGCGATCGTGCTATATAGTTGAGGTTTTTAGTGACGACAAATGTTGTTCATAGCGATTCTGCTATGAATGATTAACATGACTTCATTTTCAATTGAACACCCCTTGCACATACATCCATTCTTGTCCTCCATCCCAATCAACCTGCATCTTATCTTTATCTGAAACATGATATAAACTAAATAAGCTTAGTAAATACACATTCCTATCTTACAACATAAAACATTATATAAAAATCATTACATAACATTGTAACCATAATCATAGTAGTATACGAGGCATGGGTTTATCTAGAACATATCTTTTTATTTAAACTTCCATATTAAAACATTATTCATTTTATCTTTAGGTGCCTAAGAGTTACACCATTAACATCATAGTTGTGCCATCATAAGAGAAGTGAGGTAGCTAGTCCCAAACCAAATATGATAAGTCCAAACCTTACGGGACATCATAAACATAAACATAGGGTGTACAACGCTTAATTAAGTGATACTTATACATATACATACCTTTTACATGCCTCGTTATTGAAACATTTGTTAAACCTTCTTGTTGCAATAAGAGTTTTCATGAGAAGATAGTATGTAAAAACAAACTTAAAAATTATCATAAAACATATTCTCAAAAGTTTTTCATAAACTTTTATCATGTTGTAAGTGAAAATGTATTTACTTGACTTGCTTGCTCACTAAAACAAAACTCAAAAGCAAAAGGTAAAGCTAACAGATTCGGACTAAAGCAAAAGCATACACACTAACTGACACACTATTACAACTTTTAAAAAAGCTAAAGCTAAAGTGGTGCTGGAAAGGAATCTGCTTTTGTCACATGGCCTTGATGAGGATTCACATGGTCTTATCAGGGAATCTACTTTACTCTATGTCATAACCATCATAATAGCTGTCAAGCCACTCTCGTACTGCTTCTTTTAGGGCTTGGTCTACTTCATCATTATCCATGGGTGGACACACATCATAACATGTCCAAATGATCTCTAGGTTGCCTGACTTAACAATCGATAGATTACTGAAAAGATAGGGGTCCTGTGAATCCACAAAGCCTAGATTTTTATAAAGGACTCATTCTGTGTCAGTTTGTGTATATAGCCAAGTGCTATTATCGTCATCACTTTTTGCTTTGGATGAGTCTTGGGAATATTGCTGAATTGCCTTTTCAATCTTCTAGTTGTCCTTAGGAAGAAACTGTTCCCATGGAGCGTCATCATCTGGTGTTGGCCAAATTTGGTCTAGGATGATTTGATTCTTGATAAACAGGATTTTTTGAATTTCCTGTTGTTTTGTTTCAATGCTTTCAATGGGTTCTTCGTCAGATCCAAAAACTTCAATTATTGGGTTGGTGGTGATGGAGCCATCTTCATTTCACTTGCAAGACAAACTTAAGAAAAGAATAGTGTAGCATTGCAAAGGGGTGATTGTCATAGGGTCTTTTAGCCTGTCAGGATACAGGAAACCTTGTCTTCTTTCACGAACCTTTTCCCATTCCACGGTAAGAATTTCACCCCATTTTGATAAAGGAGCAAACAACGAGAGGACATCCATTTAAGTTTGATATGCTGGTTCAAAATCAGGCTTGTCTTGGAAAGCTCAGATAGAGGTCCTGATAGCAATGGTTGTTGGAAAAATAATACACAGCGGGATTTCAAAAATTTTATATCAGAGTATTTTTTAAAACACAAGTTTGAAACGCTATATATACAAATTAACCAGATCTTACTAACCTTTGTGTGCCGAAAAGCTCCCGTAATCCGTGAAGCGAAGTAACGTTCCAAAAAAGCCTCAACCAACTGGCCTTCTTTGCTATTCTCTATCCACATCAGAGTGAGTGTGGGCTCACATGTACAGCTCTTCCACCAGGTGACTCTCCTTCCAACCAATCGAGAGAACCCAAAGCTAGTGTTCGTGATTTGTGAACAAGAGCTCTCAAGGAGTTTTCAGATTCTCACCAAAAGAGTATCACTCTTAATCTCTCAACTGATCTAAGTAACTCTTAAGACTTACTCCCTATTTATAGAGGTTGGGTCTGGGGTCAGTCCTTATCAGATTAGGTCTCAAAAATTCAAATCAGAATCAAATTTGATCAACATCTAATAAAATCCGTGTGAAAACGTGTAATCTTATCTTCGTACATTGGCAGGCCAAAGTGCTTAATAGACAGGCCGAACATGCTAGTTCGGCAGGGCGAACTTCAAGATCGGCAGGTCAAACTGTCGAATAAAAATCTCAGCGAATCTTTTATTTTCAACCCGAGATTCTATAGGATAAAGTCTCAGTTTTAATTCAAATAACCCAATAGAAAAGTTATCTGATTAAAACAACTTTATCTAGATAATCTCTAGGAAAATAAATCAATTCCTAATAATTCTACAAGTTTGTCTTGTTCTAATTTATCCAAAAACTAAATCAACTAATAAACAGACAAAAATTATCCGATCCCAATAATTCAACAAGTTTATCTTGAATTAATTTTATCACAAAATTAATTCAACCGATAAATAGACATGAATTATCTGATTCTTTCAAATTTTAAACCAATCTGATAAATCTGACATAAGTCACTAATTATTAGAAAAGCACGCCGTATCATTACAGGATGTTGTGAGCTAGCAAAGGGGACCAAATGGACCTATATAATTCAAGCTCTCGATAATTACAAAACCCAATATCCTAGATATACATTTCATAATTATCAACTCCAACGTTACTCCACTAAAAGCTTGGAGCTACACTCTCAAACTACATAGAATTAAGAAGCCCGTCTAGCTAAGTCTCCATGACATATCATAGTGTATTGTATCCCCATAGGATTATCCATAACTGGCTTAAGGACAAGTTCTGTCTTACCTTTTCGATTATTTTTATCTTATGTTCCATTATCTCACTATCGGAAAACTTACCATCCAAAGACGGTATACCATTCGGTTACACCTATGTATCTAAATGGTTGAGCGCTCTAGTTTTCCAATTACAAGATAATGCACATAAGATGATATCACTACTCCTAAAGAGGAACTATAGATTCCATATCTATGAATAACAAGTCTACACCATCAAGAGTCATGCCCCTAATGTACCGGTATGCATTCCACTATTAAGATGTGGGTGTCACCCTTTAGTACTTCAAAAGACACAATTCAAGACAACGGGCCTACAATTCATTTCAGGATTAAGATACAATACAAATAATTGTCTAAAGTGAATCGATTTGTCAAGACACAATTATTAATCCAAATCAATTCACTTTATGTCCCGATCCAACACATTGTCACCTATGACAACGTGCCAATGTTTCTATTCATGGATTTCATCTCAGATGGTCAAGACAAACCATCTCCCAATAGGGATATAGACAACATAGCAATCTTTACATGAATAAAGCACCCAACTTTATTTCCTCAATTAGGGATCATATGATTTAGACCGTCACTTTAAGAATCTTGTCTTTCGCATAATCTGTCCATCATATGCCCAATTCTTAAAGGTTTAGACTAACAGTCTCAGACTATTGTTTGCTTAACATACATTCAACAAATATGAACGTAAAAAGGACAGGATTTGGTATATTAATAATGAATAAATTTTTTATTGATAAAAATGTCTCCAAAAACTTATTACATTTTTACTCCTTAGGGCATACATGTCTAAAATCTCCCACTTGCACTAAGTGAGTAAATATGACAAATCTCGCATCCCCATAGCTTCAACATACCTCTCAAAGACTCTCCCAGTAAGTGTCTTCGTGAATGAATCAGCTAAATTGTCCTCTGACGCGATCTTGCATACCATGACATGCCCGCCCTCAACGAAGTCTTTTATCACATGATACTTTCGATCAATATGCTTACTCTTCTTGTGAAATCTTGGTTCCTTAGCATTAGCTACCGCCGCACTATTATCATAGTACAGCGATACCGCCTTATCCAAACCAGGAACTACCTCAAGATCCCCAAGAAACTTACAGAGTCACACTGCTTCTTTCAAAGCATCACTAGCTGCCACATACTTGGCCTCCATTGTTGAATCTGAAGTGCAATCTTGCTTCACACTTCTCCAACATATGGCACCGTCGCCCAGAGTAAACACAAAACTCGAAGTCGATTTCCTAGAATCCAAACAGGATTGAAAATCCGAGTCAGTGTATCCTAGAGGAGTCAAGTCCTCACCCGAATACACAAGCTTATACCCTCAAGTCCTTCTCAAGTACTCGAAAATATGCTTAACCGCAACCCAGTGGTTTGGTCCTAGAGCCGCCTGAAATCGACTTACAATCCCAACCGCATAGCTAATATCTGGTCGTGTGCAAAGCATGGCATACATGAGACTACCCACTGCCAAAGCATAAGGCACCTTCTTCATGTATTCTCTTTCTTCCTCAGACTTTGGAGAGTCTTTCTTAGAAAGAGAGATTCCAAACCTAGATGGTTGCCCACCTTTCTTGGAATCCTGCATTGCAAACCTTCTGAGAATTTTATCTATGTAATCAGCCTGGGATAAAGCTATGATTTTATTCTTGCTATCCCGAAAGAACTAGATACCGAGAAGAAAATTAACCTCACCCAAGTATTTCATGTCAAACTACTTGGTCAACCATAATTTGACTGATGACAATGCCCCAATGTCATTGCCAATTAGTAGAATGTCATCTACACAGAGTAGTAGAAAAACCATATTTCCATCCTTAATGTGTTTGTAAACACATGGCTCGTCCATATTTTGTGAGAACCCATAAGTCTTGATCACCTAATCAAATCTTATGTTTCAAGAACGGGAAGCCTGCTTAAGTCCATAAATTGACTTTAGCAGCTTATAAACCTTATCCTCGTGACCCTTGACCTTGAACCCGTCTGGGTGTACCAGATAAATAGACTCATTAAGGTAGCCATCAGAAAAGCCGTCTTGACATCCATCTGCTAAATCTTGTAATCAAGAGCGGCAACTATGGACAAGAGAATCTATATGGCATTAAGCTTGGCCACAGACGAAAAGGTTTTCTCATAATCGATTCCTTCCTTTTGCGTGTTACCCTTAGCTACCAATCTAGCCTTAAAGGTTTCGACCTTTCCATCCACTCCTTTTTTCCTCTTATAGATCCACTTATACCTCTATGGGTTTTACCCCTTCAGGAAGATCCACAAGCTCCCAGACCTAATTAGTCTCCATAGACTTTATCTCTGTGTTCATGGCCTCTGTCCAGAGTTTTGAATCAACATCCTCCATAGCCTCTGCGTAAGTATAAGAATCTCTGTCATGTTTATCCAATTTAGCCAAGAAGACCTCCCCATTGAACATATGCCTTTCAGGTTGACTCCCGATCCGCCCACTACATCGAAGCCGCTTAAGTTATTGTTCAGGTTTGTTTGGTTTTTCTACACTGAACCTGTAGAGTGATCGAATCACTCCTTAACTCCTCAAGCACCACTTTGCTTTAAGGTTTAAAGTCGTCCATATAACTCTCCTTAAGAAAAGTTGCATTAGTTGAAACCACGACTTTATTTTCCTTTGGGTTATAAAAAAAAATCCCTTTAGTCCCTTTCGGATATCCTACAAACACGTAAACTTTTGAACGTGCTTCTATCTTATTCAGATCCTTAAACAAGACATGAGCCAAACATCTCCATATGCAAATATGGTTTAAGGATGTCTTCCTGCCCGTCCATAACTCGTGAGGAGTTTTAGGGACTGATTTTGAAGGCACATTGTTCAAAAGATAACATGCAGTTTGTAGTGCATATCCCCAAAAGGATAAAGGCAATGATGAATAACTCATCGTGGACCTAACCATGTCCAACAAAGTCTTATTTCTTCTCTTCGCTATGCCATTCTGTTGCAGAGTGCCTGGTGTAGTCAAATGGGATAAGATCCCATTCTCTAATAAGTGTCCTAAGAGCTCATCATAAAGGTATTCTCTACCTCGATCGGTTCGAAGTGTCTTTATGGGTCTACCCAATTGCTTTTCCACTTCAGCCCGGAACTCCCTAAACTTGTCAAAAGTTTCACTTTTGTGGTGCATCAAGTAAGCATACCCATATCTTGAGTAATCATCAATAAAAGTGACAAAGTACTTATACCCTCCTCATGCCTAGATGTTCATCGGTCCACAAACATTACTATGCATAAGTTCTAGAACCCCTTCGGCCTTATTGCCCTTAGACCCGAATGATCTTTTGGTCATTTTACCCTCCAAACAAGATTCACATTGAGGTATAGATTCCACCTTTAAGTGACTTAAAGGTCCATCCCTTACCAGCCTTTGAATCCTATTCAAGTTAATATGACCAATGCGCAAATGCCAAAGATAAGTCTTATTAGAGTGAGAAGTTTTGAGTCTTTTGGAGTTTTTATCATTTATCTCAACATTAAGCAGTAAGTCCATCTTAGGTTTGATAAAATATAGATTATTTTGCATCCATCCAGAACAGATAAAAGATTTATTTTTACGAATCACCACTTTATCATTAAAAGAAACCAAATAGGAGTCTTTAAATAAACAAGCTATAGAAATTAAATTCCTTTTTAAATTTAGGAACATAAAAACAATCTTGCAAAAATAAATTCCTATAATTATCAAAATAAAGGTGGACATCTCCCACTGCTTTCGTTGAGACCAAGGATCCATCGCCCATCTGAAGCGTGAAGTCTTTATGTAGCAGACTTCTCGTTTCTTTGAACCACTATAGAGAAATACAAACATGATTAGTTGCACCGGAATCTATGACCCAAATGTTACTGGATTCCTCAATGAAACAAGTTTCTAAATACAAAAGATCACACCTACCTCCTTTGGAAAGGAAGTCCTTACAATGCTTCTTTATGTACCCGACCTTCCTGCAGAAGAAGCACTTAAGCTTCTTCGGGTTCTTCTTCTTCTTTTTCTTGCTCTTGGTGCCAGTAGGAACAAAAGATTTCTCATTCTTGGCTCGTTGCTTCTTTCCATTCCCAGGGTTGAAATTAGAACTAGAAGCAGCTACTAAATTGGCCCTCCACCCATAGGAGACTCCCTGATCAGCAGTTCAAACTCCTGTAACTGTTTCATTAATTCTATTAAGGTCATATCCCGTCTATTGCTTAAATTAAATGTAGCTCTAAACGGAATAAATTCCTTAGACAAAGTCTCAAAGATCATAGTCATCTGAGTTTCAGCATTGATGTCAGCTCCATTGCTTTGAGCCCCAGCGAGGTAACCCATGACCAACATCATGTGCTCCTTTACAAATGTCCCTGGCCTTTGCTTATAGTTAAGAAGTTTCCAAAGCGTCCCTTGCCGCTTTGTTATGGCTTGGCCTCCAAACATGTCTTTAAAATTATCCAAGATCTGCTTCGCAGTCTTATAATCCTGATGTTGAGCCTGCAGCACGTTATTCATACTAGCCATAACATAGCAGCAGGCCTGATCATTAGCATCTTTCCAACGATCTTACATTTGGAATTGCTCATTAGTTGAGTCTCCCGTAGGCTCGAAAGGACAAGGGGTTGTCAACACAAATTTTAGTTTCTCAAAGGAGAGGACGATATTTAGGTTCTGTTTCCAATCATTATAATTCTCTCTGGTTAATAGGTTTTTATCAAGTATCGAAGATAAAGCGTTTTTAGACCTTTTTAATCTACAATGAAGAATCATATACCAAACATAAGCAAACAAAGAATAATAATTTAGTAAGATAACACAATCATGTAAAAACATACAAATGTGTTTATGTGTCAAAATATTGAAAATATCACAACCTTACAACGATAATTCCTAACTCAGAATTCAACAAGCTCATAGGGGAGTCATGCTAAACTCAATTAGGAACATAGATCCCCTCATGATTAATATATGCCATCCAGGACCTGTATGATCCAGCATATATTAATAATTGTTTCTTTGGCCATTAATTTTATTAACAAAGCTCCTATGAGAGGTTAATAATAAAATTAACATGAGCATATAACTATCGTTTTAATATTTTATCCATGATTTACAATCACCACCTAAAGGTGTGCAACCATAAATCATGCTAAAATACCTTATCCTCTCAGAGATCCAATCTGGTACATGATAGACATCCCTTCCTAGAGGTTGAGACCACCATGTTCTGCCTATGGACCAACGATGGAGGTCATAGGTCCTCTCTTCGAAAACCTTCTCCCACTCAATCTTTTGAAATCAAGGTTTTATTTTAAGAACATGCATGAACAATTTTAATATGAGTGGCACTCCCTATTCTATATGACATGTTATCAATACACATGGCAAATCATATTATAATGCAGATAAGCAAAGCAATCAAGCAAAGCTACAAGTAAAATAATATATAACTGTAATATTATGGTTCCACCCTAGAGAATAAAAACAAAAGATTACAAGAGAATAATCGATACATATTATTGATTCTTCATCCTTGAATTCTCAAGCTATATTCTTCTTCATGTAATGTCCATCTTTAAGTCTTCAATCCCGTATGAATTGAATACTTCATATTTTCGGTCATATCCAA
Source organism: Artocarpus heterophyllus (assembly GCA_025403435.1). Lineage (NCBI taxonomy): Eukaryota > Viridiplantae > Streptophyta > Magnoliopsida > Rosales > Moraceae > Artocarpus > Artocarpus heterophyllus. The sequence continues at coordinate 34,263,626 of CM046347.1, forward strand.
ATTTAATGTTTCTCAGAATTGTCCCAAAAATAAAATTAAAACTGCATTGAAAAATTGCATTTTTTTTGAAAAAATTTCCAACTCTCAGTCGGCAAGCCGATATGGGTGATCGGCCTGCGGGTCATGACCCATCGGTTTGTCGATTAGGAAGATCGGCCTGTCGATTCGTGAAGGATCATCCTGTTGATTCGTGAAGGATCGGCCTGTCGAACTAGAAGTTTGGCCTGCCACCAAAGCCTCTAAATTTTTGCCCTGTTGTCGGCCTGCCGAACTGGATGGTTCGGCATGCCAACCAAGCAAAAATCACCATTTCTAGAAAATATAATTTTAATGCAATTCATTAATTTTATTTTCACAATTCAAAAACATAAAATTAGAGACTTAGGAAATACCTTGGAGCGCCATCATCCATCTTCTAGATCTGTCTTCTCTGAATGATTATTTAATTACAAAATTTTTACAAATTTAAAATTAAATAATAATTCCTAGACGGAGATGATAGTCCGCTATCTAATTACATGAAAAACCTAGATACACATTCTAACCTCTAAGGAACCATAACTAGTATAAATTTATTAATTAATAAATAATTAAATAACCATTTAATGAACCATAATTAATTAATAAACATTCACCACATAATCCATGACAACATAAAATTATATAGGAACCTAGAGCGCCAACTCTCTATAAAATTGAATTCAAGCATAGGAGAGATTAAGATCACAAAATTTATACATATAGTATAGTCACAAACTCGTAGATTTATGTAAAAACATGTCTTTGATACCAATTGTTGGAAAAATAGTACGTAGCAGGATTTTAAAAATTTTATATCAGAGTATTTTCCAAAACATAAGTTTGACACGCTTTATGTATAAATTAACTAGATCTTACTAACCTTTGTGTGCCGAAAAGCTCCTGCAATCCGTGAAGAGAAGTAACGTTCTAGAAAAACCTCAACCAACTGGTCTTCTTTGCTATTCTCTATCCACGATCGGAGTGAGTGGGGGTTCATACGTACAGCTCTTCCTCCAGGTGATTCTCCTTCCAACCAATCAAGAGAACCCAAAGCTAGTGTTCGTGATTTGTGAATAAGAGCTCTCAGGGAGTTTTCAGATTCTCACCAATAGAGTATCACTCTTAATCTCTCAACTAATCTAAGTAACTCTTAAGACTTACTCCCTATTTATAGAGGTTGGGTCTAGGGTCAGTCTTTATCGAATCAGGTCTCAAAAATTTGAATCAGAATTAAAATCAGATCAATATCCGATAAATCTACGTGGAAACGCGTAATCTTATCTTTGCACATCGGAAGGCCAAAGTGCTCAATCGGTAGGCTGAACCGCCGAATAAAAATCTCAGCGAATCTTTTATTTTTCACCTGAGATTCTATAGGATAAAGTCTCAGTTTTAATTTAAATAACCCAATAGAAAAGTTATCTGATTATAACAACTTTATCTAGATAACCTCTAGGAAATAAATTAATTCCTACTAATTCTACAAGTTTATCTTGTTCTAATTTATCCAAAAACTAAATCAATAGATAAACAGACAAGAATTATCTGATCCCAATAATTCAACAAGTTTATCTTGAATTAATTTTATCACAAAATTAATTCAACCGATAAACAGACATGAATTATCTGATTCTTTCAAATTTTAAACCAATCTGATAAATCTGACATAAGTCACCAATTATTAGAAAAGCATGCCGTATCATTACAGGATGTTGTGAGCTAGCAAAGGGGACCAAATGGACCTATATAGTTCAAGCTCCCGATAATTACAAAACCTAATATCCCTAATATACATTTCATAATTATCAACTCCAACGCTACTCCACTAAAAACTTGGAGCTGCATTCTCAAACTACGTAGAATTACGAAGCCCGTATAGCTAAGTCTCCATGACATATCATAGTATATCATATCCCCATAGGATTATCTATAACTGGCTTAAGGACAAGTTTTGTCTTACCTTCATGATTTTTTTTTATCTTACGTTCCATTATCTCACAATCGAAAAACTTACCATCCAAAGATGGTATACCATTTGATTACACCTATGTATCTAAATGGTTGAGCGCTCCAATTTTCCAATTACAGGATAACGCATATAAGATGATATCACTACTCCTAAAGATGAGCTATAGATTCCATATCTATGAATAACAAGTCTACACCATCAAGAGTCATGCCTCCAACATACCGGCATGTATTCCACTATTAAAATGTGGGTGTAACCCTTTGGTATATTACATAATTCAAGACGACAGGCCCACTATTCATCTCAAGATTAAGATACAATACGAATGATTGTCTAAAGTAAATCAATTTGTGAAGACAGAATTATTAATCCAAATCAATTCACTTTATGTCCCGATCCAACACATTGTCACCTATGACAACGTGCCAATGTTTCTATTCACGGAGTCCACCTCCGATGGTCAAGACAAACCATCTCCCAATAAGGATATAGACAATATAACAATCTTTATATGAATAAAGCGCCCAAGTTTATTCCCTCGGTTATGGATCTTATAATTTAGACCATCACCTTAAGTATCGTGTCTTCCATATAATCTATCCATCATATGCCCAATTCTTAAAGGTTTAGACTGACAGCTCAGACTATTGTTTGCTTAATATACATTCAACAAATATAGATGTAAAGAGGACAAGATTTGGTATATTAACAATGAATAAATTTTTTATTGATAAAAATGTCTTCGAAAACTTATTACATTTTTAATCCTTAAGACATACATGTCTAACAATGGTTTGGACTTCAACGGCTTTGGTGAAGACACTAGTCAAATACTAGAAGAAATATGTTAGTGGTTTTGGCATGAACAACTCATCTCTTAAATGGAGTATCTTATCAAAGGGATAATCTAGATGGACACCTAGATCATGATATATTGCGGGACCCAGCTCTTTAATGAGGTGATTTTGCATGAACAGGGCTCTTGTGGTTGCCTTTTCTCTGGTGTTTTTTCCCATGAATATTCTATGAGTATTTTTGGGAAACAAGGACGGAGATCGGAGTGAAGCCATTATCAAAATCAGTGGGATACGACTGATAGTAAAATGAGGTTGGTTACTCTTGGTGGTCTGGTTGTGTGATGACCTGCCTTTTCAGGCAGTCACTTAAGTTTCTTAAACGTTGTTCTTCAACATTAATCTTACTTACTTAGTAAGAAAAGTACCAAACTAAAAATTTGTCTTCTTTTCCTTTTAACATCCTTGAAAAACATACTTAAGAACTATTGCGATCTCTGTCACCATTCAAGTTGATACCTCGCTCAACACTTGCCTTTAAAACCATTTCAAATCATTTCTTAAAACTTAATAAGAAACATTTACTAAAAGATAGCTTAAAACTTAACTTTATAATTATATAAAGCATTTCGTAAAATATATCTTAATAATTTGAAAACATTTCTTAAAACTGTAATTTTCTTAAAACGTTGAAAACACTATATCCAAAAGTGGATAACCTTTTCCTTGTGTAGCGGAAGCAAACTGTGGTGGTATTTATACCTAAATCTTCGCATCTGCCCTTCAGAGCACCGAGCTCTTCAAACAAATCCTACTGGTTACCCTTAAAGCTACCTACAGCATGAAGAAACTTTTTATGAGCTTTTACTCAGTAAGTTCAAACATAAACTGACAAATCACTTAACCATGCTTTAAAAACTTTTCTCTAAAAACCTTTCTCTTAAAACATTTTTCAAAAACGTTTTTCATAAACATTTCTAAAAATTTTTTCACAAACATTTTTCATAAAACATTTCTAAAACGTTTTACATAAACTTTTTTCATAAAACATTTCTGAAACGTTTTTTTTTTCATAAACATTCTTCATAGAACATCTTTTTGGAACGTTTTACTTAAAACATCATTCACAAACCTTTTCTTAAAAATATGAAAATATTTTTCATAAACACTTAACATAAAACATTTCTCAAAATGTTTTTCATAAGCATATAACATAGATACTTTATAATAAGGATTAGAAGCAAATTCATAATGCATGATTCCAATTATGAACTTCAATTATAAGCATTTTATGAACATTTTATAAACTTAAACATTCCTTTCTTTCTTAACCTTTATCCTTGTTCCTTAACTTTCTTTATCTTATAACCTTTAGTGTTTGTACCAACAACTTTAATCATGAGATCATAAACATGATGCTTTCCTTGTGGAAGACTTGAGAGCATCAAACATTGAGGTCATGTACCTCACATCTAGGAGGTCAAACTTTAACTTTACTTGTGTACCTCATATCTAGGAGGTCACAACTTTAACTTTACTTTCAGTATCTTACAACAAAGAGGCTGGTACGACACTTTCTTTTTATTATCTTGACTTTGCCTTCTTTTTAACGTTAGTGAGCATATCAAATGCTAACGCATTATATGCAAACACATTTACAAATCATAACTTGTACTGTAAACCTTATTGCATAATAAATGTAGCATAAACCTTATAACTTAAATGTAAAACATTATGCATTAACAAAATGCAAAACATACTTTAAACATAATTATTACAATTACATTGCAAACTTTTACTTGATCTTCAAAAACTTTATGCATATTAAATACAATCATGCTTCAAAAAAATACATTGCAAATCATGATTTAAACTTTAAAACCTTTGGCATAACAAATGCAAACACTCTTTTAAATCAACTTGCTTAACAATTGCAAACATATTTACAAACATATACATAAACATTTAAAAATCATTTATTTCATGCTGTAGGTGAGATTCGAAACTTACCTGGATAACACTTAACGTTTCTTATTCTGTTCCTTTTCCTTTTATTGGTCGGCTTTTGTATCATGATCAAACGATAGCCACCTTATTAGTTAATTTTCTTTTTATCAATCTACTCGATTGATAATATAACGTAAACATTAACTATTTTTTCCTTTTAACTTAACTTGGTACCCTATCGGTTTACCTTTCTTTTTACTTAATTTTGTAACCTATTATTTTTAACTTTGTAACCCACCAGGTTACCCGTACCTTTTACTTAACTCAATAACCCATCAGGTTATCACTCTTTTTACTTAGATTTGCAACCCATTAGGTTACTTTTTTTCTTTATTTAACTTTGTAACCCATCAGGTTACCTTTCGTTTACTCGAACATCCCTTATTAAATTTCCTGTCTCACATGATGGTTTCGTTACTTAACATATTACAGAACATATTTTGAGCATTTTGCTAGTTTGGAGTGTTTGACTCCGCTTTAGCCGTTTTCTTAATAATGACGATTTTACCCTTGATAGTTTTTATCAATTTCTGCAACTTATTACACTCATTGCTTAATTTTACAATTTCATTACTTACATAATATGGAAAAATTCTTGCTAAGGGGCATTACTTCAACATCGGGTGTTTCTAGTCTGTTTTGGCCATTTTCATAAAATGACCATTTTGCCCTTAAGTTTGTTTATTTTCTTTCAATCCTTGACTAAGCTTTAAATCCTTTAAAATTTAGCATCTGTGATTACTCATTGCCTACAGCAGTGCAGGAAACCAACGTTTTCTAGTAAAAACCTAGTTTTCACATAATTTTACGGTTTGACGCCGAAATACAAAAAGATTTACATTTTTGTCCTCGAAACCAAAAATGACCACTTTATATCAAAATGTTTAGTTTTTTACAAGGAATAAAACTTAAAAAATCACCATAGTTGAATTTCAAACATTTCATAACATTTTCATTTCTTAAAATTTTGTGCCCAAAATTTTGTAAAATTCATAACTTATCAACGGGGCAAAATTTTGGAAAACTGTTTACATTTTCCTAACAGTTTCGACGAGTTCTACAACTTTTATGTTGTAACATTTTTGAAATTCCAACATTTAGGGGGACTTTTTGGTTGATTTCTAAATCTACCGAGAATACACTTTTCTTTGCAATTTAGTCCATTTTGAAATTTCACCAAAACCCTTACTTTCATCATTCCATCATCATCACCATCAACATATAACATAAAACAATCATGCCATATTGTCCATTTACATGCCATAGACCAAAATCATTTTATCAAACACATGGTATGTATGTAAATTTCAAATAAAAAGTTTAGAATTTACCTAAACTTTGCCAACATTTTTATCCCTCCTTTGCCAAGCTCAAAACTTTGTCATGTGTTTTCCTCAAAACCATGACAAAATTGAATCAAGGCCTATCCATAATCTTGAATAAAAATCACTAAAATCCTTAGAAGAAGTTTAGAAATTTGAGCTTGCCTTAAGCTTAATTGGAGGTTTGGTAATCATCAAAATTTGAGAGAAAATTGCTTATGAAGGGTTCCTTGGGAGGCATATGAAGCATTTTTTTTTCTCTTTCTTCCTTCCTTTCTTTCTTTCTTTCTTTCTTTCCTTCTTTCTTTCTTTCTTTCCTTCCTTCCTTTTTCACGTTTCTTCCCCTTTTTTTTTCTTCCATCATGGAGACCATAATGGTCTCTTATATCATAAATTGATTCCCCCTTTTTTTTTTCTTTTTCTTTTCTTTTCTTTTTATTTTTTAAATAAAAAGGTGATGAGTCACCTTAGTAATTAATTAGGTTCTTTTCGGTGTCCAAATGTGATTGGGCTACATTAGTGGATGTGGTAGCCTAATCAAAACTTTCAAAGTGTCCCACTAAACTTTTTACGTAGTCTAAGTTTATACTGACAGTATTTTTCCTATACTATTGGTATTCTTTTCCATACAGTTCATGAGGTCCCATAACGTCCAATACTTATCCACATCTATCACATAATGTAATTTCAATATTATCTAACTTTATACAGTCTAAATTTATACTGACATTGTTTTTCTTATACTGTCGGTATGTTCTCTATACTACTATAGCATTCATTATTCATCTATATTCTCTAAATAGTATTATTCCTACATGCTTTAACTTAAAAAGTCTAATTTTTATACAGCTTAATCTTAAACAGTCTAATTCTTACACTGCATTACTTTTACAGTGTAATTTGTATACTACATAACTTTATCAGTGTACTTCTTTACACTGTATTTTTTTAATATTGTATAATTGCTTGCATTATTATACAATATTTTTTCTTAAATCATATTTTTGTCTTAAAATAATCCTTATATTACCGTATTTTTAATGTACTCAAAATGCTCAAGTGTTATAGGTAGTGTTTCCTAGCAATGGAATCTATAGATGGTCTGGATAGGTAATTAGGAATAACATTATATTTTCCTTTAATATGCTTAATATCAAAGGAATACTAGTCAAACCACGTAGCCAGTCTTAATAACTGTGCATTAATGGTCTTATTCCGTTTGAAATTGATCATACTTGTCAAAGTTGCAAAGTTTGTTTCAACTAGGAAATGACAACCAATGAGGTGGAATTCAAATTTTGTGCTCCCCAACTTTATTGCTAAAAGCTCTTTGAAAGTGGAATGATGATACAACTAGGAATCTTTAAATTGACCATTTTTGTATCCACAAATTCTTCTTTCTTGTCCTTATCCTCTTCAAGAAGAACAGCTCCCAATGCTTGTCACTAGCATTTGTTTGGAGAATCCTTTTTCCATCTAAAGGAATCTAGAGTGGAGGAAGATCTTACATGATTTGCTTTAATGTCTTGCCAGCTGTTGTGTGTTCACATGACCATGTTAGAGGGTCCTTTTTTTGAAAGCTGAGTGAGAGGACTGATGTATCTCAAGATTCATGGAACAAAATCTCTAAGATAATTGATTATGCCAAGGCTTGTTGAACTTGGATTTTTGTAAAATTTTCATCAGGGAATTTTAATAGTTCTTGGGCTATGTGTGGTTAGGCTTCATACTGTCCATTGGATAAGGTCATACCCAAAAAGTCAATTTTGGGCTGTCCAATTATCATCTTCTTCTCAGACAGCATTTTACAATGAGCTTTGGTTATCTCAGCAAATAGGGCCAAGAGGTTCTGATGGGTTTGGACATCTGATGAAAACAAAAAGTATATGATCAATATAAATGAGAGCATTTGAAAGGATTAGGCCATAGATTTTAGTCATGGCCTTTGGGAATAGTGTCAGAGTTGTGTTAAGCCCAAAGGGCATAATAGTTCATTGGAAATGGTGGTTTGGAATACAAAAAGCGGTCAAGGGCCTTTCCTTTGGTTTTATGCCCAACTGCCAAAAAACATACTTTTAGATCAAATTTTGAAAATATTTTGGCTTGGGAAAGACAAAAAAACAGGGAATTTTTGTTTGGTAGAGGAAATTTATCATCAGAGAGAAAGTAGTTCAAAGGTTTATAATTGATTACCAATCTTTGCATTCCTCTGATTTGTTTAGACCTCTTATTGACATAAAATGCCTGACATGCCCATGATGAAGTTGTTGACTTAATTAGCCCCTGACGTTGTAGCTCTTGACATTCATGTGAGGTCATTTTTGGTATTCGTGGCTCAATCCAGGATGACTAACCTTTCTGGAATTAAAGTCCTCATTTTGTTTTAATGGGAGAAAGTCAAAAAATTCTTCTCTGGTCCAGAATGGATTGGAGCATTTCTATAGGAACTCCGAGTGTGATGTAGGACAAGACCTATGAATTAGCCTCTCCTTAATCTCGTGGAAAGGATCCATTGACAGCTGAAAGAAATTGAGATTGATTCCCATGCTGTAAAATATTGTTTGTATCCTAACCCATCGGGTAGGATTTTTAGGCCTTTCTTTTTGGTGTAGAGATCAAATCCAATTATTAGATCTTTCCTTGGAAACTTTATGCCGATGACCTGATGGATTAGTGAGCATCTGAGGAAAAACTGGAGTTTTATTGGCCTGTTGATGAGCTCTATGCTAAAGATGTTGTTGTTAACGATGTGAAAATATAGCTTCTTCATTTTCCAATATTCAGGTAGCAGGATGTCTGGGTTCATGATAGTATACGAAGCACCTGTATCAAAGAAAGCTACTACTTTAATTGGCTTTGAATACTTGGATGGAAGGAATAACTTGCATCTTGATTACTGGAACTTGCTGGGCTAGGTTGATTGCATCCATCTCGCAGCATCCTTCTGATTCTTTTGAGCTTGATTCTCTAACTAGCTCAAACACACATAGGATTCAGGAGTGGCTTCATCATCTAATGAGAATATGGATTCCACATCATTATCTTTTTTCAATGCTAAACACTCCCTATAGTATTTTCAATGTAAAAGATAAATTTTGTTGTTTTACCCATAGGGCGTTGTTTAGCAAAGTAAAATTTTTTCCTACACTTATAGCATCTGTTAGAAGTTTTTCTAAATTTCTTTTTCTTTCTGAGGAAATTGATAAAACCTCTTTTCTTGCTATACTTCTTCCATTTAAATTTCTGGTTAGAGGAGTGCTTTTCGGGGAAGTGTTTCTTGAATCTCTTTGTTTTATGTGAACAGGAACAACTTGAGCTAGATAGACATTTAATCATAAGATCTTTTTTATTGCATACCTAATCCAATTGCTTTGACTATCTTAGATACTCTTGTAAAAACTTATTTTAAGAGCACATTTTTTTCTAATGCTCTTATGATTAGCTGGTAAAGCTCTCCAAAAGTAGTCGTTTATAGTTTTTTTCCTGCTTGTGTCAGAAGTCTCGTTGTTTCTTCTCCTAATGAATCTGGTATGTAGGATAAGAAGGCCTATTCAAGGTTTGGTTCATTAACTCCACTAATTTGGTAGAATTTCTAAGTCACCTTCTTGAAATGTTTGTCTAAGTCCTTGTTGTCCATGGAGCAGCATTTCATCTTGAAAAATTCTACTCTAAGTTTTTTGTGGTTTGATTATCTTGTCCATAGAATTCTATATGAACTAGAGCTAAGGCTGCTTCAATATTGCCCATCTGGAGAAACTAGAGTTGTTTATATTCTCCTAGACTTTTCCATCATTTTTGGAGAATACTTGTAAATCTAGAGGTAGAGCCCAATAAGACTGTTCGAGTCTGCATTTTGGGCTTTTGAGCTTCTAACAGGAGCCATGTTTTGAACTCTTGAAATCTGACATGCCACTGGCTGGGCGGAATATTATCAAGAGTGAAAATATAAAATTTGGAGGACCTTTTTGCTGGACAGTTGTCTTGGGATGAATTTTCATGTTCTCCTTCTTCATCTTGTTCAACAAAAGTTTGTGCCTGTGTGGTACTTGATTGTCCTTCCTCTTCAGTTTTAGTTGGTTGTGCCATGAAGTGGAAAGGAGGTTCTTCATCACTTGTGTCTTCTTTTGATGTTGATTCTTCCTCTAATGTCCATTGTGAGAGTGTTCCATTCTCCTCAAAGTTTTCTTCAGAGCTGGTTGTTATCCGAGGGAGATTATTGAAGCATTGTTCTTGTATAATTTGGGACAGAGGATTGGTAGTCTTTTGGACCATGAGCTAGTCTTTAGACTTTTCTTTTAGTGGTGTTTTGACTGGGGAAGATCTTGGTTGGGGTTTAGGTTCATTTGGTTTAGCTTCTAGTACAGCTCTGGCTTTTGCTTTCTTTTCCTTCATCTTATCCTCTTCATCTAATATTTTTCTTAAGATGAAGGATAGATGTTGATCTTGTTGTCAAAGTGGATTGGATCAGTGGTTGTGGTTCTTTTCCTATGGTTGTGAACCTCCAAGGTGTTACTTTTAGTGATGTTGTAGACTTTGGTTGTTCTTGGATTTGTCTCTTCAGGACGACATACTGCTCTTTAAGACTTTTTATTTCTTTTTCTTTTGCTAAGAAGATTTGCATTGGTATAGTATTTGCCTTGACGAGAGCTATCAATTCTTCATGGATCTGCCGGATTTTTTCTGACAGCCTGGTGACGATAGAGTCTTGAGACTATTGAATATGCACAGCTATTTTCATTGTTTAGTTCTCAATCTTTTTCAAAATTTTATTATGAGAAATAATAATCTTAGATTGCCAATTCAAGGTTGCTTCACCAGTAGAAACTTTTTTTGTTGAACCATCAGCTTCTCTTACGATTGGATTTGGAATCTTAGGCTGGTGAAAGACGATTCCTTCTTGGTTTTGGAAAACTTATAGAAAAGGGAAATCTTTCTCATAGTCTGTAGGATTTATCATACAGATTTGGGTGATAGGTTAGCTCTGTTTAGAAATAGCAAAGTGTTCTCTATGATTTTCCATCCATTTTTGGGCTTGTTTGCAACATGGTAATACTGGAAGAGTTGGAGGAGTTGGTAGATTTGGTGGAGGTGTTTGAGGAGGATTATATGATCCTATGGGACTTGTAAGTGGTTGACCAAAATGCTCTGAGGCTGAGTACTTGACTATGTAATCAAACTTGCTTGATGGCTAGCCAAGAAGTCCAACTCCTTTGTCTTTTTTTGCAAGACGCTGTTTAAGCTTGTGTCCTGAGCTCTGTCTTTTGCTCCTTTAGACACCCTCATCATCTTTCAAACAGTCTGGACAGTTGCATGCATCCTAGTAATAGTGTCCTTTGGATGATTTAAAGGCTTAGTTTGGATTGCCTTGATCATCAAAGGATATTATCTCTGCTGCTAGAAGAAGAGTGATACTAGTCATCATGTACTGGGTAGTAAAACAGTTAGGAGGCAAGACCTCCTTCCTATCAAATGTCATTATTGTGCTGCCATTTTTCAAAGTTTCATACTTTGGCTCTTTTATCTAAATTATGTGCTATAGTTGATGCATCTTTTCATAGTTAATGATCCACAAACTTGGCAATAACTTTTTTAATTCCTCCGTGGAGATTTGCTAGGGAAGTGAGTGCACGTTGGGACTAGATTAGAATCTACATTGTGTTGGGTTTGGTGCCCTAAAAGCTGTGACATTGTACACATTGTTAATAAATAAATAAAATGACATTTATTATTATTTTGGTTGATTATATGTATTATGAATACATTTATAAACATCAAGAAAATTCCATGATTATTTATGTGACTATAAATTTAGCATATAAGTGTTATTTGCTTGGGGATAAAATTTATAGATAATAATCTAAATAGTCCGTAATAATTAATTAAAGTTTGGGATCTTTAATTAAAAATTACAAGTACGGTCCAATCTCATCTAAAATGAAATAGTCATTATCCGGACTATTAATGTAGAGACATTGGGTTGGAGGTACTTTATATAATGAGATTATATAGGACTGGACCAGATAAATTATGAATCTCTAATAATCATCCGTTACAAATAGAGTATTCAAATTTATTACTATGATGATCATATATTTGACAGTCTTAATCCTGAGTATTTATTAGACTCCTATTTATTACATTATGTTTTTTTGACTTGCATGGTAAGATTTGTCTAAGCACAGATTGTAACTTAGCATCTTGGAAACATAAAGTAATAAATGGCTGGGAATAATATTATACAGATATGGAATCCATTCCTTCCCTATGGAAGTTAGAAAAATAGTTCTCTTGAGTGATAATTCAAGGTTTGAACAATAGAGCGCTCGTTCATAATAAGATTATGAATTAATTGTTCATTAGAGAATTATTGGAACTCAAGGATAAAGAGGTAATAAGAGAGGTAAACGGAAATTGAACCTAGCTCTTATTATGAACTATTTATGGAGGACTGACTTATATGTAATGATTATATCAATGGACTACTCGTTAATTTTCTTTGAGTAATTATACTATAATCTCAAGAGTTCAGTTTCAGGTTTTTAGTGGAGTAACACTGAAACTAATAAATTTGGCACATTAATTAAAGAGTTTAATTAAATGTCAAATTTATTGGAGCTTGGGTTATAGGTCCATAGGTCCCCAATACCACCTCTGTAACACTATATTGGATTTTGCATAGAATGAATTATACATGTTTAATTTAGAATTTTTGAATTCTGAATTAATTTTTCACACTTGAATTATTAACGTGACACAGAAAAATGTTTTCTGTGACACATAATGTAATGTGATAAATGTTGTCACATTTAACTAAGCATTAGTTAATTAACTAATAATTGTTAAAATCTATTCTTAAATAAATATGATTTATTTTTGAATTTAGATTTGGATATATATATATATATGGTTTTGAACCAAATCTTTTTATATATATATAAGATTTTATAATATATTAATATATATATATATTAATATAATATTATAATTTAAAAAAAAAAAAAAAGGGGAAAGCCGTGAATGAGATTCACGCTTCCCCCAACACACACACATATATATATATATACATATGTGAAGACCGAATCACAGGTTGTGATTCGGTCAAAGAAAGAAAAAAAAAAAAAGGGGAAAGTTTTTTTATATATGTGCATATGTGTGTGAAGTGTTGACCGAATAAGGATTCGGGTAACAAGAAGTGAAACGGAAAAGAAAAGAAGAAAAAGGAAAGGAAAAGAAAAGGGAAAGAAAAATGACTAATGGCTCAGTTATAAAAAGGGAGAGATAACAGTTATCTCAGTAATTTTTTTTCATATAATTTTTAGAGAGAAAAACTGAGAGTTCTTCTCTAAAGAAAAAGGTCTGCTATCTCATGTGTTGAGTACATAGCAGATTCAGAAAAGTGTGAGGATAATTCATTCTTGCAGTTTGACGCCCACTCGTCTTTCCATTGGTGTGGAGGCCTGGTTTGGAAGATCGTGGTGTCAAAGAGGAAAGCTAGGATACCCTGATAGTCTTCAAAAGGTTAGTAAAAAATTCCTAAAGCTTTCTGTAATTAAAATTATATATCTATTCCCAATAAAACAAAGTTTTCAGAAAATTTTTGTTTGTCAACGATCCGTTCCTTCCGCTGCATTTCATGTTTTAATTCCAACAAATGGTATCAGAGCGGGTTATAGCATATATAATTTTAATTAAACATGATTTTATTTTGATGATATCATGTTTTTGATGCATGTTTGTGGGCACTTTGCATCTTTATTAATTTTTATTCATGTGATGAATGGTTGTTTAATGAAAGGATTTTTGGTCGTTAATTATATGGTCCTTTTGGATTAATAATTTTTATTTTCAGTTTGATTAGATCAATCTGTGTAAACCCATAAAGGGGTATAGGCTTTTTGTAATTTATTATCATTATTTTTTCTTCTCTCCTCTCTTTCACTTGCTACACGTGGAGCGATGAAGAAAAAGATGTCCATTGGATTTTTTGGCCTAGTTAAGAACTATGGGCCTATCAGATTTCAAAGGCAATCAAGCAAATCGTTGCACAATATACCATTTGATGAAGACCACAAAATTGGAGCAGGGAATTATGTATAAATTACAAGAAGACCCCTGTAATTTTTTTTTTTTAATTCTTTGGGTTGTAATTTTAATTATCCAAAAGGACCCGGTCAAAAATTCATTGTTTATTTTCATTTTTATTTTCATATGATGATTGAGATAACATGTTCATGCATGATAACATGTCATCTAGGAAAGTGCCCACTTATAGTTATTGTAACATGACATGCATATGCTTAGCATATTATTTTTATAAAGGAGTTTATAAAATGAATTAATATGTGTTAGCATTAATTTAATAAGATTAAATTAATTGGGTTGGTTTTATAAAAACTTAATTTATTAATCAACCAAATAATGTGAATTTAGTTTTAACAGTTGAGACTTGGTAAAATTCACATTAATTCTAAGTTATCTAATTTTAAATTGTTTAATATTTGGTAACTTAGACAATTCATAATAAATTTAGATTTTTAGAAAATCTGGTAATTTATTTAAGTGTAAATAGAATCAGATTCTATTAACACATAATATAATCTAGTAATTAAAAATTGTTTTTAACTACTAGAATTATGAAACATATGATGTTTTATAAGATAAAACACATCTTCTAAAATAATGAGTGGGAGAAGGTAATATGACAATATAACCTGCGGTCTCCACTATTAGTACAACACCGTGAGATTTAGGTGGCGCCTCGCGACGCTTTGATTTCGTCCTCCCTACGGAGGGTGTCCATTTAAATCAATATCAAGGTTGGCTTCCTTAAGATAGGATTTTATAATGTATTTCAAAATTGACCTACCCTACGGCGGCAATTTTGAGTTAAGTTCTTAAAATCCAAAATAGTGGGTTACACTCATAAAGACATAATTAAATTGTTAATTATATCTTGACCAAAATAAACGGTTATTAATAAATATAGAAAATATGAGATATTTTGAATATATTTATTAATTGAGAATGTCTCAATTCAATTCATAAATAATTTGACCTACCCTACGGCGGCACTTTATTTATTAAAATTGAATAATCGTAGAATTAGTAAAATATTTTTTGTGTTTTTCATACGCATCATGCATCACGTTTACTATTCCAAAACATTTATGATGTTTATGCAACCATTTTAATTTATGCTATTTTATTTATTTATTACAGCGACAATGTCTAATCCAATCATCGCAATTCTCTCAAATGAAAAATTAACCGGAGATAATTTTGTCAAGTGGAAGAGTAACATGAACATTGTACTAATTTGCGAAAGTTACAAGTTTGTCCTGACGGAGGAATGTCCTCCAGAGCCTGCTTCCAATGCTCCTCGTAATGTACGGGAAGCATATGATCGTTGGATCGCGGCAAATAATAAGGCCCGCTGGTTTCTTTTGGCTGGGATGTCTGACGTGCTTAGGATGAAGCACGAAAGCATGGAGACCGCTTATGAGATAATGCAGTCTCTGCAAGACATGTTTGGTAAACCTTCTGAAAAGGCACGCCACGAAGCCGTTAAGGCAGTAATGAATGCAAAAATGAAGGCAGGGATTTCGGTCAGAGAACATGTTCTCAACATGGTTAACTATCTCCATGAGGCCGAGGTCAACGGGGCTATGATAGATGAAGCCACACAGGTGGGGATGATTTTAGAAACCCTCTCCCCTGCGTTCCTTCAGTTCAAAAGCAACTATTTCATGAACAAGCTGAAATATAACATGACTGAGTTGCTTAATGAGCTTCAAACCTTCGAGTCTATTTCGAAAGAAAAGACTAAAAAAGCTGAGGCAAATGTTGCAGAAGCTCAACCTTCCTCTTCTGCCCAAAAGAATAAGAAGAGGAAGGGGACTGAAGGAAGTGGTAAGTCTAAGAATGGAGGGCAACCTAAGAAGAACAAAAGCAACAACAACAAAAGGAGCTCCAACCAAAAGAAGCCTAAAGGAAAATGTTTCCACTGCGGCGTAGTTGGGCACTGGAAGAGAAACTGCAAGAAGTATCTTCAGGAGCTCAAAGAAAAGAAGAACAACGGTAAATCAGATTTACTCGTTTTAGAAGCTTGTTTAGTTGAAGATGATACTTCACCTTGGATAATTGATTCAGGGGCAACTAACCATGTTTGTTCTTCTTTGCAGATGCTTAGTTCTTCAAGGGAGCTTTCCGACGGGAAACAAACGATGAGAGTGGGAACGGGAGAGGTTGTTTCGGCAAGAGCAGTGGGAGTTGTTAAACTTTATTTTAGAAATAAGTTTTTAATTTTAGACAATGTTTATTACATTCCTTGTTTTCGTAGAAATTTGATTTCTGTTTCCAGGTTGTTTGAACAAATGTTTAATGTTTCTTTTAATAATAATTATGTTAATATTTCTAGAAATGGTTTGGATATTTGTTCTGCGCATCTGGAAAATGGGCTTTACACCTTAAGGCCCAACGAAAAAGCACTGCTCAATACTGAAATGTTCAAAGTTGAACAACCTAAACCCAAGAAGCAAAAGATTTCTTCTAATAATGAAACATACCTATGGCACCTTAGATTAGGTCATGTCAACCTTGACAGAATTAACAGACTGGTAAAGGAGGGTCCTTTAAAAGAGCTAAAAGTTAGTTTTCTACCAGTTTGTGAATCTTGTCTTGAAGGTAAAATGACTAAGAGGCCTTTCTCTGCAAAAGGCGAAAGGGCCAAGGAACCACTTGAGCTAATACATTCAGACGTCTGTGGTCCAATGAATATATAAGCTCGTGGTGGTTACGAATATTTCGTCACATTTATTGACGATTATTCAAGGTATGGTTACATATACCTAATGCAAAGGAAATCTGAAACTTTTGGAAAGTTCAAAGAATTCCAAGCGGAAGCTGAAAAGCAATTAAGTAAGACGGTGAAGAGTCTTCGATCTAATCGAGGAGGAGAATACCTTGATACTGAATTCAAGGATTATATGATAGAACATGGTATTCTATCACAACTCACCGCACCTGGAACACCACAACAAAATGGTGTTGCAGAGAGAAGAAATAGAACGTTGCTTGATATGGTGAGATCCATGCTTAGCTACTCATCATTACCCACTTCATTTTGGGGATATGCACTACAAACTATAGTATATCTTCTAAACATAGTTCCATCTAAGTCTATTTCAAAAACACCTCTAGAGTTATGGAATGGTCGCAAACCTAGTATGCGACATATCCGTATATGGGGGTGTCCAGCACATGTGCTGAAAGGTAAGACTGGGAAGTTGGAACCACGTTCTGAAGTATGCTTATTTGTGGGATACCCAAAGGGAACGAGGGGAGGTTTGTTTTATAGTCCACAGGATAAGAAAGTATTTGTATCGACAAATGCCACTTTTCTCGAGAATGATTATATGACAAACTATAAACCTCGTAGCAAAATTGTACTTGAAGAGTTACTTTCTGATCAGATCAGACCGCAACTGACAACTGTTGTCGAAGGACAAAATGAGGAGGCCACATCTTCCTATCAGAATGTCATACCACCTCGACGTAGTGGGAGGGTTGTGAGACCACCTGCTCGCTACAGGGAACTTGGAGAAGCAAATGTTGCTATCTCTGATAATGGTGAAGATGATCCATTGACATATCATGATGCAATGGAAGTTTCTGAGAAGGAAAAATGGCTGGAGGCTATGAACCTTGAAATGGAGTCAATGTACTCCAATTCAGTCTGGGATCTTGTAGACCTACCTGAAGGGATAAAACCCATAGGGTGCAAATGGATTTACAAGAAGAAAAGAGGAGTGGATGGGAAAGTTGAGACTTTCAAAGCTAGGCTTGTGGCAAAGGGTTACACCCAAAAAGAGGGAGTTGACTATGAAGAAACTTTCTCGCCTGTAGCTATGCTTAAATCCATTCGGATTCTTTTATCCATTGCTGCTTGTCTTGATTATGAGATATGGCAAATGGATGTCAAGACTGCCTTTTTGAATGGCTATCTTGAGGAAAGCATCTATATGGTGCAACCAGAAGGGTTTGTAGTTAAAGGTCAAGAGCAAAAAGTTTGCAAGTTGCAGAGGTCCATCTATGGACTCAAGCAAGCTTCAAGATCTTAGAACTTGAGATTTGATGAAGCGATCAAATCTTATGGTTTCGATCAAAATATTGATGAACCTTGTGTTTACAAGTACATCAAAGAAAAGAAGGTGGTCTTCTTGGTTCTTTATGTAGATGATATCCTACTCATTGGGAATGATGTAGGCGTATTATCTGATGTAAAGAAATGGCTTGCCAGCAATTTCCAAATGAAAGATTTAGGAGAAGCAAGTTATGTTCTTGGAATCCAACTCATAAGAGATCGCAAGAACAAACTATTGGCGCTGTCTCAGGCATCGTATATTGATAAGGTGCTTATCAGATTTTCGATGCAGAACTCCAAGAAAGGTAATTTGCCTACACGTCATGGAGTTTATCTTTCAAAAGAGCAGTGTCCTAAGACACCTCAAGAGGAAGAAAATATGAGACGGGTACCCTATGCATCTGCAGTAGGAAGTCTAATGTATGCCATGTTGTGTACAAGACCTGACATTTGCTATGCCGTGGGTATAGTCAGTCGGTATCAATCCAACCCAGGATTAGATCATTGGGTAGCGGTTAAACATATTCTCAAGTATCTTAGGAGAACGAGAAACTATATGCTAGTTTATTCTGGTGAGAATTTGATTCCCATTGGATACACTGATTCTGATTTTCAATCAGACAAAGACACACGTAAATCTACGTCTGGATCAGTGTTTACTTTTGGTGGTGGAGCCATAGTTTGGAGAAGCATCAAACAATCTTGTATTGCTGATTCAACTATGGAAGCAGAATATGTGGCTGCTTATGAAGCAGCTAAAGAAGCTGTTTGGCTCTGTAAGTTCTTAAATGATTTGGAAGTAGTTCCAGACATGGATAAACCACTCATACTGTATTGTGACAACAGTGGTGCAGTGGCAAATTCAAGAGAACCTAGAAGCCACAAAAGAGGAAAGCATATAGAAAGAAAATATCATTTGATTAGAGAGATAGTGCATCGAGGCGATGTGGAAGTTGTGAAGATAGCGTCGGAAAACAACCTTGCCGACCCTTTCACCAAGACGTTACCTGCAAAGAGCTTTGAGGGACACTTGGAAGGCTTAGGTCTTAGAGACATGTCTCACCTGCTTTAGGGCAAGTGGGAGATTGTTGGGTTTGGTGCCCTAAAAGCTGTGACATTGTACATATTGTTAATAAATAAATAAAATGACATTTATTACTATTTTGGTTGATTATATGTATTATGAATACATTTATAAACATCAAGAAAATTCCATGATTATTTATGTGACTATAAATTTAGCATATAAGTGTTATTTGCTTGGGGATAAAATTTATAGATAATAATCTAAATAGTCCGTAATAATTAATTAAAGTTTGGGATCTTTAATTAAAAATTACAAGTACGGTCCAATCTCATCTAAAATGAAATAGTCATTATCCGGACTATTAATGTAGAGACATTGGGTTGGAGGTACTTTATATAATGAGATTATATAGGACTGGACCAGATAAATTATGAATCTCTAATAATCATCCGTTACAAATAGAGTATTCAAATTTATCACTATGATGATCATATATTTGACAGTCTTAATCCTGAGTATTTATTAGACTCCTATTTATTACATTATGTTTTTTTGACTTGCATGGTAAGATTTGTCTAAGCACAGATTGTAACTTAGCATCTTGGAAACATAAAGTAATAAATGGCTGGGAATAATATTATACAGATATGGAATCCATTCCTTCCCTATGGAAGTTAGAAAAATAGTTCTCTTGAGTGATAATTCAAGGTTTGAACAATAGAGCGCTCGTTCATAATAAGATTATGAATTAATTGTTCATTAGAGAATTATTGGAACTCAAGGATAAATAGGTAATAAGAGAGGTAAACGGAAATTGAACCTAGCTCTTATTATGAACTATTTATGGAGGACTGACTTATATGTAATGATTATATCAATGGACTACTCGTTAATTTTCTTTGAGTAATTATACTATAATCTCAAGAGTTCAGTTTCAGGTTTTTAGTGGAGTAACACTGAAACTAATAAATTTGGCACATTAATTAAAGAGTTTAATTAAATGTCAAATTTATTGGAGCTTGGGTTATAGGTCCATAGGTCCCCAATACCACCTCTGTAACACTATATTGGATTTTGCATAGAATGAATTATACATGTTTAATTTAGAATTTTTGAATTCTGAATTAATTTTTCACACTTGAATTATTAACGTGACACAGAAAAATGTTTTCTGTGACACATAATGTAATGTGATAAATGTTGTCACATTTAACTGAGCATTAGTTAATTAACTGATAATTGTTAAAATCTATTCTTAAATAAATATGATTTATTTT
This sequence comes from Artocarpus heterophyllus, assembly GCA_025403435.1. Taxonomy (NCBI): domain Eukaryota; kingdom Viridiplantae; phylum Streptophyta; class Magnoliopsida; order Rosales; family Moraceae; genus Artocarpus; species Artocarpus heterophyllus. The sequence goes on from CM046347.1 coordinate 34,284,185, forward strand.
TGAATTTAGATTTGGATATATATATATATATATGGTTTTGAACCAAATCTTTTTATATATATATAAGATTTTATAATATATTAATATATATATATATATATATTAATATAATATTATAATTTAAAAAAAAAAAAAAAAGGGGAAAGCCGTGAATGAGATTCACGCTTCCCCCAACACACACACACATATATATATATACATATGTGAAGACCGAATCACAGGTTGTGATTCGGTCAAAGAAAGAAAAAAAAAAAAGGGGAAAGTTTTTTTATATATGTGCATATGTGTGTGAAGTGTTGACCGAATAAGGATTCGGGTAACAAGAAGTGAAACGGAAAAGAAAAGAAGAAAAAGGAAAGGAAAAGAAAAGGGAAAGAAAAATGACTAATGGCTCAGTTATAAAAAGGGAGAGATAACAGTTATCTCAGTAATTTTTTTTCATATAATTTTTAGAGAGAAAAACTGAGAGTTCTTCTCTAAAGAAAAAGGTCTGCTATCTCATGTATTGAGTACATAGCAGATTCAGAAAAGTGTGAGGATAATTCATTCTTGCAGTTTGACGCCCACTCGTCTTTCCATTGGTGTGGAGGCCTGGTTTGGAAGATCGTGGTGTCAAAGAGGAAAGCTAGGATACCCTGATAGTCTTCAAAAGGTTAGTAAAAAATTCCTAAAGCTTTCTGTAATTAAAATTATATATCTATTCCCAATAAAACAAAGTTTTCAGAAAATTTTTGTTTGTCAACGATCCGTTCCTTCCGCTGCATTTCATGTTTTAATTCCAACACCTTGATCATCAAAGCATTCGGTAGAGCCAATCTAGGGCATGATCTTGAAGCCTATATGCCATCTGGTAATGGAGAGTGGATCCAATGGAGTTTGGATATTGGTCTACACACACTATTTGGATATGGGCTTTCAGGGCATCTAGAAGCCTATTATCCATCAGAGCCATATTAAAATTAGAGAACAACGTAATAATTATGGTCTCCGCATTTAACGTGGCCTTTATGGTAGCTATGTTGGCTTGTTGGTACTATTTGGATATTGGTCTACACACACTATTTGGATATGGACTTTCAGGGCATCTAGAAGCCTATTATCCATCAGAGCCATATTAAAATTAGAGAACAACGTAATAATTACTTCTCTTAACGTGGTATTTGTGGTAGCTATGTTGGCTTGTTGGTACTTCCTCAATCTTATATAGAGAAGACCAATTTTGGCACATATGGGAAGACCCTTTCTAGTATGATAAGTGAGTGCTAGTCTTATGGCACCAAAATGGATGTGGGTATACCCTTGTGAAAGCCATTGATGAAGAAGTTCAAGTGGTATTTGAACAGTAACTATTTGCTCGTGTGACACAGCCGGTAGTTGACACTGGCTAAACTTTGAGGTCTGAATGTATTCTTTTGGGACTTTATCAGAGGGATGGATGAGAGATTTTTTTGATCTAGTAGGTGGGTTTGTTGTTTTTGTGAAGGCATGGTAAGGGTTTATGAGAGGGAGAGATTCAAAGTTTCTTTTGCTTTCATTTGGTAAGTAGAAAATTTTATAAAGATATTCTAACCTAGAGGATATAGATTTTCTAATTGAAAGAGTAAGAGGTAAAGGAAGGGAAGTAATTGGTGTTTCGGAAAGAGAACTAGAATTAGAATTGGAAGCCATATGCATGAATGAAAGAAAACCTAATAACAAGACAAAATGATGGCTTTGATATGACAAGAAAATCGATTTCAGAACTTGGAAATTATCTGACTCGTCTATCTCATGGCTCCTCATCAACAGTAACGAGAAATTTAGAACGAAAATGATTGAGGTTATTGTTTGTACACTTTTTCAGGATAAAACTACAACCTCCTGTCCTTGAATTATACAAGTATTCGAAAGCAGATTCGGTTAGTGAAGTGAAAATCATAAATTTTTCTTTTATTAAGAGGAACACTCAATCTCAAAGTGATAACATGTCCACCCTTAAATTTGCAAACGATCATATCCGGGCAAAACACCAGAATCCATGATTCAATCTCATATATGGACAAAGTGGGGAAAGCAAGAAGATATCTTCCTCGTACAAAACGGAAGAAAAACTGTAATATTCATTATCCAATAACAAAAAAAAGGCCAGTAGTACAGATGACGAGTCAAATTGAATGACTATTTTACAAATATAAACCCAGTTTTGAATTCTGTAAATCACATCACAGCCCAAAACTGAAAACAAGAAAAAATAAAAAATAAAAAATAAGAAAGGAAAGCTTAGTTCTGAGTTTTAGTTCCGGTCCTATAAACAAAAATTTTGAGCAAATTAACCAAAGAAGAAACTAATATACCGACCAAACGAAAGTGCATCTATAAGATGAACGGGCATAGTAAGGGAGAGAGTGCATCAAATTTAATAGCCCTCAAGACGCAGATCAGTAGTCTGATCGCAGTTGTATTTCCACTTCGCCACACTCAACATTTTGCAGTCGGAGAATCATATTCTGCTCAATTCTTCCACCTGACCAGACTATGCAGCTCTCCTGGGCTAGGCTGTTCTGTTTGGTTGGTTGGACTTTAGAAAGTGTGATTCCATCCGGGACACCCTTCAAATGCATCTTTAAGACTTTAAGAAATGGAGCAACGTCGATATCTGCTTCTCCCATCTTGTCATCGAAACTGAATGTGTCTTTGTCATAGACACACTGCATATTGTTGAACAAAATTGTCAATGAGAGTCAAAAACCAACTCATGATGCCTTGTCCATAATGCTATAAGTAGGACTGCAATAGTTTTATATTAAAGCCAGTATAGTGACACTCTAAATGAGATTCACCAATTCAATTCAAATGGAAAATTCAGGAGTTGCTTGCTAGTACTTTCTAAATATGAAATGAAGGATCTTCTCAAGATGTTAAATAATAGATTTTAAAATATTTAAGTAATTTTTACAAACAAAAAGTGAAAAAACAATGCTAAGGGGCACCAATGTTGTTATGCACTACAAACTAATAAAAGGTGGGTCCCATAACATGAGTCCTACAAATGAGGCTCATTTTGTATTAGTTGTAGCCCTTAGTACCGACAGCGCCCCCAAACATTTTTCAAAGTGTAATGCCTTACTAAACTAGGCTCGTAAACGTTGTAGACTGGATTTGGTATCAATACCATTAAGCAACGTCATGTCTAGCAGACTCTTGTTGCATTTCAAATTAGCCTTATATGCATTGCCCACGAAATAAACTCTGCTAGAAATATTGACCTACCTTAGGAGCTTTAAGTTTTTGAGAAAATTATTAAACTAAAATAGAATTAGAGCTAGGTTCTTAATTTAGACCCTTGTAGTACTTAAACTGTCTAAAATTATCATCAAAGACTTAATTCATCTTTTATCTGTTCTGGGTAAACATGACAATTCCCATTTTGTATTCAGGAAAAAAAAAGCTGGAGATATATCAAGATTTAGAATTATACTTACAAGATGAATTGGAACATTTGAATCATAGACAGAAACATTAAAACTCTCATTCCACTCAGGATTCACATTGCCCTTTATCACCCGAGTCTTGAACTTCTGCAACAACATATCACCGAACTTTCATTTGATTGAACCAAAATATATATATATATATATATGTGTATGTGTGTGTGTATATATATATATATATATATAGTACCGACAAAGGAACCAAACCTGGTTACCCAATTTGAGAACAACATAAGGGTCGCTGGTTACGATGTCTCTAACAGCAAGATTGACTCCCCTCTGGATGTGAATCTTCAGAAAAACCATTATTATTTCTATGTTGTATCTATATTCTATAGAGTAGACAGAGAGAGGGAGAAAGAGAGACTTGAAAAGGGCTTCTAAAGCTGTTGATGAATTAATAATATTAACTCACAAAATGTTCTTTTTCTTGTTCTTGTCCTTAACCATTACGAACAGAAAGTTTGACCATTCACGCGTGGTTAAGAGATGTTTATTATGCGTTACGTATGTTGTGTTACAGTTGACATGGAAGCTTAGAGAAAAGGCGTGTAAGATATTGTGGGCGTATTATGTATATGTATACGTTTGACACGGTCATCGCAGTAATTGAAGCTTCTTCCCTCTCAAGTCTGAAACCAATAATTTGTGAATTTTTAGTCTTAACTTACGACTCTAGCTACATTCTCAACCATTATTTTTTAAAGTCTATTTTAGCCCCTAAATTTGTGGATGAATTCTATTTTGATCCCCAACATTTAAAACGTACAAACCATGAAGTCATTACGGTTATTGATTTTTTTAATATAATTTCTCAAGTTTTTGGAAATATCAAAATATTGCATTAAACCCAAAACCAGCAAGTTGAGCCGCCATGTTGCGTGTTTGCTACATAGCCTACTACCAAGGCCTAAAGACGGCTCGTTCTCATCAATGCTTTGATCAAGACAGGATGAAAGAAAGCACGCGGACTCTATGATCTCAGAATTTTGTGATCATAAGTCATTTTCTTTATGAATATTCTAATATAACATTTGTTAGTATAATATTAAAACCAATGCTGAGAAATTATCCTGCTAATAAAGTATTGTTTCAAGTCCTCATATTTTTATCAAAATATATAAAATATACATTTTTTGTGATTTTGATTACATCTAAAATTTATAAACGTGCTATTGATAACTTTATGATGAAGGCTTTGGGCAAGGCATAATTGGTTTTTGCCTAATATATTCATTGTATTTGATTTTTGGTTTCGAAAATTTTTTGTCACTTGCAACCAAAAAACAAACAAACAGTTTTGTGCCTTCTAATGACCGTTTCTAATGCTTTACATAACAGGGTGTTTGGCATGGTGGTTAGAACCATTGATTAGAACTGTAAACACTGTACCATATGAGTGCTTTACACTATTCTTAACTGAAAAGTTGGTTAGAACCAACCAATGCCAAACATGCTAGTTTAGAATGCTTTCTCAAGCTTAAAGAACCTACAGACAGGTTGTCCTACTACGAGCGTTTGGAATCATTCTACGCCCCAAAATGTCCAAGCAAAATCTAAAGAAAATTATACACTCTTTGTGGACTAAAAGCAAAGAAATAACTAGTATTCCATTAGAGGAAAAGGTTTCAAAGCAGCTGCACTGCAGTGTTCTAAAAGTAAGATATTCATAAATCCGTAAAACTATGTTATATGCTATAATTCAAAATAGATTTTGTTGTCTACAAACCCTTTGAAGTAGGAACATCAATCCACTGCAACTGAAGCTCAACTTCACCACACTCAACATTTCTCAATCTCAGAATCATGTCTTGAACAAGTTTTCCATTGGAGAAGACAATTCTGCTCTCTTCAGCAAGGCAATTCTTCGTTGTGGGTTGTACTTTTGAAATTATGGTTCCATCTGGGACTCCCTGCGGATTCATCTTCAAGGCATTCAAGAATGGCCCAATCTCAAACTCTGCATCTCCCATTTTGTCATCAATACTGAAGGTGTCCTTATCATACACAAACTGAAATAATGATCACATTCAATTTATGTTAAATTTTGGTCATCCACAAAGAAATGACTAATTGACCATAGTCTGAAAGAGATCACATCTGTTGTCCCATTATTTGTCCTCTAATGTTATTTTAATAACTTATTTAATTGCTTAACGATTTTAAGCATTTAGAGGGTGTTTGGCTAAGGGTGGTGTGAATCATAAACTCAGTTATAAATAGTGTAAAGCTTTCACATGTTACAGTAAAAAGAAAAAGTTGCTATAGTGTAAAACTCTTACATGTTTCAGTAAAAACAGTTTCCGCCAATGGTTCCCACCACTAGCCAAACACCCTATTAGCATTCTTATATATGTCATATTCTTAAATTTAACATGATAAGACGAAACAGTATTGGAGAAACAATCTATAGGAAAGGAAATCGGGGACAACAAATCTGGATTCAGTTTGAACTAGAATAATAAAATAATAAATCTTACTAGCTTGATTGGAGTATTTGGATCTGAAACTGATAGAGTTAGAAGTTCATTCCACTCTGGATTCAAATTCTTGTTCACCACACGAGTCTTTAACTTCTGCAGGGCACAAATTCAGGAAAACCTGGGTAAAACTACAGATATATAATTCATATTCAAGTACTAGGATTTTTATTTATAACTTTACCTCACGCACTCGAATTCAATTGCAATCCTTAAGAACGACATCCAATAATTGTTGGGAATTATATGCAATTTCTCGATATTAAAATATATATATATTTTACTAGAAGCCTTTTTGGCCTTAATTTATGTGCTAATGGTCATTTTCAGACCATAATAGCTCACTAATGTCCTCTCCAGAACATCTTATATTCAAAACCAATTAGAACAAATTTATCCTTGAAAAAAGATTTCATAAAAAAATGAAACATCCAATCACAAAACCAATGAAATTAATAAATTGAAAAAGCCATGAAACCCACCCATAATTCAGAAAAGATTATTTAAACAATTAAGAAATGAAAATCAGAAAAACGTGGTTTTTAGATAATTACCTGCGTGCCCAACATGAGAAGAACATAGGGATCGCTGCTTTTGGTGTCTCTGACAGCCAGATTCACTCCCCTTTTTACGTGAATTCTAACAAGTCCCAACCAATTCTCCATTAAAATTGCTTAATGATAAAGGATATTTTGTGTAACAAAATATTTACAAATAATAGCGTGAGTGAGAGATTTCTTATGATTTTATTATGAGGTTTTGGTTTTTCTTTGATCGTGAAACTGGTTTGACTTGAGCGCACAATACAGTTTGGCTGCGTGGTTTTTCGTTCAGTGCTTTGTTATTTATATCATACAAATGTTACATCAACGTTCACCATTCTTTTCTCAAGGGTTATAAATCATAATAATAATAATAATAATAATAATAATAACAATAATAAATAAATAAATTAATTAATAAGTAAAAACACGCCTAATTTCTCATGCTTTTTTCTTTATTCGAGGACATGCTTCTTCTTCCTTTTTTTTTTTGAAAAAACCTCAAAGAATTTTATTCAAAGACTAATCATCCGTTTGGTTCGTTGGTTCAAATTATATTAGTTTGAACTTTTCTAATTTAAGCAGAAAAATCTAAATTGTGTAGTTTAAACAGTAATCCGAACTAGCATTTGGATATGTAGTTAAAATATTAATTTAAATATGACATCCAATATGAATTTGTGTTCAAATGAGTACTAAACACTCTAGTTTGAAGCATGAAAAAATTATTTAAATTAAAGAATAAATATAAAATATGTAAAAAGTAGTTATTTAATTAAAAATAATATAAAATAATAGTGTTAAATTATTGATATCACTATTTAATATTGGTTCAAAATGTTGAAATGGAAGAGGATTTTAAACTCTAAGTTGAGTAGTTCAGCTCAATTTGAAATGTTAGTTTAGTTCGAATTAAATGTTTTATCAAATACCAATTTAAACTATGATTGTCGTTCGAAATGAGCTGAACAAGACTAAACTAGTCAAACAAATAGGGTGTAAGATGATCGTGAAGGGTCGATGACACCACATTCGAGAACTTGCTTGTTTTAAAACAACAATTTCATGCGCGCTTTAGTGCTTGTTTTCTTGGACAATTTCTCTAGCGCCAAGCGAAAAAAGATACTCATTAGAGGATATATATTTTTAAACTGTTAGACTTGTAGAAAAAATAATTTTGATTAGATCTATGGTCCATTTAATTCTTAGGTTTAAGTGGAGAGTTTGAACAAAAGTTTAAATTTTTATGAAAAAAATACTGTAGAAAAATAGTTCAAAATGTAATTCAAACCAATCAAATAAACGTGCAAATAATTTTAAAAAATACAACATCGGTAAGAATTGTCAGTATAATTCGAATTAAATTTTTTATTAAACACCAATTTAAACTATGACTGTTGTTCAAAATGAGCCGAACAAGACTAAACTAGTTAAACAAACAGGGTGTAAGATAATCGTGAAGGATCGATGACACCACATTCGAGAACTTGCTTGTTTTAAAACAACAATTTCATGCGAACTTTAGTGCTTGTTTTATTGGACAATTTCTCTAGTGCCAAGCGAAAAAAGATACTCATTAGAGGATACATATTTTTAAACTGTCAGACTTGTGGAAAAAATAATTTTGATTAGATCTATGGTCCATTTAATTCCTAGGTTTAAGTAGAGAGTTTGAACAGAAGTCTAAATTTTTTTGAAAAAATACTGTAGAGAAATAGTTCAAAATGTACTTCAAACCAATCAAATAAACATGCTAATAATTTTAAAAATATACACCATCAAGAAGAATTCTTGCAAAAAAAGTTTCTTTTTCTATAAAATACCAAAAGCAACATTTTTATTTAGTTAAGATACCACTTTCGCCCTCTTATTATTTTTATGCCTTGAGCATCCTTGTCTTTCTTCAAAATACCGTATTTATAACTCGTAATTTTGAAATTGTGCCCAATTACTTTTACCGTACATTGAGAGGCCAAATTTAAACATACTATAGCCACACTTAATAACCAATATTTTTGTACGAAAAAAGCTTCAAACACGACTCGTGTTTAACCAAAAACAACTTTTGCCCCATCTGAGTCTAAAACATCCGCCATGTTTGTAAAATCCATAAAAACCTTCTATACCATTCTTAATCAAATGAGAAATTTGCCAAGATTATCACGATTGAGAACCAAGAATCACACAAAACAGAACTTTGCTTCTCACAGTTCTCTCTCCTGTCTTCTTTCATCTGCTGCAACTCTCTCTCTAAATTCTGAGACACACTTTTCTTGTTTTTTCTGATCTTTCACAAACAATCCCAAACGGTATTTGTACAAGAAACAAGACAGACATTTACAAGTCTGTAATTTCTTGTTTGCTGATTATTATTTACAATACCATCTGTCACAACCTTGTCCATAAGCTTTAATAGATAAAAACATATAATTTAATAGTTGTAAACTTCATCAAAAAAAGACAAGAAGTTTGATTCTCCAAAGTTGAAAAAACATATAATTTAGAACGGCAGATAAAAAATAAAAATAGACAACAATTGCACTGTGGATCGGTGGAGAGGACAAAAACGTAGAGAGAAATGGTTGGAAGAATAAAGCTAAGGGACGGCAGATAAATAATAAAAATAGACAACAAATACACCGGTCGATTGGTGGAGAGGACAACAACGTTGAGAGAAATGGTTAGAAGAATAAAGCTAAAGGACACCAAAGGTGCCCCTCCCCACATATGTGGCAGCTCACGTGGATGCTGAGTTGTATCTTTTGTGGCGCCCAACCATGGCAAAGACTGATGGCTTTTGCCGTCTATTTTACATTATTTTAAACTATGGGACCCACTAAACTGAATAATAATAATAATAAAACTTAGCTTTTGGAAAAGTTTTTCGCTTTCTTTCTCAATCTGACCAACCCTAAGACAGTTGTGTTGCAGTTGTCGTTGGGAATTGTTGGAGTCACAAAATATACAAAACAAAACTCAAAGAAACATGATTTTGTTGGTGTTACGTTGGACATTTTTTCTTCTAATGGTTTCAGGAATAAAAAAAAAAAGAATATTCTGGTATATATCTTTTAGAAAAAAAAAAAAAAAGAAAAGAAAAGAATATTACAGTGGCATACTCTACATTTCTCCGACATCCCACATGATTGAGTATGCTATAGATTACATGGGAATATACTCTACTTTTGCTATAGATTCCATGAAGAAAATCAAAATAAATTACAAGCCCTTTGAGGTGGGAACATCAATCCATTGCAACTGAAGTTCAACTTCACCACATTCCACATTTCTGAGCCTGAGAACCATGTCCTGAACGACTTTGCCATCGGATAAGAAAATCTTGCTCTCTTCAGCAAGGCAGTTTTCTCTATTGGCTTCTACTTTTGAGATTATGGTTCCATCTGGGAGGCCCTGCAGCTGCTCACGCCCTTTTATTGCCTTGAGAAATGGGTCTATCTCGAATTCTGCGTCTCCCATTTTGTCATCAAAACTGAAAGTGTCCTTGTCATACACAAACTGCAAATAACAATATTATTACATTGTCAATTTATTGAGAAAAATGTGATGAGACCCAAAAAAAAAAACACAAAAAAACAAAAAAAAGCTTACCAGCTTTACTGGAGTATTTGGATCTGCAACTAAAAGAGTAAGAAGATCATTCCACTCTGGATTCACATTCCTCTTCACAACACGAGTCTTCAACTTCTGCAGATCAGCACAAATAGTATAGAAAAAAAAAACAACATCAGTAATTAATAGAACGCGCATATAATAAAAAAAAAAAATCATACTTGGCTTTTTACAGAATACAATCCAATCGGTGTTACGGAGAACTGCATAAAATCAGAATTTTGGTAGAATTAATTCAACTTCAGTATTATTTTGCTTTATTATTCCAAAACCACAAAATTTGAAGAAAATAATCGAGTCAGAATTTCCACAACGGATTACATACAAAACCAAAACTTTGAGAATTGAGATCACAATCCAAAAAACGAAAGACCTTCACTGAAAACCCAGAAATACCGATCCCAAAAGAAAACCATTACAGTTTCAAAGAGGTAAAAATAAAAGGGGAAAAGCCCATGATACCCAGAATACTCAAAAGGTTATCCAAGAAATGTAATTTTCAAAAGTAGTTAAATTACCTGCTTGCCCATCCTGACAACAACATAAGGATCACTGCTAATGGAGTCTCTGATGGCAAGATTCACTCCTCTCTGGACATGAATTCTAAGAAGGCCCAACCAGTTTTCCATTAAACCAATAAAGTACAAAAAAGAATAGAAACTTTAGAACAATATATTTTTTTATAATGATTTTTGGTGCTGTGGTTTTTTTTTTTTTTTTTTAATCTGAGATTGTGAACTTTGTTGAGCAGACGGTAGTTTGGTTGGGTTTCGCGGCTCAACGCTCGGTGACTTATTGGCTTTATTTATAGACGCGCAAAAAGACCCCCGATTGCCGTTGCAGAATTATACAATAAAAACCAAATATATTGTATGCTTTAATTATTATTATTATTTTTTTTTTAAAGTCAAATGTCAATGTTCAATATTGATTGCGTAAATTACGACGTGCAGTTTTAACAGGCTTTAGGCCTAGCAAAATAAATCACGTTGATCACGCACAGTGGAAGCTCACTTTATCTTTCCTTTATCTTTTTTTTTTTTGTCTTTTTCACTTTATTTTTATTTTTATTTTTATTTTCTTCCCCCAAAACTTCATTGTAGCTGAGGGCTGTTTTCCCCATAGAAATTGAGTCCGACAGAGAGTTTACAGTTTATAGGCAAGTGGCCCGCTTGGAATTTTGTACAAACTGATGTTACTCTGCGCTTCAGCCCTCATTTCCCCCTAATTTTTTTTCTTTATTATTTTGTTTTATTCTCTTATTTATTTTTCTTGATTTTTTTTCCTTTTTTGTCTTTCCTAATTGTTTGTGATTAATGATTGTTTGGCCTCATCCTTTTTATTTTAGCTTTTCTTTCCTCACTATAGAAAATAATGGTTTTCCTATGAATACACTCACCGTCACTTTCAAAATCCATTAAAATCAAAGATTGTACAAAAGGGCAAACAAGTCCTACTTTTAGCAACAATCTTACATGTTAAGCATGCAACCTCACTATTTTAGAAGATGTTGACAGACAAAACACGTCAAACAAATATCTCTCTCAATGCCTCACATTGTTGATCCCTTATGAGGAAGATAAATAAGCAGCAAGAATAATATAAAGAACGTACATAAAAATTTTATAGTGGTTTATTTCAATTGAAGGCAATGTTTATTGGGTTTTTCTTAGAGGAAGGGATTTTCACTATGAGGAAACAGTTTATAGAGCTAATGCCAAGGGTTGTGTCAAGAATTGGACTCGAGGCTGTCTTTTAGGGTTGATGATCCTTATTTATAGTTTATTAGGTCGGTCATGTTTCGATCATTTTGTTACAATTCAAATTCAAATATAAAATAATCTTCTATTTAATTGGCTTGATGACTATGATAAGATCTTCTATTGAGTTTATTTGTCACACACTCAAACTCGGATGATGACGTGAGGGTTTAATTAAAATAAATAAACAGATTTAACTAAACTTGCTTATTATTTTATTAATAATTTAAGAAAAATGATTTTAGGTAATTCATAAAAAAAATGTGATGACTTTTAAACCTTTTTAAAATAACAACAGTCTTAAAATTTAGCAAGTAAAATTCCTTTAATAAGCTTGGAAAATAAATCAAAAGCCTTAAAGTCTGTCAAAAAGTAGTTTGAGCCTCATCGGACCCCACACGGTGTACACATAGTACAGACATAAAGAAATAATATAAACCATAGTCTAATAGAATATAATCAAAGTCCTTATTATTTCATGCCTTGAAATAAAAACAGATAATCTAAACGCCTCAAGGTCTGCGCGAGAATAACAGCAAGATCCTACTTGACGGCGTACCGTGCATCACTTGGAGGGGGAATTTAAAGACAAAATAATAGCATCATGAGTGGAAGGCTCAGTAAAATAAATAAATTTAAATATAATTCAAAGGAATAATAAATAACCAAGTGATATCATACTCACTGTTAATGTCCTATACTTATGTCAAATCATAAATTAATATTCATGATGTACAAAGCCTTAAATCACTACCGTAGTGGCTCAGCTGTGTTTCAAGATTTGGCCCCAAGGTCGCTATCTGCACGACCCAATCTCTGTGTATGTGACATCATGCACTATCATATCATTCCAAACGGGAGATCTTAATTCGTTCGGTATTCGGTGTCATTTTAGTCATATCATTCTCCGGGCATCCTTTTACCGAGTTATCATTTTATATTTGTTATTATCATTCATTATGATCACGTCCAATATCTCTTGGAAATAAATTAACACAAGCAATTCATTCCAAACGGGAGATCTTAATCCGTTCGGTATTCATTGTCATTTTAGTCATATCATTCTTCGGGCATCCTTTTACCGAGTTATCATTTTATATTTGTTATTATCATTCATTGTGATCACGTCCAATATCTCTTGGAAATAAATTAACACAAGCAATTCATTTCTTAAAAACATTTTAAGAAAATATAGTATGGCCAAAACTCCTTTTAAATCATAGCTATTGTAAAGAAAAGTCTAGAGTCCTACTTCGCATTCTAGCATAATCGTACTTACATAGCAGCCCTTTTCCACTGAACGTTAGCTCCTCAGCACAGCAAATTACCTTAGGTGTAGACTGAACAAATTAATGTCTAACAGTTGATATAACTCACTAGTATGCTAATCTTGGTTCTTTAGTATGCCATCTCTAATCATAAAGCCTTATATATTTTTATAACTGTTAAACACATTTTACAACATATTAAGAATAATTTTTGATCTGTATATCAGATAAAATTTATTTAAAATGCATTTTGGGACAAGAAAGGCTCAGGTGGCGTGCGAGTAACCCCTAGTGTAGTGTCATCAACAGCATATAGTGTATCGCGGTTGGCCGCGTTTGTTGAGATCAGTATGCTCTGTTTCGAGCACTAGAGTTTCAATCTGACATTAACTCATTTCAAACATGTTATAATGCAATCTAAACATCCCCAAATAGTTCATAAACACGATATGAAGCTTATGAAACTAATATCATACTCATTAAACACAATTTCATCATTTTTTATGCAACTGTACACATTATTTTGAAAATAAACAAAATAATGTAAAAACTATTTAACCTTGTTCTTTGTTAGAATTAAAGCATAAATTCATGATGAAATAGGTTCTATAAACTGAAATTGTATGTTGTTTATGGTTATTTTAACTTGGATCATAGTATGCCCGCATAATTCTCACTCAAACAAGCACATAAACAAAGTTACTCTGGCTGAAACTTGCTACTAGACTTTAAGCATAATTTTGATCATAAATCCAAGTTTTAAGAGCATCAAATTGTACGTTTAAGTCATTAAAATCAAATCTAACCTTGGCTTGATCAATTGGATTGACTTAGCAGCTCTAAATCGTTGATCCTTAACCTCTGTTATTGCTAAAGTTTATGTATGTTACTCTGTGTTTGAAGGCAATATGTGGTTGTCTATGTGAAAGGAAAGCAGACGTGCATAAGGGAAAGAAAAGGAGTAATGGTGTCAGAGTGTTTTTCTGATTGTATTGAGTGAGGAAGGGAATGAGTGATGAAGCTTGAGAGACACGTGGATGAGAAAGAGGGAGTGCATCTGAGGCTTTTCTCTACACTATGATCCTGAGATCAAAGCAGTTTCAAGGAGAAACTACATTCAGCTTACAGTTTTAACAAAATAGGTTTCAAGGCTATCTGTGAGTGGGGCTTTATGTGGGAAGGTCTCCAGGCTGATTTCTGAGTTTCCAAGTTCGTGAGTTTTGAATTTCAAATTCAAAGCTACACCTCACATGTTCTTTGTCTGATCGGGGAAATGGGATGTCCTGAGTATGATATAGGGACCTATTGGTTTTGGAAAATGTTTTGTTCCATTAAATAAAATAAATTACCAAAATTGTTAAAAATAAGTTAACAAAATAATTAAAATGAAATTAAATGAGAAAATAACACCAAATTGGTTAAATTAAGCATAATTTATAATTAGGCATACTAATTCACCAATTTGCACACTAATTATGTTTAATAAATTTTTTGAACATTACATTATCTCTTATGCGCATTTGGAATCCCATAGATTTTGATAAGATAGAGTGCTTATCATTATTTTAGACATCTTCAATTCAAATAATAGGCACGATTTCATGATTTACTTTTTTTTTAGTATTATTTGATAAACGTGTTTTCGGTATATCATCGAGACTAAAAAGGTCAAGATCCACTTGGACCTTTTTAAGCCCAAAGACCAACTTTTTTCAGTGACCTAGCAACAGGAGACATAACCTATACTTTAAAAACTTAAATCTCCGGTGGATGAGAAAGAACCATTTAGCAATTGCCATCATGGTTTTGTTACCATCACTAGTGGTTGACACTTATTAATTTACTTATTATTCTGTATATATTTTATTTTTCAATTACAAGATTACTGTTAGATGTGTATGCACTAAGGAGTAAACATGTAATATGTTTCTGTAGACAATTTTATCAATAAAGAATTTATTTATTATTTATATACCAAATCTTGTCCTCTTTACGTTTATATTTGTTGAATGTATGTTAAGCAAACAAAAGTCTGAGACTGTTGGTCTAAACCTTTAAGAATTAGGCATATGATGGATAGATTATTCGAAAGACATGATTCTTAAGGTGACAGTCTAAATCATAAAAGTGGCAATCGAAGGAATAAAGTTGGGCGCTTTATTCATGTAAAGATTGTTACGTTGTCTATATCCCTATTGGTAAATAGTTTGTCTTGACCATCGGAGGTGAACTCTATAAATAGAAACATTAGCATATTGTCATAAGTAACGATGTGTTGGATCAGGGCATAAAGTGAATTGATTTAGATTAATAATTTTGTCTCGTCAAATCGATTCACTTTAGACAATCATTTGTATTGTATCTTAATCTTGAGATGAATAGTGGGCTAGTTGTCTTGACTTGTATCTTTTGATGTGCCAAAGGGTGACACCTACCTTTTAATAGTAGTATACATGCCAGTACATTAGAGGCATGACCTATGATTGTTAGACATGTATTGTCTAAGGAGTAAAAATGTAATAAGTTTTTGAAGACATTTTTATCAATAAAGAATTTATGCCCTATTTATATACCAAATCTTGTCTTCTTTACGTTTATATTTGTTGAATGTATGTTAAGCAAACAATAGTATGAGACTATCGGTCTAAACCTTAAGAATTGGGCATATGATGGACGGATTATGCAGAAGACACGATGCTTAAGGTGATGATCTAAATCATACGATCCGCAATCGAGGGAATAGAGTTGGGCGCTTTATTCATGCAAAGATTGTTATGTTGTCTATATCCCTTTAGGGAGATGGTTTGTCTTAACCATCGGAGGTGGACTCTGTAAATAGAAACATTGACATATTGTCATAGGTGACGATATGCTGGATCGGGGCATAAAGTGAATTAATTTAGATTAATAATTCTGTCTCGGCAAATCGATTCACTTTAGACAATCATTTGTGTTGTATCTTAATCCTGAGATGAATAGTGGGCCCATTGTCTTGACTTGTGTCTTTTGATGTACCAATGGGTGACACCCACATCTTAATAGTGGTATGTATGCCGGTATGTTGGAGGCATGACTCTTGATGGCGTAGACTTGTTATTCATAGATATGGAACTCATAGCTCCTCTTTAGGAGTAATGATATCCTCTTATATGCGTTATCCTGTAATTGGAAAACTAGAGCGTTCAACCATTTGGATATATAGGTGTAACCAAATGGTATACTGTCTTTGGATGGTAAGTTTTCTAATGGTGAGATAATAGAACGTAAGATAAAAATAATCGGAAAGGTAAGACAGAACTTGTCCTTAAGCCAATTATGGACTATCATATGGGGATACGATACACTATGATATGTCATTGAGACTTAGCTATATGAGCTTCGTAATTCTATGTAGTTCGAGAGTGCAGCTCCAAGCTTATAGCGAAGTAGCGTTGGAGTTGAAAATTATGAAATGTATATCTGAGATATTGGGTTTCGTGATTATCGGGAGCTTGAACGATGTAGGTCCATTTGGTTCCCTTTGCTAGCTCACAACATCCTGTAACGACACAACGTGTTTTTTCTATAATTGGTGACTTATGTCGAATTTATTAGATTGTTTAAAATTTGAAAGAATTAAATAATTCATGTCTGTTTATCGGTTGAATTAATTTTGTAACAAAATTAATTTAAGATAAACTTGTTGAATTATTGGGATCGGATAATTCTTGTTTGTTTATCGGTTGGTTTAATTTTTGATAAATTAGATCAGGATAAACTTGAAGAATTATTGGGAATTGATTTATTTTCTTAGAGATTATCTAGATAAAGTTGTTTTGACCAGATAACTTATCTATTGAGTTATTTGAATTAAAACTGAGAATTTATCATATAGAATCTCGGGTGGAAAATAAAAGATTTGCGAGATTTTTTATTCGGCAGTTCGGCCTGCCGATGGACGTGTTCAGCCAGCCGATGGGGCCTGTTCAGCCTGCCGATCAAGTTGTTTGGTCTGCTGATCAACGAAGGATAAGATCACACGTTTCCACGTGGATCTTATCAGATATTGGTCTGAATTTGATTCTGATCCAAATTTTGAGATCTAATCTGATGAGGACTGACCCTAGGACCATCCTTTATAAAAAGGTAGTGCTTCTCATAAGTTACTTAGATTAATTGAGAGATTACAAGTGATACTCTGCTAAGTGAGAATATGAAAAACTCCCTAAGAGTTTTTGTTCACAAATCACGAACACTTGCTTTGGGTTCTCTCGATTGGTTGGAAGGAGAGTCACCGGTGGAAGAGCTATACGTGTGAGCCCACACTCACTCCGGTCGTGGACAGAGAATAGCAAAGAAGACCAGTTGGTTGAGGCTCTTCTGGAACGTTATTTCTCTTCACAGATTGCGGAGGTTCTTCGGCACACAAAGGTTAGTAAGATCTGGTTAATTTATACATATAGCATGTCAAACTTGTGTTTTGAAAATTACTCTGATATAAAATTTTTAAAATTCCACTGCGCACTCTTTTTCCAACTATTGGTATCAGAGCCACGATTTTTACATAAATTTACAAGTTTGTGATCATGTTATATGTATAAATTTTATGATCTTAATCTCTCCTATGCTTGAATTTAATTTTATATAAAGTTGGCACTCTAGGTTTTTATATATTATATATGTTATCATGGATTATATGGTGAATGTTTATTAATTAATTATGGTTGATTAAATCGTTATTTAATTATTTATTAATTAATTAATTTATACCAGTTATGGTTCCTTAGAGGTTAGAATGTGTATCTAGTTTTTTCATGTAATTAGATGACAGACTATCATCACTGTCTAGGAATTATTATTTATTTTTAAGTTTGTAAGAATTTTATAATTAAATAATTATTCCGAGAAGACGGATTTAGAAGATTAATAATGATGCTCCTAGGTATTTCCTGAGTCTTTAATTTTATGTTTTTGAATTGTTGAAAATAAAATTGATGAATTGCATTAAAAAATTGTATTTTTTGGAATGGAGATTTTTACTCGGTCGGCATGCCGAACCTCACAGTTCGGCAGGCCGATGGTCACAAATCGACAGGCCGGACGTGTAGTTCAGTAGGCTGTCAGTGGGGCAAAAATCGACTGGCTCTACCGACAGGCCGAACTTCTGGTTCGGCAGGCCAAACTTTCATGGGTCGACAGGCTGATGGAGCATGACTGGTAGGTCGATGGAGCATGACTGGCAGGTCTATCACCCAAATCGACCTGCCGACCGAGAGCCAAAAAAAAATTCTTAGAAAAGGTGTATTTTTTTATGTAGTTTTAACTTTGTTTTTGGGACAATTCTAAGAAACAATAAATTTGGATATGACCGGAAAGATGAAGTGTTCAATTCATACGGGATTGAAGACTTGAAGATGGAATTACATGAAAAAGGATACAGCTTGAGGATTCAGGGATGAAGAATCGATAATATGTCTCGATTATTCTCTTGTAATCTTAGTTTTCTATTCTCTAGGGTGGAGCCATAATATTATGGTTATATATTATTTTTTGCTTATAGCTTTGCTTGATTGCTTTGCTTGTCTATATTATAATATGATTTGCCATATATATTGATAACATGTCATATAGAATAGGAAGTGCCACTCATATTAAAATTGTTCATGCATGATCTTAAAATAAAACCTTGATTTCAAAAGATTGAGTGGGAGAAGGTTTTCGAAGAGAGAACCTAAGGCCTCCATCGTTGGTTCATAGGCAGAACATGGTGGTCCCAACCCCTAAGAAGGGATTTCTATCATGTACCAGATTGGATCTCTGAGAGGATAGGTATTTTAGCATGATTTATGGTTGCACACCCCTAGGTGGTGATTATAAAACATGGATAAAATATTGAAACGATGGTTATACACTCACATTAATTTTATTATTAACCTCCCCTAGGAGCTCTGTTAATAAAAGTAATGGCCAACGAAACGATTATTAATATATGCTGGATCATACGGGTCCTAGATAGCATATATTAATCAGTAGGGGATCCGTGTTCCTAATTGAATTTGGCATGACTCCCCTAGGAGCTTGTTGAATTATGAGTTAGGAATTATCATTGTGAGGTTATGATATTTTCAAGGTTTTGACACATAAACACATTTGTATGATTTTTACATGATTGTGTTATCTTACTAAATTATTATTATATGTTTGTTTATGTTTAGTATATGATTCTTTATTGTAGATTAAAAATGTCTAAAAACGTTTTATCATCAATACTTGACAAAAACCTATTAACCGGTGAGAACTATAACGATTGGAAACGGTACCTGGATATTGTCTTGTCCTTTGAGAAACTGAAATATGTACTGACAACCCCTTATCCTCCTTAGCCTACAGAAAACTCAAGTAATGAGCAATTCCAAGCGTATGATCACTGGAAAGATGCTAATGATCAGGCCTGCTGCTATGTTATGGCTAGCATGAACAACGTGATGTAGGCTCAATATGAGGATTATGAGACAACGAAACAGGTCTTGGATAATCTTGAGGATATGTTTGGAGGCCAAGCCATAACAAAGCGGTAGGGCACTTCAGAAACTCTTAAACTGTAGACAGAGGCCAGAGACATCTGTGAAGGAGCACATGATGTTGGTCATGGGTTACCTCGCTAAGGCTCAAACCAATGGAGCCAACATCGATGCTGAAACTCAGTTGACTATAGTTTTTGAGACTCTATCTAAGGAATTTATTCCATTTAGAGCTACTTTTAATTTAAGCAATAGACAGGATATGACCTTGACGGAATTGATGAAACAGTTACAGGAGTTCAAACTGCTGATCAGGAAGTCTCCTGCAGGTGGTGAGGCCAACATGGTAGCTGCTTTTGGTTCCAATCCTAACTCTGGGAATGGAAAGAAGCAACGGGCCAAGAACAAGAAGTCTTCTATTCCTGCTAGCACCAAGAGCAAGAAGAAGAAGAAAAAGAACCCAAAGAAACTTAAGTGCTTCTTCGGGAAGGTCAGGCATATCAAGAAGCATTGCAAGGATTTCCTTTCCAAAGGAGATAGGTGTGATCTTTTGTATTTAGAAACTTGTTTGGTTGAGAAATCCAGTGACATCTGGGTCATAGATTCTTGTGCAACTAATCATGTTTGTGTTTCTCTGCAGGGGTTCAAAGAAACGAGAAGTCTGCTGCATGAAGACTTCACGCTTCGAATGGGCGATGGATTCTTGGTCTCAGCAGAAGCAGTGGGAGACGTCCATCTTTATTTTGATAGTTATAGGAGTTTATTTTTGCAAGATTGTTTTTATGTTCCTAAATTTATAAGGAATTTAATTTCTGTAGCTTGTTTATTTAAAGATTCCTACTTGGTTTCTTTTATTGATAAAATGGTGATTCGTAAAAATAAATCTTTTATCTGTTCTAAATGGATGCAAAATAATCTATATTTTATCAAACCTAAGATGGGCTTATTGCTTAATGCTGAGATGAATGACAATAACTCTAAAAGACTTAAAACTTCTCACTCTAATAAGACTTATCTTTGGCATTTGCGCCTTGGTCATATTAACTAGAATAGGATTCAAAGGTTGGTAAGGGATGGACCTTTAAGTCACTTAAAGGTGAAATCTATACCTCAATGTGACTCTTATTTGGAGAACAAAATGACCAAAAGACCATTTGGGTCTAAGGGCAATAGGGTCGAATGGGTTCTAGAACTTATGCATAGTGATGTTTGCGGACCGATGAACATCCGGGCACGAGGAGGGTATGAGTACTTCATCACTTTTATTGACGATTACTCAAGATATGGGTATGTGTACCTGATGCACCACAAAAGCAAAACTTTTGATAGGTTTAGGGAGTTTCGGGCTGAAGTGGAAAAGCAATTGGGATGACCCATAAAGGCACTTCGATAGGATTGAGGTGGGGAATACCTTTCTGATGAGTTCTTAGAACACTTATTAGAGAATGGGATTTTATCCCATTTGACTGCGCCGGGCACTCCGCAGCAGAATGGCGTAGCGGAGAGAAGAAATAAGACTTTGTTGGACATGAGTAGGTCCATAATAAGTTATTCATCATTGCTTTTATCTTTTTTGGGATATACACTGCAAACCGTATGTTATCTTTTGAATAATATGCCTTCAAAATCGGTCCCTAAAACTCCTCACGAGTTGTGGTCGAGTAGGAAGACATCCTTAAGCCATATTCGCATATGGGGATGTCCGGCTCATGTCCTGTTTAAGGATTCAAAAAAATTGGAAGCACGTTCGAAAGTTTACGTGTTTATAGGATTTCCAAAAGGGACTAAAGGGGGCTATTTTTATAACCCAAAGGAAAATAAAGTCATGGTTTCAACTAATGCAACTTTCCTTGAGGAGAGTTACATGAACGACTTTAAACCTCGAAGCAAAGTGGTGCTTGAGGAGTTAAGGAGTGATCCGATCACTTCGGAGGTTCTGAATGAAACCGTTCCGATCAGTGTAGAAAAACCAAACAAACCTGAACAACAACCTCAGCGGCTTCGATGTAGTAGGAGGATCAGGTGTCAACCTGAGAGGTATATGTTCAATGGGGAGGTCTTCTTGGCTGAACCAGATGAATATGACAGGGATCCTTATACTTACGCAGAAGCTATGGAGGATGTTGATTCAAAACTCTGGACAAAGGCCATGAACATAGAGATGAAGTCTATGGACACTAATCAGGTCTGAGAGCTTGTAGATCTTCCCGAAGGGGTAAAACCCATAAGGTGTAAGTGGATCTACAAGAGGAAAAGAGGAGTAGATGAAAAGGTCGAAACCTTTAAGGCTAGACTAGTAGCTTAGGGTTATACGCAAAAGGAAAGAATCGATTATGAGGAAACCTTTTCGCCTGTAGCCATGTTTAAGTCCATCCAGATTCTCTTGTCCATAGCTATCACTCTCGACTACAAGATTTGACAGATGGATGTCAAGACGGCTTTTTTGAATGGCTATCTTCATGAGTCCATTTATATGGAGCAACCAAATGGGTTCAAGGTCACGGGTCAAGAGGGTAAGGTTTGTAAGCTGCTGAAGTCAATTTATGGACTTAAACAGCCTTGTCGTTCTTGGAACATAAGATTTCATTAGGTGATCAAGACTTATGGGTTCTCACAAAATATGGATGAACCATGTGTTTACAAACACATTAAGGATGGGAAGGTAGTTTTTTTACTACTCTATGTAGATGACATTCTGCTAATTGGCAATGACGTTGGGGCATTGTCATCGGTCAAATTATGGTTGACCAAGCAGTTTGACATGAAGAACTTGGGTGAGGCTAATTTTTTTCTCGGTATCCAGATCTTTCAGGATAGGAAGAACAAAATGATAGCTTTGTCCTAGGCCGGCTCCATAGATAAAATTCTTAGGAGATTTGCAATATAGGATTCCAAGAAAGGTAGGCAACCATCTAGGTCTGGAATTCCTCTTTCTAAGAAAGACTCTCCAAAGTCTTATGAAGAAAGAGAATACATGAAGAAGGTGCCTTATGCTTCGGTAGTGGGTAGTCTCATGTATGCCATGCTTTGCACACGACCGAATATTAGCTATGCGGTTGGGATTGTAAGTCGATTTTAGGTGGATCCAGGACCAAACCATTGGGTTGCGGTAAAGCATATTTTCAAGTACCTAACAAGAACTCGAGGGTATATGCTTGTATATTCGGGTGAGGACCTGAATCCTTTAGGATATACTGATTCAGATTTTCAATCCTGTATGGATTATAGGAAATTGACTTCAGGTTTTGTGTTTACTCTGGGCGGCGGTGCCAATAGTTGGAGAAGTGCTAAGCAAGATTGCACTTCAGATTCAACAATGGAAGCCGAGTATGTGGCAGCTAGTGATGCTTCGAAAGAAGCAGTGTGGCTCCACAAGTTCCTTGGGGATCTTGAGGTTGTTCCTGGTATGGATGAGGCAGTATCATTGTACTATGATAACAGTGCGGCGACAACTAATGCTAAGGAACCAAGATTTCACAAGAAGAGTAAGCATATTGATCGGAAGTGTCATGTGATAAAGGACTTCGTTAAGGGTGGGCATGTTACGGTGTGCAAGATCACGTCAAAGGACAATTTAGCTGATCCATTTACAAAGACACTTACTGAGAGAGTCTTCGAGAGGCATGAGAAAGCTATGGGGATGCGAGATTTGTCATATTTACTCACTTAGTGCAAGTGGGAGATTGTTGGACATGTATGCCCTAAGGAGTAAAAATGTAATAAGTTTTTGGAGACATTTTTATCAATAAAGAATTTATTCATTAGTTATATACCAAATCTTATCCTTTTTACATTCATATTTGATGAATGTATGTTAAGCAAACAATAGTCTAAGACTGTCGGTCTAAACCTTAAGAATTAGGCATCTGATGGATGGATTATGTGGAAGACACGATTCTTAAGGTGATTGTTTAAATCATATGATCCACAATCGAGGGAATAAAGTTGGGCGCTTTATTCATGCAAAGATTGTTATGTTGTTTATATCCCTTTAGGGAGATGGTTTGTCTTGACCATCGGAGGTGGACTCCGTGAATAGAAACATTGGCACGTTTTTATAGGTGACGATGTGTTGGATCAGGATATAAAGTGAATTGATTTAGATTAATAATTCTGTCTTGGCAAATTGATTCACTTTAGACAATCATTTGTGTTGTATCTTAATCTTGAGATGAATAGTGGGCCCCTTATCTTGACTTGTGTCTTTTGATGTACCAATGGGTGACACTCACATCTTAATAGTGGTATACATGCCAGTACATTGGAGGCATGACTCTTGATGGCGTAGACTTGTTATTCATAGATATGGAATCCGTGGCTCCTCTTTAGGAGTAATGATATCCTCTTATATGCGTTATCCTATAATTGGAAAACTAGAGCGCTCAACCATTTGGATATATTGGTTTAACCGAATGGTATACTGTCTTTGAATGGTAAGTTTTCCAATGGTGAGATAATAGAACGTAAGATAAAAATAATCGGGAAGGTAAGATAGAACTTTTCCTTAAGCCGATATGGACTATTATATGGGGATACGATACACTATGATATGTCATGGAGACTTAGATATATAAGCTTCGTAATTCTATGTAGTTCGAGAGTAAAGCTCCAAGCTTTTAGTGGAGTAGCGTTGGAGTTGATAATTATGAAATGTATATATGGGATATTGGGTTTCATGATTATCGAGAGCTTGAACGATGTAGGTCCATTTGGTCCCCTTTGCTAGCTCACAACATCCTGTAACGACACAACATGTTTTTTCAATAATTGGTAACTTATGTCGGATTTATTAGATTGGTTAAAATTTGGAAGAATTAAATAATTCATGTCTGTTTATCGGTTGAATTAATTTTGTAATAAAATTAATTCAAGATAAACTTGTTGAATTATTGAGATCGGATAATTCTTGTTTGTTTATCGGTTGATTTAATTTTTGATAAATTAGATCAGGATAAACTTGAAGAATTATTGAAAATTGGTTTATTTTCTTAGAGATTATCTAGATAAAGTTTTTTTGATCAGATAACTTATCTATTGAGTTATTTGAATTAAAACTGAGACTTTATCCTATAGAATCTCAGGTGGAAAATAAAAGATTTGCAAGATTTTTTATTTGACAGTTTGGCCTGCCGATGGACGTGTTCGGCCGGCCGATGGGGCCTATTCGGCCTTCCATTCAAGTGGTTCGGCCTGTAGATCAGCGAAGGATAAGATCACGCGTTTCCACACAAATCTTATCAGATATTGATTCGAATTTGATTCTGATCCAAATTTTGAGACCTAATCTGATGAGGACTGACCTTAGGACTAACCTCTATAAATAGAGAGTGATTCTCACAAGTTACTTAGATCAATTGAGAGATTTAGAGTGAAACTCTGCTAAGTGAGAATCTGAAAAACTCCCTAAGTGCTTTGGTTCGTAAATCACGAACACTTGCTTTGGGTTCTCTCGATTGGTTGGAAGGAGAGTCACCGGTGGAAGAGCTGTACGTGTGAGCCCACACTCACTCCGATGGTGGACAAAGAATAGCAAAGAAGACCAGTTGGTTGAGGCTCTTTTGGAATGTTATTTCTCTTCACAGATTACAGAGGTTCTTCGGCACACAAAGGTTAGTAAGATCTGGTTAATTTATACATATAGCATGTCAAACTTGTGTTTTAGAAATTACTCTAATATAAAATTTTAAAAATTACGCTGCACACTCTTTTTCCAACAATGATAGCGTAGAGCTGTTATTCATAGATATAGAATCTATAGCTCCTTTTTAGGAGTAGTGATATGCTCTTATATGCGTTATCCTATAATT
This sequence comes from Artocarpus heterophyllus, assembly GCA_025403435.1. Lineage (NCBI taxonomy): Eukaryota > Viridiplantae > Streptophyta > Magnoliopsida > Rosales > Moraceae > Artocarpus > Artocarpus heterophyllus. The sequence goes on from CM046347.1 coordinate 34,309,642, forward strand.
GAAAAACTGAAGCGCTCAACCATTTGGACACATAGGTGTAACTAAATGGTATACCTTCTTTGGATGGTAAGTTTTTCGATGGTGAGATAATAGAATGTAAGATAAAAATAATTGAAAAGGTAAGACAGAACTTGTCCTAAAGCCGATTGTGGATAATCTTATGGGGATACGATACACTATGATATGTCATGGAGACTTAACTATACGGGCTTCATAATTCTATATAGTTTAGAGAGTGTAGCTCTAAGCTTTTAGTAGAGTAGTGTTGGAGTTGAAAATTATAAAATGTATATCTGGGATTTTGGGTTTCATAATTATCAGGAGCTTGAACTATATAGGTCCATCAGGTCCCTTTTGCCAACTCACAAAAATCCTGTAACGATATGGCATATTTTTTCAATAATTGGTGACTTATGTCAAATTTATCAGATTGGCTGAAATTTGAAAAAATAAAATAATTTATGTCTGTTTATCAATTGAATTAATTTTGTGATAAAATTGATTCAAGATAAACTTGTTGAATTATCAAGATTAGATAATTCATGCCTATTTATTGGTTAGATTAATTTTGAATTAATTCAAGATAAACTTGTTAAATTATCAGGAATTCATTTATTTTCCTAGAGATTATCTAGATAAAGTTATTTTAATTAAATATTTTTTCTATTGGGTTATTTGAACTAAAACTAAGACTTTATCTTATAGAATCTCAGGTGGAAAAAAAAAAGATTTGCTAAGATTTTTATCGACAATTCAGCATGCCGATCCTCACGTTCGACCTACTGATGGGGCAAGTTTGGGATGCCGGTTAGATAGATCGGCATGCCGACTGTGCGATAAAAAGATCATGCTTTTTCACGTGGATTTTATCAAATATTGATCCGAATTTGATTCTGATTCAAATTTTTAGGCATTATCTGATAAGGACTGACTCCTGGGCCCAATCCTCTATAGAAAGGGAATGAGTCTCATTATTATTTAGATCAGTTAAGAGATTAAGACTGAAACTCTGATAGTGAGATTCTAAAACTCCCTAAGAGCTCTTGTTCACAAATCACGAACATTAGCTTTGGGTTCTCTCAATTGGTTGGAACAAGAGTCGCCTGGTGGAAAAGCTACACGTGTGAGCCCACACTTACTCTAATTCGTGGATGGAGAATAGCAAAGAAGGCTAGTTCGTTGAGGTCCTTCTAAAATGTTACTTCTCTTCATTGATCAGGAAACTTTTCGGCATTTACAAGATTAGTAAGAATTGGTTAATTTATGCATATAGCGTATCAAACTTGTGTTTTGAAAATACTCTGATTTATAAAAAAATTTTAAATTCTACTGCGTACTATTTTTTCAACAATTGGTATTAGAGCCAGGTTTTTACATAAATTTAGGAGTTTGTGACCATGCTATTTGTGTAAATTATGTGATCTTGATCTCTTCTATGCTTGAATTAAATTTTATAAAGAGTTGGCACTCTAGGTTTCTATATAATCTTATATGTTGTCATAGATTATATGGTGAATGCTTATTAATTAATTATGGTTGATTCAATTATTATTTAATTATTAATTAATTAATTAATACCGTTTGTGGTTCCTTAGAGGTTAGAATGTATATCTAGGCTTTTCATGTAATTAGATGGTAGACTATTATCTTCGTCTAGGAATTATTATTTAATTTTAAATTTGTAAGAATTTTGTAATTAAATCATCATTCGGAGAAGACGCATCTAGAAGACGGATGATGGCTTTCCTAGATATTTCCTGAGTCTCTAATTTTATGTTTTGAATTGTTAAAAATAAAATTGATGAATTGCATTAAAAATTATATTTTCTAGAAATAGTGATTTTTGCTCGGTCGGCATGCCAAACCCTCCAATTCGGTAGGCTGATGGTTGGAAATCGGCAAGTCAGACGTGAGGTTCGACAGGCCATCAGCGGGGCAGAAATCAAGTGGCTATGGCGGCGGGCCAAACTTCGGGTACGACAGGCCAATTAGTCATGAACCGGCAAGCCGATCTATGAAGATCGGCAGACCAATGGGTCATGACCGGTTACCAGAAGAGAGCTAGAAATTTTTCTAGAAAAAGTACAATTTTAATTTTATTTTTGGGACAATTCTGAGAAACATTAAAATATGGATATGACCAGAAATTTAAAGTATTCGATTCATATAGGGATTGAAGACTTGAAGATGGGCATTATATGAAGAAGGATATAGCTTGAGGATTCAAGAAAGAAGAATTGAAAAAATGTTTCGATTATTCTCTTGTAATATTTGTTTTCTATTCTCTAGGGTGAAACTATAATATTACGATTATTTATTATTATGTTGCTTGTAGCTTTGCTTGATTGCTTTGCTTGTCTGTATTATAATATGATTTGATGTGTATATTGATAACACACCATATAGAATAGGGAGTGCTGCTCATTTAAAATTGTTCATGCATGTCTTTTAAAATAAAACCTTGATTTCAAAAGATTGAGTGGGAAAAGGTTTTCGAAGAAAGGACCAAAGGCCTCCATCATTGGTCCATAGGAAGAACATGGTGGTCCTGACCCCTAGGAAGGGATTTCAATCATGTACTAGATTGGATCTCTAAGAGGATAAGAAATTTTAGCATGATTTATGGATGCACACTGTTGCAAAAAATCTGCAAGTGCATAGAATCATAGACAAGTAATAAAGAGTGAGTAGAGTATCGTTCCCACGAGAATTACATTAATCTAGCTAAGTACCAAAATTGGTTAACTCTAAAATTATTTGAACAATCAAATAAAAAATAGAAAAATAACAAAACAAAAAAATATAAATGAACATCTAAACAATAAAAAACTAGGGCATCCGATTTTACCTAAGTTAATCCTATTCGAATTATCGAATTTAATCAACTGATGTTTACTCTTATGCCGATAACAAATTTCTCTTAGGTAGTCATTAATCTTTCTCAAGCATTAATAATTTATCCTAGTTAGCAAATTTTCTATATCTCTATGGAAACTCTATACTTACCAAGAATCATTCAAAACAAGAAATTCATAGTGTTACACAAGTCTCATAGATATCTCTATCCTATGATGATCTCATGGTATTCAATCATTGTCTAATTTAGTTATCGCTTCTCAGCCTCAAATTAAATCACAAATCATGCAGAAGGTGTGCAAACTTTTACAAGCATCAAGATTAGATTAAACACTCAGCATAGATAATGAACAAACATCGAATTGAATTAAATTAAATAAAAGTGAACATTCACAATCTAACTACATTGTAGCCCAAGAAAAAGGGAAATTAGTTCCTAATAAAACCAAAAACAATCCTAAATAATGTCTTAAACATGATGATTAAAGGAAAAGAACTATGTTTGGATGAGAAGATGATTTCCGTCTTCGGGTTGCATTGTTCTTTTTCTCTAAAGCAGTGAGTTCTCTCCTCTTGTTTGTAGTTTTTCCCTGTTAAATTCATGCTCCAACCCTTCATAATGTTCTATTTATAAGCTAGGGTTTGAAAGGGCAATTTTGGAATGAAATTACACTAGAATTTGAATTGGGATAGCAATGATGCCTAAGCTCGATTTTCTGACGCTTAGGCTTCGTAATGGCTCCTAGGCACCAGGATTGTAGCGCTTGGGTGCTACAAAGGCCTATAGAGATATTTTTGAACTAGCACCTAGGCACTATTACTGGGAAGCCTAGGCTTCAAAGTAGCACCTAGGCGCCAGGATTGTAGCGCCTAGGCGCCACACTGGTCCTTCCAAATGGCGCCTAGGCGATATGCTCTCGGGTTTTTTGTGTGAGACTTCATCTACAAAAATGCCTAGGCACCTATAAGCTGGCATATAGGCTCCATTTTCTCCTCGAGTCTAGTTTCGCTCATTTTCGATCCGTTTTGCTCCGCACTTTGCCAATATGCATCTTTTTCCTCAAAACCTACAAAAGAACATAAAACACTATCGAATTCTTATAAATTGCTCAAAACTAACGTAAATATTAAGGAAAATCATCTAATTAATTAGCTTAAAACTAACTTATGAAATACCCCTAAACTTAAGATTTTGCTAGTCCTCGAGCAAAAGACACAAACGAAAAAAACAAAGAACAAGATAAAAAGACGGGACTGTCACTAACACACGATATAGTTCGAGCATCAATTTAATTTTTTATCATACTTGGCCTCAAAGATTGCATAAAGTTTATGACTCAAAGGAAACTCTAACCATTGTGATCATGGAAAAAAAATCAATTTAAATCTCAAGTTTACCATACTTATAATTCCTTGAGTGTGTGTGTATGATGCCTCTAGCACTTATGTACCTTCACTCGGATTATCTTATGTTAACAAGCTTATTATGAAAGATCTCTAGATTAGTAAAATTTATGAACTCCATAGGCCTATCTTTGAAACCCACTCTCCACTAATGTAGACTATCGCAACATCAAAGATTATTAGGACTATATTCGGCTTGTAATGTGTGGCTAAGGTAAATAAGAGAGATAAATGATATAATGTGGCTCAAAATTCACCCATAAACACACAATTTGTCTCAGGATCTCATGAGAACATCATTTCTTCTTTTTAAGTAGACCCCCAAACTTATGTTGCACTTTCAGTACACCCCCAAACTTATGTTGCACTCTCTTTGTCATTCATATTTATTTTTTGTATGTTTTTTTTTCTTTTTCTTTTTTTTATTTTTTTCTTTTCTTCTTTTTTTTTCTTTTTTTATTTTCTTTTTTTCTTTTTTTTTGTTTTACAATGAATAAACATGAATACATACTCCCTTGATAACAATATTCAAAACTCCACCCATGAATGAATAATAGGATAACATATTTCCTTGATAAGTTCTTCAAAACTCTACCCATCCTCTCGTAATGCCAACTACCTTCAAATAATTTCCTTAACAAACTAGTCATATTTATGGGTGAGGGACTAAGTAGGATAAAATATTCAAAGGCTAGGTTGATTATGTGGGTAACAAAGAAAATGGCTACTAAGGCTCAACGGGGTAAGTAGTGATTAAATGATGTCAATGGTAGGCTTGAAAGGCTCAAACAGTCCAAAAATGGCCTAAATCATATCCCTAATATTGTGTAGCCTAGGATTTTACCTTGAGTGGCTATCAAATAGGTTCTAGCGTTCACTTGAGATCAAAAATATCACTTAATTAACATAAAATTCCTCTAAGTGTAGAATACTTAAGTGATCAAGGCGTGAGTGCTTAAAGTGCTCAAAGAATCATAGCATGGCAAACAAATCACAAGAAAAACAAGGACAGACCAACAATAATTATTATCCCCTAAAAGTCATATTCAATTTCAACCATCATCTTATCATTGGCCTCCTATGATTCAAGTTAAACAGTGCTCAAACGACATAACTTTACTATCCTAATTATTATCAAATGTAAAGAAAAAAAAAACCTAAACTAAAATCTAATTAAACCATAATGACTGATTGACACAAAAAAAAAATAAAGCAACACACCACCCCCAAACTTGAACAATATATTGTCCTCCATGTAAAAAGAAAACAAAAATGAGAAAGGAAAGAACACTCCCTAAGCTGAAGGTTGCGGTAGCCTATTCCTCCTTGTCCTTATTCTCTTCATTATCTTCATTGAAAGCAGAGACTATGGGAAAGTTGTCCAAGTATATGTTTAGATGCATGGCCATGTGGTTCATCATCTGTGCCAGGTTGCAAATATGGTTTCAGTTTTTGAATTTTTTTTCTTTTTAGCAAGCTGAGCGCCTTGATGTCCCCCAAAAACCTAGAATCGCCACAAACAAGACTTAAATCATGATTAAGTTGCAAAATAGACTAAAACTAAAAGAAACAACTAAGAAACTAAATAATATGATGCAAAACTAAAATAGAAAATGATAGAGAGCTTGGGTTGCCTCCCAAGAAGCGCTTGTTTTATAGTCATCAAACTGACTCTCAAAGAAGTGCTCGTCAAAGAGTGGCTTTTGCCCATAGTAAGTGTCAAATAACAGTATATACGGGTCTTGGTTATAGATGCTGTCAAGCTTGGTAAGATTTAGAAGTGATTCACACATAGCACCAACAACAGATGTCTTTAAATGATGTGCTTTTGATGGGAACTTCATTATTGGCTCGAGCTTGAATAAGGTGAGATGTTATGGTGGTGATGTCCATGGCCAACTCGAATCGGTTGGTGATCTATATATTGGAACCATTGATGAGCTTAAATCAATGGTCTTATGTACTTCTATATCTTCCAACGACCCTCGTGGCTTCTCCTCATATAGGAATTCCTCTAATAACCCTTCTATTTGCTCTTCCTTTTCCTTTTGGCTATCCATTAGCATGTTTGTGATTTAGTCTTCACAAAAGTCATAGTTTTGGATAGACTCCTCTTGATTTAGCAATTGTAGATCATTGTTGATCGAGCAAGAGCCTAACTCAGCAAATGGTTGAGCTAACACAACTTTAAAGGGTTCTTGTTCTTCATCTTGAGGTTCTATTTCTTCTAGAGACTCAAATCCTTGAGGTTTCACACAATCGTCATCAAACAAAACCACATCCTTTATCGTTTTATGGTCACCACAAGGCTTTGATATTGTAATTTCCTTCTCTAGATGACTCTCTAAATTTTTACTCTTTAAATGGATTTGTTCATCAAGATATTGCCTAGAGTTGGAAATTTCATGACTTCCTGTAAGAGTGGCCTTTAGACTGTCTAAAGCAACTTCCAAAGCTGTCTTCTCTTCTTGATATTGGCTACAGGACTGTTCCATCATGTTGGGGTGGATATTCCATGAAAGATTTCGATTCTTCTCCTAGTAGGAATTACGCATTGAAGAATTCAAATGCCAATGATGATTAAAGGCTGCCATATCCTCCAATAAGTAGTAAGCTTCATCAATGGTTCTTGAAAAGAAAGAATGACCATCGAAAACTACACCTTTTTCCACCCAATCTCTAGCTTCAAAATGCAATCCTTCAATAAATATTTGGAGGAGAACCCACTTTGGCAAGTTGTGATGTGGGTACCACTCAAGCATATCTTTGAATCGCTCCCAAGCCGCATAAAATGGTTCCATATGTTGTTGGGCAAAACTTGCAATGATATTTTGATGAAAAATCATGAAGTTCCTTGGGAAACAAATGACTTAAAAGAAAAAAATTAGAACAAATAAAAACAAAATAAAAAAATATATTCAAAGTAATTCTAGAGCTAATTGGTATCAATATGAACTAAATTAAACAGCAATCCCTGGCCATAGTGCCAAAAACTTGTTGCAAAAAATCTGAAGTGCACAAAATCGTAGACAAGTAATAAAGAGTGAATAGAGTATCGTTCCCACAAGGATTGCGTTAACCTAGCTAAGTATCGAAATTGGTTAACTCTAAAATTATTTGAACAATCAAACATAAAATAGAAAAATAACAAAACCAAAAAATATAAATGAAAATCTAAACAATAAAAGACTAGGGCATCTGATTTAACCTAAATTAATCCTAGTCAAATTATCTAATTTAATCAATTGATATTTACTCCTATACCGATAACGAATTTCTCTTAGGTAGTCATTAATCTTTCTCAAGCATTAATAATTTATCTCAGTTAGCAAATTTCTTACATCTCTGTGGAAACTCTAAACTTACCAAGAATCATTAAGAACAAGAAATTCATAGTGTTATACAAGTTTCATAGATATCTCTATTTATGATGATCTCATAGCATTTAATCATGGTTAATTTAGTTATCACTTCTCAGCCTCAAATTAAATCACAAATCATGCAAAAGGTGCGCAAACTTTTACAAGCATTAAGATTAGATTAAACACTCAGTATAGATAATGAACAAACATCAAATTGAATTAAATTAAATAAAAGTGAGCATTCATAATCCGACTATATCGTAGCCCCAGAAAAAGGGAAATTAGTTCCTAATGAAACCAAAAACAATCCTAAATAATGTCTTAAACATGATGATTGAAGAAAAAGAACTGTGTTTGGATCTGAAGATGATTTCTGTCTCCAGGTTGCACCGTTCTTCTTCTCCAAAGCAATGAGTTCTCTCCTCTTGTCTATAGTTTTTCCTTGTTAAAATTCGTGCTTCAACCCTTCATAATGTTCTATTTATAGGCTAAGGTTTGAACGGACAATTTTGGAATGAAATTACACTGGAATTTGAATTGGGATCGCATTGGTGCTTAGGCTTGATTTTTTGGGCGCCTAGGCTTCGTAATGGTGCTTAGGCGTTAGGATTGTAGCGCCTAGGCACTACAGAGGTCTGTAGAGATATTTTTGAATTAGCACCTAGGCCTTATTACTGTGGCGCCTAGGCTTCAAAGCAGTGTCTAGGCGCCAGGATTATAGCGCCTAGGCACCACACTGGTCCTTCCAAATGGCGCCTAGGCGCCCAAATTATGACACTTAGGTGCTATGCTCTCAAGTTTTCTGTGTTAGACTTCATCTGCAAGAGAGCCTAGGCGCCCATAAGCTGGCATCTAGGCTCCATTTTGTCCCGAAGTCTAGTTTCACTCATTTTTTGGTCCGTTTTGCCCCACACTTTGCCAATATGCATCTTTTTCCTCAAAACCTACAAAAGAACATAAAACACTATCAAATTCCTATAAATTGCTCAAAACTGACGAAAATATTAAGTAAAAATCATAAAATTAATTAGCCTAAAACTAACGTATCACACACCCCTAGGTGGTGATTATAAATCATGAATAAAATATTAAAATGATGGTTATACATGTTGGAAAAAGAGTACGCAATGGAATTTAAAAATTTTACATCAGAGTATTTTCCAAAACACAAGTTTGACATGCTATATGCGTAAATTAACTAGATCTTACTAACCTTTGAATGCCGAAGAACTCCCATAATCCGTGAAGATAAGTAATGTTCTAGAAGAGCCTCAACAACTAGTCTTCTTTGCTATTCTCTATCCACGACCAGAGTAAGTGTGGACTTACATGTACAGCTCTTCCACTAGGTAACTCTCCTTCCAACCAATCGAGAAAACCCAAAGCAGCTGTTTGTGATTTGTGAACAAAAGCTCTCAAGGAGTTTTCAGATTCTTACTAGCAGAGTATCACTCTTAATCTCTCAATTGATCTTTGTAACTCTTAAGACTTACTCCTTATTTACAAAGGTTGGTCCTAGGGTCAGTCCTTATCAGATTAGGTCTCAAAAAATCGAAACAGAATCAAGTTCAGATCAATATCTGATAAGATCTGCATGGAAACGGGTAATCTTATCCTTCAGCTTGTCGATAGGCTGAACAGGCCCCATCGATAGGCGAAACACGTGGATCGACAGGCCAAACTATCGATAAAAAATCTCCGCGAATCTTTTATTTTTCACCCAAGAATCTATAGGATAAAGTCTCAGTTTTAATTCAAATAACCCAATAGAGAAGTTATCTAATCAAAACAACTTTATCTAGATAATCTCTAAGAAAATAAATGAATTCCCAATAATTCTACAAGTTTATCTTGATCTAATTTATCCAAAATCAAGTCAACCGATAAGCAAACAAGAATTATCTGATCCTTATAATTCAACAAGTTTATCTTGAATTAATTTTTATTCAACCGATAAACAGACATGAATTATTTAATTCTTTCAAATTTTAACCAATCTAATAAATCCAACATAAGTTACCAATTATTGGAAAAGCACGTCGTGTCGTTACATGATATTGTGAGCTAGCAAATTGGACCAAATGGAGCTATATAGTTCAAGCTCCTGATAATTATGAAATCCAATATCCCAGGTATACATTTCATAATTAACAACTCCAACGCTACTCCACTAAAAGCTTGGAGTTGCACTCTCAAACTATATAGAATTACGAAGCTCGTATAGCTAAGTCTCCATGACATATCATAGTGTGTCGTATCCCTATATGATAATCCATAATCGGCTTAAGGACAAGTTCGTCTTACCTTCCTAATTATTTTTATCTTACATTCCATTATCTCACCATCAGAAAACTTACCATCCAAAGATAGTATACCATTCGGTTACACCTATGTATCCAATGATTAAGCACTCTAGTTTTCCAATTACAGGATAACGCATATAAGAGGATATCACTACTCCTAAAGATGAGCTATGGATTCCATATCTATGAATAACAGGTCTACGCCATCAAGAGTCATGCCTCCAACGTACCGACATGCATACCACTATAAAGATGTGGGTGTTACCCTTTGGTACATCAAAAGACATAAGTCAAGACAACGAGCCCACTATTCATCCCAGGATTAAGATACAACACAAATGATTGTCTAAAGTGAATCGATTTGCCGAGACAGAATTATTAATCCAAATCAATTCACTTTATGTCCTAATCCAAACCATTGTCACCTAGGACAACATGCCAATGTTTCTATTCACGGAGTCCACCTTCGATGGTCAAAGACAAACCATCGTCCTAAAAGGGATATAGACAACATAACAATCTTTGCATGAATAAAGAGCCCAACTTTATTCCCTCGTTACGGATCTTATGATTTAGACAATCACCTTAAGAATTGTGTCTTCCTTATAATCCTTCTATCATATGCCCAATTTTTAAGGTTTAGACCGACAGTCTCAGACTTTTGTTTGCTTAACATACATTCAACAAATATGAACGTAAAGAGGACAAGATTTGGTATATAAATATATATAAATTCTTATTATAAAAATGTCTCCAAAAACTTATTACATTTTTACTTCTTAGGGCATACATGTCCAACAATCTCCCACTTGCACTAAGTGAGTAAATACGACAAATCTCGCATCCCCATAGCTTCCACATGCTTCTCAAAGACTCTCCTAGTAAGGGTCTTCATATATGAATCAGCTAAATTGTCATCTGACGTGATCTTGCACACTATGACATGCCCGCCCTCAATGAAGTCCTTTATCACATGATACTTCTGATCAACATGCTTACTCTTCTTATGAAATCTTCGTTCCTTAGCATTAGCTACTGCGCACTATGATCACAGTACAGTGATGCTGCCTTATACATACCAAAACTATCTTAAGATCCCCAAGGAACTTGCGGAGCCACATTGCTTCTTTCAAAGCATCACTAGCTGCCACATACTCGGTCTCCATCATTGAATCTAAAGTGCAATCTTACTTGGCACTTCTCTAACTGATGGCACCGCCGCTTAGAGTAAACACAAATCCCAAAGTCGATTTTCTAGAATCCAACAAGATTAAAAATCCAAGTTAGTGTATCCTAGAGGAGTCAAGTCCTCACCTGAATACACAAGCATATACCCTCGAGTCCTTATTAGGTACTTGAAAATATGCTTTATCGTAACCTAATGGTTTGGTCCTAGATCAGCCTGAAATCGACTTACAATCCTAATCGCATAACTAATATCCCGTCGTGTGCAAAGCATGACATACATGAGACTACCCACTGCTGAAGCAAGGCACATTCTTTATGTATTCTCTTTCTTCATAAGACTTTGGAGAGTCTTTCTTAGAAAGAGTAATTCCAGACCTAGATGGTTGCCCACCTTTCTTGGAATCCTGCATTGCAAACCTCTTGAAACTTTTATCTATGTAGCCGGCCTGCGACAAAGCTATCATTTTGTTCTTCCTATCCCGAAAGATCTAGATACCTAAAATAAAATTAGCCTCACCCAAGTCTTTCAT